>CAWUFW010000217.1:2732500-3932500 GCA_963921515.1 Calotriton arnoldi
AAACTCAAGGGAAGCAATGATTTTCTGCTTCCTCTAGCACCGTTGCACACTCCAGTGGGAGGAAGTATCTCAAACTACATTTGAGTGGCGCAACATCACCAAAGACCAGTGGGTGCTGAATATACTAAACAATGGGTACGCACTACGCTTTTGCGTGTCCCCAAGAGACATTCCTCCGGTAAAATCCCGTCATCTACACCTAGATCTCCTGCGTCAGGAAGTGTCGACCCTTCTCAGGAAACTGGCCATAGAAGAGGTCCCTCCTGCACAGAGAGGAAAGGGAGTTTACTCAAGATACTTCCTTGTTCAGAAAAAGACCAGCCGAACAAGTTCAGACCAATTCTAGATCTACGTTTTCTGAACAAGTTCATCAAAAAAGAAATGTTTTGAATGTTGGCGCTCCATCAAATATTTCCACATCTGAGAAAAGGCGATTGGATGTGTTCGGTGGATCTCCAAGATGCGTATTTTCACATTCCAATCACACCACGGCATCGCAAGTTCCTGCGGTTCATGGTGGGCGCGAAGCATTACCAGTTCAAGGTCTTACCTTTCGGCCTAAAATCTGCCCCGAGGGTATTCACGAAATGCATGGCAGTAGTAGCAGCAGCATTACATCGCCAAGGTCTCTTCGTGTATCCATACCTGGACGACTGGCTGTTGAAGGGATCATCTCCCCACATGGTGCAGGAGCACCTTCACATCTGCCTGGATCTCCTTCAACGCTTAGGCCTGCATGTCAACGTGGACAAATCAATTTTTCAACCAACTCAATCACTCCACTATCTGGGCGCCACCATAAACTCCGACCTCGGAAAAGTGTTTCCTTCGGAGGAGAGGTTGTCATCAATGAGAAACAAAAGCAACATCATCCTCCAATCACATCAACCATCAGTTAGACAAGTGGCTTCTCTGCTGGGGTCGATGGCCTCTTGCATTTTTCTCATACCCAACGCCAGATTGAGAATGAGACCGTTGCAGCAGGATCTGGAGGACAAATGGGACCAATACTCGGGTCATTGGGAAGACCGAATTCTCATCTCTCAGGCTGCGAAGAAATCCATTCTCTGGTGGACTCAGCCAAAGAATCTTCTAGTGGGAGTCCCATTCCATCAGCCTCTTCCAAAACAATCCCTGATAACAGATGCGTCTCTTCAGGGATGGGGAGCGCATCTGGGTCAACTGCAGACTCAGGGCAGATGGACCAGCAAGGAGCAGACCTATCATATCAACATGTTAGAACTGCGGGCGGTTCATTTGGCCCTCAAGGCATTCCATCCATCGATTCAGTCCGAGTCGATTCTGATACAAACGGACAATACAACCACCATGTATTACTTAAACAAACAAGGTGGAACACACTCTCGCCCTCTGTCTCTGGAATCTCAAGCGATCTGGCACTGGCTGCTCGCCAGGAACCTCTCGATCACGGCGGTGCATCTGCCAGGAGAACAGAACGTGCGAGCAGACGCTCTCAGTCGACACTTCGAAGAACAAGAAGACTGGGTGCTCAACGACGAGGTGGTGGCGGACATTTTTCATCAATGGGGTCGTCCATCCATCGACCTCTTTGCAGACGATCTAAACAGAAAATGCCACGCCTTCGCGTCCAGGTTTTACCGACCAGGAACGAGAGGGAATGCTCTTTTGATAGACTGGTCCGGGACATTTGCATACGCTTTTCCGCCCCTTCCTCTCATCCCGAAGGTGGTGACCAAGCTCATCCAATCCAGGATGAAGATGATCCTGATAGCACCGGACTGGCCTCGCCAATGGTGGTATCTGGACCTACTACAGCTCTCGATCTGTCCGCATGGGAGACTCCCGTGCAGGCCGGACCTTCTGACCAAAATGGGAGGGAAGATTCTGCACCCCAGCCTTCCATCGCTGAGCTTGGCAGCATGGCTCCTGAGGTCCTGCAGTACGGACATTTGAACCTTCCTCAGGATTGCATGGACATTTTGAGGGAGTCAAAAAGGCCATCCACAAGAACCTCTTATTCTTTTAAATGGAAAAGATTTTACTTGTGGTGTATGCGTAATGGTTGGAGTCCGACTAGCGGGCAAGAAGAGGTAATATTGCCGTATCTGCTATACTTGGCCAAATCTGGTTTGAAATACACTTTCATAAAAGTTCATCTGGCGGCCATTACAGCCTATAGAAAATCACCCAACCAACCCTCTTTCTTTCAACTTCAGGTGGTCAAGGACTTCCTTCAGGGGTTGAAGAAGGTTTATCCCCCTGTCCGACCTCCTTCTCCTCCTTGGGAGTTGAATCTAGTTTTGTCAAAACTGATGGGTTCTCCTTTTGAACCCATTCATAAGGCCACGTTACAACACCTTACATGGAAAGTAGCTTTTCTGGTGGCTATTACATCAGCGCGCAGAGTGAGTGAAATCCAAGCACTCTGTTCTAATGAACCGTATACGGTTTTCCATCACAATAGGGTGGTTTTGAGAACTCACCCTTCTTTCCTACCCAAAGTGGTGTCTGACTTCCATGTCAACCAGACAATTTCTCTCCCCTCTTTTTTTCCCCATCCTGCTACTCCAGCAGAAAGGTCTCTTCACTCATTAGACCTCAAGAGGGTTCTCAAATTCTATTTGGAGGGAACAAAATCCATTAGAAAGGCTGATCAATTGTTTGTAAACTACGGCTCTGTTAGGACAGGCTTTCCAGCCTCCAAACGATCCATTTCAAGGTGGATAGTGTCCTGTATTAAATTGGCTTACCAATTAGCGAACAGGCCTCTGTTAGCCTCCCCTAAAGCTCACTCTACTAGGGGAAAGGCTGCTACAATAGCTTTCTTACACAATGTACTGATGGCCGAGATTTGCAAGGCTGCAACTTGGAAGTCGGTTCATACGTTTACCAGACATTACTGTCTGGATTCTGACTCCAGAGCGGATACCCAAGTTGGCCAAGCCTCCTTGAGGAATCTGTTCCAATGCTAGTTTAATTGGAGTCTTTGAAATGTTTTTTAACAATGTATTCTTTCTGGTCACTTGCCCGCAGGATGAGGGGATGGGCTTGCTATTCTATTCATGTGCTTATGACTATTGATGAGGATCCCCTGGAAGAGAAGGATAAGTTACTTACTTCTAATCCTAGTTCTCTTCCAGGGGTATCCTCATCAAAGTCTTAAGCAACCCACCCGCCTCCCCGGCCAAGTGATCAAGATACATGTCATCTCTTTGTGCCCTGGCCTTCGGGTCTCCGCAAAGAACAACTGACCTAACTGTCACCCCTGAGGCATGATGGGAAGCTAGGGGTCATGGCTGCCTTAAAGGCACGGTGCCAGTTTATTATGTGTGTTCTGTGGGTTAGCTTTTCAGCTTTCTAAACTGATGTTTTCTACAATGCAGCCTATGTGCTGGCAATGTTCTTTCATTCCTCTTTGCAGGATTATGTTTTCTGCTGTACATTAAAGCAGTTTTCAAATGTGTTTTCTTTCTCCCTGCTTTATTGGAATTGTATTTATGTGCAAGGGAAATTCTTACAACATTGCTCAGCGTTTCTAGTATTGGAAGGCTGCATTGTGTTTTTATTGTTATATATATATATATATATATATATATATATATATATATATATATATATATATATATATATATATATATATATTCACTGAAAAAACCATAGGTTTTAGGGACAGTTATAGTTACTTGGACATTGCACTCGTACAAAACCCGTGAAATTCCCCGTTATAGTTAGTTCAGCTAACTATAACTCGCGCCCGCAATGCACTGCTGATGACGTCACATATTACATCACTCATGACATGGTCAGTGACATCACTGATGACATCACTGATGACATCTCAAATGACATCACTGATGACATCATCCAGTGACTGTGTGTTTCTGTAAAGTTTAAATATTTTTAAAATATATAGGAAAAGACGTATTGAAGAATGAGTGGGTGTCTAAGTGTCTGTATGGATGATTTAGTAGGTGCGTGACTGACTCTATAAGTGAGTGATTTAACGTATCTTACTGAATGCATGGGTTAGTGACTAAACTGGGTGTATGTCTGTATCCGTCTGTCTGTTGCTGTGTAAGTGGCTGCATGTGTTTGTGAATAGCTAAATGATTTTCTATATGAGTTATTGAATGCTTGTCTGAGTATCTGTATGGGTGCCTGAGTGTTTGTGTGGGAGGGGTGTGTGCAACTCTGTGCATAGATGTGTGAGTGGGTGATTCACTGGGTGGATGGTTTCAAGAGTGCATCTGTGATAGACTGTATGGGTGGGTAAGTGTGTGTAAGAGTGTGTTAGTGAGTGAATGTATGTCCCAGTGGTACATGTGTGAGTAACTACATATGTGAAAGGCAGTATATATGTGTGTTGGAGTATATAAATAGCTATAAGCAAGAGTGAGTGATTGTGATAGTGGCTGTATGGATGATTGTGTGCTTGTATCAGTGATTGTATAAGAGCGTAACAATGTGCTACTATTTGTATGAGTAAGTGAGCTGGTGTGTGTATAACTGTATAGGTGAGTAAATGGCAGTGTGTTTAATTATTTGCATGACTGACTAGGTGTGTGAGTATCTCTATGGATGAGTGGCGTTGTTTGAGTGTCTATATAGGAGTAAGAGTGCATATGATAGTCCTGTACTGAGTGACCGTAAGTATGAGTGACTGTACGGGTGAGTGAGTGGATGTGTGTGTGTAGACCTAAGAATCAGTGAGTGGGTATGTAGTTATTGGTGTTGGAGTGTCTATGGTTTTGCGAATGGCAGTCTGTAATTTAGAGTAGGTGTATCAAAGATTATATTAGGGTGTGAGGAGGTGCATCAGATTATCACGTGGATGATGTCATCAGTGATGTCATTTGAGATGTCATCAGTGATGTCATCAGTGATGTCACTGACCATGTCATGAGTGATGTAATATGTGACGTCATCAGCAGTGCATTGCGGGGCGCGAGTTATAGTTAGCTGAACTAACTATAACGGGGGAATTTCACGGGTTTTGTACGAGTGCAATGTCCAAGTAACTATAACTGTCCCTAAAACCTATGGTTTTTTCAGTGAATTTCAAAGGTTTTTTAAATGCTAATTTGTAACTATAACGTGTCTGAAACCTATGGTTTTTTCAGTGAATTTCAAAGGTTTTTAAATGCTAATTTGTAACTATAACGTGTCTGAAACCTATGGTTTTTTCAGTGAATTTCAAAGGTTTTTAAATGCTAATTTCTAACTATAACGTGCTTGAAACCTACGGTTTTTTCAGTGAATTTCAAAGGTTTTGTAAATGACAATTTTTAAAAGTATTAATTGTTATATTAATTTTTTTCATACTAATTTACTACATTTTTAGAAACAATTTTTTTTACATATTTTATTTGTCAAATTACATTGTAATTACATTATACATTACATTACAAAAATACTTTCTCAGAATGAATTACTTTAGTTTAAATACTTTGCAGATAGGCAATAGACTTTTAAGTACAGTAGTTACAGTTGTTGCAATGGGCAACACATTTTCAAACACAATGCAACATTCAGCTCAATGTGAATTTCTAGTTAAATGCAATTAGTTACTTTATGGATTACTTTTGTAACCACAGGACTGGATCCTAGATTCAGTCCTGGTACATCTCCTGTAAACAGTTGAGTAAAAGCGTTTTGGTTACAGTCGTGATTTTTAAGGAATATTATTGTATTTTAAAAGTTGACACTTTGAAACTTTTTCTCATAGAATCACCAATGTTATCCTATGGAAGGAAATTCACTTAGCAGGTAAAAACTGTTATCGTTACTTTTTCTTACTCAGTGTTGGATCCTGGATCCAGCACTGGTGCATCTCCTGTAAACAGTTGAAAGAATGCGTTTAAGTCATACAGGCGATTTTTAAGGAATATTTGTAGTTTGTGAAAATCAACACTTTGAAACTTTTTGCTGAAAACCAGTCAATGTTAGCCTATGAAGGAAATTCAAGTTACCGGTAAGTACGGTTAAAATTACTTTTGAGGATCAGTACTGGGCTGAAACATGCAGCACTGAGGTCTCTCCTGATAACAGGTGAGTAAATCGGAATTCGTATTTCGGCTGATTTTAGAGGAATATTTTAAAGTTCCAAAACTCCACACTTAGAAGAATTTCCAAGTGAAACCAGTCAATGTTAGTCTATGGAAGGAAATTCAAGTTACTGGTAAGTACGGTTAAAATTACTTTTCAGGACCAGTACTGGGCTGAAAGATGCAGCACTGAGGTCTCTCCTGATAACAGGTGAGTAAATCAGAATTCGGATTTCGGCTGATTTTAGAGGAATATTTGTATGTTTCAAAAATCAACACTTAGAAGAATTTCCAAGTGAAACCAGTCAATGTTAGCCTATGAAGGAAATTCAAGTTACCGGTAAGTACGGTTAAAATTACTTTTCAGGATCAGTACTGGGCTGAAAGATGCAGCACTGAGGTCTCTCCTGATAACAGGTGAGTAAATCGGAATTCGTATTTCGGCTGATTTTAGAGGAATATTTTAAAGTTCCAAAACTCCACACTTAGAAGAATTTCCAAGTGAAACCAGTCAATGTTAGCCTATGAAGGAAATTCAAGTTACCGGTAAGTACGGTTAAAATTACTTTTCAGGATCAGTACTGGGCTGAAAGATGCAGCACTGAGGTCTCTCCTGATAACAGGTGAGTAAATCGGAATTCGTATTTCGGCTGATTTTAGAGGAATATTTTAAAGTTCCAAAACTCCACACTTAGAAGAATTTCCAAGTGAAACCAGTCAATGTTAGCCTATGGAAGGAAATTCAAGTTACTGGTAAGTACGGTTAAAATTACTTTTCAGGACCAGTACTGGGCTGAAAGATGCAGCACTGAGGTCTCTCCTGATAACAGGTGAGTAAATCGGAATTCGTATTTCGGCTGATTTTAGAGGAATATTTTAAAGTTCCAAAACTCCACACTTAGAAGAATTTCCAAGTGAAACCAGTCAATGTTAGCCTATGAAGGAAATTCAAATTACCGGTAAGTACGGTTAAAATTACTTTTGAGGATCAGTACTGGGCTGAAAGATGCAGCACTGAGGTCTCTCCTGATAACAGGTGAGTAAATCGGAATTCGTATTTCGGCTGATTTTAGAGGAATATTTTAAAGTTCCAAAACTCCACACTTAGAAGAATTTCCAAGTGAAACCAGTCAATGTTAGCCTATGAAGGAAATTCAAGTTACCGGTAAGTACGGTTAAAATTACTTTTCAGGACCAGTACTGGGCTGAAAGATACAGCACTGAGGTCTCTCCTTATAACAGGTGAGTAAATCGGAATTCCTATTTCGGCTGATTTTAGAGGAATATTTGCACAATGGTGAAGGGAGGGGCGGGGCCTGAGGTGACATCTTTGCAAACGCGCCCCGTGGCGCGTTTTAAGTTGGGGGATTAAGTTCCCTTGAATCCTGAGGGTCCCTAGGGGCCAACTAGCCCACCAGGAACCTCCAATATGCGCCAGGGGGCTGCGTTGCAGAGACGTGTAGAGAGGCCACACCCCTTTACACCTCTCTGCAACGCAGCTCTGTGGCGCTTTCTGGACGTACCTGTTGGGCTAGTTGGCCCCAGGGACCCTCAGGATTGAAGGGATTTAATTCCCCATCTTAAAACGCGCCACGGGGCCTGTTTGCACACATGTCACCTCAAGCCCCGCCCCTCCCTTCACCACTGTGCAAACGCGCCCGTGGCGCGTTTTAAGTTGGGGGATTAAGTCCCCTTGAATCCTGAGGGTCCCCGGAGTCCAACTAGCCCACCATATACCTCCAAAAAGCGCCATAGAGCTGCGTTGCAGAGAGGTGTAAAAAGGGCGTGGCCTCTGTACACCTCTCTGCAAGGCAGCCCCTGGCGCATACTGGAGGTTCCTGGTGGGCTAGTTGGCCCCAGGGACCCCCAGTATTCAAGGGGATCGTTCCCCTCTGCAAACGCGCCAGGGCGCGTTTGCAGAGTGGTGAAGGAAGGGGCGGGGCCTGCGGGCCCGATCATTTTTTTGTTGTTTTTTTGTTTTTTGGGGAGGGGCCGCGTGGCCCCCTCCTAGGCCACTACTTGCCCCGGGGACCCCATCCCCCGGGGCTGGCCCTCTCGTTGGGGACTGTGGGGGTCCCCAATCCCCCACAGTCCCGCCGGCTCCCCACGTCCCTTGGGAGCCGGCATTGCTGTTCCACATGGGGAGCAGCTGACATGCTGCTCCCCATGTGGAAAAGCAATCTGCTTTGGATATTGGAAGAGAGAGCAGGTTTCCTGCTCTCTCTTCCAATATCCAAAGCAAGTTTGCAATGACAGGACGGGAGCCGCGAGGCTCCCGTCCTGTCATTGCAAGCAGCAGTGTCCCGGGGGTAGGCACCCCGGGACACTGCAGGAGCCGGCCTGGGGGTGGTGGTCCCCAGGGCCATCAAGGGGCTCCAGGAGGGGGCCGCGCGGCCCCCTCCCATTCAGTGCACAGCCCCGGGGAGGTGGTGGTCCCGGGGCTCTGGGGGTCCAAAACGGACCCCCATTGTAATTTTTCTTAGTGCCCCGGGAGGTGGTGGTCCCGGGCGTGTGGGGCTGGAGCCCCCACACAGGTTTTTAATTAAAAAAAGAAGCCCCGGGAGGTGGTGGTCCCGGGGCTGCGGGAGGGCTCAGAGCCCTCCCGCACCATTAGTACATAAAGCCCGGGGGTGGTGGTCCCCGGGGCTTGGGAGGCCTTAGAGGCCCCCACACATAAAATTAACCCCCCAGCATGCCCCCGGGACTTGGGCCACCCGAGGCCAATTAACTATCGAGCGCGGGAGACCGCGCTTCGATTTTTCGGCAGGGTTCGCGCTCCTGAGCGCATCCTGCCGATTTTTAAAAAAAAAATTTTTTTTTGCCCAGGGGGTCCTTGTGGGACCCCCTGAGCAAACCTAGGGGTCAGGGTGTTTCTACCCTCCCCCTTTGTGCGCTTTGCGCACTTGTTTCTGTCCCTCGGTTCTACCGAGGGACAAAATGGCTGCCAACATTTCCTGAATTGGAATGTTGACAGCCAGCTGACAGCCAATTAACATGCAGCTCGTGATCGGGAGGGTGCGCGAATCCTCCGTGCCCATAGATATATATGTACTTTTACTTTTTGATTTTCTCAGCAACTACTGAACGGATTTACACCATTTAACAAAAAGGGTTCTTTCTGAACCAAGAACTACCTCTTTGCCAAATTTGGTGTAATTCCGTTCAGCAGTTCGGGCTGTAGCCGTGTCTAAAGTTTCCTATGGGAAAATGCATGGGGAAAACGCGTTTTGGGACCCCCTTTTTCTCGGCCCCCGCTTGACGTATCACCCGAGACTTTCAGGGTAGGAGCGGACCGGAGCGCCCACGAAGTTTGAAAATTTCGCGAAGATACGTCAACCGGCAAGAGAGTTATTTCAAATAGAATGTCGCGGATTTCCTATGGATAATAGGTTGTAACTATAACTATCTACTGGCGACCGCCAGTAGATAATATATATATATATATATATATATATATATATATATACATATATATATATATATATATATATATATATATATATATACACATATATATATATATATATATACACATATATATATAGCTACATATATGGTTTCCACATATATGTTTTATATGTTTCCGGGGTCCCGCGCATGGACGGGAATATTCATGTGCTTATGACATTGACGAGGATACCCCTGGAAGAGAACTAGGATTACAGGTAAGTAACTTATCCTTCTCCTCCCAAACTCATCCAAACTTAATGACAAGGTCATAGCCTACTGGGGACAACTACCCCCAGAATCACCAAAAGAGCAGGGATGGCCCTCACTATGGAGATCCGTCTCGCGTAACAAGATCTCCCCGGTTCTCTCCCAAACCAAATACTGGCTACTACACAAGGCTTTCTGGACCCCTGCCCGTTTATTTGCATTAGGGCTCCGAAACGATGCAACATGTTGGCACTGCAATCGGGAGACGGGGAACTTAGGCCACCTCATCTTTCAGTGTATAATACTCAAATCGTTTTGGGACAAAATCTTTGCCTTCATAAGTGAGGTGTTTAAAGGTAATATGGACAGAGATTCCTTCAATTGGCCCACGACCTATATAAGCACAAACTGGAGAAATGAATCTGACCGAGACCTATTTGACCTGTTAATAACCTCAGCAGTGAAAATGGTTCTTGCCAACTGGAAAGACACAAGTAAAACGTCGTACAAGAGCTGGCTAAACTGGATCATCCATCTCAGAGGGGCTGACAACATAGCATTACAAAGCTTCATGAAAAGTCTTGACCATCCAAAACGGGTAGGCCTGAGTAGGAGCTCTTCTTCCTCTCATGAGTTCAAAAGGAGTGAAGTTAGTGGCAACATGTGGTGAAGTGCGATATGACCAAACTAAGTTCTTAACAGCTTGAAGAACACATGAATTGGTTCTAAAGGCCGCTTGCACACGTTCCACAATGACTCTTAAAACGCTCTGCCTTGCCATTGCTCTGAGGGTGATAAAGCGGAGTTCTAACATGCTTAATGCCACAGGTGCGTAAAAATAAATTCATTTCTTGCGAGACAAATTGAACCCCATTGTCCGTTAAGATTTCTTCAGGATAACCCTCTCTGAGAAAAATGTTGCTCAAACAATTGATTACACTCCTAGAATTTGGAATGCTAATTGGCTCAACTTCAACCCACCTGGACAGATGATCTACAAGAACCAGAAAATACCTCCTATCAGAAGGCTAAATATGAAACAGTCCTAAAAAATCCATACCTAATCTCTGCCAAGCCCTACCAGGCGGAGAAACAGGAGAATCAACCACACCCTCCAAAACCAAAGCTTTGTCACTGGTATTACATCGCACACACTGTTTAACTAATTCATCAATTTGGGAATCCATCTTTGGCCACCAAAAATCAGTTCTAGCCTTCCTGTTTTTTTTTTTTGTTTTTTTAAATAGTACACAGCATGTTTTAGTTTCTTGAGTCCACATAGGTACATATGGTGGTATCCAGATCCTGCTAACTGGTTTCTATTTTGCGGTTTACTACTGGCAACGTACATATACCCCCCTATAGGTATTCCAACCGCCCCATAATCGCATCCATTTTTTGGGGCAACCTCTGCGTACATATACAGTTTTCTCCGCTACCATAGCCATATCTTTACACCATTCCGTGACCGTGGGGGTGGTGAGTGCGCCCCAGTGTTTAGCAATGTTTCTCTTGGCTCGCATCATTCCTAGTGTCGCCCAAGTCTGTGCTGTGGAATTAAGGTCCGTCGCCTCCGAGATATTCAGAAGGCAGCGTTTGGGCTCTGGTGGGACTGGGCCCCGCTCACTCTCGTGATGGTGGACATAACTGATTTCCAATATGGCACTATTGCGGGACAATCCCAAATTGTATGAAAGAAAGTACTGGGCGCCCAAAACTGTCGCAGGCAGAGTTGGCTGTCAGTTTTCCCCATCTTGTAGAGAGTAGTTCTAGTGTAGTAGATTCTATGAAGGATCTTAAGCTGAACGAGGCGTAATTTGGATGTGATCGCATCTTCTCTAGGGGATGCTAAAGCCTCCTGCCAATCGGTATCATCTAGGTCCCCCACCTCCTCCTGCCATTTATCTCGGAGCTTTTGCATGGGATCGGGTAGGTTATTGACGATTTTACAATATGTCATGGATATTGCTTTCGTGTCCCATGTAGTCTGTCAGCAATCTATCCTCTAGTGGCGAGGCCTCGGGGAGATTAGTGTCAGGGGGGATTGTCGCCTCTAGGGCGTGTTTGATCTGATGATAGCGGAATCATTCCGTGGGTGCCATTTCATATTGGTCTTGGAGTTGCGCAAAGGGGATCACCTTTCCTTGTACCCAGAGATCTCCCACTTTTGATATCCCTATGTTGTCCCAATGCTTGAAACCTTTACTCTTACACAGTCTACCTAGCCTGCCCGTGTCCCAGAGGGGCGTCGCTTGTGTGATTTTGTTGTCCCATCCCAACCTTTTGAGTACTATGTTCCACACCTGGAGAGTGTGTTTCGTTGGGCCTATCAGGGCCTGGGTTTTATTATAGAGTGCCCGATACAGCCCTCCCTCTCCCAGCTCCAATCTATCAAGGCTGTAGGCCGGATCTGCGTGGGGGACATGCAACCAGTGGTTAACCACTATCAATTGGGACGCCCAATAGTACGTCTGTATACTTGGGAGTGCAATGCCACCATCATACCAAGTTCTCAACAGTTTTGACATGGCTATGCGAGCTGGTTTGTTATTCCAGAGGAGTTTTGTGACTTCTGCCTCTATGGCTCGGAAGTAGGACTGGGGGACCAAGAACGATGTATTTTGGAGGGCGTAAAGGAACCTAGGGAGCGCCATCATTTTAAAAAGTGCTGCTTTTCCTAGAAGCGTTCGTGGCAGCGATTGCCAGTGTTTGGTGTCCCTTTGGAGCCGCTTCAGGGGAGCTTGAAGATTCATAGTCATGAAGACCTCCGGGTCATGGGTGACATGGATTCCCAAGTACTTGAAACTATTATTAGCTATCGTTACGTCAGTCGGCGGGTAATATTGGTGGCGACCCTCTCAGAATATACAAAACGGATTTAGTCCAATTGATCGTGTATCCTGAGTGTCTCCCGTAGGAGCCACATATATCCAATATTCTAGATAGGGAGCTTTTAGGGGAGGCCATATAGAGGAGAACATCGTCGGCGTATAGGGATATGCGATCTTCACACCCCTCAGTCCAGCGGAGCCCGCGAACGATTGGATCTTGTCCTATCCAGGCCGCCAAGGGCTCTAGTATAAGGGCGAAAAGAAGCGGTGACAACGGGCAGCCCTGTCTACTTACCTCTGTTCAGTGGAAACTCTTTGGACTTATGCCCATTGGCCACCACATGGGCCAGGGGATTTGTGTATAGTAATCTAACCCAGGAGCAGAATTTTGGTCCAAACCCCATCCTTGTGAGGACAGCGAAAAGGAAGGGCCATTCGACCGTGTCGAAGGCCATTCGTGCGTCCAGGGACAATATAATGGCTTCTTCTTGTATGGTGTGTTTACGTCCCAGTACGTTATGGAGGCGTCTTAAATTTAGGGCTGTGTTTCTTCCTGGCATGAACCCTGACTGATCTGGGTGTATTAATGTGGATAAGTGCGGCGTAAGTCTGTTGGCCAAAGTCTTGGCCAATATCTTGGCCTCTGCATTAATCAGGGATATGGGCCGATACGAGGCACATTCCCGAGCGGGTTTACCGGGTTTATAAATGGCCACTATTGTTGCCGTTCTTTGGTCTCGTGGGAGTTCCCCCCTTTCCAGACTGGCCTTATACATGTCTAAATGGTAGGGCGTAAGTGCAGTTGCACTTCGTTTGTACCACTCTATAGGAATACCATTCGGGCCCAGGGCCTTTCCTGATTGGATTTTTCCGTTCGCTATCGATATTTCTTCCGCGGAGAGCTCTGCCTCTAATAGTTGAGACTCCTCCTCTGGGAGCTTGGGGAGTCGGATATCACGGAGGAACTCCTCCGCTTCCTCTTGTGTTATTTTAATTGCAGAAGTGTATACTTGCTCGTAGTGAAGCGCTAAGAGGTCTGTTATGGCTTGGGGGTTTGGTGTAACTTCTCCCGTGGGGAGCTGGAATTCCGCGATCCACCTATCCGCCTTGTCTCGCTTGTCAAGCCAGGCAAGAAGCGTGCCAGCTTTATCACTGAGTTTGTATATCGTATGTTGAGTAGTGGATAATCGCGCCTTCGCTTTCTCTCATAGGTGGTCTTTATACTCCTGTTTTTTGAGGAGTAGTAGATGCGTGTTTGCGTCTGAGGGGTCCTGCCCATGGGACCTCTCCAGGTCGCTCATCTCCTGCTAGAGTGTCACTACTGCCTGAGCCTTTTCTTTTTTGTGGTCTGTTATGAGTGAGATCGCCTGTCCACGAAGCACAGCTTTATATGCTTCCCATAAAATAAGAGGGGAGGAGACCGAGGGTTTGTTCTCACTGAAATAATGTTTGGTGGGGTCAGTCAGTCCCTTCCAGATCTTAGGGTTTTTGAGATACCCCGGGTATATAGGGAATATTCGACGCTGTGTTGTTGTATGCCACGTGTAGATAACATAAATAGGGGAGTGGTCCGAAATGCCCCGTGGTAGATGTTAGGTCTGCGAACTTCCCTATCTCGCCCGCCGGCGCCAGTATGTGATCTATTCTGGAAAGGCTGTTATGTGCGCCTGAATGATATGTGTATTGCGTGTTTGTGGAAAGCGGAGTCGCCAGACATCTACCAGGCCTATGGTATCTAGGAAGTCTGCCAGGTTAGAATGTGTCCGATGTTGCCGGGGAGGTGTTCAGTCTAGGGTGTCACCCAACGTTGCGTTAAAGTCGCCTCCTATGAGTAAGTCCCCTTGTGGAAGTTGAAGTAGGAACGCGCTGAGCGCTGGGAACGCCAATGAGTGAAGTGCAGGCGGGATATAGACTGACACTATGTTGACCACCCGCCCTTCCCATTGACAGGATAGTGCAGCGAATCGGCCCTGGTCGTCTGTGTACGTGTGTTTAATAACAATCGGGTATTGTTTTTTAATTAAAATCCCTACCCCTCGTGAGCCCGAGGTGAACTCCGAGTGGACCGCTAATTTGAAGCCCAATCTATCAAGTGCTTTGCAAGTCGTCCCAGTTAGGTGGGTCTCTTGTAGCAGGGCTATTGCTGGTGCTATGCGTTTTAAGTACTGCAGGACTAGTCCCCTCTTCAGCTTATCCCGGAGACCGTTTACGTTCCAGGATATTAGAGGCAGGTGTCGTATGTGTTGTCGCAGAAGCGGTTGGGTCAGGGGCAATGTCATGGATGGTGTTAAAGATGTATGCAATGAGATCTGGACTGTCGTACGGAAATGTAGGATCAATATAAGTGGACCCAAGGTGTACCACAAAGCGTATCGAAACAAAGAAACCAATTAAGCGAGAACTTACAAAATTAACCCTCTTTCCCTCCTGACTCCCTGCCTCCCTGCATGACGGTTTGAAAACTGCCCGCCACCCCAACTTTGCAGAGTGCCTATTTCCCATTACCCGGTACCTTCGTAGGGGGAGAGAGCTCCTTCGTTGTCCCCCCAGGGCCACCTCGTAAACATATATACCATCTCAGAATTACACAGGTGGTCATTACAAGAGGCCTGAATGCCCCCGGTTCATGCAAAGCAGTGTTCATAACCTGTTGTTGACCCTTTTTCCGGAGGCATCACTATTGCAGTGAGTGTTCGTGTGTGGTCCGTCGCAGGCTACTATGACCTCGGTGTTCGTATGAATCAGCAGCGTAGTCTCGTAGTTCTTTACCAAGTGATGCGTCACCACTGTGAAATGGGTCACTGTCTATTAGTCTTTGGTGGGGAAAAATCCATGGTTCTATTCAGTTCTCTTTGTCCTGGACCTCAGTCGCAGCCGTTGTTTCCTCCAGTTCTGAAGAGGTCGGCCCGTCGCATTACGGTTGGTGCTTCTTCCCGGTTTACCACGATGCGAGACTTGACATCATCCTTCAAGCCAGTCCTGTGCCTCCTCCGGAGTTGTGAAGAACCATGTCTTCCCGTCAGCCTCTACTCTCAACTTCCCCGGGAACATCATTGAGTATTTAAGTTCACGATTCCTAAGTTCCTGCTTTATGGTAATGAAGCTCCGCCGTTGTTTGGCTACTGCAGCCGTGTAGTCCGGGAAGAAGGAGATCGTGCTTTGCTGATAGCGTATCGGGAGGGCTGCCCTTGCTGTCTGGAGAATAAGGTCTCGGTCACGAAAGTTAAAAATGCGTGCCAGTATGGGGCGAGGGGGCGCACCCGGCCTGGGTCTGCCCCCGGGGACACGGTGGGCTCGTTCGACCGAGAAATAGTTGGAGAGTCCTCTGGGTTGCAGGTGATTCTTGATCAGGTCTTCCACGAAGAGGTCCACTGCGGGGCCTCCCGTTCCCTCCGGCACTCCCACAATTCGGACGTTATTGCGACGGGCGCGACCTTCATAATCGTCCAGTTTCGCTGCCATGGATTTATTTTCCATTTCCAGATGTTTCATTTGTTTCTTCAGGGAGGTAGTGTCCACACACACAGCGGTTGTCGTCGTTTCCACGTCCGTCACTCGCGAGCTGAGTTTTCTGAAGTCCGCGCGGATTAACGAAAGTTCAGTAGCGACTGTGTCTATGCGGGACTTCAAAGACGTGTGCACTTTGTTAAGTGTAGCCATGATGTCCTGCAACGTGATTTCTTTTCCCGTCGTGGGCCCTTTATCCGTCGCTTCGACAGTGGTGTGGTCCTGCGGTTCTTGAGTAGGTTTGGAGTTAGCGTATTTTTCGAGTTTGTTCTGATGAGTCGCGCGTTGGCCACGGCGTCCCATTGTGCCTTATCCTGTAGTGATGATATTCGGTAGTTAACCGCTAGCTGGTAGTACTCCCCGCCGCCTGCCTGTGCAACACCTCGGTACACGCGGCCTGTCGGGTTTCCTACCCACCAGCTATTGCGTTGGCGTCACCGCAAGGGAGGCTGCATGGTCCGTGGTGTGGGGGCCTTTCCCCACTGTAGCGCCGTGGGCGGTGTATTCTCGATGTAAACGGGTGCACCGACTCAGCCGGGTCCACAGGCACCACGGGGAGGGCAGACGGAGCCACCGGGCTCCCGCGAGGAACGGTCGTATGGTGCGCTTCCGGGCGCTAGACCCCAGAGTTAGCAACTCTACGCTGCCGGGCAGGCTCCCGGCTGAGGATACCGCCCCGCAACGCAGTAATGGAGGCTACGGGCGGGTCCCGGCGCCTCGTGAACTGGCTTCGTGTTCAACAGTCACTTCCCATACCGGGCCCCACAGCCCGCTTCCGTTGCTCAATCGGGCCTCTGCATCCCCATTAGTGCCCCTGCTGCAGTGTCTGCCGCAGTCAGTCGGTAGCAGGACCTACCATGTATCTGCCACTGTGTTCCGCTTACGCGCTCTCATCCGAGCTTGAGCGCCTCCAAAGTCGCCCTGCCCCGGTCTTTGGGAGACACGACCGGCGGGCTGCCTCTACGTTGCTCCCGGTGGGGCCACACCTCAGGGCTGAAGGTGGTATTGTTACTAGCAGAGCCCCGCCGGGAGGCCCTGGACTCCGGGATTGGGCCGCGGCGCGCTCCGCCCACATGCGCCGCAGAGCGCCTGATGCTGGCGATGCCTGCTGGTTTCAATAAAGGCCCCGGCCGCAGCGTGGCTCTGAGGCCGCACCTCTCGCAGTCGGCTTAACTTCGCCGGATCGTTGAGTTGCGGCGTCGCGGGCAGCTCGGCTTAACCTTTAGGGGCTCCGATATTACCACTGTCGTTTGTGAGTGGTTTCAGGTGCGGATAAATGCACGGATATTCGTGGAAACCTTTGGAGGTCCGGAGCTCTCTTAGGCGGCGGCCATATTCATCGGCTGCCGGCCACGCCCCTCTAACCTTCCTCTTGGTAATGGTGGCACCTAAATGACCCAGATGTGCCGATGAAATTATCTTCTGTCTAAAACATTCTGGAGGAACAAGTTTATCTCCTCTAACTACTTTGCCTCCCTCAACAGATAACTCATCACAAACTTTCCAAAACATTTGTAAATCAGGTGAAAGACACTTCTCTTTGGGCCAACCTTTCTTAATCAAAGCCAAAACTTCATTCAGGAGAACATCCTTGTTTACTTCAGCGACCCAATCATCTTCAGCAAAGGACAAGCTGTCTTGGCTAATGCTAGCTACAAAACACTCCTCAATTTCCCAATCCTGTTCTTCCATATCAGGAATGGGAAGTCTGGACAGACAATCTGCCCTACAGTTCTTTCCCCCTGGGATATATTCTATGTCAAAGGTGTACTCCAGGAGCTTAGCAGATAATCTTGCCAGGCGAGCTGTGGTACGTTTAATCTTTTTGCCAGATAGAATGTCAATTAGAGGACGATGATCGGGCTTAAGTACAAAAGATCTACCCCACAAATACTGCTTGAACTTTTCAATAGTCTAAACACATGCTAGAAGTTCTTTTTCTATGACAGAGTATTTTCGTTCTACAGGGCGAAGTGTTCTTGATGCAAAACCCACTGTATGTTCTTTGCCTTCCACATATTGCGAGAGCACCGCCCCCAGACCATAGTCACATGCATCAACAGTGACAACAGTTTGTCTCCCCTCCACAAATGCTTGCAAAGCGGGAGCCTTAACAATATGATCTTTGATATTTTGAAAACCCTTTTTGCACTCTTCAGACCATGTAAAAGTAGCCCCCTTTTTCAACAAAGCTCTGAAACATTCAGTCGTCTTTGCAAAATCTTTCATGAACTTGTCATAAAACTCGCATAATCCAAGAAAAGATAATAATTGTTCTTTGTTCTGTGGCGCTGGAGCTTCAACAATGCTTTTAACCAGTCCTGGTCTAGGTTTTATGCCATACTCAGGGATAATGTTGCCTAAATACTCTATTTCTTTGACTTTAAAGGTACATTTGTTTTTTTGTAAGGTTACACCTCTATTTTCCAAAACACTGAAAACTTTATCAATGGCTAGATCATGTTCTGCCTCAGTTTTAGAGAAAATGAGAATGTTGTCTTGAAATACCACAACGTGAGGATTATCTTCAAACATCTCAGTCATGAGTTTCTGAAAAACAGCAGCCGCCGAAGCCAATCCAAAAGGTAGACGGCAAAACTGAAAGACACCATCAGGCGTGACAAAAGCCGTGAGATGGCGAGACTGAGGGTCTAATTCTACCTGATGGTATGCGGCCTTGAGATCTAATTTCGTGTACCAACAGGAAGATCTGACTCAAGCAATTAAATCCTCAATACGAGGAAGGGGAAAGCTGTCAACACAAATGGCATTGTTCAAGCTCCTCAAATTCACACACATTCTCAAGTCCCCAGACCTCTTCTTTGCAAGAACAATCGAAGAAAGCCACAAAGTTGCATCCACTTTCTCAATTACACCTTGGTCACATAGATTTTTAAGATGTTTAGATAAGTCAGCCCTAATGCTAAGAGGAACATTGCGCAATTTATGCTTGATGGGACTGGCATTATCTTTAACTCTGATGTGATGTTGAAAGTCAGTCACCTTTCCTAAACGATCTTGAAAGACCTTCTCGAACCTAAGCTCCCATTTGCTTGCTATGTCAGTGCTAGACAAAGAGTTGATGTCCTTTTTTTGTTGGCATTGTTTAGTTTTTATCAATGAAGACTGGTTTATCTAAGCCTGGGTTTAATAGTTAAACCAAACTCAGCTTGATGTATTAAGCCAAGAACATTGATACCTTTCCTTGCAACATAAACTTTACCTTTAATGACCTCTCCCAAAACACTGATGGTGGCCCAGAAATAACCTAGAAGCTCAATTCTGCTACCCTCAAAAGCCACCATGAGTACATCTGGTGGTAATACATTTTTCTTCTCCCAAAACATGAAAAATGTCTCTTGCGACACAATAGTGATGCGAGCACCTGTGTCAACAAGAAGTTGAATTTGGGCACCATCAATGGTAACATCAACCTCAGGATCGACAACAAGGGGAGCTTTTTGTTTCACACTATCTCTCACCACTACAATGTATTCTTGATTAGTAACGTCATCTTCATCATAATTCTCAGGTTCGTTGAGAACACACCTGACACTCTGCCTTTTAGCTCCCCTACAGACTTGAAAAATGGCCCATTTTCCCACATTGCCCACATTGTTGATTAACCGCTGGACAATTCTTAAAAGATTAAACATGTAGCGGAGAACCACGTCTGAAACAACTAATTTTCTGATTAAAAGCTCTGTTTTGCACACAATTTTTTGCTCCTCTGAAAACATTTTGTTTTCCGGCATCATCACTCTTGAACATGGGTGATTTACTAGAAACAGCGCCTGAAACAGTGGTATTAGACAAGGAGGTTTCTGGTGGTTTTGCATCCTCAATAGAACTCTCAATGCTTTTGGCAATATCCACTGCCTTATCTAAAGAGGGATCCTTGCAAGTTAGTAATCTTTCTTGAATTCTTTTATAGTGACATCTGGCTACAAGTTGGTTTCTTATAAGTTGTGAGGTAAAATTTTCGAATTCACACTTGGCAGCAAAAACTTTTAACGCAGTGATAAAAGTGTCAATATTTTTGGTGGGTTTCTGCACTCTGGTAAAAAAAAATTCTATGTACTACAATGTTTTTCGTTTTCGTAAAATATTTATCCAGTTGAGCCACTGCTATTTCGAATTCATCTGGATCTTCGCCTTCAGGTGGATCATATGGTGGTAAATGATCAAAAACATTCTGACCCATAACACCTAAATGATAGTACATAAGATTTTTTTTCCTTTCAGGTCTAAACCTTTGACCATCAATGGCACCCAAATAGGCTTTAAAAGACCTGATCCACAATTTCCATTCCAGTGGTGGATCACCAGGTTCTTGTAAAAAAGGTGCTGGAGCTGTAACACTGCATGTCAAAAATAAAAAATAAAACCTGTAAACAAGAAATTGGTTAAGACAGTAAAAAGAAAAGGAGGAAGAAAGAAATGAACAGAAAGGAGGAAGAGAGCAGGAGAAAAATGAAAAATAGAAAAAGAAACAAGAGGGTGTTTATCTTATGATTTGTTCTTCCCCCTGTTCTTTTTAAAAGTTTCTTTCAATATAAGAAATGTAAAAAGTGATGGAATCCTTTCTTCTTTTTTTTTTTTTTTACAGCATAAAAGATAGTCCTTTCTTTCTCTCTTTTTCTTCTACATCATGAGATAGACAAGTCCTTCCTTTGTTTCTTCACAATAAGAGAAAGAAGCCCGTAGTCCTCTTTCTACCTCTTCTTCTTTTTACAAGCGTTAACTCTGGGAGCACCACAAGTTCAACGAAGCTGTATGCCACACAAGAAGATGTGGCTGTTCTGGGCTGTTTGCAAGAGAAACGCCCAACAATGGCTCTGAGACCCGTGGAATGCACGTGAACGCAGTGTAGAAGTCCGAAGTGTGCGCTGCAGCTCAAGCGCTGATAACAGGTAAAATAGCGTATGGGTAACGATCCAGGCACAACGCAGCGCGGCACCAAAAAAAACTTCTGCAGTGAAACTTCAAAGCACTGCGTTCCAAAAAAAAAAAAGTCAGGCCGCTCTCTGTGCCCCTGAAGTGCCTCGGTGATAACAAAAGTAGTACTTACAGTTTGCCTGGGGAGCGCAGGCTGAAAAGATTAAAACCGGTACCTCATGGCTGCTCAAAGTTCAGTTCCGTCTTTCGACCTCTTAGAAAGTGTGCCGCACCGATGAGTGTTGAATGTATCCCGCCTTCTGTCGCCACTGAAGGGAATACGAGGAGCCGTAGGTACAAAAGTGTATATTTATTATAAGTAGGACAGGTACAGAGAGCCATCTTGGTCAGCAGCGTCCCAAGGCTCCAGGAGCAACTGCCGCACCGAGAACGCTCATAGCCAAAGGCTCTAATGAACACTCTAAATGACCTGACACAGAGGCATCACCACAGAAGGTTTTGCCACTGTACTTGACAAAATCATATAAACCTGATTACCTGCACTTTGGATAGGGTGTTTGTTGCCTTTGTTCTCCTGTACGCCCAAGATCGGTACCAAGGCGGTTGTATATTCTCTCTGAAAGCATTGGTGTCTGCAGGCAGGGGCGTCAAAAGAAGAGCATGCTCCTCTGTTAAGGACACCCCTCTCTAAAGGATACACGCCTCTTACCTTGTTGATGGGTGCGTCTCCCCTCCTCTTTCTCACCTAGCACTAACCCAACCAACTCAATTTGGAGCTTCTGTGATGCTCAAGATTTGCATTTTACACGGCACATTGGTTTGGTAGCCAGGGCTTTAAGTGAGATGAAAAAACTGGAGGGGGGGGGGGGGAAGCTCTCAAACGGGCGTGGCTGATGTAATCAAGGGTGTGGCTTAAAAACACGTTCGCTAAAAATCTGCGTTTAGCATAGTGTGCCGCCTGACTGGTATTTTTCTGTTTCTGTCACTACATCCAGATATATAATACAACAAATAAGATTATACCTACAACAAGCCAGGGTTGTTGGCTTTGTCAATGATTGCTAGTTGCATAAGATTAATAAGCAACAACTATTGCTTTGTTGTATATAATATTGAAAATGCTTCAGTTATGAAATGATGAGACATGAAAGAACTATAACGAGTCACTTCGAAGTTACATCAAAGGCAATGACGAGTGGTAGTGCAGCACAGTGTAGATTTTTTTTTCCATCCTGAGGGTTAGGGCAAACATGGAGAGCCGTCTCAGCACCTGCTTTTTAGAACTTCCGCCGGTGCTTAGCATCGGCAACCGCAGGACCCGGCCCACTTAAAGCCCTGTTGGTAGCAGATGTCTCGTCACTGACAGCACAGTGTGGAGGTTGATATTACCTGCATGCACAGTGCTGTGGGGGGGTTCCTTGGCCACTGTTCTGCACATACTGCGTAGATAATTAAGGTTGCGATTTCGTGGTCAGTACTATTAGAGTGGAGTCAAAATGGCTTTGGTCATTGCCCTTCACGTGCTGCATCGAGGTTCCTGGTATAATCCGGGCTTTAAGTGGGCTGGGTCTCACCGGGTCTGAGCACCGGCAGTTTTTTAGAGGGGGCCTCGAAATGGGTCTCTATCGGACTCTGTTTTGTGCCCTGGCACAGGCGCTCCGTTTATTCCCGGACTACAGTGACAGCAGGCACATAGTGTGCGCGTGCTCACACTGCTTACTTCTCACTAGTGGAGAAGTTACAGCATGACGTCATGCCAGGTGAGCGTTGTAGGCAGGGCACGAGTCGGGGTACCACATGGGTGGACGGCGTCCCCCCACTTATTTTACAGGGTGGACGCCGTCCCACCTGCTCAAAGGCTGGACTTTGTAAGATGGTGACGTTACTTGCCCGCGCGGCCGCCCCAAACTTTCTAAGATTTCGTTGACTTACCCGTCCAACTACAGGGCTGGCTGTCAATCTTGTGTAGCGCGCGAATGCGCTACCTATCAAAGTTCTGCTTTGCCCTTTGAACCTTGCCGGGCGCCTACCAGTGGACGCTGTGACCTGCGACCAATCAGTGGCCATAGCAGTCATCACGGGATTGGCCTGATCTGGAAATTGTCGTGTCTCGCCACATGATCTCCCGGACTGCAAGCGCGCAAAAACAAATGGCTTGTGTTGTGCCCCCAAGGCGAGACGTATGAGTACTTTTACTATTTCAATAGAGGTGAGCTAAGAAGGATGTGCCTACTTTAAAATAGCCGCCATATTTACGAACAAGTTGACGTCACTAAAGACATTGGCATATCTTTTTATAAGCGTCTTCTTTTTTCGTCGTAGATCAGTAATGACACTAAATTGAAAATGGCCCCTTCGTTCAAACACATCGAAAGCGCGGAAGAAAAATAACTCGGAAGCTTCGACACTCAACCACTCTTCATCACAGAGTTACGATTACCAATTCAAAATGGCAACATCAGACGAGGTATTTCCTGTTGCCTTTCTTTTATGTCCATGCTAGGTCGGGAAGGATTGCAGATGTAAAGATAGGCGCGCACAGCTGCATCACGCGTGGAAAGCGACAGCAGCCTGTTCTTTTTTTTTTTTCATAAACACGGACTCTAGTCATTCTTCGTTACATGACCGCCAACTTGGAAGTTTCCCTGCCTCAGAAACGCTGTTACCGACAGAGAGCACATTCCAATCCTATGGCCGATCACACGTTTAATTAGTAAGTGAACATTTTTTTAATGACCAACTTTATTGACGACAGTTGGCAAAGTGAGCACATTTTGAATCAACTTTATTGAAAACAAAGTAGCTGGCATTTAAACAAACCTGATTTAAACTTACTGGTAGGGTTGATAAACAATTAAGAATAACCTTTGTTTCATTTTTTTTTTTTTAAGTGTCTGACTACTACTGTTAATGATGGGTATATGTTTTAGATGAAGTAACTTCCAGGATATTAGGTGACAGATTTTTAGGATCTAGGAATGTTTGAGGGCCATACTTTAGAGAGGTTAGTCGGATGCAATAATGAATTCTATTTTTAAAGGCACATAACAGTTACTATTATACTTTGTAGCTTGGTTTTCACTGAGTGGAAAGTGTCACTCTAAGTGTCACACATACACACTGAAACCATGGAAATGTCACACATAAGTAGGGCTCAATCAATCAATCAATCAATCATGTCACTTATAAAGCGCACTACATACCCGCGAGGATCTCAAGGCGCTGGGGGAAGAGGGGGGTGGTGCTGCTACTGATCGAAGAGCCAGGTCTTGAGGAGTCTTCTGAAGGCCAGTAGGTCTTGGGTCTGTCGGAGGTTGGTGGGGAGGGTGTTCCAGGTCTTGGCGGCGAGGTGGGAGAAGGATCTGCCGCCGGCGGTCGTTTTCCGGATGCGGGGGACTGTGGCGAGGCGAGGCTGGTCGAGCGGAGCTGGCGGGTGGGGGTGTAGAAGCTGAGTCGTCTGTTGAGGTAGGCTGGTCCGGAGTTGTGGAGTGCTTTGTGTGCGTGGGTGAGGAGCTTGAAGGTTATCCTCTTGTTGACAGGGAGCCAGTGCAGGTCTCTCAGGTGGGGTGTGATGTGGCTGCGTCGGGGGATGTCGAGGATAAGACGTGCAGAGGCGTTCTGGATGCGTTGCAGCCGTCTCAGGAGCTTAGCCGTCGTTCCTGCGTAGAGGGCGTTTCCGTTGTCCAGCCTGCTGGTGACGAGGGCCTGGGTGACTGTTTTTCTTGTTTCGGTGGGGATCCACTTGAAGATCCTGCGGAGCATTCGGAGGATGTTGAAGCAGGATGAGGAAACGGCGTTGACCTGCTTAGTCATGGAGAGGGTGGGGTCGAGGATGACCCCTAGGTTGCGTACGTGGTCGGTGGGTGGCGGGGCTGTTCCCAGTGATGTTGGCCACCAGGAGTCGTCCCAGGCTGAAGGGTTGGAACCAAGGATGAGGACCTCCGTCTTGTCCGAGTTCAGCTTCAGGCGGCTGGTCCTCATCCATTCGGCGACGGCCTTCATTCCTTCGTGGAGGTGGGCTTTGGCGGCGTGAGGGTCTTTGGTGAGGGAGAGGATCAGCTGGGTGTCGTCGGCGTAGGAGATGTTGGGGTTGTGCTGTCGGGCGACGTGGGCGAGGGGTGCCATGTAGATGTTGAACAGCGTTGGGCTGAGGGAGGAGCCTTGGGGTACGCCGCAGATGATCTTGGTGGCCTTGGATCGGAAGGGGCGAGGCGGACGCTTTGTGTTCTGCCGGAAAGGAAGGATGTGGTCCAGTCCAGGGCCTTCTCTTGGATCCCGGCGTCGTGAAGGCGTGTTCGTAGTGTGTGGTGGCAGACCGTGTCGAAGGCGGCTGATAGGTCCAGGAGGATGAGGGCTGCTGTTTCTCCGTTGTCTAGCAGGGTCCTGATGTCATCGGTGGCGGCGATGAGGGCGGTTTTCGGTGCTGTGGTTGCTGAGGAAGCCGGACTGGGAAGGGTCCAGGATGTTGTTCTCCTCGAGGTAGCGGGTCAGTTGTTTGTTGACGATTTTCTCGGTGACCTTCGCGGGGAACGGGAGCAGAGAGATGGGTCGGAAGTTCTTGAGGTCCTTGGGGTCTGCCTTGGGTTTCTTGAGTAAGGCGGTGATCTCGGCGTGCTTCCAGCTTTCCGGGAAGGTTGCTGTCTCGAAGGAGATGTTGATTATTTTCCGGAGATGGGGCGCGATGGCTGTACTGGCTTTGTTGAAGATGTGGTGAGGGCACGGGTCTAGCGGTGAACCGGAGTGGATGGTGTTCATGATCTCGCTGGTGTCCTCGTCGTTGATGTTGGTCCAGGAGAGCAGGCGGTTGGTGGTTGTGGGGGCAGTGGTCTCGGTGGTTGCCGGGGCGGTCGTGGTGATGAAGCTGTCGTGGATGTCGGCGATTTTGCGGTGGAAGAAGGTGGCCAGTGAGTCGCACAGGTCTCGCGACGGCTGGATGTCGTTGGTGTTGGAGCTGGGGTTAGAGAGTTCCTTCACGATGTTGAAGAGCTCTTTGCTGTTGTGTGCGTTGTTGTCTAGGCGGTCTTTGAGTGAGGCCCTTTTGGCGGATCTGATGAGGTGATGGTGACTGCGGGTGGCGCTCTTGTGGGCGGCGTAGCTGTCCGCTGTCCGTTCGTGGAGCCAGATCTTCTCCAGTTTTCGGCATGTTCGTTTGGAGGCCTGGAGGTCTTCGGTGAACCAGGTGGCTTTCTTGCTGGTGTGGCTGTTGGGCGGATTCTTGAGCGGGGCGAGGGTGTTGGCGCAGTCGTCGATCCACTGTCTGAGGTTGCGGGCGGCGGTGTCGGGGTCGGAGGGTTCGGCGGGTGGGCTCAGGGCGAGGGTTGTGGTTAGCTGGTCTTCCGTGACTCTGCTCCAGCAGCGGCGAGGCATTTGTTCGGTGCGGTGGTGCGTGGTGGGCTTCCTGTAGGTGAAGTGGATGCAGTGGTGGTCAGTCCAGTGGGGTTCGGAGGTGTGGTTGAAGGAGACGTGTGGGCTTGCGGAAAAGATGGAGTCGAGCGTGTGGCCGGCGGCGTGGGTGGGTGTAGTCACGAGCTGTCTGAGTCCGAGGGTGGCGAGGTTGTCGATCAGGGTGGTGGAGTTGGTGTCCTTGTTGTTCTCGAGGTGGAAGTTCAGGTCCCCGAGGAGGATGTAGTCCGTGGAGGCGATGGCGTGTGTGCTGACGAAGTCAGCGATGGAATCGCTGAACTGTGGTCGGGGTCCGGGGGTCTGTAGATGAGGGTTCCTCTGAGGGTGGTGTTGGGATCGGTGTGGATCTGGAAGTGCATGTGTTCGGCGGTGCTGAGGGTGTCGTCGGTGTTGGTTGAGACTCTGAGGGTGTTCCTGTGGACGATGGCGATGCCTCCTCCGACTCCGTTGGTGCGGTCCCTGCGGGTGATCTTGTATCCGTCCGGGATGGCAATGGCGATGTCGGGGGCTGAAGCGGGATTCAGCCAGGTCTCCGTCAGGAATGCGGCGTCTGGGGAGGTTGAGTCGAGAAGGTCCCAGAGTTCGATGGCGTGTTTGCGGGCGGAGCGGGTGTTGAGGAGGATGCATCTGAGGTAGTTGGGTTCTTTCCTGGGCGGTGGTTTGGCGGGGCGGGTGCTGGCGAAGCTGCAGTTCCGGCAGGTGAAGGGCCCTTGGGTGCGCTTCGGGGTGGCCTGGTAGCAGGCGTGATCTTTTCCGGGGTTGAGTGCGTGGAGGGTGCTGGCGTCGTATCGGCGTCTGTTGATGTGGCGGGCGCGGGGGATGCCCGGACCAGGGGGTCTGGCGCTGGGCGCGGTCACGGTCACGGCGCGGACGGGCTTGCCTTAGGCGCGCCTTTGGCGCGCCAGCGGCGCGCCCGCTGCGCACGTCCGCTGCGCGGCCGCACAGCGGCCGCCATAAATGGGGAGGTGGGAGGGAGGAGCAGGGAATGGGGCAGCGAATGGGCAGTGAGGGCGGGGCCGCAGGGCGCAGCGGCGGGAAGCGGGCACAGAAGGGAAAACGAGCACAATCGGGGGCAGCAAGGGGGCACAGAAAGGAAAAACTAGCACAATCAGGGGCAGCAAGGGGGCACAGAAAGGAAAAGCGAGCACAATCAGGGGCAGCAAGGGGGCACAGAAAGGAAAAAACTAGCACAATGAGGGGCAGCAAGGGGGCACAGAAAGGAAAAGCAGAGCACAATCAGGGGCAGCAAGGGGGCACAGAAAGGAAAAACGAGCACAATCAGGGGCAGCAAGGGGGCACAGAAAGGAAAAAACTAGCACAATGAGGGGCAGCAAGGGGGCACAGAAAGGAAAAGCGAGCACAATCCAGGGGCAGCAAGGGGGCACAGAAAGGAAAAGCGAGCACAATCAGGGGCAGCAAGGGGGCACAGAAAGGAAAAAACTAGCACAATGAGGGGCAGCAAGGGGGCACAGAAAGGAAAAACGAGCACAATCAGGGGCAGCAAGGGGGCACAGAGAGGAAAAAAACAGAGCACAATCAGGGGCAGCAAGGGGGCACAGAAAGGAAAAACGAGCACAATCAGGGACAGCAAGGGGGCACAGAAAGGAAAAAACTAGCACAATGAGGGGCAGCAAGGGGGCACAGAAAGGAAAAACGAGCACAATCAGGGGCAGCAAGGGGGGCACAGAGAGGAAAAAAACGAGCACAATCAGGGGCAGCAAGGGGGGCACAGAAAGGTTTTATGATATTTATTTTTTTAACATTTCCGTCTGTATTTATCCATATTTATCTTTTGGCCATTTTATCTGTATTTATCCATATTTATTTTGTGCTTTGCGTATAAATGAAGTTGTCAAACTGTACATTTCCATATTTATTTAACTGATAGACGCGCACTCATACTTTGCTGTCTGTCGTGTTTTAGCTATTTAAGCTGGCAAATATTACATAACAATACATCCAATGTAAATACTAGCATTATACCATAAATGTACAAACTCTGCTTTTGTTCATGTTGCCATGTTTTAGTATGCCTCGCTTACAGCACTTAGTGGCTTGACTAATGTAGTTGTACACCAAACTTCATCCACATTTGGGCTGTTAATTCCTCCATACAGGGACCTTAAGTCACAGGCTTAAGTACTGAGCAGCTTCAATTGTTAAATCTTGCAATACGTGCAAATGATAGATCTGCTGCACATGTGATGTCACTTCCTGCCGTGATGTCACTTCCTGTGACACCACCTAACTTGGAGAGTCCCCCCACTTCTTTTTTTAGGACTTGTGCCCTGGTTGTAGGGGAAGGGAAATCCTTTAAAGAGAGTAATTTTCTCTCTGGATTTCCCTTCTCTTTTTGTAATTCAGAAGGAGCAACATTGTGGTGGTGTCATCAGGGCTTTAAGTGGAAGCTTTTTCAATATTATATACAAGCCATAATTGCTGCTTATTTATCTTATGCAATTAACAACTATTGACAAAGCCAACAGTCCTGACTTGTTGTAGGTATGATGTTACTTGTTGTATCCTATGTCTGGATGTAATGACAGAAACAACAAAATACAAGTCGGGCAGCACACTATGCTGAGCACAGATTTTTAGCTCACGTGTTTTAAGCCATGCCCTTAATTACATTGGCCACGCCCCTTTGAGAGACCCCCCAGTTTTTTCATCCCACTTAAAGCCCTGGGTATAATATTTCTGTGGGAGTGGAAGTAGGCCGTATAATCACTACACTGAACACAACATTGCAAAGTTAAGGTTCACTTCCCAAGAGAACTCGGATAGCTTCAGCCCCTACACACCATGCTTTGCACGAAGCCTGAGATTCCCGATTCTAGTGTGATTGCTTGTGAAGTGCTGAGCGAGTGGCGGGCGACAGGTCACCTTCATCACTGCACTGCTTTTGAGGTTCCCTTTGCAATGTTATGGAAGCGGAGGCAGGTGTACTTGGTCTCTGCACAACACACATTGCATGGAAGTGCTCTGTGAGCCTCTTGTTTTGCTAGGCCCTATGTTGAAAATCGGCGCACTCCCGTGAGAGGAGGCGAGTGTTTTCAGTAAACACTTTGTATGGCGCAGTTACTTTCACAATCTTTCCTTGCGTTGTGCTCGCCTGGCCCCAAGAGGGCGCCTCCGCATTAAAAAACCTCTGCAGGGCATTCACATACCTCTCAAGCACAAAACAGTTGGGCCCTATTCACCGATTAAACTTTTAGATGTGCTGTGAAATGTGCTGGGCACCAAACCGCGCCTTTCTCCTGCTGTCGGTGAACGTTCGTAGATGGAGTACCATACGGTGTTCGTTTAGTTTTGCATGGCTGTCATTACTAATATTGCACCTGCCCATTCCCGGTTTGTATTATTTTAATGGCATAGGTTGTGCTACTGAATCTGCGCCCGACTTGAGCAGTACGGTCACGCATCCACAAAAATAAATCACACCACCCCCCATGATAACAAATAACCTTTATAGAGTACTCTTATCAGGATCCCAATTCAGCGAGTATTCTAATTTTTAAATACTAGTATGCCCTCTACAAATGTTACGCTCTAGCAATAACCCTTCCTATTTAATCTATCCTAATTGAAACCACCACCCTAAACATGACATAACTTCTATGCTAGCCCTAAGCCTATCCATGACCCTAACAATACCTAAATAGAAATGTTTATATTTTTACCATATCGCTTATGTTTGTCAGTAATTTTAAAGCTCGAATTTCATAGAAAAGAGTATAACTGTGAGTTATTTCCCGTAATTTGCAGCGCTGCAATACTTGGCAGGCTATTTCGTTTCCATAAACAAATAAAAGATAAACACCATATTTCATCGGGTCTAAAAAAAAAAAAAAAGATTCACAATGACAGTGCGGCTCTTAAAACCATTACTCAGCACACCTGACAAGCTTACCCGGTAGGCCCAGCCTTGATGCAAACATCTACCAATGAATACTCTTCCTTGTATGTGAAAATAAACCTAGTAAACGCAGACCACAATGCACTTTATTTTTTTTCTTTGTGTGCCTTGTTAACGCTACTCTAGTGTTAGTTCACTACAAAAGAAAATCACGTTTTAGAAAGCTTGTTTTCAATTTCCTTACAGTGTACTCTGCATTTAAAATAATGCCAATTGTTGCATAAAACACATTTTAAACATTAGCACATTATCCACAACAAAAATAACATTTTCTCAAAATATTAAGACATGCAAGCAATTTTTCAGGTAAACGATGAATTGTAAATGTATGAATCATTTGCTGTAGATTTTTCTAAAGAGTACTAAAATTAATTATGTCATAGAATATAAAAAGTCAGGGGAAAGAACCAAGCTAATCACAAGCATGAATGTTTAAAATTGAACAGGACAACATACACATAATCAATTGACATGGTGCTGAAATATTATCACAAAATATATTTTTTATTTCATTTCATATAAAAAAAATTGTCATTTTTTGTCAATCTCAAAAGATATATATATGATTCAATACATTTTATAAAATCACAATGCAGTAACACATATTGGTATATGAAATATGATTAAACTAAATAAGAGCTTAGAGCATAATAATGCTCTTATCTGATGATACAATCTTTTTTCTTTTTTTCTCTTGTGTTTCTAACAGAGTCACAGATCTTATTCATTTAATTTTTTTTTATTGTAAATAGATTAAATAAAATTATCACAGGACATTTGAAATATATTGACATTGTAGACATAGGTGTACGTAAATATTGAAATGCATTCAATTGTGTGTCCAATGCAGAGAAAGTCGAGACGGTGTCCTGACGAAGGCAACTTGCCGAAACGCGCGTAGTTCCATCTACCGCTGACCCTCTTTTCAGTCCACATAAGATCTGTGACTCTGTGCTCTAAGCTCTTATTTAGTTTAATCATATTTCATATGCCAATATGTGTTACTGCATTGTGATTTTATAAAATGTATTGAATCATATATATATCTTTTGAGATTCTGACAAAAAATGACAATTTTTTTTTATATGAAATGAAATAAAAAATATATTTTGTGATAATATTTCAGCACCATGTCAATTGATTATGTGTATGTTGTCCTGTTCAATTTTAAACATTCATACTTGTGATTAGCTTGGTTCTTTCCCCTGACATTGTTTTCCCTACTAGCTAGCAAGTTTCCATTGTGTTAAGTAGGGGTCCCCTTTCTTTCAAACCATAGAATATAAAAAGTACATAACGAGTAACGTGTAATATGGTCCTATATTGTAGGAAAGAGGGGAGAGCGGGACGAAAGAGTAAGGAATAATTACATTCATTTTGAGTAGCTATTCTTAGTACTTGCTTTCTCTCTATCACGAAACCAATCCTGCCGTCATTTTCTAAAGCATATGCCATGCAGGGACTATAAATGGCAGAAAAGCATAATGGAAATGGACTGAGTCGTTTTGTGGAGCCCTCGAAGGGAGCGTTTGCACTGATATGCCATCCTCTGTTTGGCTTGAAATAGCTGTACTATGTAGCCTTTTTCAGTCTGCATTATTATTTCATCATTGAACTTAAGTCTGTAAGTACCTTCGAAGTGCTTACTGCATTCACTGTGCTGGCAATCTGTAGAGTCTTGCTCTGCTGACAGAAGGTCACCTTCCAACTGTTAATCTTTCTCTAAGACCTATTGTCGAGGAAATGTATTCTGATGAAGATCAAGAGGAAGGTGAGATTCATGATGATGCTTCTCAGGTTGTGGGTTCTGAATGTGGCACCATTATCCGGTACTGCTACTCTGTTTGCTCCAAATTCTCTACCTGATGACCTTGAAGGGATCCATGCTCTACTTGAGAGGGCATCTAAGAGGTTTGATCGATTTCTACCCATGAAACTATCCAAATGTTTTTTATTACTTCAAGGAACTGGTTCGCAAGCCAGTAGAGGCCTTTCCAATCATTGATTTCATCTGGGCAGAAGATTTGAATATAATGAAGAATAAAGCAACTGGGATGGCCATCTTCCCTCAACTGGACAAAAAGAGAATGCTCCCGACAATTCTCCCACTTGTCTCATAGGCCAACCCAGACCGGATTCTGTGGTGATGCAGGCAGCATAGATATGATCAAGGAATCCTTCTATACCTTCTTCTACTCTACCTGAGAGGGAGGGTAGAAGATTGGACATTGTAACAAGCGTTTTTCTGCATTGACTACTACCACAGTTAGATCATCCAATTCATTGGCAATTCTAGAAAGATATGACATACAAATGTTGTCTACCTTAAGTTCTATTCTTGAATTCCTCCCAGAAGACCGAAAAAATGATTCCAAGACAATTCTTCATGAGCGAGAGAGCACATCTTCCAAGATAATCAAAACAACGATGGACATAGCCTCCATGGGGTCTCGTTGATTTGCCGTGGCCACAGTCTTAATATTACAGGGATGGCTTAAGGCAACATCTTTTAGGCCAGAAGTGCAGACAAAAATACTCAACTTGCCTTAAGATAGGCATTGCAGTCCATTAAATCAGACACTGTTACAGAAAGGTCATTAGATTTGCTGCAGCAGAGACCACTTCTGTCCTTTCGTTGAGCCTGAAGGAACGGATTGTTCCCTTTTAGCAGAGGTTGCCAGTTTCATCTGTACCAACCGGCCAAGTATGATTACAGTCAACTGGTTCATCCTCAACAATTTAGAGCTCCACCACCATCAGCCTATTCCAGAAAGGGACCCTGAAAGAAGTCTGTGGCACAGAAAAGGTCCCAGTAATTCTGTAGATATCCGTGACGTTCCCCAGGCACCTGTCTCACTTCCTCCTCCCCATTCAGGAGGCAGACGAATCTCGAAGTGTTACTAACATTGGCAATCTATTACAGCAGATTTTTGGGTTCTAGACTTAATGCAGAAAGGGAATACCATAGAATTCGTCCAGATGCCTCCTCTGAAATCACTCCGAAGGAGGACTTTCCAATATTATATTCTGTTACAACTGGAGATTAATTTGCTGCTTCAAAAGGGGCAGTGGAACATGTGCCTTATTCCCAACGAAACACAAGTTTATATTAAAACATTTTCATTCTAAGAAGGATATCGGGCAAATGGAGACCAATACTTGAATTACGGCAGCTGAACCATCATGGTTACCCTTCAAGAAATCCGCCAGTTACTGAATAAAGAAGATTATGACAACTTTAGATCTCCAGGATGCTGGTCGCCATTACCACTTCAGAGTCCTACCACATACCTTCACCAAGTTCAAGACCTTGGTGGCAGCTTTTATGAGAAGAATGGTCCACCAATTCTTTCCTTATCTCGATGATTGGTTAGTCAAAAGTCCATGATCTTCCCTGAAGCCAAACGAGACCATGATATTTCTTGGGGCAACTCTGGATAAGGAACAATGCAGAGCATTTCCTACCAAGGAAAGCATAAGGAAGATTTTCTATCTTTTCCGCAAGTTCCTAAAACAAGAGTTGATTTTAGTATGCCTCTTCAGATCGCTCCTAGGGATGATGCCATCTTGCATCTCCTTGGTTCCACATTGTAGTCTTTGTGTGAGACCGTTCTAGGAGGAATTGGAGAATTCATGGGTGCAAGATCAGGGTTTATTCGACAACATAATAAAGATCACATCAAGAATGAAAGACACCATACCATGGTAGACTTGGGAACAAATTGTGTCAGTATGTCTAACATTTCTCAGTCCAACACCCAGATTCATGATGTTCACTGATGCGTCCTTAAAAGACTGGGGAGCTCATCTACAGAATTTGGAGGTCAACAGAAGATGGTCGTCACAAGCGTCCCACCTGCATATCAACTCTCAAAATTAAGATTGGTGGCATTGCAGTCCTTTCTTCCAAGGATTATAGGTTTTTCAGTATTGGTATGCACAGACAAGACAACAACCATGAACTTCATAAACCAACAAGGTAGAGATAAATCACGTCTTCTTTCCATGGAAGCTCAGAAAATTTGGAAATGAACAATAGATCATCAGGTTACTTTGAGAGCGGAACATGTGTCCGATGTCAGCAAGCCAAGGATCAACACCATAAGCAGAACACGAAGGAGTGGCATGAATGGCAATTTAACAAACACAACACCAGTTGAGAACCCTCTTCCTACTGTAGGGAACATCAAACCTGGACTTGTTTGTGAGCAATCAGAGCCACTAATGCTGATTCTATGCAAGCAGATTTCCTCCGAAGGGGTTGTAGGAAAAAGCCTTCCTTATAGCTTGGTCAGGAATTTTCACTTATGCCTTCCCCCAGCTTCCCATGATACAGTGACTTGAGCAAAATGAAATAAGAACCGTTCCATCTCAGACATTACTGGTACTCCGGTTTACTTCTCCTTTCGGAACAGAATCCTATTTCCCTCAGGCCAGTAGCTAATCTTTAAACTCTGCACAGAGGTCAAATTCTTTACCCGATCCCAACATTTCTCAAATTTATCAGCTTGGCTCCTGAACACAGTGAATATCCTCACTTAAGCATTCTGGAAGATTGCAGAGAAATACTCGCCAAAGCTGAGCAGACTTGACAAAAAAATATACAGAACCAAATGGAAACATTTTTGTCTCTGGTGTTCATTCACAGTTTCCATCCTATATCTGCTCTACATGAACAGATTCTTGTTAAACCTAACATGTTCATGCCTCTTGCACACTCCAATCAAAGTCCATTTAGCGGTAGTCTCACGATTCAGAAGGTCAGCTAACCAATTATTGTTTTGGTCAAATAAAATTATTAAAGAGTTCCAAAGAGCTTGTTCAGAGTCGATCCTCCTATTAGAAATCCATCAATTTCATGGCAAATTAACACAATTTCGTCTCCGTTAATGAAAAGTTCTTTTGAGCCTATTCACAAGGCAGAACTGAAATACCTTGGAAAACGGCTTTTTTGTTATCATTGAGCTATCTGCAAGAAGAGTAAGTGAAATTCAAGCCTTTACTCTCATAGAACCATACATGCAGTTCTGACATGAGTCCTTCTGAGGACAGACCCACACTTCATTCCTAAAGTACTTTCAGACTTTTGCTTTAACAAACCAGTTGTGCTAGAGAACCTTTTCCAAAATCCTAAAGATGCAGCAGAGTAAGATGATGCCTCAGGTTCTGTATTAAAAGAACAAAGCAATTCAGGAAATCTAATCAAATTTTAATAATATACAGTACCTCCCACACCCTACCCTTCCCCGTTCCTTCCCAGAAAGGGACATGCTCTTTCCAAACGGAGTGTGGTACATTGGATGTCTGCAAACATAATATTCAGTCACCAAAAGGCAGTAGGGCTTTTAGAAGAAAAGATTAAGATGCACTACGCAAGAAGTATATCATCTTCCACTGCCTTATTTGCAGGAGTGTCATTGTCTCATATCTGCAGGGCGGCGACATGGAAGTACAGGCACACATTTACTCGACACTACCAATTGACTCAACAGTAAAGAATTGTGCAGCTGTGGGACGGGCAGTTCTTGACCTTTTTTAAAACATTTTTTTAAATAAAGCGGCATATCCTATATATATTTCACCCTTCTCTCTTCATCCATCAACTGTATATTTTATGAATATTTACACACACACACACACACGTTTATTTACTGCTTGCAATTCTGATTCAGGCATGTGAATCTATGAAAGATCCAATACTGGAGGAAAAAAACAAGTCACTTACCTGTAGACTCTGGTTCTCTTTCATAGATTTATATGCGACCCAACCTCCTCCCTGATGTGTTCTCCCTAAAACATAATCTAACCTCACACTTGTGCTAAGAATTCTGAGGTGTAATGCCTCTTGAGTGGAGTGGTGTTTACTTATCTGTCAACTGATTGACTGAAGTTTAGTTCTTTGTCAGTTATGTGAATAGGTTAACAAAGTGTAATTTTAAACTTTTCAAAGCTCAATTCAGCATTGTACTGCTTACCACAAATTAGCGTGACACTCCCAGCTTGATGACAAGGGGTGATTCAAGCCTGTGAATATATGAAATATACCAATACTGGAGAATCAGTGTACATGTAAGTAACGTTTTTTTAATTTTTTATATAAGGCAGGATGCTGGACAGAAGAACTGTACGCTCCTGCCCACTTTCGGTGACTAAGGTAAAGAATCTGGGTGTGATTTTCAACCACCGCTTGTTGTTGAATGCACAGGTTTTGCAGCATGAATCCTTTTCTGGATTCATATGCTGTGTATTATTATTCCGGCATCTTGTGGTTGGGTCCGGAATTGTCTTCAGAATCTCCAGAAGAAAAGGTAGGCAATTACTCCTCGAGGATATCACCTCCTGACACAGCCTGATCAGAAGAGCTGCAGACACATATGGAGTGCCATTATAGGAGGAGAAGGGAGATTCCTGTTTCCTCCTCAAGACTTTGATGCCTTCTAACAAAGTAAAGTTGTACCTCCCAATGCTGCCAAGCATACTAGACCAAGGCAAGGAAGCCTTTCGTGAGCCTGCCACAGCAAAAGCAGTGACCCCACGAGTGGAAAAGAAAAATAAGCTCTCGACAAAAGACCCAAATACATCCAGGGGTTTGCTTCAGCAGACTCCATTGTTGCTACCACCAGAAAACGAAACAAAGCACACACCTGGACAGGGCCTCCACCAGAAAAGTAGAGCAAGAGACTCGACTTGGTGGGCAGAAAGATGTAGTGGGAAGCTGCCACACAGTGGCGGATTGCAAACTCAAATGCGCTGCTGAACAGGTATGGTCACCAGCAATGGGACAAAATAGAATCCATCATGCAAAAACTGCCTGAGGAAGCCAAAAAGAGCCAAGGTGGTAATTCAAGAAGGCAGAAACATCTCCAATACATGCCTGAAGTTGACCTTGGATGCAGCAGACACTGCCAGCAGGCAGATGTGAACAGGAACAGCGCTAAGGAGACATGCCTGGCTGAGAGTATCAGGGTTCAACCAGGAGATGCAGGCAAATATCATCAATATGCCCATTACAGCTGATCCACTGTTCGGCCAGATGGTCGATGAGTCCTTGCAGCAAATTTAAAAGGACAATGAAACAGCTAAGCCGATGGGAGGCTCATTCAGAAGGGGTGGTGACGCAACACAAAGACCTTCAGGCAGAGCACCATTTCCCTTAGGACAGCAGCTGCAACAAACGTAAGCAAGCTCCCACCAAGCCACACAGCAGACCACTTAGCAGCACTGGCAACACCGAGCAAGGCAGCCCTTTAGTGGAAGAAGGGAAAGAGGGCAGACTCTTCGAGATGGAGGAGCCACAAGCAAGTGACTTGCACAACCTAAACAGGCCCCCACAAAACACCATTGGGGTGCAGAATAGGGAATTACCTACGGCAGTGGGAAGACATCACCACAGACAATTGGATTTTGAATGTGATATGTCTCTGATATTGCATAGAACTGCTCAACAAACCACCATCAATTCCCCAAAAAGAAAAAGATATCAAGGAGTAGAGGTCATACAACTGAGGAAAGAGGTCAAAGAACTGTTACGAAAAAAGGCAATAGAGAAGGTACCAGTAAAGGAACAAAACAAGGGGAACTACTTACTTTATTTCCTGGTTCCCAAACAAGCCCTCCCCTTAAGACCCCTTTTGGACCTAAGGTTCATAAACAAATTGATCTGCACACAACACTTCAGGATGACCACAATTCAGGAAGTAATCCCACTCCTACAAAAAGGTGAACTACATGGCAACTTTAAATCTAAAGGATGCCTACCTGCACATACCTATGAACCAAGCACACAAAAAGTATCTACGATTTGTACTAGAGAAAGTCCACTATCATTTCAGAGTCCTGCCATACGGCATAAAGTCCGCACCAAGTGTCTTTACAAAATGTCTCGCAGTAGTTGCAACCTTTCGAAGAAGAAAGGGAGTACATGTATACCCATAGCTAGATGACTGGCTCGTAAAGGCGAAAACAAAACAAAAATGCCAAAGGGACATTCAAACAGTAATCAGAACCTTAGAATGTCAGGGGTTCTCCATAAACTACAAAAAATCTTCACCTCAACTGGAACAAGAAAAGGTTTCCTGGGGGCGACCTTGAACTCGAAGACAGCACAGGCATACCCTTTCCAGAGGAGGGTAAAAACGATGGCAGAAGTTCCCCCATACCAAAGGGTGTCAGTCTCTGACAGGAAAGTCATGAAGCTAATGGGCATGATGGCATCATGCATACTACTTATAACACATTCAAAACTACACATGCAACCTTTCCATGAATGGCTATGCAACAATTGGTCACAGGCCACGAAGAGTTAGGAGGATCTAGTGTTTGTAACAGAAAATATACAGAAGGAAATACAATAGTTGAGATCAAGGAACGTGACACTAGGAAGAACATTCAAGACACCAACTCCAACAGTGACCATCACAACAGATGCATCCCACAAGGGGTGGGTAGCACACTAAGGCAACCTGAAGGTATGAGGAAAATGGAACAACACAGATGCGCTGAAGCGCATCAACTTCCTGGAAATGAAAACAGTGTTCCTAGCTTTGAAGGCTTTCCAGGCATACATAACAAGAAGAACCATACTAATAGAAACAGACAACACAACAACAATGTTTTACCTGAACAAACAGGAAGGCACAAAATCATTTACCCTGAGCAAACTAGCCCAGGAAATATGGCAATGGACAGTACCAAAGAGAATCAACTTGCAAACTGTCCACCTACCAGAGAACGAAAACAAAGGCGGACAGGCTAAGCAGACAAGAAAGCAGCTCCCACGAATGGGAACTGAAACAGGAAACACTGGAGAAGACCTTCAGGGCCTGGGGCAATCCAACAATCTGTTCGCAACAGCAGAGAACAGAAAATGTCAACACTTGACTTCCAGGTTCCAACACCACCAATCAGAGGGGAATGCCCTGTCACCAAAATGGTCAGGGAGATTAACCTACGCCTTTCCACCAGTTCCCCTAATATCTAAGGTGCTGGAGAAAGCCAGACAACCAGGGACAAACCTCATCCTCATAGCCCCACAGTGGGCCAGACAAACCTGGTACTCGAACTTTCGAGAGATATCCAGAAGACAAATGATCAAAACTGAACGGGACCTCCTCACAATGCAGGAGGGGAAAGTGTACCACCTGGAGCCAGCAACACTCAATCTAGCGGCCTGGTGCCTGAACACGTAGAGTTCGGACACCTACAGTTACTACATAGAACTATGGAAATACTAAAGGAGGCAAGTAAGCCTACCACAAGACCAATGTTATGCAGCAAAGTGGAGCAGATATATCCACTGGTGAACAAAGACCAAAATAATGGAAGTACGAACAAAACAGGAAACTGTTCTAACATATCTCACTCACCTGTTGGATAGCGGACTAACCTATTCAACACTAAAGGTTCATCTAGCAGCAATAGTGGCCTATACCAGGGGCACTTCTTGTATTGGCTTCTTCACCTCACCAGTGGTGAAAAGGTTCTTAGAGGGATCAAAGAGAATTACACCCCCAAGAGCAGTCCCAGCACCAATGTGGAACCTAAACACTGTGCTAATGCAATTGATGGAAAAACCATTTAAGCCTATGAACAGAGCAGATCTCTCACACTGAAAACAGCATTCCTAATTCGAATCACCTCCATATGGAGAGTGAGTGAACTACAAGCTTTAACAATTCAGGAACCATACCTGCAAATACACAAGGACAAGGTGGTTTTCGGAACCAACCCACAGTTCTTACCCAATATAGTGAGCAAATTTTATGTGAATCAAAGCATACAACTATTGTTATTCTTCAAAGAATCACAAACCCAAATGGAAAAAACACTTCACACCCTAGACGTAAGGATAGCTTCAATATACTATCTTCAAGAAACAAAATAGTTTTGCAAGGGAAACCAATTGTTCGTCTCCTACGCAAAGGCAATCAAGTGTTCTACAGTAGCAAAAGGAACAATCTCACGATGGATTGTGCAAACAATACAGAATTGTTACTTAGGTGCAGGGAAGACACTACCCTCACGCCGAAAAGCACACTCGGCAAGAAAGAAGAGCGCAAGTTTAGCGTTCTTAGTAAATGTACCCATAGACACAATCTGCGCAGCAGCAACATGGGCTTCGCCACACATGTTTGCAAAACATTACTGTGTGGACATTCAAATCAACAAGGAGGCACAGGTGGGACTAAAAGTACTTTTTTTTTTTTTTTTTTGTGCATATTTATATAGCGCGAACTCGACCCGAAGGTATTGGAGCGCTTTACATGAGCACCGTATTTACATTACACATTCAGGCACGGGGAGATTAAGTGATTTGCCCAGAATCACAGGATGTGGACGTGACCCCGAGGCTCGAACCCTGGTTTCCAGCACCAAAGTCAGCAGGTCTTCCTCATGTTATCCCAAGCAACAAAAAAGAAGGGATACTGCTACATAATGTAATGCAGAGCATGTGAATCCAGAAAAGGATTCATGCTGCAAAACGAAATGATTACTTACTAGTAGGAGTAGTGTTGCAGCTTGAAGAGTTTTCTGGATTCAAATGCGACCCACCTACCTCCCCAGAAATGGGAAACAATGCAATAGGGTGGGAAAACAAAGTCGGATCAATAAGAGGACAGAAACCCAAAACCAGAAAAAAGAATCTGAAGATGGTAACTGCGCACAGGAACATCCGGGGCGCCAGCTGACGTCCTACATGGGACGGACATACTACCAAATAGTGGTCGACGCTGCCCATGTGGGGTACACAAATCCGAACCCAAAAGCTAGATGGCGGAATAATGCACAGCATGTGAATCCAGAAAACTCATTAACCTGCAAATCTACTACTACTGGTTAGTAACCATTCTGTTCCAAGGTTACTGGCTTCCTGCAGCTGAAAGTGCTTAGAACGATTCTACCTTTCCTTCTTTCAGACTAAAATGGTGAAGTGGTAGGGGACTGTGTATTAGCTCATATTGTAACACAATCTATTTAAGGCTCCAAGAGCATGATGTTGCCAACTTGCAGAAACTACAGAACATGGGTATTAAGTTATTATGTGGCCTGCGGAAATCTGATCACGTGTGTCTTCCTAGACAGAGCCTAAGATGGCTGCTGGTGAAGCAGGGAATTCAGCCCCCAGCCCTGATGCTTAGAACCTTTCATAACAGAGGTCCAATTTTTCTCTCCCGTAAAGTGACACCGCGCCAACAGGTTAGGACCCGCCACTCCTGCTCCTCAGTGTTATTGGACTTCCAATAGTTCAAATAAGTGACATCAGAAGGCAGAGTGTGTTGAGTGCTTTGCCCCAAACTATAAAGTGATCTGTCGCTCGGTCTTAGGAATATCAGTAATTTCAACAGTTTTAAATGTGCACTTAAATCAGTTATGTCTAGCTATTTGTTTTGTTTTCTGATTCTTTGTGTTCTTTGCTCCAAGATGGGGCAAATGCTAAAACTAATAATATGTTCCTCAGAAAATTCTACGGGTAATGTGTATGAGTGATGAGCAGTCTAGTGACAATGGAGTGAGCATGAGTGAGAGTGCCTGTAAGAGAATGAGTTTAGCATTTTTCAGGTTCAGCAGAGCGCTGTATAATATCTTACTAGTTTGTTATTTACTATTTCAATTCTTTACAGAATACTTTGACCGGGAGAAGTTTAATCATGTACACTTGAGGAAATTGTCTCCATGCTCTTTTTAGAATCTCCCCCCAGTGCATTCTGAAGTGAGCACATTGTACAGCAAGAGCCAACATAAATTGGCTGAAAAGACATACCGGCACTGACTATGCTGTAATGAATAGGCACGCTCCTTCAGTTCGCTGGGCCTCTTCCCAGTACAGGCAGTTGTTACTCAAGTATTTGTTAATTTGTTCCCACAGTAAGTGGTTGGCACACTCTGGAGCATATTCAAACTCCTCTTTTGCTACAGAGACATATGACACCAACAGTGATAGTGCCAAGTGTTCAACATTTAGGCATTAGAACTCCTAAAATATGGACTTTTTCAGTTCCTGCATCTTAGTTACATGCGTTGGAAGATAGCAATGGGTGGTTGCCATAACTGCATTTTGTTTTTTCTGATGTTTAATCATTTGGTGTTCGCCAACCACTTACTGGTCACATTCGACAATACCACAGAAGCATGTGCTGAAGGAGGAGCCTTTCCTTGATATCTGGAACTTACCTGGAACGGACCTGGTTCTAGTTTAACACGGTCTTATATGAAATGGTGTACTTGCTTTGAATTGTCACCTCCATGATTCACCTAGCAAGATGAGTACACTTGGTATATTAAAAGTATGAAATTTCTCATCTACTCTCTCACCCATATAGATGTACTCTTCCCCTTTACGCTAACTGAACTAAGGCATTGCTCCATCCTCTCCTTAACCTTCCTGGGACACACTCAGTATGGTCCACGACGAGGAGTGTTTTTATGAAGTGAAGCAAAGTTTTTATTTGTGGAATTTCTGTGAAGCGACAAATGCAAGAATCAAAACTTTGGAAACTAAGGACAGCTTCTCTATAAAAAAAACAACAACAAAGAGATTATACCGACAGTTGCACAAGTGAGATCTTTATTCTGCATTTTCCTACACCTGGGTCTCAAAAGTTACTCAGGAAGGTTATGTATTCTGAGCTAGAGTATATATAAAAGAGAAAAGAAAAGCTTTTTTAAAAAAAAAAACACAGACTGAATTTGCAACATGAAGATTGTTGGGGTTTTAATTTTTTAACTGAAAAAACTGATCCAATCCCCCTTTTTACTATTATTTAAAGGAAAATGATAAATTTCCGAGATAAAAATCAATTTACTAGTGGGAGTGCAGTGGATAAATGTGTAAAGGGTAGTGAGGACGAATGAGGTTCATGACACAATTTCGAGGGATTAAAGATGACTGAAGTCAGAAGCAGCTACAGCATATATTAGGTTTTAATATGTTGTTTTCCTTCAGGATGCATTTACACAAATCAAATTGTACAACCCAATTGTATTGACTCGATATAGCAATAGAAATAGCTCAATATTTACAGAAAGGTTACCTCACTTTACAGCGTAAAATTGATTTAAAAAGGCAGCCTTGGTGGAGAAATTCTTAATAAACAGTGTTCTTGACCACTGCAACTCATGTAGCTGGACCTGATTAAACTAAAACATGCATATTTTCTACTAAAGTCATAATTTACAGTTCTTAATTGCCTTCTGCCGACCCCACACACAATTCATGCTTTTTACAGTCGAAATTTCCATTTGTGCACCTGTAATCTCGCAGCCATGTGGTGGCCCTCATTTACCTGATGTAATATAAATGTAATTTGTAAAGTGCGAACTCATGCCCAAAGGGCATCTTGGTGCTGTCAAAGGCGGGTCTGGGTGCAGAGCAGTTGGTAAAAAGATTTCTTGCTGAGATCCGGTATCTGCTAATCTTGTGAAAAGAGCCAGGTCTTCAAGGCCTTTCTGAAGGCGAGTAGGGAGGGAGCGGTTGTTAGTGTCGGTGGTAAGCTGTTCCAGAGCACTGCAGTGGTTCTGAAAAAGCTCTTGCCACCCCAGGTGGTCCTTCTGAATGGGGGGTGGGGGGGACAGTCAGGTTCATGGCAGAACCCGAGCGAAGAGTCCTCCCTGGGATATACCATTTGAGCTTCTCCCTGAAGCGTACTGGTCCCAAACTGTGCAGTGATTTATAGGCCAAACATAGGGCTTTGAACCTGCAACGTTGTCTAACTGGTAGCCAGTGGAGTTTCCTAATGGCTCCTCTAGCAGATTAATATTTTGGAATTTTGAAGAAGAAGCGAGCGGCTACATTTTGCAGAGTCTGAAGCCTCTTCAGGGGACCTACTGCAAGGTTAAAATAGAGACTGTTGCAATAGTCAATCCTTAAGAGTATCAAAGCAACGATCACAGTTATTAAAAGTAATGGGGGTAGGAATTTTTCAATCTTTTTTTACCAGCCTCAGAGAGCAAAAAGAGGCGGGTGTAATTTGCTCTTTAAGCTTCAATTCGTTATCTAACAAATAAAACGAGATTTTTTTACTTTGTGTGTGGGTTACAGGAGTGGGCCCAACTCAGGCAGCCACCAGGCCGGCGTCCAAAATGAGGGGTTATTGCCAAAAATGATGACCTCAGTCTTTGTGGCATTCAGTTTAAGACAATTATTGTCCGTCCAGTTGCTAACTTTGCTCATGCAGGTCCTAAATGCAGGGCCCGAGTTTGTTTCTGATTTTGGTAGTGACACCACAATTTGAGTGTTGTCCGCGTATGATTCTAGGGAGAAGCGAGAATTTTTTATGAGTGTCGCCAGCGGTGTAACTTAAAGATTGAAGAGTGTAGTGATAACTTATTTTTGTTAATTCTTAGAGCTAGGTGTTTTGTACGGGGTGGTGTTATTGTTGAGTACCGTTCTGGTCCAACGGCAGCCAGTTAGCACATATCTGTGCTATTTTAGTTGCGTGCCCTATGTTCTGTTTTAAGTGAACTGTTGGACTAATATATCAACCATCATCAAGGAAAGATAGTGAAGGTGTTTAGAATCAAACATAAAACAGAGCATGTAGCAGTCTTTATATTAAGATTCTTCTCGGACTGTTGAGAGATATGAAGAAGCCCAGGCATGTGGGACCAACATGCCAGAGACAACTGCTTTCCAAAGTGCAGCCATTTCCTTAGTTCCCTGTTACCATCCCCAGCACAGGATAAGAAAACATTGAGGAAGGCTAGCTTAACAGTTGGTTTCATTCAGGTCTTGCAAGAAGAGTCTAAAAAGGACCTAAAAAGCATTTTCGTGGGATTTAATATATTGTGACCCATTCACAAACTGCATTTTGTAGTATGCAAAGTAGTTCTGCAGTATTACTACTCATGTATTGCAAAATGCTACTAACAAACTTACAGGTGGAAACCTTTGCCTCTCCTATCTTTTATGTGCAGAGTTCTCCACCACGATGGTGGAGGTCTCCGTATTTGTAGGTATACGTTTTAGTTGTAAATGTGAGAGACTAGATGGGAGTGGATGGAAAATAGAAAATTCTTAGTCCTAAATGGCAGGGACATGCTACTACAAACAGACATGCACAAAAGAGCAAGACCATTGCTGTTCACAGACTAAATATCAACCCTAAAGGTGTCAAAAGAAGTGTAAATGTACTCCAGCCCAGCCTCCGAGTAAGCCAAGCACCACAAATGGCCACTTCCTGGTTCTGCAACAGACTCCAATATTAAACAATGGAGCAGGGTAATAAAATAAGACCCGGAAGAATTAATGTTAAAATAATTACATTATTTCGATTTTTAAAATATATATTTATTTTGATGTTAAATTTTATATATTTATTTGAAAGTTGACAAACCTAATTACATTAAATTTTTTACGTTTTAATAAAGGCACATTAAACACATTTTTACCATTAGGCTCAACATATTAAATACAAATAAAAATGTTAGTGATGGGAGTTTTTTTAAAAATATTAATCATTATTATAATCTATGATTAATATTTAAATAAAGTATTACCCATTTAATTTAATGAGTTAATGTGCGGTCACATTTTATTAGTTGTAGCTTAAAATTAAATATTTAAAATTACTTTACATGTATATTTCACATTAAGATAATTTTAATGTTTTTTAAAGAATAACAAACTATAACAAATGATCCCTTTAGTTTCCCTTAGGGAGAGCTCTGTGAGTGTGGTGGTGAACTCCACATACATATGCAAAGTTATTGGTAGTAAATTTACACTTGTAAATCCTGTTGTAGTAGGCTCACCCCCTGATTTGGGGTGGTGGAGATGTGCGTCCACCTCTAGGTGTAAATCTATACTTGTAAATGGCAAATAGTAGAAAAATCATAGAGTTACACTAAGGGTTAGTAGTAAATATACACAAAAGTAAATGTACTCATCTATATTTATCGTTGTGAATAGGTCCCATTGTCTTTAGATTATGGCCGGGCCCTTTGTCCAACAAGCATTGACAATGCCAATAAGTCTTGCTTATACATGAACATGCCTTTCAGCCACTGATGGATTTAGATTCTTACTAAGGGATAATACATGCACTCTACCATAATCCATCCACTCATGCATCCATTCATCGATCCACTGGCGTATTCTTACATTCACAGACTTTCACGACCACAGTAAAACACACAAGCTCAACAAGATATGCAATATAACATAAAAGAATGAAAATAGAAAAGAAAGTATGCTGCTACCATATGCTTGCAATAACGAGAGTAAACATAGCACCAGGTTGCCGCCTTGTAGTAGTATTGTGCATAGTGTATCATTGTTAAAACGTTTCAGGATGGCTGCTACATTTAAGACCACAATTTTGGCAATCTAGAATGGTAAAACAATGATACACTAGGGACAATATCCTTCCACAATGGTAGTCTCTTTTAGAGGCTGTGGCTGCCAAGGATGCAGCGTACTGCAGATTAAATAAACTGCAAGCAAAAAACCAACCCACCTTTTGTGGTGAATGTAGTGTGCTCTAAAACTGAATATATATATAAAGAGGAGAAGGAAAGAACTGAGAATGGATCTATAAAAAGGAAGAAATGGAAAACTAAAGGACTGGCTACCTGCCCTGGCACTGAAGTGCACTCATTTTTGGGTGGGTGTGCACCAGTGATCAGACAAATGGTATAACTCCCTGGGTGATAGAGCCAAAGGTTGAAGTGGACTGACCAATTTCCCCATTTTGTCATGCAAGAAAGCTGAGTGGAAGTGACACATACAGACCAATGGCAGAAAAGTGCTGAACTGTAGCCCCTCTGTGTGTATGCATATATAAGTCCCTATCAATCTGTCAGTCTAAATACTTTTAATTACAGGGTCCTGGCAGACAACTAACCCTGTCAAACCTTCCAAACAGATTCTAGCTAGAATTATTACAGTGCAAATATTCTACCCTCAGGGTTAGTCAAAGGGGGTGATGATTACTAAGGTAATCTGTGAGAACAAAATACATATCAGAAGGCTTTCTCTTAGTACAATAATAATTCTCTCTTATGTGCAGTTGGCTTTAATATATACTTTTCATAATAAATGCCTACTGCATTTGTCATAATTTTTCATAATAAACAGACCAGAGCTAAGACATCTGGAATAACTTTTCCCAATGAACCTATCCGGCCAATAGCCTTTATCATTGGCTTGTCTTCATAACTAACTCAGCCCTATTAAAGTGTGCATAAAATCGCAACCATTAGGCATACACCTATGCAATGACCAATATGTACACATATCACAGTTTGCAAAACACTATACAGTCCTTCACAAAACGGTCAACCATAGATTACTACAAACAAAATCTTTACCCCAGTTTGTCAAAGGGATGACCAGCACCAAAACAATTGCCCACTTAAGTAATCAGTGAGATATCATGTATCAAAATACTGGAGTACAGCCTATAATGCAATGTAAATTTTAAACTACATCCACTGTTAAAGGCCTATTAGCTTTAACAAATGCTTTCCCCAATAAATTAGTCATGTTTATTGCCTTTGTCATAACATTTCATAATAATGAACCAGTCAGGCTTTTATAGCCTTTGTCATTGGCCTGTTACGATATCTACCTCATGTCGACTGTCTTGAGCATTAGCTACCCTACAATGCAACCATCAGGCATACAGTCATGACATCACAAATATATACAAAATTGCAGTTAGCATAACAAAATACTCTCTCTCCCAAGAGTGCCTAACAAGGAGTATTGCGTTGCAAATCTGCTATCACCACAGTTTGCCCGAGGGTCATCCAGTACCAAAACTTTTGCCTAGTACAGTAATCTGTGAGATTCTGAGTAACAAAATACCTCTCTGCAAGCTCTAATGTAGAGTAATAATTCACCAATAAATGCTTATTTACTTTGACATGCTTTTTACAATAAATTTGTCGGGTTTTCTGCCCTTGTTGTAACATTTCTTAATAAACATATCGGGCCTATAGACTTATTCAGTGACTTACCGCCATAAGCAACACAGTCATGCTTTGGGCTTAAGCTTTCTCACAAGGTAAAAAGTGCAATACCAAACACACAACTTCTGTTCAGTCAAATGCAGAGTCAAAACCCCTCTCTCAGTACAGCTGTACTTTTGAAAGCTCTTTTTCTGTTGATCACCTATGGTCTGGTGACAGCTGCACTGTCAAGAGAGACCTAAAAATGTGCAAAGACAGCCTTCTGCAGAGATGGTGATTGATGTCCGAGGATAATGGGTGGAGGATCTATGCTATGCGGGCGCCTGGGACCGTAAAATTCCCACCTTCATAGTTTATTACTTATGCCGAGATTTACACGTAACCTTTTCACCATTCGAGTCCCGTGCGTTAGAGACTTTTCTTAAGTCAGTTTTGTATGATTACTTTGCCAACCAGATTTGTGGTCAAGGTGACCACATCACACACACAAGAGATTTATGTATATATCTAAATATAAGATATAGATAAACGTATACATGCGTTCACAAATTTTGAATGGGGCCACGTAAACTCCGTTTTTGGCAATCCCTCGGGACGGGCAGTTACAGGAGTAACAGAACATGCTCACATTTAAACAGATTGGACTTGGTTTATTAACGTGGGTCTTCCAACAAGTGGAAACTTATAATGTTGATTTTCCTATACTGAAAATCCCTACAATCTTCTTTTTTTCCTTTTTTTTGTTGTAAATTTGCTCAGTGGCGTTTGTACCCAACAGTGTTGGTCATAGAGTTTCTTGGCGCATTACCGCTGTGCAAATCTTTGTCCTGCTATTTAAACGCTACCTTTATTTAGAAAACAATGTCTCCCACTTCACGTTTTGCAGGAAAGACTGACATACCCTGATTTTTTTGTTTAAATCTGTTTTTATTGTATTTGTTAGCATGAAAGGCAACATACAGTCGGTATTCAATTGTACATATATCCCTCTGCTGTACCTCAGTATGCAGGTCTCTAGTATAGGCGTGGAGTAGAACATTACATGATATTAATATCTGCAGTGCCTATTAGATAGTAAGGAATCGGACCAACGTGTGCGGCCCAATGTGTCCAGGCAGAGGTTATTGGATCAGTTCAGGCGTTTTGTCGACATGTCGTTGTTGAAAGTCCTTTCAGTTCATACCATGCGGCCAGTTAAACAGATAGCAAAGTTGAGACAACGTGAGAATAATAATAACAACAACCACATCAGCATTGACCGACACATTTGCAATGTTCCCCCCCAAATGCCTCCCTCCCGGGATGTCACAACAGCAACTATTATACTGTCTGCGCCTCTCCTCGCCAGCACTCACCGCAGTCAGTCTGCATATCACGGTTGTGTAAGGAACAATACGGCAGGTTACTGACAGGGTGTAGGCCGCTGGCCGTCATTCACTCCCTTCCTACGTGGACGGACTCCCCGTAGGGTCTTCCTCCCCATCTTGCAGACTGCGATATAGTCCCTCCCAGCTGGCTGCTATGGGCTCCTTTCGTAGCCCCAGTGTTTCCTCTCGCCGGAGGGCGATTCCTTCTGCCTTAGCCCACGCTAATAGTGAGTACCGCCATACCTGTGTGTGTGGGGGGTCTCTTGCTTTCCATCGCTTGGTCAGAAGCCGCTTAGCCACCACTAATCCCAAGTCCAGGAACCGAGAGGTAACCTTTGTGGCTGGGGTTCGTCTAGTGATGGAGTAGTCCTACCGTCCATTCAAAGGGCATGTTGCGGCCCGTGCACTGCTGCAGGAGCTCACTGACTTCGCGCCAATAGGTGAGTATGCTGGGACAGCTCCATAGCATATGTATCAACCCGGCTCCAGGTTCATCACATCTAGGGCACACTGCGTCCGTACGGTGAAAGTACCTATTTATTAGTTCAGGTGTGAGATACGCTCTATGTATAATAAATAGTTGTATTTGTCGAAATCGCATGTTCCTGGGTATGCACACCGGGCTTCTGAGAATCTTTCCCACTCCTTATCCGCTAGTTGTCGCCCCAAGTCCAGTTCCCATTTTTGGCGGAGCGGATCCAGTTTGACCGCTACATGTGTTCGGAGTGACGACGTGAACCAGCGAACCAGGTGTCTGCCCTCCCCATAACATGGAGAGATACTGAATGGTGAGGTGTTGGGTCGGCTCCGTGTGTATGTCCCCCATCTGGCTGTTAGCGTTGCCAACAGCGAATGATACATAAAAAATTGCCCTGGTGGCAATCCCTCTTCAGCCACCAAGGATTCATATGACATAAGCGCACTGTCCCTGTATAAATCCCCCAGGGTATGTACCTCCGCTGCCTGCCAGTCCGTAAGAGACACTGCTGATAGTACCCCGGTCCGCTAGGGAGCCCTCCAATGGTATCGCGGGTGCATAAGGGATGACGTCTCTTGTGAGGTATAGACATCTACGGTAGCACCGGTGCGCCACTGCCAGCAGCAGCGGTGTCGGCCGCGCATTCCTGGCAGCTGGGTGGAAGAGGCTGGTTATTTGTTCTAACGAGTACGGTGGCAGTGTGGTCGCGGTATCGTCCCTGTCTCTGTCCGCGAGCCATCTGGCTATCCATTGTATCTGGGCTGCCAGATAATAATGCTCAAAGCAAGGTACCGCTAGCCCCCCCTGGTCAGTTGGCAGGTACAGTTTCGTCAGCGCCACCCTGTGCCGTGCAGCCCCCCATATAAAATCCCTGAGCAATTTAGTAAACGTGGTGAAGAAGGCGGCCGGAACATAGAGAGGTAAATTTACAAAGTAATACAGGAGCCTAGGGAGAATCACCATCTTGGTCAGTGCCACTCTGCCCGTGACTGTCAATGGGAGCGTGCCCCAGAAGCCCATTTGCGACCGAATCGCCGTCACCGCCCTCCCCAGATTGCCATCCATCAGATCTTTGGTTTGGCGATATATCTGGATCCCCAGGTAACGAAAAGTACATTCTTGCCACTATACCCGTGTATCATTGATCGTATACCCTGGATCCTGAAGTCCCCCCTGGAACGCGTAAAGACAGGATTTACCCACGTTGACCCGGAGCCCCCAGAGGGCCGCGAAATCCTGAAGGATGGTTGCCAGCTGAGGTGGTATGTTAGCTACGTCCCGCACGTAAACCAGCAGGGCGTCCGCGTACAAGGACACATGGTGCACTGCGTCTCCCAGTGGGTGCCCCCTTCTGCCACATCTCGCAGTCTGGCCGCTAGCGGCTCTATGGCCAGCGCAAATAACAAGGGTGACAGGGGGCACCCCTGTCTGGTGCCCCTGCACACCGGTATGGCGTCAGAGATATGCGGTCCCAGCCGTACGCGGACTGTGGGGGCTCTGTAGAGTAGGTCAACCATCTGAAGAAAGTCGGGGCCTAGCTCGTATTTCAATAGCAGCCCCGCCAAGAAGCCCCATTCCAGGCAGTCAAATGCCTTCTCGAAGTCTAACATGAGGCACCCCGCCCTAGGCCAGGCGTGTACGCTGTCAGTTGCCACCCTGAAAAATCGTCGCAGGTTCAATGACGTGCACCGTTTGGGGACAAATCCGTTCTGGTCTGTGTGTATTAACCCAGGGACCACTAGTGCCAATCGGTCCGCCAGAACTTTGGCAAGTAGTTTGCAGTCCACGTTCAATAACGCCAAGGGTCTGTATGAACCAAGGGACGTGGGATCCCTGCCAGGTTTCAGCAAGGACACCAGGTAGGCTTCTCTCATCGAGGGGGGTAGTGTGTTCCTCCAGTGCTGTTGTGTATAGCTTGTGGAGGGGCTGCACCAAGGACTCTCTGTAGGCCTTATAATATTCGGACGTCAGCCCGTCCGGGCCCGGCCTTTTCCCTGATGCCATAGCGCCGATTGCATCCCCAATCTCTTCCAATGTAAGAGGGCCGTTGAGTGTGGCCTGTTGGGTGGTTGAGGCTGTGGGTAATTGGACCGGGTCTAGGAATCTCGCTAGGTCACTGTCAGAACAGCGTCCTCGGGATCGGTACAGTTGTGTATAATGGTCCGTCATTGCCCTGTGTATTTCGCTCTGTGTGTGCACTAGTGTGCCGTCTGGCAGCCGTATGGCGCCAATCGGGGCCCGCTTATCTTCTTGTGCTAGCAGCCAGGCCAGTAAGCGGCCTGCCCGGTCGGCTGAGGCGTGCCGTGTGTGCCACGTAGTTATGACACCGTAGCCGTTCTAGGACTTCCGTGTGCTTGGGCGCGTAGTTCGGTCAGCTGGGTCGAGCACCCACTTGTCTCCTCCCTCCCACCCTCGTGTTGTAACAGTTGAGATTCTATGCGGGCGAGGGAACGTGATAGTTGTCTGCGTATATTCCATGTGGCCCCCAGACAGTGTCCCCGAACTGCTACCTTAAGGGCGTCCCATTCCACTAGGGCGTTACTGGCCGTATCTTCATTGAGTTCAAGATATGTGAGAATAGCCGTCCCCAGTGACGCATGAAACTCCGGGTCTTCTAGTGCGGCCACCTGGAGTCGCCATATGGGTATGGGTGGGCGGCCTGCCGCCCAACCCAGTTGTATCCACAATGGATTGTGATCCGAATGCGTCCGCCCCATGTATTCAGACTGCATGACTAATGGTAGTAGGGCTTGGGATCCTACCACCCTATCCAACCTTACATGCAGACCGTGTACTGCTGAGTAATGAGAGTAAATACGCGCACTAGGATTTAAGACGCGCCATATGTCCGACAGTGCCCAGTGTGAAAGCCAGTCCTCTAGCGCTCGCGCGTTTGATGTAGCAGGCGTCTTGTGGAGGGGGGGGAAGGATATATCTAATTGCACATTGAGTACCGAATTGAAATCCCCACCTAGGAACCAAGGAAGCCCTACATAGGGGTCAGGGCCAGTGACAGTCTTGTCAGGAAGGGTATCTGATCTACGTTCGGGCGTATATTGATCCCATCAGTATTGGTTGTCCATTAAGTTTCCCACGAACCAAAGTGTACCTGCCCTCCCGGTCTATTACCACCTCGTCACAGATGAACGGGACCCCCGCCCTCACCCAGACTAACGTGCCCCTCGCATGCGCAGAGTACGTTGTGCCGTATATCTGCCCTCTCCAGCGCCTACGCAGCTTTTCAAGCTCCGTCTGTGTCATGTGTGTTTCCTGCAAGAGAGCGTGCTGGTCGAGTGTCGCTGGAGATATGCAAATATGGAATAGCGCCTTGAGGGTGTGTGCATTCCTCGTATATTCCATGTGATTACGTTAACTGTCGTCATCGTTGGGGTGAGTGTATCGCTGTAGCAACAGGCGCATTATATCTGTCCGTGTGTCCCGGCTAGGGGTGTGTGAGGGTGTGACGGTCTGCTGCAACATAACCCGTGGGTCAACTTTAAACATCATAACAGGTGGGGCGAACTCCGCGAGGATGTCCGTCCAAACTTTGCAATAGCCTGCAAGTATGAACTAGTTCAGTATACTGCCTGGTGGGGTCGTGTATCTAAATATCGCTCCTCACTAGCTACCCCTTTGTCGCATGTAAAGAGGGCGCCATCTGAATAATTGCCCAGGGCAGCACATCGAGCCCGTCCTGTGTGGGGGGCGACCGCCACCACGTCTCTGCCTTGTCATTGTGGGCGAGTACGTAGCATAGCCAGGTATGTTGCGTATTGCTGTCTGGTTAGCCCTCAGTGCTTGTACGGTGACCACTGTCCCACCTGTGCCCCTCTCCATCTTTAGCGTCCCATAAAGACATTATGACCCATAGACAACATTGTACTTGCGTGGGCGTCCCATGACAAAGTCCAGCGCCTCGGCCCCCCATCAGATGATACCATCAGCAGTCTGTGGGGTCACTGCCGGCATGCAGAGATCTTCCGACATCACCGTGGATGGAGAAGACGCGCCACTGGCCGCCAAAGAGTCGCATCTCCTTGTTCCTTGGCGCTCCTTGCTGTGTGGGGTTCCAAGGGTTGCAACCGCATCCAGGACTCCACGTCGTTCCATTCTGCTCTTCTCCGGACTCGGAGCCGCCGTCCCTGTCCTGGCATAACGTGTCGTCCCGCGTTAGCCTCGTCGTCGCGGTCTTCTGCCTGTGGGTCCGCCTTCATCTTGTCCAGAGGGTCGCTTTCCTGTCCAGAGGCCCGTCTCCTCCAGCCAGTCCCACGTCTCTGCCGGGGAGTCAAAGAAGTGGGTCTCTCCTTTTGCAACCACTCGCAGTCGAGCCGGGAACAGGAGGGAGTAGGGCAACTCCAGTTCCCGGAGTTGGCGCTTTACCGCCATGTAATTGCTTCTGCGGCGCTGCACAAGGGCAGTGTAGTCAGGGAACATCATCACTTGGCTGCCACTCACTTTGAGGTCGCCCAGTTTCCGGGTTTCGTGTAGCACCGCATCCCTGTCCCAGTAATTGAGAAGTCTGAAGAGGAACGGGCGGGGCCCGGCGCCCGGCTCTGGTTTCTGTGCCGGTACGCGGTGCGCCCTCTCCACCACGAACTGGGGCGACAGTGTTCCCGGGGGCATCAGTTCCCTTAGCCAGTGCTCGGTGTACTGTTCCGGATTTCTCCCTTCTTCTCCCTCCGGTAGTCCCACCATGCGAACATTGTTGCGGCGGGAGCGCCCCTCCGCGTCTTCGACTCTGTCCTCCAGGGCATGCATACGGTCTATCATGTCTTGCAGCGCCGCCGCATGACTTTGGGCGACGGGCTGGAGTTCTTTGAGTGTCTGATCGTGAGCGGTCACCTTCTCGGCCAGTTTCCGATGGTCGGCATGTAAAAGTGTGAAGTCCGACGTTACCTTATCAATTCGGGCTTCTAGGGAGGTCCTGGTGTTATCTAGCGCAGTCCCCAGTTTCTCCACTGCGGCTAGCACCGAATCGAGCTTGGTGGCCACCGCCGTGGATGCCAGCTCCATCTCCCCCTCCTCTCGTATGCGGACAGGGTCCGACCCCCCCGCACGCAGTGGTCCCTGTTGTATTTTCGCCCGCATTCGGCCCATCACAAGCTGCTGCACAGTTAGCATTCGCCTACGAGGCAGCGGGGTGAGATCTCCTCCGCGCTAGCGCCACCGCTTCGCAGGCCCCTAGCAATGCGTCTCCTCTTTGCTTCTCGCGGGGCAATGACCTACAACTTCACCAGGCGGTGTAGTATCTCTCCTCTTGTGACCGCCACTTCTCAGTTGCGTGGTGTCCACCTCCCCACCGCCACGGGCCACATCCACCGTGTAGATGCTTTGCTCCAGCACTGTCTCTTCCTAAGCACTCTCTCCACGTCTCGGGGGCCAGGCCTGTAGCTGTCCCGCAGTGTTGTGGTGTCTCCGTGTCGTTCCCGGCACCAGCGGCGGGGGGATCACGTCCCTATCCCCTGATCACGGGTCCACGTCTAGGAGCCGACTCGCGGCGGGTTATTGGTCTGAGGGCCCTCCTCACAGCAAGCCAGCCACCGCGCGCTCAGTGGGCACTCCTCAGTAATTCGATGTCCCAGTGTCTTCACTCACTGCCCCCACGGCGATGCCACCACTTCAGTGGGTCGCTATAGCAGCGCTTGTCCACTGCGTGCTCGTTCCGCACCGATTACAGGCCACTCTATGCTTCACCACCACGGCCCAGGGCTCCGGCCCGTCCGCCTCCCCACGCCGCGAGCGCCCAAGGCCTCCTCCACACCGTCTTTGCTCCGGGGCTGAGGTTTGTCAATCCGGCCTAGGGTTTCCAACTGGGGGACTCGCTCCAGTGGGTCAGGGCCACAGGGGGTCGCGCCGGGCTCCACGCGCTGTTGCCTGCCGCCTCCTATCACCGCTGGTCCGCGGTGTAGTGTGCCTTTGCGAGATGCAGACCACCCAGAGATGCTGCAGTCTCCCGCCCAGGGCCCGCACCTTCACGTTATCTCGCCGAGCCGCAGGGCGCCGCAGCTCCGATCCAGGCGGCCTCACACACGCCGCTGCTGCTCCTGCTGTCTGCAGCTACTCAGACGGCTCAGCTGCCGTGGCCACCCGAGGATCGATGCCCGCTTCGCTCCCCCAGAACTTCTCCTGGCACGCTGGGCCCCGGGACCGTCCGGCGGCAGCCGCAGTCGTCCGCCCCCCCTCCGCTTCGGGCGATCCTCTCGCCGCGGCGTCCCTTCACTTGGCAATCGCTGGTTCCGGCAGCAGGGGGCCGGCTCGGCCGGGGAACCACCCCCTCCGCAGCGGGCTCGTCCCGCGGGCCCCACCGGGCGCGCTCCCTCTCTCAGGCGCAGCCGGGCCTTCCCTCCGTCTTCGCGCGGCGGTCTCCTAGGCAGGCCGCAGCGCTTCTCTCGGCGGAGGGCGATCGCGTGCCCCAGCAGCAAGGGGCCAGCCAGGCCGGAGAACCGCCGACGCCTCCGTAGGCTCGCCTCGTGGGCCTCACCGGGCGCACTTCTCCCCTCAGGCGCAGCCGGGCCTGACCTCCACCTTCACGCAGGTAGGCCGCAGCGCTGCGCTCAGCATCGATGGCGCCCACAGCTCCTGTTTCTGCCTTCCGCTAGTCCCATCACCAGCAGCGACCCCTCACCGCATCGGGCTCGCTCTTTTCCGGCAGTGATGGTGCTTCTAAAGGGGAAATATGCCGGATAACTGGGGGATATCAGTCGGAGCTTCACGAACTCGCATCCGCAATAGTGGCTGGTTAGCCACGCCCCCAAGACTGACATACCCTGATGCTCGAAAAGAAAGAAGCACATGCCTCTCTTTCCCCTGCATGTTTTCTAGACTCCGGAAAGCCGCTGTAGAGTCCAAAACCCTAGACACCTTCATATGTTTGGGAATTCAAAAGGCATCAAGGACATCATTTTATATAAAGCGTTTTGTTTCATGAGGGCGAGATTAAAAAGTCTAAAATTGAATTTTCTGTGTCCCCTAGTTTCTTTTAATCAGCTTTTCGGGGAGAGGGCGAACTCCTCGTCTCTTGTTTGCTTCACTCGCATGAACATTGTCCTATTAAACTGTAAGAGCAGTGAGTCCAGTACTAAGATTTGAAGGGCGGCACGTTGAGCCTGGAGGACAACCTAGGAAAACTAAGAGTTCATGCATTCAGAAGATAAAGAGCAGTGCCTTGAGTTAATGAAGACTGGCATATGATGCTGCCAGCTTGTATATATGGCCCTCCCATCATCTCATATCGGCACTAACCCCCACACAATTATCTGGTCGTCTGCCCCATGGCACTCTTCATAACCTAGTACACCTCATTTGGATGTTCAAGTCAAAAGCCTTCAACTGATGTGTTTTGGATGCACCCCAACATTTGTACTTTTTGATGTTCTCAGCCTCGCTGTACACCCTTTCTGTAATGTGGTTTTCTGACCCCCCCCCTTTAGAGACCTAGGTAGTGCTTCGTCTGTTGACTGCTGTATGAATATTCATTTCGTTTATCATTTCAGTGATTGGTCTGTTTGAATACCGTTGCAAACCAAATAGGTTGCAAAATTGTTGGAACATTATGAACAGGTCTTTATTAAGGGTAGAAGGCAGTTTGAATTTGGAGTTTCCCTCATTCCCAGGTCAGCTTCTGATTGACTGTTGATTAGCCCAGCTCCTTCCATGAAGTTACACCTCACCCATGAGAAAAGATGCCTTGAGCCATTTGCCTGAATTTGTCCAAATATTGCATTGTTTTTTTTAATCACCGTAATTGTTTCAGAAGCATATGGACATAATGCTTACATTTCTACACAGTTTATTTGTTGGTAAGGTCGAATGTTTAATGCCTCTAGAGACCATTTCTCTTTTGGCATTAATATTGAAATCAATTGTACCATAGCAGAGCCCCATCCTCTGATTCCATCTATCGCTCAGTCTTCAGTAACCTCTGGCTTCTTGAACTGGCCTGGCTGTTTATGTACTTCAAATATCAGTAGTGATGAGGCATCGAGGGGTACTGCAAAAGAAGAGGGAGCTGGTGATAGAGCCTTCCTCATAATAGCGTCCAGAGGCAATTTTTCCCCAGCTTATCACTTCGAAATGATCAGGACATTGGCCCTGTGTTTTACCTTATCCCCATATATCATTTGTTTAATTTGAGTGTGTGAACCACAGATCCTATATTGCCGTAACAACAGTGTTGGATCTACCACTGGCTGTGTTGCTGTGAATAATGGTCCATCCTTCCTCCCATTATTTGTTACTACAGATATTGGAAGCATGCCTAGCTACCCTTAATCTTATTTCGATCTTTCGCACACATTTAGTAATGTTTCAATATGTATCTATAAATGTGCTTTCGTGTTGATCGTTCACCCCTTGGGCGGTTTGTATGTATGTTCATGTTGGAAAACCAGGAAGGCTCTCTGATGCTCGGTTTGGTTTTGTAATGTGATCTTATGCTTGGGTAGGTTGTGAAATATATTTTTCAAGCTTTTTTATTAAACTCCAACCTTGGCTATGTCCTTAGAACGCAAGTTTCACTTTCTGTCTCTCTTTAGCTGCATCCCCACACTCCTGAGTGTCCTTCCTCTGATTTCTGTCCAAACACCCTTCTGTCTTGCTTACTTTTAACTCCGCTACTACACTTTCTTTCTGACAGCTTTCACTCACTGCTCTCCTTGGGTTGAGCCTACCAGGCAACACAGTTGTTTGGTTGCGAAAGACACATTGTGGACTTACCACAAATATTCAGGGGCAGCCATTGCTTACCCCTTGGTTAGCTTTCCTGTCAGTCTTGTTTGCCTGCTTCTTTGTCCCTCCCGTGGATCATATCCTCTTTATGATCTCTTTTCATTGGCTGGCTTATGTGCTTTCACCTCTTGCTTTTCAAGCACCACTGTTTTTCTTTTTGGATAAGCCCTCCACGAGACCATGTGTTTTCCAGCTGTCTTCCTCGTGTACTTCTATTCCCTATACTCTGTCACTTGTGTGCCTCTCCTCACCCACCTCCATGTTGCTCTCTCACTCGTGTGCTACTCTTCTGCTATTTTATGGTGCTATCTTGCCTGCTGTTTCTTCTCTCCACTCCCTACTGTTTCCATCCCCTCGACTGTCTTGTTTCTTCCCACCCAAATTATGTTCTTTCGTTGCTCCCCCCCGCCCCCCCCGTGTTGCTTTACCCCCACCCGTGCCCTCTGTGTTTCTCTCCCACTTATGCTTTATGGGTCAATTCTGTTTATTAATACTGCCTTTTCAAGTTAATACACAGCATGTCGCCTACAACCCCAGAGGGCCGACTGCGCTCAGATATAAACAGCCAGAGGCGTGTATGACACAGCTTTTGCCTATCACCCTGGGGCCGGCAGCATGATTCGGGCATTTAAATAACAAACCAAACCAGCATGAAAGTAACTAAAGAATCCTCACCCCCTCCCTCCCAATTCTCCTTTGGTGTAGTTGTGGAACGATCAATTATACAGGCACAATACTAGGCTATGTGGTTATAACAGGTTTAGGAACTGCAAGGATTAGTCTACGCCTTGGACGGGGGCTGCAACCAGGATCAGTTGTAATAGCCGTAAATAGACCGGGCAGGTTAACGCCAGGAATTCAGAAGAAAGAATTTGAATAAAAGGGTCCCACAAGTCCGAGTAGGAGGAGTGGCCTGGGATTGTTGCTAAGGAGAGCTTCGCCATCCTGAGGATAAACCACAATTTATGCAACCAGGAGATGTGGTCTGGAGTCCTGTCTGTGGCTCAGAGAGAGTATAACCTGTTCAGCTGCTCCCAAAGCGAGGACCATTTGCCTCCCCTTGTTAGACCGCAGTGGATAAGTCAGGGAGTTCAAAAGTCCTAGAACGGTGTAAGCAGGGAACCTCGGCATGGAAGTGTTGAAAGCAGAATCTTCTAAAACCTGGTTCCAATATCGAGTGAGCTTCGGGCAGTGCCATAGAAGATGGAGTAGGGTCCCTGTGCCTCCACAACCCTGCCAACAATCCCCCGAGCACCCAGTGTTCCACTTCTGGAGTCTCATTGGAGTGAGATACCAATAGGAAGCAATTTTATATGTAGTTTCAGTACTGGCCATATTATGAGCTGTGTGATGTGCCCAATAGAATGTCTTCCCATTCCTTAGTAGAAAGAGATCTGGGGCATCCCACCTTCCAATAAATTGCAAAGCTATGTCATCCACCTTAAGAATCAGCCACTTCCGGTAATTGGTCGTCCCGCACCCTGTCGCATCTTGGAGCTTATTACCCAGTGTCATATTTGTAGGTATGAGACGTGATCTGAGCCAGTTAAGGAGTAACCAGATTGGAGTTGTTCAAAAGGGATGAGCCTGTGTGTCAAAAAGGCAACCCACGCATTTACAGCCCCGCGTTAATCCAGCATCGAAACTGCTCTGTTCGCATTCCAGGAGTAGATTTGGGATTAGTGAAGATTGGGGTCATAGGAGAAGGGAAAGGTGGTTAGGCCTGCTTTAACTGCAACAAAGTCCCAGACTTTGAGTGTAGCACTTGTCACTGGGGAGGAGTGAGGTCCCAGGCTCTGTGTTTACCGTAAAGCCAAACTTCCTTCCATATATTAGTACCCGCAACGGTCTAATCGATAAAGGACCAGTGCTTCTCAGAGAGCTGGCGATTCCATTCCACTAAAAATCTAAGTTGGGCGGCTTGATAATAGCGAAGTAGCTGGGACACCGCCATGACCTCTCTCGATTTGAGCGATACATAAGGTGTTTATGTAGGCGGGGTTTCTTCCCATTACAGATAAATTTATTGATGTCCAAATGAAGGTAGCAGGTAGCATTTGGTGGTGGGGACAAGGGTAAAGTCTGAAATGGATATAAGATGCGTGGGAGAATAGACCTCTTAACCGCTGCGATTCGTTCTAACCATGAGAGGCGAAGGTGGCTCAAAGTCGACCGGTCTTGATGCATTTGAGTGGCGAGGGTTGCATAGTTAGTGGCTGAATGTATTAGGGATAGTCTGGGCCAATGAAATACCTAGATATGGAATGGGTTGGGTTGCCCATTCAAAGGGAAATTGGGAGCGCAGAGCGGTCTCGTGCACAGGCGTAATAGAGAGGTTCAGGATCTGGGACTTTTGCATGTTTACCTTAAACCTGGAGACCATCCCGAAGGCCTGTAGTCCCCTGCTGGATGAAGAATGAAGGGGATGATACGCTATTAACTCTGACCCAGGCACGTGGAGCGCTAGAGATGTTCTGCACCCAGTTTCAAAACCTTTTGCCTGTACCGAATGTCTGCAGCGTTTCAAAGAGGTAAGGCGAATAGAGGCAAACAAACGCCCTTTCGGCATTGATAGAAGCAAAGCCTCCTTGTGTGACCAGTGTATCTTATCCATAAGGTGGAGTAGGCACTTGGTGTTGTCACCACATTGGCGGGCGGGTATAAACCTGGATTGGTCCAGGTCTATCGGTCCGGGCATTAATGGGTTAAGATGATGCGCAAGTATACTAGTGAATAGCTTTGCGTCCACATTTAAGGGAGAGATAAGTCTATATTACCCACAGAGGGCTGGGTCTTTACCGGGTTTGGGGATTACCAAAATAACAACTTCCAGCATAAAGGCGGTAATCAGTAACGGAGCCCGATGCAGGAAAGGAATTATATAACCGAGTGAGCAAGGGGGCTAATTCCTGACAAAAAGCCACATAGAATTGAGGGCTAAAGCAGTCTGGCCCAGGAGGCTTTAGTGGCTTTAGGTGCGCTATGACCGATATCACTTCTTCAATGCAAATAGGCTGATGTAGGGGTGAAGCCTCTGCATCAGGCAGAGGGGTAAGAGCGATATTTTGGAGATAACTTGAGGGATCTCCATCGGGGCTATCCGCAGAAGCATAGATAGAAGCTTAGAAGGCCTGATAGGCCAAAGCAATTCCCTCATTGTTGCTGGTCTCCGTAGTGGGACCAGTGCGGATCGTCTTCACAGAGCCGGTGTGGGTTTTGCTACGAAGAGGATGGGCCAGTATATGCCCACAGCGATTGATTCTTAGGTAAAATTTTTGTTTGAGGGGTACCATGGTGTATTCCGCCCTATCCAAGTCATGGCGCTTAAGCAGGAGCCACGCCTTCTCCAACTCCCTCCACACCATAGGGGCCCCCGTCTGTTTATGTATTGCTTTCAGTTCGGTGACCGTTTTCTTGAGACTTTGCCGTTTGTCTCGGCGACGATTCTCAGCCGCGGAGATAGCGATAAACTCTTCCCTAACTACCAGCTTCAAGGCTTCCCACACGGAGGCTAGGGTGGTCTCCCCAGTATCGTTAGTTGGGAGAAAGAACATGATCACCTTCCAAATCGAGTTGACCGTGGTCTGGGGTTGAAGCATAGTATCCCGCAGTCGCCAGTGGAGTGCCGGGATGGAGAAAGGCAGCTGGATAGTCTGTGAAATGGGGGCAGGATCAGAGAGCAACTTTAGGTCATTAGAGGTGTCAGAAATAAGGTCTAGGAGGGTCAGGATTGCTAAAAAAAAAATGGTCAGTACTTTTGTAAGTCTTATGTGCAGCAGAATAATATGAAAAGTCCCTAGTAGTTGGATGTAGTCAATTCCACACATCGTGTAGCCCACAGTCAGTCAGCCCAAACCTGCAGTCGAGAAGGCACCAGCCTGGTCCGAGCGCTGGCTAGAACGGTCCATGTCAATGTCTAGAACTACATTTATTTCTCCCCCCCCCCCCTTGCCCCACCCCCCTCAATCACTATAGCTGCATCAGGGGTCTGGAGCACCGAGGCCCAGGAGTGCGTGAGGATGCCTTCCTGTTTCTTGTTGGGGATATATACATTCTCTAGGGTAAAGTGAAAGGTACCCACCCTGATTCAAAGCGCAAGGAGGTGCCCCTTGCCTTCTGCAATAGTAGCTGAGATTCCCCCTTGAAAGCCCTGCGAGAGGAGAATGGCGACCCCACCCTTTTTTGCTGGACTTGAGGACCATAGCTGATGCGGGAACCAGCGGGATATTGCTGCCCGACTGCTCAAGGAGAGAAAGGATAGCTGACCTTTTCGTTGGCTTGGTAAGGCCCCAGACATTGAGGCTAAAAATCTTAAGCTGCAGGAAGTCTAAATCTGAAGGTAAGGCACTGAGAGGGCGCTATCATGGGGCAAAAGAGCCATGCAACAGAAAAGTGCTGTTCAGTGCAATGAGCCAATACTAGACAACCTGAGAGGCCTAGAATTGACCATGCTAGAAGGAGGAGAAAAAAGACCCCAAAAACTCAGCGAACAAACAAATGGGGAAAACATTCAGTAAACAATGAGATATGTCCATTGAGCATGGTAACAATAAATGAAGCATGGTCCCAGCGGGCATGGCCAGCACCAGAGAAAAGTTCTGATGAGGGAAAGGGTCCCATCAGGGAAGAGGCCACTAGGCAGTTTTGAAACAGCAGGACCCATTCGTCCCGTCCCCACCACCGCCAAATCCCACCCTCTAGCGGGGAAGTCATTAAGGTAAATATCTTCCAATTTCAAGTTTCATCAACCTTGGCTGTGTCTCCAGATAGCGTGTTTAGCACAGACCTCCTCTCCTGTGCTATAGCCGCAAGATCAGGGTGCAGGCTGTCAGAGGCATGTTTGTGTCGTTTCCAACTAGGTCGGCGTCGCCCCCGTCAGATCCTGTGGGTTAGGTGGCCAATCTTCATGAGAGGGATCTTTTATGCCAAGGACTAGGCAGGCCTCCACGAGGGATCGCATCTGGTGTACCTTGCCGTTGAGGCAGAAGATGATCCGAAATTGATGACCCCAGAAATAGGAAATGCCGGCGCTCCTCAGGTGGGCCTTAACCAGGCAAAAATCGCACTGTTTCTGTATTGTAATAGCCGCTAAGTCCTGATACAGTAGAGGTGCATGTCCTCTGAACTGAAGCGGAAGGCTACCTCGGGCCTTATGCAGAATAGACTCCTTTGTCTGAAAGTCGTGAATGCACACCAAAATGTCTGCCGGGGGACTTTTCGTAGATCTTGGAGGTCCCACCCGGTGGAACCGAGCTAGCTTTATCTCCATGTCCACCGAGGCCCTAGGATGTGGTGGAATAGGGCTCCCACATATTCTTCCAGGTCTGCACGCTCTGCATCAGTCGGGACTCCATGGATACGAATATTGTTCTGCCTAGATCTATCTTCTAGGTCTACGACGTGGGCCTGAACACAGCAGTCAGCGAGCCGACAAAGTCCACTGGGTCTGTCGTCCCCCCCTCCCCCCCACGGGCTCAGTCGGAATGTCAGGCTCACTCAATCCGCTGCATCCGTCACTGCTAGCGGCCGTTGGTCACCATGTTGTGGCCCAACGAGGCCCTCTGTGTCCTGAGATCCCTCAGCAGGCCGACCTACCACCGTTTTGGTGTCGGTGGAGACGACCACAGCGCCGTCTCTGGTGCAATTTGGTCCCAATTAAGTCTCACTGTACATAAAATGTCTATGTGTAAAATGTAAAGTCACTTTGTTTCATTAACTTTCTTCATTTGATTTTTCTGTGTTTGTAAATTTCTAAGTCACATGTAAATATGTATGTTACTGTTCTAACTTAATGAAAAAGTAAGAATTGAAATCTCAAAATAGGAAAAGATACTATTTCAAGTTAAGAACTTGGCTCATGTGTATTAATTTGACTAAACCAGGTGGGTTCTATATTTAAAGCATGACACGGGAAACACTAGTTTCACCGAAGAGCAAACCCCAGTAAGGACTGTTCATTGGTTGAACCAAAAGAGGGAGAATTTTGCAGCTCCCTCACGCTAAAACAAATATAATTTATGGTCTGGGAGGTACCATTTCTCAGCAACCAGTTGCATTCAGGACGGCATGCCATCAAATGATGGACACTTTTCAAAGCTGCTTCCTCAGTAGCCAGCCATAAAGCCTCCAGTTGGCCCAATACCTGTCCCATTCATGCCAACACTGCCACTTCAAGTACCAATGCTGCTTCCATCGCCGTCTCGGTTGTTGGAGACCCTTCCGCATTCTCCCTCCAGCACTTGCCCAGGCCTCGCAACTTATTCTGCTAGTGGCTAGGGACAATATTGAACAAGATATATTGGACTCTGATCAGTTATTGGGAATGGAGGAGGAGTAGAGTGAGCTGCAGTAGGACCAGAAAGACTACGAGCGTGATCATCAGTGGGAGGATTACATTCTGTCAAAAGAGAGGGACAAGTCACCTACACATCAAGATTCCCCTCCAGATGACATCGCCTACTTTCTTGTGCAATTGGAGAGGACTACGAAATATTCTATCTAACCATGGCATCACAAGTGCAACAATGCTTTCTATATCACTTCAGAGAGCAATCGCATAAGGCCATAAAGTTAACCCCCATTGTGTACTTTGTTTGCTCATAAGGCTTTACGCTAATGAAAACTCTTTCAACCATACAGACGGTGGTGCCTTGTTTAGACATAGAGCCTCAGTTTCTGATCCAGTCCATTTGACATGCCCTCCTAAGCCAGAGTCCATCGTTTCAGCTGCCCAAAGATGTTGAAAAAAAACCTGCCATGCTTGCTTCAGCATTGGTTTAGTTCTATGCCAGTTACTTCAATCAAAACTGCAAATACCGTGGCCATCCTTGGTTGTTATACAAATACATGTGGCATGACCTCTCGCAACTGATGAACTTTATTCTGGAAGGCAGAAGAGTAAAAGCAAATGCCGTATTTAAAGAGGGAGCCAATGTTTTGTCGCCATCGTGGATGTGGCAATGGATCCTTAAGGGGGATTTCCACCACCTGGCAGAGGCTGCGGTTCTAAGAAAACAGGGATGGTTATGTTCTACAGCCTTATCCCTAGAAGTTAAGTTAAAGATGATGGACACACCCTTCAACATGCAGACATTATTTGGAAAGGATGTGGATGATTCCATACAAAATGTGAAAGTGAGATTGGCATGGCACGTTCCTTAAGAGTCGTGCAGTATAGATGCCCTGGTTCAGCTGAAGGTTTCACCCGGTATGTGGTCAAGGGCGAGACTATTACCCCACCAGACCAGGGAATATGATCAGAGATACACAGCCAACAAAGGTTAAGGACAAAACGAATGCAAAACCTCTGGAAAGAAGAGAGGTGCTTCCCAATCTCGCTGCTAACACTCCCAGAAGTGAGCTTGGCTCTCCCAAGCTGAACCCTTACCATTTCAAATTCATCCGGTCTGGGAAGAATTTCCTTTTTCACTCCTGCTTGTGAGAATCCATAACGTTATGCTGCTTTTTGTTTCATATAGGACATTCTGGACATGCTCTCGAATGTACACAGAAACCACCAAATCACCTACCTATACAGGAGAGAACTTAACCTAAACTTATGAGAGGTAGTACAAGAAATGTTCCTCTTGCTAAAAGGAACAATATAGGCTGTCCCAAAGTGCCGAAGAAACTGTAGGCTAGCTTCTAGGTTCTTCTTATAAAAGAAAAAGACCGGACACTGGAAGCCAATTCTAGACCTCAGAGAACTAAGCAGATTAAAAAAAAATAATAATAAGCAATCATTTTGAATCGTGGCCCTCCTGGAGGTTCTTCTGATGCTCCAAGAAGGAGAATTTGCAACCTCCTTGAATCTTCAGGATGTATATTTTCTTATCCCCATAACCTTAATAAATACCTCAGTTTTGCAATGGTGGGGCAGCACTAATAATTCAGAGGGCTCTCTTTCAGACTCAAATCAGCACCCCGGATTTTCACAAAGTGCTTGGCACCGATACCTGCATCCCTAGGACGGGAGAGTCATCAAGTGTATCAATAGTTAGACAATTGGTTCATCAAAGCTCCATGTGTGATCCTCCCTCCTCCCCAGTCAGAGACTCGTTTAACCATAAGTTGTCATACATAGTGCTATGAAATCTGATCTGTGGTGACCTCGGGGGAGCAGGACTGCTCAGCCCTTCCACCTCTACTGCTTTTAAAGTTAGAGGATTCCCAGCCTGGCAAAGCGGGATAACACAAACGTGAATATAAGAAAGTGGTTAGCGCTGGAGAACTAGATTTACAGGTAAGTTTCTTATCCTCCCTTTCTTATTCTTGGATTGCAGACTTAAAATTTTAAAAAAAAAGTTTGCTTGGGCAAAATCACAGAAAGAACGGTTCCATTTGTTCCCTTGTTAGTGTATTTGTTTACTTCCATTAATTATCATAAATGGTGCTACTCGTTGACGCACCAACATCTTTACCCTATTGTGAAGATGCATCAAAATCTTGTGCATGTAGGTGTTTGAATGATAGGGCTTGAACCAGTTGTGTTGGGTGTTCCGAGCTGCATGTGCCGTTTCCGGATATTCCTCAGCCCTTTACAGATCTCGTTACCTAGCCCTAGTTTCTACCTTGTGGTAACTAGCAGGTACAATGGCCTGGTCTTAAGGACATGCCTGGTTGTAACAGCCGTCGTTTAACAAGTGTCCTCGGATACAAGTATAGAACTCTGCAGGGAGGAGTGAACTCGTAACTGTTAGGGATTGCTGCAAAATGTTGATCTATTGCTATTAAATTGCTAACCTAGCAGAACGCAAGGGATAGGTTTCCCTGTGAAATGTGTGATTTCATAATATTCGACTCGCGGTTTGTTCTTGCTTACTGCAGGCAAATTTTAATGAGGAGCTTGGTGTATATTAAGCTTCGTGCTGAAGCCTGTGGGACTCGGCTCTCAGAAATCCTCCTGAGGAAGCAGAAAATTCACCTGATCCTACCGGAGAAGCACCTGCGTGGGGTTAACCCCTTCTGGGCCATCGGCAGGTGGAGAGCGGGTGGCCCTTCTGCTCCGTGGCCTAGAAATGGCGTTTAGTGCCGAAATAGGAGCCCCTCTGAACAACTTTGTTTGCTGAGCAAAGACACGAGACACCGCATCGACAGTTTAATTAGCGCTAAGCCTGCTTGCCATGTATTTTTGCTCTGCTAGCGGGCAGCAGTGTCTGTTTGCAGAGCAGGTAGGTCCCTGAACACAAAGAAACGCTTGGTTTTAATAATGTATGTGTCGCCGAAGAATGCTCCTCAGTGAGCTCTACCTGAATATGGTTTGCAGCATGCCCAGTTAAACCCTTAGCCGGCACCTGAGTTGGTTGAAACACTCCTTGGTGGAAGACCTGTTGGGCCAGTTAAGTGCTGTATTAACTCTATACTCATTTGTTGGGCGAGGGCAAGAGAACCGTCCAATGACGTAAATGGTCCAGTGACCTGAGACTTTTTTTGTTTTAAGAGGTACAACTTTTGATGACGTTAATAAGACTTTTTGAAACAATTAACTCTACGGCGGAAGACTTTTTGAAACAATTAACTCTACGGCGGAATTCGGTCTTCTGCTGCGTCATGCTTTATTCTGCAGCTCACGTAAAGATTAGCTGTACCCTGAATTGGTGTTTACAAACTGCGTTGTACTATTGAATTTAATAATCTTAGTGACTTCCCAGAGCAGTTATGTTTTTTTAAATTTATTTGCTTTTGAAACGATTCCGCGAAGTATATCAAACCCTCTTTTGGACATCATTCCAAGCATGTGCTCCCTGTGTGATTTCTTTGCCAGTGTTTAAAAAAAAATCCTAGATTAACTGGGTGAATCTTTTGTAATTCTTTAAACCCAAATCAGATTGTTCTTCGCTCCTTGCGTTCTGTTTGAAGCAAGGGAACTGGAAGTACTGCCTTTATGCTGAATACCGTAATGTCCCTAGAGTTCTTAGAATAGCAGCGACTTAAGCCTGCCTAGACCTCAGTTGATGTATTGTCATTGCTTATCTATAGTGCTTCTTACACCCGACTAGGCGCCGAAGCACTGCAGCGAACGGATATTATTGAATTACAAATGAATTACTGTATTATTTACTGGAGGAGAGCGAGCCTACTAGTTATGTTAGTCGTTCTTTACCTTCCACATCAAACACAACGTATTGTGTAGTGTTAAGAGGTTACTTGGGGCGTACCGTGGAGCGGCACTGAATGTTGGGAAGGGTTTCTCCACACTCTTGTGGAGCTGCCACCCTACTCCATTGCCGTGCCCTGACTTGTGCAGAATGATGTCGCAACGGGCCGCTCTGCCCTGTGTAAGTGCTCTTTGCAGTCCCCGGGCACCCAGAGGAGGGAGGTAGGTAGCTGGTGAGAGGCAGGGTGTGGGTGCCTTTAAGTATCTGTCTGAGGCTGGCATCCTTCCCAGCTCCGTCCCTCCCTCTCCGACTCCTGCTGCTCCCTAGAGGCACTTCCTGAAACCTTACCTAGTGCGTTGTGCTGTAACTTGTTCATACAGCCTGGCGCATGCCTTGCTGTCCCCATCTGCGAGCAGCAGCATCTTCTGGCCGCTGGGCCGAGTGGACCAGTCCGCGAGCAGCGTTTGCGGAGGGGGTGGTGGAAGGCTGTTTTTCCGGCACTTTGCTGCCTTGTACAAGAAGATAAAAGGTTACGTTCAGGAAAGAAGAAAAAGCCGCGGCAGAATCCTGAACTGCCGGATAAAGCCGTCCTCTGCCGAAGGAGCGTGGCGGCTTTGCTACACTTTCCCCTCTATTGAGCTCTTAAGGCGCACTGTGGTGCCAGACGTATGCCTCCTGAGAGCTGCACTGGAAAAAGAAAACGACGTTTTTGGACGATGATCCTGGAATCGCGTTATTCCCCCTTTGTTCGCAGGATCCACCTTCCTATCGGGTTAACAGGAGCCCTGTTGTTCGGCAACGTTTCCAGCCTTCCTCTGCCAGCTGCTTAAAAAAGTTAGAACAAAGGTTAGTGTTTGTTCCCCAAACACAATCTGCTCGCAACTTGTTTTCCACGACAAGGAAAGGGCTGCACCCAAGGTCGAAGCAGTGAAAACAAAGGCACCAGAGTCGAAAGACTGCTGTTTAATTAGGTGTTTAAAAATCCGCGAACCCCCGTCAGTCCTCGGTGCGACACTGCGTTTTGTGGCCACCAGTGCGTGTTTAAGACGGGGCCTTCAACCGTACCTTCGTCCCACCTAAACATTGCACTGTGAATACCTTGCTGCTGAAGTTCGTGAGTAGAGTTTTATCTCGTACTGCCGTTTGATTTGCAGTCAAAGTCACCTCTACGATTCTTCGTGCTTTAACGCCTCCCCTCTTCTCCACACCTGACTGGCCTCGTGTTCCTGTCCCCCGTTTTTCCCCTGTCGCACTCCTTGCGAGCAGCCTCTTCTCCATCGGCCCGATTTTGTGGCTTTACCTGCCTCGATCTTGTACCTGGGACTGTAACGTTAGGAGCCTTGGGGTAACACGACACGATACTCAAGCTGTCTGGACCGAGACAGTTTCCACTCTGGAAAAAAGAAACTATTTAAAAGAACAAGATAAAGGCGCTGAGAGAGCGAGCGCCAGTGCGTTCTATTTTAAGCATCTTCCCAGCATACTTGTCCCCAGATCATTGTTCTGGCAAATCTCTCCACGCTGCCCTTGCTGCGCTCTTAGCAATAGCCCGGCACTCTGTTGTCATCGCTGTACCTTTCCAAACGACTTCTGGTTCTGCACGGCCTGGCGCCCCTCCCAGCCCTTCTCGTCCTCTCAAAGAAATTCAGCTCATATGCGGAAAAGAATTCCCGGGTTTTCGAATTGGCGCCGACCGAGCGAGCTTCCAGAGATGTCCCCACCAACCTCAAGGAAGTAGCTGCCATCGGGGTTAGAGGAACCGAGCTGCCCTGTGGTTTTTTCCAAGCATGTATGGAGTACTGGTGCATGCTGATAAAAGACTCCTCCTTGGTACGACTTCTGTTGACACATACGCCGAGGGTGGGCAGTGCCTCTTTCGAATTGCGTGCCTCAGTTCTTCTAGTTTTCGGCAGGCACGACTGATTTTTTGACATGTTATGAAGATGTAGAGATGATTATATTTCTTACACTTTTTTGACGGCGTTACTATAATTTTTTTGCTTTGTTATAATTACTTTTTTTTTTGTTGGGGAAAAAATTGTTGAACGTCTCCCGGATTTAATTTTTTGGATCCGTTTCGGTGCCTTGGTAATGGCCGCAGCACAGAAGGCGCATTTCTTGGGTTTGTCTTGCCTCGTCCTGTGAGCAAATACGACACTATAAAAATAATAAAGCAATCCCCAATAGTCAGCGTTGGCAGACATGAACCATGAAACTAATGTGACCTGCCAGAGTCCTGGCAAGAACAAGGGCTCCAAGATGTCAGCACTGCAAAAGCTGGAAAACCTGGCAGTGCGGATCTTCTACCGTGGACCCCGAAGCCCTGCCATGGAGGGCGAGGCAGGGCCACAGGGCGTGGAACTGGTTATCGAGTCTGAGCACCTGATCGCCTGGAACGAAGAAAGTGAGTTTTGTGTCTGTCTTCCTGTCACGGGATATGTATCCGTTTGGTGAAAGTTTGATGGCTGCAACTCACTTAACTTCCAAAAAAGCTTTAGACCTTTTAGCTGATATGCAGACAGTATTTATTGAAAAATCGAGTATATTCTGATTCTTCTAACACATTCAGTGAAGGGTAGAGGCCAAAGAGAGCAAGTGGAGACTGAAAATGTATTTTGACTCCTTCAAGGTCAAGCAAAGTTTTGAAGAATTTGCTTGGTTTGGTAATTTATGTAGCACAAACAGCGAAACCTTTCTGCAGTTAGGACGAGGTGTCGCGTGTTTTCCAGACAGAATTTCGTACTGTAATGCTGAGTTACTAAAAGGGGTTACCCAGGGATGTAGCAGGTTTACTGTCTCAGTAAAGTAGATTTTTTCTAGAATTGTTAGCATGGGAATGTAAAAATGCATGTAAATATCAATTTTGCAATCGCAAACAGCTACATTTCACTCTTTAAACAGAAAATGGTTAAATATTCTTTCACTGACCGAGTGGCATAAGAAAACATTTGTGATGTCTCTGCAAGGCATGATGAGCTAGCTCCCTATGCCCTTCATCTCCCATTATACTTATATTCTGGCACTCTAAGCGACCTGTGGCTGTACTTACTTTCTAAGGCTCACAAATGAAACATCAGCAGGAATTTCTATGAGAAACAAATACCCATGTGGCAGTGACGTACATTGAAAGCCTGGTTCATTGTTGCTGATTTCGAAAGTGGGATTTTAGGAGACACCTAACTGTGCTGGTCCTTTGCGTCATGGACACTTAAAAGGTCGCTAGAGTATGCTGGTTATGGATGGATAGATGCAAATGAAATCCATTGTCCAGAAAATGAAGACTAAATGTTCATCCGTGCCTCCACACCAGTGATTAAAACCATTTCCCCCATTGATTCTTGACACAGACTTGTATGTTTGAAAAGTACTTGTTGAAGACTTGTGTTTGCAACATACTTTCTAACTCACATTTGCTTTTCTCTTCTTTGCCTAGTCCATCAGTGGCTGTAGACCACTAAGACCCCCTCTAGCCTCTTGCTCAGCCTCCCATTAATGTGTACATCTCACATACTCTTCCGTTTTCCCATCAGGATTAGGACAGAAGAAGTAGTAAGAGGTAGCCAATCAATAAAGCATTAGAGTTACTTATAAAATGTTGCCTCAGGATATTCAGTATTGTCCTTCAGCTTACTCGTGTCATCATCCCAACTATCCAATCTGCTCCAGGCCTACTGCAAAACAAGCATTTGCAACACAATAGGTCTTGCATTACCAAAACTCTCATAAATGTGACACCTAATGCATTGCAAATGCTTGTTTGTAAAAGCTCCCATGCTGCGCTTTCACTTTAATATCGGCCGCACCCTTTTCCTTAGATGAGCTGCGTCTAAAAGGGGCGCGGCCACCAATAAAGTGAAAGCGCTGTATGGGGCACTTTTACAAAAAAAAATAAAAAATTGTGTCACGTTGACAAACAAATGCTTCTTTTTGTAAAAGCGCCCCATGCCGCGGTTTCACTCTAATGGCGGCCGCGCCCCTTTCCTTAGATGCGGCTCATCTAAGGAACGGGGCGCACCCGCCATTAAAGTGAAAGTGTGCCATGGGACAGTTTAAAAAAATAAAAGTTAATAAATACTAAACAAAAAACCATGCGTCCGCGTTCGGTGCTGCAAATAAACCAAAGGCACGGCTGCCACTGTATGAGCGTGCCGTGCTATGGAAAAATAAAAAGCCATAGTTTCCAAAGGACAATGACACAAGCCAATGAAAAATATGGGCGGAAATTCAAGTCCATACCTGAATACAGCATGCCTTGCAGAGCAGCACATGCGCCACCGTCTCGACCTAAAAATGTCACAGTAACACATTCCTGTTGTAGGAGAGTAGGATCTGCTTCACATGGGTACCCCCACTTTTTTCTGATGCTTCACTGTTTTTCGACATTAGTCTGGCTGGGGCCCTGCTAATCAGAACCCCAGCCTAGCTGCTTCCTCTCTAAAATGGTTTCCATGTGCCTTAGGCACATCACTGATTGGAATCTGGAGTGCCCTTATAAGTCCCTAGTATATGGTATACTATGTACCAAGGGCATAGGTACCTCAGAGGCCTACCAGGGGCTGCAGCATGTATTATGCCACCCCTGGAAGGCCATCCAAACTGACACCACAGGTCTGCTACTGCAGCCTGGGTAAGGTGGTGCATGCACCCCTTACTGTGATATAGGTTACCTATATCACTAAATACATACACACATATAAACCTATAAGTCACTCCTATGGCAGGCCTTATCAATCCTGAAGGCAGAGTGCGTGGTTCCTATGTGAGAGGGTGCCCCTGCATGAGCAGGGCCCCTCTGCAGCGTTCGGAGACCCTTCTCTGATGCTGTTTGTAGTGCAGCCTGACCATATACTCTTAAGCGCATTATAACCTCGCGTTAAATGCTAACTTTGGAATGGCTGCACCTAAACATGTCGTGTTTGGTGTCAAACATCTTGGAATACTACCCCCCCGCCAATTCTGGCGGCGGGGGTAGCATTCCACCCTTCTAGAGGGAGAGACATGTTAACCCTGGCCTGGCCTCACTCAAAGACCGCCTAGACAACAACGCACACAACAGCAAAGAGCTCTTCAACATCGTGAAGGAACTCTCCAACCCCAGCTCCAACACCAACGACATCCAACCGTCGCGAGACCTGTGCGACTCACTGGCCACCTTCTTCCACCGCAAAATCGCCGACATCCACGACAGCTTCAACACCACGACCGCCCCGGCAACCACCGAGACCACTGCCCCCACAACCACCAACCGCCTGCTCTCCTGGACCAACATCAACGACGAGGACACCAGCGAGATCATGAACACCATCCACTCCGGTTCACCGCTAGACCCGTGCCCTCACCACATCTTCAACAAAGCCAGTACAGCCATCGCGCCCCATCTCCGGAAAATAATCAACATCTCCTTCGAGACAGCAACCTTCCCGGAAAGCTGGAAGCATGCCGAGATCACCGCCTTACTCAAGAAACCCAAGGCAGACCCCAAGGACCTCAAGAACTTCCGACCCATCTCTCTGCTCCCGTTCCCCGCGAAGGTCACCGAGAAAATCGTCAACAAACAACTGACCCGCTACCTCGAGGAGAACAACATCCTGGACCCTTCCCAGTCCGGCTTCCTCAGCAACCACAGCACCGAAACCGCCCTCATCGCCGCCACCGATGACATCAGGACCCTGCTAGACAACGGAGAAACAGCAGCCCTCATCCTCCTGGACCTATCAGCCGCCTTCGACACGGTCTGCCACCACACACTACGAACACGCCTTCACGACGCCGGGATCCAAGAGAAGGCCCTGGACTGGACCACATCCTTCCTTTCCGGCAGAACACAAAGCGTCCGCCTCGCCCCCTTCCGATCCAAGGCCACCAAGATCATCTGCGGCATACCCCAAGGCTCCTCCCTCAGCCCAACGCTGTTCAACATCTACATGGCACCCTCGCCCACGTCGCCCGACAGCACAACCTCAACATCATCTCCTACGCCGACGACACCCAGCTGATCCTCTCCCTCACCAAAGACCCTCACACCGCCAAAGCCCACCTCCACGAAGGAATGAAGGCCGTCGCCGAATGGATGAGGACCAGCCGCCTGAAGCTGAACTCTGACAAGACGGAGGTCCTCATCCTTGGTTCCAACCCTTCAGCCTGGGACGACTCCTGGTGGCCAACATCACTGGGAACAGCCCCGCCACCCACCGACCACGTACGCAACCTAGGGGTCATCCTCGACCCCACCCTCTCCATGACTAAGCAGGTCAACGCCGTTTCCTCATCCTGCTTCAACATCCTCCGAATGCTCCACAGGATCTTCAAGTGGATCCCCACCGAAACAAGAAAAACAGTCACCCAGGCCCTCGTCACCAGCAGGCTGGACTACGGAAACGCCCTCTACGCAGGAACGACGGCTAAGCTCCTGAGACGGCTGCAACGCATCCAGAACGCCTCTGCACGTCTTATCCTCGACATCCCCAGACGCAGCCACATCACACCCCACCTGAGAGACCTGCACTGGCTCCCTGTCAACAAGAGGATAACCTTCAAGCTCCTCACCCACGCACACAAAGCACTCCACAACTCCGGACCAGCCTACCTCAACAGACGACTCAGCTTCTACATCCCCACCCGCCAGCTCCGCTCGACCAGCCTCGCCCTCGCCACAGTCCCCGCATCCGGAAAACGACCGCCGGCGGCAGATCCTTCTCCCACCTCGCCGCCAAGACCTGGAACACCCTCCCCACCAACCTCCGACAGACCCAAGACCTACTGGCCTTCAGAAGACTCCTCAAGACCTGGCTCTTCGATCAGTAGCAGCACCACCCCCCTCTTCCCCCAGCGCCTTGAGACCCTCGCGGGTATGTAGTGCGCTTTATAAGTGACATGATTGGTTGATTGATTGATTGATTGGCCGGTAACTTCTTTCTAAAGCCCTGGCATCACAAAATGGATGCTGCTGCCACAGACACGGAGTCTGGCCTCCTGCTGCTGGACGAAACTCCGGCAGGGGAGGCCTGGACAATAGGTTTCCTGTCCCAGGGAGGTGTGACCACCTCCCAGACAGGATAATGTGTATTGGGGCTGGGCGGGAGCACTTCGGGTGCTTTGAAGTCCTGCACTGGGGGCACACTTGGTGTCCCTGTGCATACCCCAGTTCAAACCGGATCAGGGGCTTGCAGTCCCTGCTTTGGCGCGAACTGGACAAAGGAAAGGGTGTAGCCACCCCTCTGCCCTGACCCACCCATAGGTGGGGCCACAGAGTAGTCCAACCCCTAAACTTAGTATAAGTATAGGAACCCAGTCCTTAGGACTTTAGATTATCCCTGGACGAAACTCTGAAACAGAATCCTGGACCTTCGACGCTCTACTCAAGACTAGAGGACAGAAGAATCTCCCTTGGGGTCAAGGAGTGACTCCCCTGCTTGGCAGGCACCAAAGAAGCAATTGTCCGGTCTGCATCGCCTAAGCTCCCGTCGGACACCGAAGTCTTTGCATCACCAGAGGTGGATTTCCAGACTTTCCCGAGGCTGCCCTGAGTCCCCAGCAAAGCTGAGGCCCGTAGCTGTCGTGGGTAACGTGGAACCGTGACCCCTGGACACCGCACGCATTTGCTAGTGCATCCTCTTCTGGGTCTCCCACGAAGTCGTGCTTTGGGCTCCGAGTAGCCCTAGCCTCCAGCACCAACTGCACCGAAGATCACTGGCCTCCACTCCACGAGTGTCCTGTGAGCCAGCTCCACGTGCGACGTCTCGAGGCTCCTTCGCGGTCGCTAGCCCGTTGGCTAGTAGCCCTTCACGAAGGCCAATCCTTTTCTTCTTGGGCTCCCTGGTTGCTCCAGGCTTGCCCTCACTTACCCTTGCTGGGTGAGTTCCTCAGACCTTGCTGGTCTGCATCATCGTCATTCTTTACTTTCATCGAGACTTGCCGTTGCCAAGGCTTGTTGGGTCCAATCCGGTCGCCGACGCCTCAGCACTCGACAGACATCGTGTACCAGCCCGAATCCTGCTCCTGGTCGCCGACAACGCCTCCTGGACCTCGTGGCTGAAGAGTCAAGACGACCGTCAACCTACCTGAAGCACTCGACATCGGTGGGCATCTGCTCATCGCCTTCCTGGTCACTGGCTAGTGACCCAGACTCTGTCCCCTCTGCTTTCAGGTTCTTCAGATCTCCGATCCACTCTTGGATCCACCCGGACACTTTCCACTTGGTCGCCATTCAAATCGACGACGAAACCCGACCCCGAAAGGCACCTATGCACCCGGCTTCCCTGGGTGAGGTAACACGAGTACTCCGGTGCTCCCGTGGGTAGAGACTCTAGAACGACCTAGTTCTCAAAGGGTTTGCTCCAAGTCCTCCTTTAAGTGTCCCTTTTCTTTCATTTCCTGATCGCGACTTTCTCCATAGAAGTTAACGGCGTATCGCGGTTGTGTATTTACACTGCACGCGTCCCCCGTGGGTCCCCTGTGTCACTACCTTGGGTGGTTCCTTGTGGTCCAAGCACTTCTAGAGGCTCTAGGCCTAGTGTCTAGTTCAGTCGTGGTTCTTATACCACTTTATTGGTATATGGTTTGAGTACGCCCCTAGGGCCCAAACGTGTATTTGTGCTATTACTGTGTTTAAATAACTTATAACTTGTGTACTTCGAACTCTAGCCTCATAAAGAGACTAGAGGGGTGTGTTTAGCAATAAATACATATATTTTGAATATATACCTGGTGTGGTGCTCTTTCATTTGATCACTCAAGAGATTATAGACTGGTAAAACAAGCTGCTTTACATTCCTTCAAGACTTAGCCTGAAGGCTGCTCTCCATAGCTACCATTAGGATAGCTTTCAATAAGGTTGTTTTTAACCTATCTCCAATAAGGGGTTGTTTGGACTGGTGCAAGGTGCCCACTATAATTAGTGGACAGCATATGCCAGGCCAACTTCTCACAGTTGTCACCATGCCTTTGCCTTAATTCGTATCCTTTATGTCTCTGCTTTCACGCACCACACTACCAATTGACTCTAGATTATACATGTTGCTGTTTCTCTTGCGGCACAGAATTTCCAGGACTACCCCCAAAAATGAAGTTGCAAGTATTAAACTGTGACTACCTTTTATTGTGTTTGGGTTTTTGTTACAGCTAATGGGGACTCTTGGTTGCTTTTGTCCCCTGTATTGCTTTTTATCCCCAGGAGACAATTGCATTTTAAAATCTTTTTCAGTTTTGCTACTATTAACGTTCTTGATTGGGACAGCGTCTCATGTTCGCTGAAAAAGCTTGCATCAGTAGGTACCAAAGCACTGATTGTAGAGGTGTTTTTTCATCATGCAGAACTATTTTCTTGTGATTGGTCACATTACAAATAATTGAGGTATGTTGGCTTGGTCCCATTACTGATCTAGCATTGTAAGTGCAAAGCGTCATTAACGTTAATTGGCAAAAAGGAATGTGTTGCCTATATTGCACCTTGTAAAGATGCATTTATTGCAAGGGTCTTAATTGGAGAACCAGTCAATCAATCAATCAACACATTTATAGAGCGCGCTACTCACCCGTGAGGGTCTCAAGGCGCTAGGGGGGAGGGATGAAGCAGCTACTGATCGAACAGCCAGGTCTTAAGAAGTCTCCTGAAGGTCAGCAGGTCCTGGGTCTGTCGCAGGTGGATGGGGAGGGTGTTCCAAGTCTTGGCGGCGAGGTGGGAGAATGATCTGCTGCCGGTGGTCGTTCGGCGGATGCGTGGGATGGTGGCGAGGGTGAGGTCAGCGGAGCTGGCGGTTCGGGGTGTAGAAGGTGAGTCGTTCGTTAAGGTATGCTGGTCCGGCGTTGTGGAGTGCTTTGTGGGCGTGGGTGAGGAGCTTGAAGGTGATCCTCTTGTTGACCGGGAGCCAGTGCAGGTCTCTCAGGTGGGCAGTGATGTGGCTGTGGCGAGGGGTTCCGAGGATGAGGTGTGCGGAGGCGTTTTGTATGCGTTGGGAGTCGTTTCTGGAGTTTGGTCGTGGTTCCCGCGTAGAGGGCATTGCCGTAGTCCAGCCTGCTGCTGACGAGGGCTTGGGTGTCCGTACTTCTGGTTTCGGTGGGGATCCATCTGTAGATCTTGCGGAGCATGCGGAGGGTGTTGAAGCAGGAGGAGGAGACAGCGTTGACTTGCTGGGTCATGGAGAGCGTTGAGTCCAGTGTGGCTTCTCTAGTAGAAGATGAATTGGGATGGGGCGTCAGTCACTGCTGCTTGTGGATCAGTTTGTTGAAAATCCAGAAGTAGCTACTTAAAGTGTTGTGGTCAAGGAGTGTAAATACTGATCAGGATGACATTTCCTTGAAGGGCTGTGCGTGATTGTAGGTCTTTGGTGGCAAGGTTCGTATGTATTGGGACGGAATTTTACTTTTTACAAGGTATGTGGGATTTTTGTACCTAATTAGTAGGGGAGGCAAAAAGCACTTTTAAGGAGTCTAGGATATTTTCTGTGCCCTACTTCTCTAAAAATGGAGGAAGGGGTAGGAATGGATTAGCATTCGTTAGTACTTTACTTTTGATTGCTATAGGGGTTTATTGAGATAGGGCTGGGGAGTTTAATTAATCTGTTTGGAAACCTACAGAACCAGGCAATTTTGTTCTCACACAAACATTCAGTTCACTCACTGCGTTTTACCGTCCTTAAAAATAGGCCCGGTAAAATATTAATCAGAATGGACAGCCCTGGCTAAGATAAAGAACTGTCCCTGCCTCCAAAACGTGAAATAAACACAGGTGGGGAGCATAGCAGTATATGCTGCCTTCATCTCTGTAATCAGTTTGCATCACATGCTAAACAATGGAGATTAGACCTCTGTTTGTCAGTTAAATAAACTGGTGAAATAGTCCACCTTGCTCTTTAGCAGCATGGTTAGTGCAGGTACTGTCCGAGCACAATTTGCGTTGCTTTTAAGGGAGCATCACAGTACTACTATTGCACATGGAGAGAGAGAGAGAGAGAGAGAGACCTCCGGGTTCATTCTTTAAAAAAATTTTTTTTGGTCTGGTGATAGACAAGACCTTTTGATTTTAATTATAATTTATGTAAAATATTCTTACTTTTGGGGGCTCCCAACCGCCCTCTTCATCCTTTGATGTGTTATTGTGTTTGCATTTTTCTTCTGCTCATAACAGTATACAGCATGGTGCACTGGCTCAGCCGCCTTCAGCCATTGGCTGAATTCACTGTGAGTGAAGGTATTCTTCCTTTTCACAGAGTACATCCTCATACAAAGTAGTCCCTTCACTACCAGTGACTACTATTGCAATGTGTTCTTTAACAGACAAAAACATTATTTTGTTTTTAGCCAGTGTTTCTTTTCAGCATGACGATGGCCCAGGAGCTTTTCAATTAAGTTTTGCAAAACCAAAATTGATAAAGCTAAAAGGCAGGCAGCCAACGCCAGACTGATTGCTTTTGCCATTGATTGTTTTTTGTTTTCAGCGAAGGTAGTGCCACACTTATTTTATGGCCAAAGAGTGAAAGGTCCTTGTTCCTGTATGTTCATCAAGTAAAGTATCCTTGTTATTATACTATGGCCAGCGAGGGAAGGGTCCCTGTTTTTTGCTAGCCATCTAGTGGAGAGTCCCTCTTATTCAGTGGCAAACAAGGGTAGTTTCCCTTTTATTCTAAGGCTGGTAAATGACATTTTTCTTTGATTCTTTGTTCCGGTATGGCCAGGGAGTGAAAATAGTCTCTTGCCAGCTTGAATCCATCTTGTTATCCTATTGCGAACCTTTGAAACATTTTTGGTATTCTCTTTTTGTATATGCACCCTTTCTGAGCGGATCTGTTCATATTAGGGATCGGATAAGCTTTTCATTCATTATTCATTCAAGTGTGCGTGTGTTATGAGTTTGACATATTCATGTTTTCCTTTGCACCCTCTGCCCCATTTCTTGGTCCCTTCTTTGTTTTATTTTTACGATTTCTGGCTCTTTCTCCTTTCTTTGGAATAAAAAACCAGACCCTTTTTATTTGGTTAAGGTGTCCTAGGTATCGGGGATGTATCACAGGATCCAGCGGTTCAGGAATGCCATCATTCTTTCAGGGGGCCTTCAGTCCTTTAGGGTGGCCCTCCCATTCAGCCAAAAGCCTATGAATATTTGTAAGATATTGGTGACTCGTGGGCCCCATCATTTTGCGTTATGCCACTGCTAGGTATGTGTGGTGCTAATTTAACCATGATCTCCTGCATCCTGATCACTCCATCTGCTCCTAGGCTGTCTGTGCTAGAAGTCCTGAAGTGGTCATGACTTTAAAACCTGTTAGTGTTTGTAGGTCGAGCCTGGGCAGCGCATGCGTTGCTCTGCAAGGCATGCTGTATTCAGGTATGGACTTGAAGCTCCGCCCATCTTTTCAATTGGCTCCTTTACTGTCCTTTCTAAATGGTTTCTTTTGATTCATGAATAGGCTTAGTAGTCCCTCCTTAGTACTTACTGCCTTGTCTGCATTTGTAACCTCCCATGAGGACTGGACTTTTTACTTGTGGTGTTACACAGTGTTTTATGTACAGTCTGTGAGCACTATTTCATTTAATGCCTTTATTCTAGCTGCTGTTGCAGGCATCACAGGCTCTCCCTAAACCACCCTGTTTTCCTGACAGCGCTGCGCCCGATCATGAAAGCGGCACTTTATCTTTGAAAAATGCTTCCTGCACAGCGCAGCACTTATGCACACGCTATGCTGCTTAACAAATGCCTTTTTTTGTTGTTGTAAAAGTGCCCCATACTGCGCTTTCACTTTAATGCCAGCCGCGCACCTTTTTCTAGATGCGGGTCATCTAAAGAAAGGGGCGTAGCCGTCGTTAAAGTGAAAGTGTGGCATGGGGCACTTTTACAAACAAGCATTTGCACTGCAATAGGTCTTGCATTTGCGAGAGTTTAAGCTATTGCCATTGTAAATGACAATGCCTTTTATTTATCTTTTAAAAACCAACACATAAATAAAAGGCATTGTCATTTACAATGCCAGTAGCTCAAACTCTCGCAAATGCAAAACCTATTGCATTGCAAATGCTTGTTTAATTCTGGAACAAAGGCGACTGGCTGTATTCAGATTTCCTTTACTATTTTAATGTGGTGGATTTCTGAAGACGGGGCCAATGCCCTCCATACTAGCTTGCTAATTTCCAGCGCATGAGCAGCACCTGGTCCTCTATCCCTACTGGCTTAAATTCCTTAACCTTTGCTCTTTGAATTGAAGTTTCTATCGATTCTATAGTGCACTGTTATTTGCAGTACTTGGAGGAATCTGGTCCTAGGATCAGTTCAGATATGCAATGTAACTGTTATGTAACATTTGTAGCGTTCATTAACTTGGCTTACTGTGTTTTCCACGGCTCTTTGTAGAGCAAATTAAACATGGAGAACTGTTGTAGAATGTTGTTTTTTTGAGTGGAAGCGTTTGAGATCTCTTAAAAATAAATGTCTTTTCTCCAGTATTGAATCTTGTATAGATTCACATGCTTGAACCATCCCAATCGTCAATGTGGGAGTTCTGCGCGAATTATAATTAGCAGTGTAAATCAAAAGCACTAGACAGTAAAGTCAAACCCCATGAGATTGTATACCAAGCCACATCGTTTTAAGCAGAACCAAACATCAACCAATCGGAGAGAAGCCCCTGCCTCATTTCTTTCCTCCAGAGCCGCCACCACCTCAGATTTCATAGCACAAGTATATTAAATACAGAATATGAGTATGTCAGTCAATCGATGTGGTGAGCGACTGAAGGGGAGGTGGGAGGGTTGCATGTGAATCTATGAAAGATATCAATACTGGAGAACCACAGTGTATAGGTAAGTAACTTATTTTTCTCCAGTATTTAATCTTTCATCGATTCGCATGCTTGAATCCGAATAGTGTGTGTATATATCTTGCTTGTATATATATTGATGGAGTTTCCAAGCGGCTCTCGCTCGGAGACGCTTTTCGTCTCCAGTGGAGCTCAGGCCCACTATACGCCACTCCTGCCTAGGGTTCTCAAGAAGATCAGGAACAACCGGCCCAAGTCATCCTTGTGTCTCCGGACTGGACACAGGGAGTTTGTTATCCTCAGCTGTTGAGCATTGCCATCGATCCTCATCAGGCTGCTCCTTCAGGAGGATCTTGTTGCAGCAGGGGAGGGTCCTCCACCCGAACCTGTCAACTCTTTGCCTTCTTGCGTGGAGATTGAGCAGCGATAGTTGACAGCTTTCAACCTTCCTCCAGAAGTCTGTACCGTTATCTTGGTCGCCAGGTGTCCCTCCACCAAGACAGTGTACCTCCACAATTGGGTACAATTTGTAGCATGGTGTACAGAAAGACAGATTGATCCCCTTTCGGCCCCCCTTTCTCAGGTTGCCCTTTTCATCCTTTCGCTTGCCTAGCAGGGCTCTGCTCTAGGCACTCTAAAGGGCTATCTCTCTGCTATTTGTGCTTTTTTGCTGTTGCCTGACCAGCCATCCTTCTTCAAATTTCCTATTGTGAATTGATTTCTTGAAAGGTTTCCAACATTTGTTTCCACCTTCGACTTTCATTATGCACCAGTGGGACCTCATTCTCACCCTATGTGCGCTCCTTTTGAGCCCTTGCACAATTGTCCACTCAGGCTCCTTGCCATCAAAATGGCCTTTCTCATGGCTATAACATCTGCCCGCAGGACCAGTGAGCTTCAGGCTTTATCATCCAAGTCTTCCTACTTCGTCTATCCAGAAAAACTGGTGTTTCGTACGAGAGCTTCCTTTCTACCGAAAGTAGTCACTTCCTTTCACGTAGGCCAATCCATCACTTTGCCTCCTTTTTACGCTCCGATACAAACCTCTAAGGAAGAGGAGCTACTTCACCAGCTGGACCCAAAAAGAGCTTTGTAGTTCTACCTTGACTGCAAACGAGAGGTCCAGGTAGACGACCAACTCTTCGTGGAGTATGTAAGAGCGAAGAAAGGATGGGCCATGCAGAAGCAGACCATCTCCAGATGGATTGTGCTACGCATTGGCTAAAAAGCAACCCCCTGAGGGTTTGCGTGCTAACTCCACCAGAGCGAAAGCTTCGACCACTGCGTTGGCACACAGAGTTCCGATCCTGGACATCTGCCAGGCAGCAACGTGGCCCTCTTTGCACATGTTCACAAAGCACTTCTGTGTGGACTGTCGGGTCCTACAAGATGGGCATTTTGCCTGCGGTCCTGGAGGACTTCTGTGTATGAAATTGGTCAGCAGACCCACCTCTGGGGATGGTATTGCTTGGATATCTATTCAAAGGTAAGGAATCTGCGGCTAGAAGTCTCTATCAGATGAGCAAGTTACTTACCTTCAGTAACACCTTATCTCGTAGAGTCTGTATCTAGTCGCAGATTCCTTACCGACCTAACCATTCTCCATGCTCTTCTAATGCATTTCTAGGGACAGGACTGTTAACCATTTCAAGGCCCTAGCTTTCCACACCAGTGGTCAGTGTTCTTCGTGGCTCTGTGCTCCTGATGTGGAAAGTCACAAAAAGAGTGGTGCCTATATAGGCAAAGCATTTCACTTTTGGCACGGACGACACCATGCGGAACCGACCACCGCCAGCTACTGGCTAACAGGGATACTGCTCACAAAAAAATTTCCGGATCCAGTCTGAAGCCTGGGAATAATTCTAAAGTACAAAATCTGCAGCTAGATAGTCTCTACCAGTTAAGGCGTTACCGAAGGTAAGTAGCTTATTCTACAATTCGAATTATAATTTCCCTGGGACTCCCACCTCAACGACAGGGAAGATTCTAAGCATGTGAATCTATGAAAGATATCAATACTGGAGACCCGCAGTGTACAGGTAAATAACTTGTGTTTTCTTGCTGCTCTGCCATAATATTAACAAAGTTTAATGCATTATGCTATCCTCTGCGTCTTAGTTTGTTGCATTTTTCCAGCGCTGTTCTTCACTATTTATGCATTTGGCTCTCATTTTTTTTTTTTTTTTAAAGATCACTGAATTGTAAGAGAGCTTGGCTCTAACGCAGGACCGGCTGTTACTGTCCTTTTAGGCTCTGTGATGTGAGTGCCCTGAATGATGATGATGATGAAGAGGGTATACCAGGGGCAGACCCCTAGTGTGTTTCTACTAGCACATCATCTTAAAATACAGTTTACAGTAGAAGTATACACGCCTGAGTACCAATAAAGCCCCCTTGCTTCTTCTTTACATATTTGTCACTTACAAAACCAGAACGAAACACTCTACTTTTTAAATCTAATTTTTAACTTGGAATTGATGGATTTTTTCAGGTCATAACTGTTTCCTATGAAACAATGATACAAAAATATTTTTCTTTGGTACCTGGAACTTTTGGTCCTAAGAAACACCTGCAATTAGTATCTCACAGATTATGGGTAGATGCTTGGTTTTTGGTATCCAGCCCAACGTTAGTGATGCATTTTACCCCACTGCAGAGTTTGTCTGAGGAGATAGGGGTACATTTAAATGAATTCTGTAGGTTCAGACTAGTCTTACAACTTATCTCCTCCAGGCTTTCTGTGTTTACTCCTTGCGGGAGTCAGATGTTCACATTATTCTTTGTGTCCTCACATTACTTGACATTCCTCCAGCTCAAGATAACACCTTAATCTCTACTTAATTAATTTCACTTGTGACATTGGATTATGTTGTCTCATTAAAACTCTAGACTAGAATTACCTGTTTTCCCCATGTTTGGGTGAACTCAAGTGTCTCCGCACTTTGGAACTGTATGCTGAAAACCTGTTCTTGTACTGTTAAAATGGGCCATTGTGCTCAAGCGAAGGACTATTGTATATAAAGGTCTGCATTTTAAACAAAGACTTTATTTTTCAATGGTTTAAATCCTCTTTTATACACTAGAAGAGATGCAGTGATAGGAATTTAACCAACTAGATAATATATGCTTTTTTCTAAAACTCTTCCACTGCCAGCTAGAGGGAGCTTGCACCATTAAATGGTGGGAAAATAAAATAAAAATGTCAGCATGTGGCATGGATGTTCCCCTGCATGACTAGCCCCCCTCACCTTCCTTTACATTCCCTGTATGCCCACCTTAGGTATTTTTGTCTGTGATATCTAATAAGGCTTCATGGTGATCATTCTACATCTTTCTTTAGACTGAAGCTTGCCACATTGTTGAGGTTTGTCTTTTTCCATGTGTCCCCGCTTCTTTGCACGATGCACAGAAGTTTAAAAATGCTTACTGCTCTTTCTCCTCTCCATTCAAATAGAGGAGATAAATGGTAATAAAGCTGTGGCCCAAACTAGGCATCCTACCTGACTGGTTTGGAAATGTTTTCCTTCCTTCCAAGGTTTGAGCCTATCTCTCTAGGAGGGCCCTAGGGATGAATAGACGAAGCCCTCTGTGGCATCCCAAAGTCAAACAAAGTAGTGCTAAAGCTGTCGTTTGCTCTGCCAATGGTTCCTGTTCACTCCCAGATAGCGAGTCCCTGCTAGGTAGTCAGTAGTTAAGACCCATTGGCCTTTCCTGGGCCCAGCGGCAAGCCATGGTCCTTTCATCCATGAGTGTTAAGCCTCACAACCGAGGATGTGTTTTCCAGCTTAGGAGGTGTGAGGAGTATGAGAATGGTTTTAAGCCAGCTCTGGCACAGGCAGCCTAATTTACATTTTTACAAAGTTACTTTCTGCTTAAATTATCAAAAATCTGACTTCACCATGAAGTCAGATTTTAAAAACTAAGTAGGACATAACTTAGCATTTTTCTGGCCCTTTTCGGAAGCAAATGTTTAAAATAAAGAATTCTTTAACCCAGCTAGGCCTAAAAAGTCTAGTCTGGCCTTCATAGTTTAATGGCTTTGGGGTATTATTTCACTGTGAGGCACACTAACTTTAATATGTTTGCCCTATTTTATATATTAGCACCCTACCCACATTTGTTGATTGTTAGTTTACTACATCACTCACTGTTGTGGATTGTTTGCTTTTAATCACATATGAACAAATTTGCGCACATTTTTGATACTCAAAGCAACAGAAGCACATTTCTATAGGCCTCTTTCAGTCCTGCAAATGCGTGTGTATTCATTGGAGGAGCCCTCAAGCCTTCTCTAGGTATTAGTCTCTGAATACTTAATCCACCAGTGCTGCATTCTGAGGTCTTAATAAGCTGGGCTTGTAAAGTTTATCTGATTGGTCATTTGTTCCCACAAGTGCAGAGTCTGGGATAGCCATGCTTAAGAGTACAAAAACATAATTTGTTTTCGAGGTCCATGGACGTGCTGCCCCAGCAATCCTTTAGGCTACAGACATACGCTCATCCACCCATGTTTCATGCCACTGTTTTGGTTACACCTGCTGATCTACCGATCTCTCTTAGCCCTCAGGGCCCATGGTTATAGCTGCCTATTGACCCTCTTGAGACGGAGATAACAGAGAGGGGCAGGGGAGTCTCATGGGGTCCTCATATGGCTTATGTCTCTGTTAGAGCCAGTGCGGAGACATGCAATCAGACTTGCTTGAGACCCAGCAGGGTATTTGTGGAGGGGTTTACTTCATTAGATCCTCAGTGTCAGAACACACATTATCCAGTATTGGGGTATCTTTCATAGATTCACATGCCTGAATCATTCCCAGTAGTTGAGATGGGAGTCCCACGGTAAAATATACAAGCAGTGCCATAAATAATACATATGCAAAAGAAACATAGGCTAAAATGGCCCAAGGCCATCTAATAGTAGCCTTTCTATGTCCTTTTTAAAAAAAGGACCAAATGTTGGCTTCAGCCAATCAGCTGTCAGCAACCTCTAGAACACTCCCAGCAGAGGCAAGTTCTCTTCAGATTTTCACCGCACGTCATGTGGAAGGGAGTCTCCCTGAGTGCTATTCAGTTTCTTCTCTTCAACAAATCTGGACATCATGTCAGACAAAAAAGGCCTTTTCCGCCCTTGTAATACCTGTGGGAAGAAAAGGGTCCATGTGGTTGATCCACACAAAGAATGTATTTATTGCCCATATCCTAGGCATGAGGTGAGAGATTGTAAAATCTGTCGCACCTTCTCAAATAAGACCCTCAAGGACAGAGAAGGAAGACTGTTATTGTGGCTCCAAACCACAAAACCGCAATCTCATTCCTCGGATGAAGAAGAAGGCAGAGCTTCATCTCAGAAGAGGGCTAGATCCAAAGACAGTACCTCAGGTGAGGGGAGAAAACACCTTAAAACCTCCCAGGAAAAGGCTTCAAGTAAGGAGAAGGAGGCTAAACACGCGTCTGAACCGGCGTTGTCTGTGCCCTCTACAGGAAAGAAAGAGATCGCCCTAAAACCTCCTCTTCTGATCCTGTGAGTAAAAAATCGTTGAAAAAACCGTCGCCGATGACAATTTCTCTCTCGTCGACGACAATCTGTGTAACATCGTCGACGCCATCATCGATGGCAACGGTAAAGAGGACGGCGATCCAGTCTCCTATTCTTTCTGTCAAAGTTTCCACATCGACGACGAGGGCTTCATCGTCGTTGAAGACCGCCGATGTCTCGCCGTTGACTGCGACGCCGTCAATGAAGATCCCTGTGGCGAAAGACTCGTCCACTGTTTGTCCGTCGACGAAGATGCCGTTGACGGCAGAGACCTAGTCGACGAAAGTACCGTCGACGAAAGTACCGTCGACGAAAGTACCGTCGACGAAAGTACCGTCGACGAAAGTACCGTCGACGAAAGTACCGTCGACGAAAGTACCGTCGACGAAAGTACCGTCGACGAAAGTACCGTCGACGAAAGTACCGTCGACGAAAGTACCGTCGACGAAAGTACCGTCGACGAAAGTACCGTCGACGAAAGTACCGTCGACGAAAGTACCGTCGACGAAAGTACCGTCGACGAAGACACTGTAGACGGACACACCGTCGACGACGATATCGTTGATACCAGATCCGTCGTCGACGACACCGACGAAGGAAATACCTTTTCCAGTGATTTCTGCACCATCGACGCTTCCGTCAATGAGGATCACTCAGGTCACTAGAGTGACAGACATTCTTACACCCGTCTATGCAAGGCTATAGCAAAGTATCGCCTCTACTTCCATCACATCTATTGGAAGGATATGTAGAGGAAGAGGATGAAGAGGATGAAGATGATGATGACGATGATGGCCTATATGGTGTAGCTCCTAGCCCATCTGAGCTTCATTTGAAGTGCCAGGAGGATGACGAGGAGGATGAAGATTTTCAAGAAGAGGAGCAATATTACCAACAAGGGTATATGCCACGTCATAGTTACCAATTTAATTTCCGACCAGACCCACGTCCCAGGGACACGGCCCATTTACCGCCATCATTAATTGAGGACCTTCAAGCCATGCTGGCTAATTATAAACAAAGATTCCCTACCACGCAACATCAGTCAGGGAATCAGGTTCCTCAAGTGGAAGAACCTACAGGAACACCAGGTCCTCAACTGCCTAGCACACTTGGGAATTTACCGTGCTCGGAGTCAGTCGACCCCGGACCGGAGCACACAACAATTCCTCCTCTGAAGAAGAGGTAGAGGAAGGTGAACTGCCAGATCCCATATCTGCTCCTGATCCTTGGGATGACTGTGATTCCTACACCATCCCCTCCTCCACACCTTCCATCAGATTCTCCTCCAGAGGATATCGGGGGGTTCCACAATTTAATGCAGAGGGCAGCCAACAGGTTTCATCTGCCCATGACTGTGAAGCAATCTGAATGCTTCCTATACGATTTCAAGGAGGACACAAGGAAAGTGGTACGCTCCATACCTATCATTGACCATATATGGCAGGAGGGCATAAGAATTATGAAGATACCTGCGTCCATTCCACCAGTACTACCTCGTGTGGAAAAGAAGTATAGAGCTCTGGATGATTCTCCGTCTTGCCTTATTGGACATCCTAAGGCAGACTCGGTCATCTCTCAGGCTGCACAAAGGCGATCTAAAAACCCGGCTACCCCGGTTACTACCCCTCCTGATAAGGAAGGGCGTAGAATGGACATTCTTGGCAAAAGATTTTCCTCTATGGCAGCTGTAACTATCCGAGCAGCGAATGCTCTAGCCATTATCGGCCGCTAATACCGCCAGATGTGGTCTGACATGGCAGGGCTGATAGGCCTCATCCCGGAGGAAAGCAGACAAGATGCACGCAAGATACTGATGGAGGGTGAGCGTGCAGCTGCAGAAACAATTGACTGTGCCCTTTATGTGGCTAATACTGGTTTTAGACAGTTAGCTGGAGCGGCTGTACTTCGACGTCAGGGATGGCTGAGAGCGACCACCTTTAGACCTGAAGTGCAAGCGAAAGTTCTAGATATGGCTTTTGACGGTGAGTCACTCTTCGGAAAGCACATTGATGACGCTCTTTTGGCGATAAAAAATGACATTGATACTGCAAAGTCATTGGGCTCTCTACAATACAAACGAACACCATTCAGAGGTGCTAGAGGATTCGCCAATTACAAAGGAGGATACCAGAGGGCTCAACAATATCAGCCGTATCAAACCCAATATCGGCAGTCTTATAACCCCTCATCTTATCGCCAACCATCTACAGCTGGTTTCTCTCGCCAAGGAGGCCGCAAGCGAGCCTCCCAACAAGGCCGCGACTCAGGCAGAAAGCAATGAGTGTGGCAGGGAACCAGCCTATCTTCCCTCCCTACCCGTGGGTGCGAACATTTCCAGTCATGTGCAACGGTGGCACGAAATAACATCAGATCGCTGGGTGTTGGACCTTGTCAGCAATGGTCACACTTTGGAATTCCTCCAGCGACCACCAACCACTCCACCCAGGGGTCCCCCTCCCCCTTGTCTTCACTTATTAAGAAAAGAAGTCTGGTCCATGCTTCTCAAAGAGGCAATAGAGAAAGTGCCATTCACTCAAAAGGGGAAAGGTTTTTATTCTCGTTTTTTCCTAATAAAAAAAGAAATCAGGAGAATGGAGACCAATTCTGGACCTAAGGAACCTCAACAAGTTTCTCAAGAAGCATACGTTCAGGATGGTAACACTCTCAGATATCCTGGGCTGCCTAAACAGAGGAGATTTCATGACTTCACTCGACATGGAAGACGCATATTTTCATATCCCAATCCATCCGAAACATCGGAATTTCCTAAGGTTCACAGTGGCTGGTACCCACTATCAATTCAAAGTGCTCCTGTTTGGCCTCAAGTCGACACCACGGATTTTCACCAAATGCCTGGTGCCTGTAGCAGCGACTTTGCGGTCCCAGTGGTTTCAAGTATTTCCATACCTCGACGATTGGCAGCTCAAAGCAGCAACTGCACAGGAGGCCAACAGAGCAACGAATGCCTCCCTTCATTTGTTCAATACGTTGGGTCTAACCCAAAACAGAGAAAAATCGGTCTTGCATCCAACTCAAGTAATATCTTTCCTGGGAGCATCCTTGGACACCATTCAATGCAAAGCGTTCTTGTCTCAGGAAAGACAGATACGTCTACAAAGGCTCGCAAAGACCATTTCAAGAAGAGTCAATTTCTGTACGGAGGTACAAATCGCTCCTGGGAATGTGCTCATCAGCGATAAATCTGGTACCTCTATCCAGACTGAAAATGAGGCCTCTTCAGGAGGAATTGCAAAAACAGTGTCAACAAGCCGTGGGGTCCTTCGAAGATGTAATTCAAATAACTGCACGGATGGTGAAAGCTCTACTGTGGTGGTGTCAGACAACAAATCTTGTTCAGGGCCTGACTTTCTTACAGAGTACTCCAGATTTCATCCTAACAAGGACACATCCATGGAAGGCTGGGGAGGTCATCTACAGGATTTACAGATCCAAGGCAAATGGTCTTCAGTGCAAAAGAGGCAGTACATCAACAGCTTGGAGCTCAAAGCCATATTCCTATCCCTTCAAGCTTTCCTACCAAGGATAGCAGGCTCCTCCGTGTTGGTTCGTACGGACAATACGACCAGCATGTACTATATCAACAAACAAGGAGGAACAAGATCCATTACACTATCCCAGGAAGCACAAGAATTATGGGAGTGGACAACGCACCACGAAATCTCGTTAAAGGCCGAGCATGTCAGAGGTCTGCACAATACTCTAGCAGACACATTAAGCAGGTCCCAAACCAGTTGTCACGAGTGCAAACTCGAGCAAATTCAGCTGGACAATATATTTCGAAAATGGGGGAAACCAGCGTTGGACCTTTTCGCAACGCAGGAGAACGCCAAATGCCAGTACTATGCCAGCAGATTCCCTCTACCAGGGTCAAGGGGGAATGCCCTTTTAATGCGATGGTCAGGGATTTATGCCTACGCTTTTCCCCCCCATTCCATTAATTCCCAGGGTGCTAACCAAGATGAAATCGGAAGGCTGCCGCCTGATCCTGATAGCACCACGTTGGCCCAGACAATACTGGTTCCCAGAACTACTTCTACTATCGGAGTCGAAACCCATTCGCCTGTTACCATCCTCAACGATGTTATCGAGGGACAAGGGCCAAGTGAACCATCTGGACCCTCACTCGCTTCACTTGAACGCATGGCTCCTGAATTCCTTGAATTTAAGGACTTCAATATACCACAAGAATGCAGAGAGATCATTGCCAAATCCCGTGCTGAAGGCACTATCAAAACATATCGTTTGAAGTGGAAACGATTCTGTTGCTGGTGCGAAAGGAATAACGTTCACCCACTCCAAGCTCCTGCTGAACAGATTTTGCCGTATCTTGTTTCTCTGGCCAAATCAGGTCTCACTTTTTCTTCAGTAAAGGTTCACCTGGCTGCAATTTCCCGGTACAGGAAATCTCCTCAGATTCCTTCTCTCTGTGCATCTAATCTCGTAAAGCAGTTCATGAGAGGTCTTTTCCGCGCTTTTCCCCCAGTGCGCGCGCCTCCTCCGGAGTGGAAACTCAATGTGGTCCTGGCGCAGTTGATGAGACAACCGTTTGAACCGATTCACAACGCGGAACTTACATTTCTAACATGGAAAGTATCCCTCTTGTTAGCTCTTACTTCTGCAAGAGTGAGTGAGATACAAGCCTTTACAGTCAAAGAACCTTTTCTGCATTTCACTGAAAATTACGTAACTCTACGGACGAACCCAACGTTCATTCCAAAAGTACCAACGCAATTTCACCTCAACGAGCCAGTGATATTACAATCTTTCTTTCCAAACCCATCTAGTTCAGCAGAACGGGCCTTGCATTTGTTGGATATCAAAAGATGCTTGAAATTTTATCTTCACAAGACAAAGGAAATAAGGAAAACAGATCAGCTCCTAGTAGCTTACGGACAAGGAAGACAAGGGACGGCAGTAACGAAGGCCACGATCGCCAGATGGGTCGCATCTGCGATACAGTTCTGCCACGAAAAGGCTAACAAACCTCTGACAGTAAGGGCTAAAGCACACTCCACAAGAACAGTCTCTGCATCTGCAGCCTTGTTTGCAGGAGTGACATTAGACAAGATATGCCGTGATGCGATATGGAAGAATGTCCACACGTTTACGAAACATTACTGCCTGCAATCTACACAACGAGAGGATGCAGTGGTTGGCCAAGCTGTACTGCGTCATCTCTTTAACTGAGGTCAGCCTCTTTATTTTACATAAGAGGAATTCTTTCTTTCTCTCTTTATTTTAATCAAAGTAAATGATCATGTAACTGTATTTTACAATTTGTACCATAATATGGGTTTGTGATGTATCTTTGAATATTTTCCTCAACATTACTGGTTTTAATATTGCAATATACTGTAACGTTTAGTACATGCATTGTGTAAAGGGTAGTGGATAATTATTGGGAGTTTAAAATTACATGTCTCCCACCTTCCGCTAACGACAGTACAGTTATGGTACTGCTTGCTATTCTGATTCAGGCATGTGAATCTATGAAAGATACCCCAATACTGGATAAGAAAACAAGTTACTTACCTGTAACTACGGTTATCCAGTATTGGTATCTTTCATAGATTAACATGCAACCCACCCTCCTCCCCTTGGAGTCAGTTCTCATTAATTTTGGGATCCTTGCTTCCCACTTGTGCTTAGAAAATCTGAAGAGAACTTGCCTCTGCTGGGAGTGTTCTAGAGGGTGCTGATTGGCTGAAGCCAACATTTGGTCCTTTTTTTAAAAAGGACATAGATAGGCTAAAATGGCCCAAGGCCATCTAATAGTAGCCTATGTATTATTTATGGCACTGCTTGTATATTTTACCGTGGGACTCCCATCTCGACGACAGGGAATGATTCAGGCATGTGAATCTGTGAAAGATACCGATACTGGATAACCGTAGTTACAGGTAAGTAACTTGTTTTCTTCACACACACTCACTCACACACTCTTGTGTCTAAGTCGTTCAAGTCTTTATTATTCACTACTTTTACAGAGTATATGTAGGAATATTATTGGAAGGATGTTTTAGCATTAGTACATGGTCGCATTAGAATATTGAACAATCTAAACACAAAACCTTTTACATTCTGCCTAACCTGGTCCTTGTGTGAGGCTCATCTGCAGTTAGATGGGCACACACCGTAAATGAACAGTCATTCTTAAAGCCAATAAGTCTATGCCTGCACGAGGTATTGGCTTTGTCAACTGTTAGAGTTGCTAGATTTGCACTATAAGTGTTTTTTATTCCAAAAATTGTTATTTGCACTTGAAACAGTGAGGTTAACTAAGCAAAGGTGAGCTGGTGTACTTCCGCATGCAAGAGCGGGTCGCCGAACGAACGCAGTCTTTGTTAGCGGTCTAGTCGACCAGAAATAGGAGGAAACCCATCGCAACTCAAGGCCGAAACAAGCGAGGGAGGGCAGGTATTACGAGCAATACGCTGCACATACTGCTGGAAACTTTTACAATTGCTAGATTTGCACAGTAAGTGTTTTTTTAAGTATTTTATGCCAAAAATTGTTTTTACTTGAACCAGTGAGGTTAACTAAGCAAAGGTGAGCTGGTGTACTTCCGCATGTAAGAGCGGGTCACCGAACGAACGCCATCTTTGTTAGCGGTCTAGTCAACCAGAAATAGGAGGAAACCCCCTCACTACTTGAGGCCGATGAAAGCGCGGACGCGTCAAAGGCAAGCCCGTCTGCACCCGTCCGCGCACAGCGCCAGCCATGCTGCTGGTTTGGAGAGAACTCCCAAGGAGCCAGGCCTCCTGCGGTACACAAAAGAACAATTGCTAGCACTAGGTAAGCCAGGGGTTTCTGCCACCAATCACACTGCGCCAAATACCCCGAGAACAATTCACAATGAAAAAAGGGGTAATAATAATCTTAAATGCGGCCTATTAAATGTTGGATCTCTGGTGAAACACCACACGGAGATTCACCTCTTACTGCAGTCGTATGATATGGACGCCGTGTTCCTGACAAACTTGAACATGCCCAGATTCGGAAGTTGAGCTGGGGTTAGTTTGTCCACCAGGCTATAAGATTTTTCGTAAGCCTCGGATCGGCGGAAGAGGTGCTGCGGTAGGAGTGAATTGTAAAGAAAACTGGGACTTTGCCCTAGTTGACATTGATGAAGTAATGGACATAGAACGTCTGGGTTTCTTGCTAAAGGATAGCAAGGGCCAAATACTCACAGGTATCGTGTACTATCGTCCCCCCGTTCCAGCTAGCTCTCACCAACAGTCATTTATTGATATGTTCAGTAACATGTCGCTCACTCACTCTAGATTCATTATCCTTGGGGATTTCAATCTTTGGTCAATTGGAGACCCGGGTCCAGCTTTAAAAGATCTCCTTCAATCATATGAGAACCTAGGTCTTCAACAATTGGTATCAAAACCAACACATCAGGGAGGACACATATTAGATCCAATATTCTCGACTAAAAACCTCACAATCATGGAAAGTACTCTATCTTTATGCTGGACAAATCACTATCTAGGAAACTTCTCCGTACTAAACCCTAGGTCGGTCCAGCAGACAACAATCACGAAAACCACTTGCCTTGGCAGAGAATGGAATAAACTTCTGAGAATAATTAAGGAAAAACCCATGTTTAATAATGAATGCCCCTTTGATATAAATACATTGCTGGATGAGAACTACTTAGAACTCAGTAATCAGGTTAGAACCGCCTTAGACCAAATTGTCCTGATTAAAGAATTAAAAAAACTTGCACACTGTCAGCTCCTTTGTATAGTGTGGAGTTAAAAAAACAAAAAATGTGCTGTAAAACAGCAGAGAGGAAGTGGAGGATACTTTATGTGGAAGAGGATAAAATTGCTCTAAAAGAAGCCATACGTAACTACAAGATAGAGATTTCCAGAGCCAAAGCAGAATACTACTCTAGCGCTATCTTGGCCGCACCCAACAGCACTAGAAGCGTATTCAAAATAATGAATGAATTCTCTAAACCGGAGTGCCTTAAAAACAAGGTCACCACCTCACAAGACCTGTGTGATAGCCTGGCTGTGTTTTTTGAGAAGTAAATCAGCAAAATCATTGATGGTCTAGACACTACCTCCACAAATCAATCATTTTGGACTGACCAGACAGATCCAGACACAATTCTATCCATGCACCACACGCGTGATAATGCTGATAAGGATAAGATAAAGATCCTAGAACACTTTGAGACTTTAACAGAGGATGACTTTAATAAATTAGCTTTGAGTGTGCCCTTGGGGTCCCCGCAGGACCCGCTACCTCATCGAGTATGGAAAGAGTTGAAGGAGGAACCTTTCCCACAGATCCACTAGATTTACTGCCAATCCTTGACAAGTGGAATAGTACCATCACTCTGGAAGAAAGCTATAGTTACGCCACTTCTAAAGAAACCAACTTTAGACCCTATATCCCCAAACAACTACAGGCCAATATGTCTCTTACCCTACCCACTGAAAATAGTGGAACGATTTGTCAGCAAAACACTCTCTTTTTCTAGAAACCAAGCACTTATTAGAAGATTAGCAGTTTGGACTTCCACATGGAACTGAAACTGCCCTACTGACTGTCCTAGATGAACTTGGAATGCGAGCAGACAAAGGCCACTCGGTCATGCTGATCTTATTGGACCGGTCTGCTGCATTCGATACGGTCAACCATAATACTCTCATGAACAGGCTTACCTCAATTGGAGTGAGAGGCATGGTGGCAAAATGGCTGCAATCCTACCTGTCTAATTTACAACAGGCTGTGGCCCTCCCACTTTACCAATCTGAATACAGAAACATTAAACATGGTGTTACCCAGGGTTCCACATTCAGTCCCATACTATTTAACATTTATATGAGTCCACTGATCTCAGTCATTAAGTCATATAAAATTAACCTGGTCAATTATGCAGATGACACCCAACTTATCCTGTCCCTGGAAGATCAATCATCTGCCACTCGATATCTTTCATGAATGCATGCAAAGAACTGCCGCTTGGCTTAGAGACAACACCCTGCAGTTTAATGGTGATAAGATAGATTCTATGCTGCCCTGTGACGAAAATTCCATTCTCTCTTCCGTCTAATTTCTGGTCCATATGATCAGATAAGCCCCCGACACCCTGGGAGACAGTTCCAAATTTGGGCGTAGTCTTTGATAACAAGCTCAGCCTAGAAACTCAAGTGAACAAAACGCCTGGAATCTGTTTCTCCCTCATTAGAGCTTTATGAAAAATACTCCCAATCTCAGCCAGAGCCTTAGTGGTAAGAAGCGTAATCCTGAGCCGACTGGACTACTGTAACGCTCTGTTACTAGGAGCTCCGAAATTCTTAATCAAGAGATTACAGAGAGTTCAAACGGTGCCAGCTAAGTTGGCTCTAAATGGACCACGCAGGTCATCTGCATCCCTGTCCCTGAGGGAACTTCATTGGCTCCCTCTGGTGCAGAGAATACACTTTAAATCACTCTGCATTGTGTTTAAGGCATTGCACGGCCTTGGGCCAACCCACTTACATAATAGGTTTAACTGGCACGCCCCGAAAAGAAGTCTACGATCCTCATCAGCTAATCTGGCAAGCAGGTCCAGGGTCAATAAAACTAGATTTGGAGGAAGAGCATTCAGGATAGAGGCAGCTCGGCTCTGGAATGAACTCCCTATAACCCTAAGACAGACAGGGGATTTATTACACTTCAGGAAGAGACTTAAAACATGGCTCTTCCCAAAAGATTGGAACATGCAAGATGAAACTCACTAACACATCTTCCTTCCTGGACTATATGCCTGTAGTTGCTTAATACTGTGCTAGGATACCCGTGGGGTGACTGCCCTTTATAAATACAAATACAATACAATAGTTTAGCCATGTTGTACAGCAGCACTGCTGAAAAAGAAAAAACACACTATGATATGGCGAGCTCTGCGTGCGTCAATGTTTTTTTAAATTGCCGAAGGGAGGGCAGGGCAGGACACAATACAGAGAGAGGGGCATGGAGGGAAGGCGACACGGGCAATGGAGGTTGTGGAATAAAATAGCTTAGACCTGGCTGGCGCTGGCCACATTACAGCACTTTTTTGTTTTTGTTTTGGCAGGTGGGAGGGGCAACACGGACAACGGAGGGAGGGCAACATGAACAACGGAGGGAGGACAACACGAACAAAAGGGAAGGAGGGCGGGTGAGAGAAGGCAACACCACATACAACAGAAGGGAAGGAGGGTGTAGATGCAACCCTTGGGCACACCCCAGACTATATACTTTTTGGTCCTTGAGAAAAAGTTTGTGAGTACCCATGACTTAAAAGTATTGTTTCTGATCCGTTCAAGGGAATGCACAGCTCCTTCGACTGTCCCTAAATGACATCCTCTGTATCACTGATAACGGTGGCCTAGCTTTGCTGCCCCTTCTGATCCACCCAGAGCATTGTTTCACAAACCGATTCAAAGAATAAAAGCAAATTGACTGGACCTTAGTTTCTCAATAAAAAATAATTTGACCAAAAGTACTTTGGTTACCTCGCGTATCTCTGGGTGGAGTGCAGTCCACACACATCAGTGCAACATAAGGGGATTTCTGAAACCTCACAACTTAAGTCTATGGGTCAAATAAGGGTGTTTAATTTTAGACTTGATAACACAGTGCCTCTTAACTTTGCTGAAAGGTAAATTTCCAGGCTGACGAGTAGGAATCCAACTATGCTTTTCGCCTTTGGCAACGCATCATTTTAACTAGCTTGGCCCTGTGTCCACTTTCCATTAGCAAAAGAAATAAGTTGTTAAGGCCATATCTCTGGGCCCAAAGTCTAGCTGATTCCAAGATTTTTTGTTGCCCCTTTTCCCTTTTGCCTTGGCTGAGATGACATGGATTGCCCAATAACTGCCCAGAATCGGGGCAATTATTTGTTAAGAACACAGTGATTCCTTGCACCAGTTGTTATAAATATACTGAAGAAAATGAATTCAAAAGCCATTCATCAGCCACATACGCTATTAAGGCCATGCAAAAGATGAATGATATTTTTCAGTAAAGTGCTCAAGTGATGTCACATTGAAAGATTAAACATGAAAATGAGACTGATACAAAGCATAATACTGGGCCATCCATTGATTTTTTTTGATTTCCGAGACTATCATTTGTATCAATGTGTAGTCCGAAACCATCAACCAGAAGTTTTAGTGGTCCAGTTGTTAATATTGTTGCTGTTTCAACGCAGGATAATTTTAAGGAGCATGATCAGTATAAATGTTGTAGAGCAAGAATAAAAAATATAGGGGTAGGCCCGAAGGTCCTAACGGAGCACAAGAAACATACATCCGGCTTGAAAAAGGAAATGTAATCGTGAAATTCCACAGCAAAGACAATGAATGAGCAGTTTCTTGCGCAAACGTGGTGTACAGCTCATTTTAAGAAACAGCACAGCTAAGGTCAGTGTCCATCATATCTGAATCGGATAGCCTCTTATGACTTTCTTTTGACCTGTCGCAAGGGTTGATTATGTAAATTGTAAAGCTGAATGCAGACCAGTTTCTACACTTATTGTCTCCAGCATGAAAACGGTGACACTTGAAATGCATAAACCCACAAAACACTGATGATAAACATTCAGGTTCCAGTTGAGGTCTTCTTCAATTGATCCCAGAAGAGAAGAGCTAGCTTTCAAAAGGCCTGTTCAGCACTCTCTATAATAAATCCGGTTGCAAAGTGCTGGTCTGATTAGTTTTCTGAAGGGTCTCTGCAGTTGTCTGTGTTGTACTGCTTGTTTGTCAAGCGCTTAATTCTGCCCTGATGCTGAGCCAGACCGCAGTAGAGAGAGTGGTCAGAAAAAGGACCAGCAAAGAATGTGGGGATCAGGGAAGAGTGAACATGGGGGCTGGGAAATTAGTCTTGCATTTTCTCAAAAAAACCCTCCAGGTAGACTTGGTTGCTTATCTCCGGTAGGGAGGATGTGGCTCTAAGAGTTCGGACTACACTACTCCTTTTTAGGTCGAGCCTGGGCAGCGCATGCACTGCTCTGCGAAGTATACTGTATTTGAGTATGGACTTGAAGCCCTGCCCACTCTCCGCCCATATTTGTCATTGGCTTGTGTTATTGTCCTTTGTAAATGCTGGCTTCTGATTCGTTAATAGGCTTGTTAGTCCCTCCTTAGTACCGCCTTGTCTTAATTTGTAACCTCTCATTAGGACTGGCCCTTTTACTTCTGTTGTTACACGGTATGTCTTGTTTAGTCTGTAAGCAGTATTTTCTTTAATGAGTTTCTCCTACTGCAGTCACCACATGCATTTCTGCAACATTCAGCACACAATGCGTGCTTTCACTTTCCAAACAGCCCGCGACAATGGCTGCCGCTTCTTTGAAATGAAATATACATTTACAAGAGTTTGAGCTATTAGCATTGTAAATGACAATGCCTTTTATTTTTGTTAATTATCAAAACAGATCAATAAAAGGCATTGTCATTTACAATGCCAATAGCTTAAACTCTCGCAAATGTGAGACCTATTGTATTGCAAATGCTTGTTTTTGTATAAAGCCAAGACAGGAGTACACAATGTTGGTCTCTTCTGCAGTTGCACTGATTAACTAAATATAGAAATGCTGACCAGCGTATTCCATTGGTTTGGAAGCTCTAGAGTTTATAATGTGTGTTTTGTTGTGAAGTTTCTCAGCCGAGTCTTTACTGCTATTCTGCTGATGAGCATTGTTATGTTCACGTTCTTTCTTGAACTAGAAGTTTGTATGGTTCTTTGCAGCTACAGTCATTGCAGATCGCTTGAAAGTATATAATTAAAGCTCATGCAAATATATGCATGCGTCAGTGTGTAATACTTGACTTTGACTCCACTGTCCCAATCTGCTGTCTTCTACTCTGACACCTCCACAGAGTATTGGCTTTTTAGGTCTCGCCTGAGCCAGCGCATGCGCTGCTCTGCGAGACGTTTAGTAAGTGGGTTTTCAAAGTGCTACCCCACGCTTTTGCTGGCCTCCGGCTTGCGTTCACGATCGCGTGCACACGGTCAGCCGCCAGCTTTCAGCACCCGATCAGGCGCCATCTGGCTTTCCTCTTGCTTGCTGTCTGAACGCTCCTCCGCCCCTCCCCTGCCGCGTCGCGTTAATTGGAAACATATGCTGCTTTCACTTTCGCCACGGCGGGCGCTCGCGCGCGCACCAATTTTGAAGCCGGGCTTGTCTTGTTATAGTTAGTCGTGCGCGCACTCACTCGGTCTCTCCATTCACCCCCCCACTTCTCTTCCCACTTTCGTTTCGCTCCCGATATCTCCCTCCTTGTTTCTCCATTTCACCCAGTGCAAAGGTCAGTGTGTGCTTCAGACCTCACACCGCCAGCTTTGTCATGCAGATGTCAGAAGCTTCACCGCCCTTCCCCCCCCACCTTCGCTGTGTATTAAGGGCTCCCTTCACAGCTCTCCGTTCTCGAAAGCGGCGAGGCTGTTCGACAAGACCACCAAAGACCAAGCCACCCACCCTCTCCGCAGTATATATGCCGATCACTCAATATGCCAGCTCCTGCGCATCCACAAGCAAAGAGTGCGTCACAGAATGCGTGGTCGGTTGTGCTTAAATAACCACACAGCAACGCGTGCACACACCGCATTGCAAAGATCATTTCGAAACAAATGATACCAAAACCAGTTTCCGTCATCTTCTCTCTTGCTTCCCTCCCTCTTCCACCCTATCCCATTGCCAGGGCTCCCGCCCAGCGCCTGTTCCTAGCAGTCTTTCTTGTCTCCTCTCTCTCGCTGTATGTCCCCTCTCCCTCTTCTTGCCTCCTCTCTCTGTATGTTCCCTCTCAGTCTTTCTTCTTGCCTCCTCTCTCTGTATGTTCCCTCTCCCTCTTTGTTGCCCCCTCTCTCTCTGTATGTTCCCTCTCTCTCTTTTTTGCCTCCTCTCTCCGTCTTTCTCTGTATGTTCCCTCTCCCTCTCAGACTTTCTTGTTGCCTCCTCTCACTGTCTCTGTTTCCCTCTCCCTCTCTTTCTTCTTGCCTCCTCTCTCTCTCTATGTTCCCTCTCCCTCTCTTTCTTCTTCCCTCCTCTCTCTCTCTCGGTTTGTCCCCTCTCCCTGCCTCCTCTCTCTCTATATGTTCCCTCTCAGTCTTTCTTCTTGCCTCCTCTCTCTCTCTTTCTTGCCCCCCTCTCTCTCTGTTTGTTCCCTCTCTCTCCTCTGCTGGCTCCGCGGTCGCCCCTTCTCGCCCTGCTCCCCCCCCCTCCCTGTTCCCACTCATCCCACGTTCTCTTGCCGTCTCAGCTCCTCCACCCCTCTCTCGTCGCATGCCCACTCTTTCTCCCGCTCTCTCTTCCATCCCTCTCTTCCCTTTCTCTGTCTCCCTTCCATCTCCCTCGGCGTCCCTCCTTTCTCTCGCCAGGTGATGCATCTCTTGTGTTTAAATTGCCAGTGGCAGCTGGATGCTGCGCTCCGTTCAGCTGGCGCTAGGCTTGATTAATCCCCCCCCCCCCCCCACCACAAACAGTAATACATAAATACCTGGCAAAGCCTCAGCCGGCTCATTACAATGGAGTCACATAACAGCATTAACACCGCTGTACATGCCTCCGTTAATAAAAGCCTGGCAAAGCCTTCATCATTGCAGTAATCAGTCAACTATAAAATAGCGTTTGCAGAGCTAAAAACAAAATGCATTCCTCTCATAACTGCACATATCAGAATAGGTCTCGCCTTTGATTAAGTTAAAGCCATTTGCTTTGCTATAAATACCATTAGCAAAGCAAATGGCTTTAACTAATCAAAGGCGAGACTATTGCATTTTCAATGCCAATAGGTCTCGCTTTTGGGACCTTATAAGTATTTAGTTATGCAGCACAATATCCTTGGTGCAACAACATCAACTGTTGCATCAACTGTTGCATGGCTAAACACTTATAAGGTCCCAAAGGCGAGACCTATTAACTATGCTAATGCTTGTTATTATGGTTATTAGCTGATGTCACCAGTTTAATGCCTTTTATAATTGCAGCTTAACGGCTATAAAGTGCATGGCAAAACTAACCAAGGAGTGGTTTTCATTGGGCTGTTGGCAAAGTACTAGGTTTGATTTGCAGAACAGGTTCACAGATGGTGAAACACTGAGTCAGACAACATATTCTCAGAGGACGAATCGAAAAACGTTTCAGAGAAATAAGTTGCCGTGGTTTTCTTGACTGCCAGTAGCAGACGATGTCTTCACAAGTAAGGTCCTGCTCCCTGAAAATCTTCAGATGGCATAACTTAACCCGGTGAGATCTCCTGGCCATGTTTAGCGATATCTCATGTGCAAACAAACACATGAAGCTGTTGAATGCATATGCACCAAAATTGTGAAAGATGTAGAATAGTGGTAATCTTTGGCAGTTTCGTCTGTTTCACAAGATGGGGGGGGGGGAGGGTAGGTGCGGTGGGTTAAGTGATGTCCTCAGAAAAAAAATCACAGCTGAGCCAAAGAGACGTGAAGAACGATTGATGTAACATACAGCAACATAACAGCACATGACTAAGGATATATAGGAGGAAATAGGGGAGTTAGGGCCATTGCACAGAACTGTTGTAAATATTAATTGAAGTAATGGAAGAGTGGATAGACTAGAGTATCAAAACACTTGTAAGCTCTGGTGCACAAATGCTACCCTACCCTTAGCAGCCTTGACGGCATAAGAGTATTCAAGTTATTGCTTTAATAGGCTCCTTGTTAAATGAGAGGTAGAATATGGTCATATTTGGATATACTTTGAAACGGCCTACCACTTTGTTTGCTGTGTTAATACAGTTACTCTGTTCGGTATGGAACAATGACAGAATGTTTGGGTTGAAGGTTACAAAGTACACAAACCATGCTGGAAGAGAGAGACGCTTACTTGGAAAAGTATTTGACAGAAAAGGTTCCGATAGGTACCACTTCCTGCAGATTAATGACCTTTTTGAATATTTTCCAGGCTCCAGACTGGTCCTAAACCTTTCCCCCTGAAATAGTGCTTCAGCGTCACCATGTGGTGCTTTGAGGCTTCAGCTGCATCTTTGCCTGCTGGATGGGACATTTGGATAAATTGGTGCCAGCTGGTGTCAGTTCCTGTTTTTTTTATTATGTATTATTTATTTGCCCCTCATCGACTAGGTTGGATCTAACTCTGTGTTCTTACGAGAAAAAAAAATCTCAGCTTTTTGGCCACAACTATATCAAATGCTTCCTAGGATTTTAGGGTTTAAACCTTGTTGCAGGTGCCGAAAGATGACGTCCTTTTGAGCTTGCATGATGTCAGCATGTGGTGTCTTGGCTCTGATCTCGAATCCTCAGCTTGCATATCCTGTTCCTTAATGAATGGAAAGGCTATTGGGGAGTGGGTGACCTGGCTATTTTTGGCCGAAGTCCACAAAAACAAACTGAAGCATTCCTACACTCCTTCAAGTAAAAGACCAAATGGAGAACAAGCTCCCAAACCATTGTCCCACAAAAAACACCATAGGATAGAGAAATCCTCTTCTTCCTTGAGGAATACCTTGCTTTCCCTTGACTGCTCAGTCTCAACACCGTTAACAGACACCAGACTGTTCTTCAGAGAATATCCCACCATTAAAAGAGATGTGGCCAGAATTTCTGAATCCGTTAACCACTCCATGTAGTCTACCCATGCTGAATTTGTTCAGGATGCTCTGGCGCCCTCTGGGCCACAACCCAAAGGTTAACTCCTGTGAAGTTGGTAATTCCTGCTGTTCAGGCACCTGCTGATGGCACAACTCTATTGGTTCTAGTCTTAAGAAGTTGATGCCTTCCAAGGCGCCGTCCCCTGATCGGTCAGCGCCACTTATAATGCCGACTCAAATGCCTCCTTTAGAGCCACTTTCGACTCGCCTTCGAAGCCTTTAAAGCCAGGCGAGATCTGCCAGGTGGCAGATGAGAAGGTTAATCTTCATCTTTTAAATTAAACTTGAGTGCCTTTCCCAAAGTCCCTCCAAAAAGTTTTTTTTTAAACTGGACTCTGTTGTACTTAAATTCCCTGCTTCTGATACCCTTGCCATTCACCCGGAGAGCAGCACAGTCTTCCAGGGCCTCTGTGTTCACACCCTTTAGGAACTGGTGAAACTCATATCAGCCTTCTGAACCAGAGGAAAACGCCCTTCTCAGACTTGATCAGCGATGGTTTGGATGCAACCAAACACATCTTGAAGTTCGGCCAGGACTCAGCTGACATTGTGGCTCATCCATGGGCATGCCTATTAACCTACCCAACACGTTTGGATGCATACCACGGATTTTCCTGCGATGTCCCTGCCACTCTAATGGACATAGCCTTAGAGGACAAGTGCTTATTTGACTAAAAGGCTGACTACTCTCTGGAATACTTCATGACCAGCAGGGCTTAGCCTTCCCACTGACTTATTTCCACCAGCAGTACAAAAAATGTCAAGGCTATTGTAGACTCCAGCTGTCCTGGTCACGCCATCCTTCGCTGTCCATCCAGGCATGAAAACAGATGTATTGCAGATCTAGTTTACTCGAGTTTCTGCTGGCACTGAGTCTTCCAAACCTCTCTGATTCCCCGTTATACCCTAAAGCCTCCATCTTCTGGTAGGGTGGAAGTATACCACAGTGTGGTTGTGGGACAGAGTTTTTTTTGTGGTACTAAAGCAAGATATGCACCTGTTTGTATAGGATGTTCAAAACTGTATATGTGGTTCCCAAATGACAATACTTCATTTCGGTCATCGAACCATAAAAGTGCAATGTGCGTTGTAAACATTAGATACATTTTTACACAAATATTTAAAATCGACCAGAAGGTGTACAATGCTGGTTAAAATAGATTTGATTGTTATAAAAAAAAGAAACAATTCTGTTACACAGGTTCAAATAATATCAGCAAAAACCTCTATAAGGCCTAAAAAGGGGATAGGGCCCGCTATGCTGTCTAGGATCTTATTAAATACACCAAGGGTGCTGACTTCCTCAAGTTTGGTAGCATAGGAGAACAGTTCAGGGGTAGATCAAATCCTCTGCCAAAAAAGCAGCAGGCGTTGTTTCACTATATCAGCTATGGATTTGAGGCTCATATTCAGTTTAAGCTTGAAGAGTGGTGTATATGTGGTTCTTTAATGCCAGCAGCCTTTACTATTAGGGTGACCGGATTAAGGAACTGCAGTGAGTTGTAAGCTAAAATGTCATTATTGATAGTGGTTGCAATTGAAAATATGTACCCTTGTTTGCAAATGTAACGATTTGAGGCTATTTATATTTATCCCATGTCCTTGATTAAATACAAATGCATAGAGAAGATTGGAACCAAGATTGGCAATTGTTTTTAAAATAAAATGTTCGCAAATTATATGTGCAATTAAGATGAGGATTACAGCCAGTTTTGCTAAACTATTGTGTAATTTTAAAATACATCTTTAAATACTGTTTCTCTAAGGCATAATTTAATAAAATGTTTGATGCATGCTGGTATTTAAAAAAAATATTGGAGAATCATTGTAAAACCGCTTATTTGTTCAAAATATCATGGCACTTTTGTTGCTGGGTATTTTTTTTGAGTGTGCCTCTATGCTGGGCATTAAAAAAACCATAAGCCTCTGTTTTCCCACCTCATACAACTAAATTGGTTGCTCCAGTGCTTAATTTGTAAAAGAATAAGTGCAGGGGCCCAAACTTTTCCTTAGAAGCTTTTGTCTGGCACTATCAAATCTCAGGGATGTCGAATACCAAGGCTGCGTATTCTTGATTCCACCTTATGCCCCTTCCATCCACCAGTCGACGCTCTCTGCCCCTTCATCTCCCTCTTTCCGGTTCTTTTTCATCTCTGCTTTATCTGTCACTGTTTTTCTCTTTCGATTCTTAATTCATTCCCTCCTTTTGTGGTTTTCTAACTTGCTCTGGCTGAACATCTGATGAGGAAATACACGTACTGGTCCAAAAAAATGAGGGCCAGTAGGCCCCACATGCAACCACCAACTCAAATTAAGCACTAAGTTGCCACTTGTAAAAAGGCGTCTACTCAAATCTTTGTTTTGCCATTGTGCTGTGCTTTCTCAAAACTCCTACTTGCAAGCAATTTTTCAGAAATAAAAGCCTTCAAGTCCATTACATTCCTCCTCAGCATTTCTTCTTTCCATTCACTGTATTAATTAAGAATATTAGGCTTGCCAGTCGCTCCTTTAACTTTCTCACAGCATCAGCCTGGAACACCTTACCTTTCAAATTCTGTAGTACAATTTCCTCACTTAGAGCAGTGATTCTTAACCTGTGGTCCATGGACCCCTTGATTGTTTCCCTCGGAGTGTGTGGGGGAGGGGGGCAGCTTGTCACAGGGGCTCCTTTCCGTGCTTCTGCAAATTCTGATTCTGTTAAAGGTGAGGGAAGATAAAGCTGTACTGATTCTGATTACCCCAGACTGGACGAGGATGCTCTTGTACGCCAGTATATGGGCACCACACAGTATGTAGTATCGTCTCATTCTCCCTTACAGTGTGGACCTGATCTCTAGGCAGGATGCCCAGGTCCTCTACCTAACCCCCAACAATGTGACTGCACACTTGGAGAATTAGCAGTGCAAGGTAAAATCTTGTCTTCCGTCCGAAGTTGCAGACTTCTTCTTGGGTGCCAGGAAAATTTCCAGAAATTCTATGCATATGCGCGTGCTGCTCAGTGGTACGAAATGTGAGGCCTGAACCCATTTCATTACCGCCTTCCGATGTTCTGTGCTTTGCTCTCCCACTCGCTGAATATGATTTAGCAGTTCGTACTGTTAAAGGCTATTTGGCTGCTAAGTACTTTTTAGTGTGCCTCCCCGACCAGTCTTCTTTTTGTGACTCGCCCGTAGTGACGAACTTTTTGAAAGGTTTGTTGTGCATGTTTTCTCGCCTTCATTTAGGATTCCTCAGTGGGAACTAAATCTTGTAGTGCCTTTTCTAATGACATTTCCATGTGCTTGGTTGCAATGGCCTCAGACCGGAGGGTTGGTGAACTTGAGGTCCTTTCAGTTAGTCCACCATTCACAGTCAATCATTCTTGCTTCCACTTCCTGGAGGGTATTGCTTTGGAACCCATTCATAACTCGATTAATTTATGGGAAGCTGTATCCATCAGAAGAAAAGGTACCTTTTTTTCCGATAACAATTTTTCTACTGGATTCATAAACTAAACTCTGATTCCTCCCCGCCTTCCCTCTTCCCCTTTACGTTAGTACGGTGATTATATAAGATTCAAAGTCATGCAAACCTATCATGTGCTTTATTTGTTGGTGATGCTCTCTCAGTTCCTCTCCGCACGTCGTGATGGGACATTGAAGAAGTACCAGAAAGTGACGCCAGCGTACCAGTTGGCACCTATTATACCTCAATGTCATCACAATTAGGAGGTGGAGTTTGAAGCTGAAACCACTTGGCACTATCTGTGGGAAATGTTTCCTGACCATTCTGAGGCCTGAGGATAATTATAAGCTGTGGAATCTGTAGGAATATTGTCTCCCTCAGAATTATTTTTACCGAAGGTAAATGCATTTTTCTTTAGGGATCGTTCATTAGATTTATTGCTAGGAGCAAACAGTCCTTTATTCCATTCGGGGGTCTCTGTAGCAACTCGCGCAGCCCCACCTTTTATATGCAATTTGAAATCCATCCTAAGTATGCCGCAGTTGTGGCTCATATTGTGCTGAGAGCACATCTGTGTTGTGATCAGCATATGTAAGCTTCATAATGTGGCCAAACATAAAAGTGCAGGACTTGAACAACAGAAAGTTTAAGATGAAGGAATGCTTCAGTGAGATATGTCACTGACTGCATTTTTGCCTAGCAGTGGTGATGGATGTTTGCAGCGATCATATAAGAATGACATATATTGGGCTTGTCTTATCAAGTGAAGTAAGGTTTATTTATTTCAATTTATTAAAATTGATGTAAAAGACGTTTGAATAATAGCATATAAGACAATAATAAAAAATAAAGCATCTTTCAGTTCTTAAGAATAAGTCCTTTTAATATACTCAATATTAGATGAAAACCCTTGAACTTTTTTTTCATTTACAAAATTTGGCAAACCTTGCCATTTCCAATGGAGTTTCCAGGCTAAAGAGAAGTTCCATCGCTTCAGTGCAAATATGTGTGCTGAATTTCAGAAAAAGCAGCTTTATTAATGTGCATCGCGCATTCAACATGTTCGGGAAAATATAGATAAAATGGACTAGGGATACCTCATAAAGATGACAGTCTCAGGTGCCATTGTTAGCCAGGGATTTTCAGCAGACATTTATATCCTTTATTGGTAAAACCATGAATCTAGTGAGCAGGATCAGCTTTAAAATTGGTCTATTCAGTGCACAGTTTAAGTACGGTTGGCATAATGTATCCCTATAAGAGCTTACAATGACCTGGATATTACTGGCAGAGGTTTCGATGAAGCTTGGATCTTCCTGCCTAGATAGGAGCCTTTCTTGTTTTTTCAATATGATTTTTAGTGCCAGTGGTTGATGTTTAAACGTTTACCAATTCGCCATGTCCAGGTTCAGTTTAAAGCAGGCCGCCGCCAGGTAGTCTGACCAAGAATTTTAGCCATTTGAAAAAAATATCCTTCAAAATTTCTTTTCATTGCATTGGAAGGTGCTCCGCAGATTCTGCAGTAATACCGAATTATGGATGCCCAGTTTTCGAAGGTTTGTTTATTTAGTCCAAACTCAAAATGTACCAGAGCATTCCGGGCATGGGCTGGAATTTGAAAAATGTGTTTATAGGCACGACAGTGCGCCAACTCCATAGTGTTCGCCAAGGCTCCAGGGAAGGCAATTTGTCCGTAGGAAATTGAAGGCAGTAGTTTGGGTCTGACTACCTGCGAATTGCCTCAGTAGTTGTACTGTACATATTTGCGTGGAGCTTACACATTGCATAAGTCACTGCCCTTGCCTTTTCTTCTATAGGAGAGATATGTGCATTAAGCATGCTATTACTTATAAACCATACCCCCAAATAGTTGTATTTGGAGGCAGTAGGTATTTTCAGATGGCCCTGTCTCCAGTGATGTTCGAATTTATTAGCATAATAGCCAAAGACAAGAACCTTGTTTTTTTTGAAGTTGGCCACTAATTTATTGGCAGTATTGTAGTTACTTAACTCGTCCAAGGCTCTCTGTAAAGCCACTTTTGTGTGGTCCATTAGGATCATATCATTGGCATGCTGCAACAAAAACAATCGGTTCTGCCCAATATTTGGTACGAGCAGGTTCGCTGATGTTAAGGAGTTTCCTAAATCGGCGGTACACAAAATAAAAAGTATAGGTGCCAGGACGCATCCTTATTTGAGCCCTTGGTCCTTATACACTTTGGCTGTGTTCTGGGTAAGCTTGATGTGTACTGAAGTTTGCGAGTAAAGTGCTATGATGGCACCAAGCAGTGTGTTCGGGATCCCCCATGTTTGCAGTTTCTTCCAAAGAATGTTCCTATTAACACAATCAAAAGCTGCGGAATAGCCCACAAAGCTAGCAAAGAGTGGATGCTGTTTTGGAGGTATGCCAGGGCCAGAATGTTGTCCATCGTTGAAGCCCCCTCCCTGAAACCTGACTGATACACCGGGAGGATGCCCTAGTTTCTGGCCCACACTTCGAGGTGTTTTAATAGAAGATTTGCGTAGGCCTTAGTTTCGACGTCAAGCAATGCTATCATTCTGTAATTTGTGGGATCCGATGAGTGCCCCTTTTTGTGTATCGGCTGTAGTATCGAGCCTTTCCACGCTTCAGGGAATTATGTGACCTCAGTTTTGCTTCGCATAGAGATTCAACGCAGTGCTGTGATGCAGAGAGAGAAGTTGCTACCATTACAGTAAGTCAGCTACTACTACACAAATCTCACCTGAACTAGGATGTCTAGAGCTCACATATTCATAGGATAAAGGCCATAGCGAAGCTACCTAGTGCGAAGTCTGCATCAAACACTTACAGAGAGGGATGCATATATTAAAAAAAGTATCTCCTCATTTATGGGACTTTTTTCAGCCATATTGAAAGAACACATTTCCTTGGGTCTTCCCAGATGCACCAGCTCCATACCTTTTTTTTTTTTTAAACCATCCCCTCCAACATTTTTCCTGCATGTAAATGTAACTGGTATGGCTACATTGACTGCCACCAGGAACATGTCATTGTACAGTAAGCTGTGGCTGAACTCTTTAGACCTAAATTCTGAGACCCAGAAATACATTATTATTAACAGCATTTGATAGGAAAACCTGTCCATAGAATACTGAACTAGCCTAATCTCACACCCTGGGTATATATGTTTGACTTCACTTAATCTAACTGACACATGCAAGACTGGGTCTCTTCGGCCTGAGGCCTCTCAGTGTTGAAATATGACGCACATGTCAAACTTCGGTCTGCCTCCCACTGCACATCTGTAAGGCTCCGAAGTTGTTTATGGAATTGATAGTCTCTCTTTATGCAATCATATTCTCATTCCAAAGGGTAGTTACTAATCATCGTAAGCATTTGTTGAGTCTCCATATTTACAAAAACATATTTTCATATGTTTGTAAACTACGTAACAGCCCCAGTGAATTTCAGGGTAAGAAAATCAAGTGTTCATTTAACCTCGATGTGCTGAATGGGGTATTGTTGGTGTACGTAGTTGAATGCAAGCTGTTTAACATCTCCACCAATGACACCCTTTAGCACTATAAGACAATTTCTTCCACACTGATGAGTACAATCCAAGCAGTGCCAGACATACCATAAATATCCTTGCAGCCAATGAAGACTTTTCAGCTTTCAAACATTGAGTCTCATTTTCCTCAGTGGCTTCAGCAGCTTCCTTCTCTTTCTCAGGGTTGGCATCCTAGTCCAAATGGAAGTAATCCACTGAAATATCGCACCCATTCCCCAGACCTCTGCATAGGCCACTAAGTATAAATGGCTGTCCCTGGGTTCTGCAGTCATCCTAGATTCCATTTAAGGAGGTGTATTGCGATCCAGTTGAGGGGGATAGGGAGCGAGCAAGGCTTTACTTCCATTTTCACCTCTGCGACCAAATTGCCAAAGTTCCAGAGGTCCTCTCTATGGTGCAGAATAGCTGTGCTCAGTGGCTCCGTCATTCCATTAAAGATAATGGGGTAACCCTGTGTTCCTCAGAACCTGGGTATTGGTGCTATAGTAAACAGTTGGTTCTGTCAGGTAATGCAATTACTGTGTTCCAAGTAATTAATACAATGCCACAAATAAATTCAGATGGCATTTAACAAATACATTTTAGAGAACAGTTATATGATATGAACACACCAAAGAATAATAAAACATGAGTTGAAGAAAACAAAGTTTACTTTTTGTCTTGTTCGGGGTATATATCTGGCTGTCACAAGCACATTTTCATATCGGCGAATTAAAATAGTGACTTTCGTGAAAATAAGTGCAAGAGTGACAAAGTGAAGTCAATAGTGAGCTATATACATGACATATACAGGTGACATACAAAGATGGAACTAGTTTGTTGGTTCTGTCCTGTATCCAATTACAACGCATGAATTCACAAGACCAAAGGTGAATTAAAGAATCGGGTCAAGGAAACTGCTGGGACATGAACTAGGATAGAGTCGACGTTTTGACCTAAAAGTAAGCGCAGATTGTCATGAGTCAAGGAGGGTCTTCTTCAGGACTGGGGAAGTCGAGATGGACAGCCAAATGGTAGTGAAGTATAGGAATGTATCGTTCGCAATTTCCCAGAAAATGCAGAGATCCAAGTAGGATATCCAGCAACCAGTAATCATAAATACAGCTTCATTTAATGAGTATAGTCGTGCGTCGGCATCACAAAATCGAAAAAATCCTTAGTTGATAGGCAACTGTAAGATCCACCATCCGGTTGGAATCTTAGACAAGGTTACGGTCAAGTAGCGCAAAAAGGCTTCATTAATTGCTTAGGGTCCTGTATCCCAAACGTCAATGAAATCTTAATTGACAGCGAACTTGTGTAGGTAAAGATCCACCATCCGGTTGGAATCTTGTTTGAAGGTAATCGTGGTGAAACAGGTAGTCATTAATTTAATCAGCCCCCATAAAATTGGAGTCTCAGTGGATGCACTCAATGCAGCGGGAGTCCTGTCATTACCTAAGTAGTGATAGGACTCCCTGTGGCTCCGTCAGCTACATCCTTCCCTGCCAAATATGATCACGTCTTCCTCCTAAGAGCTTCTGCAGCAGGTTGCTCAACACCTCCTTTTGGGATCAGTGGAGCTACTCAGCCCTCTGATGGCGTGGGGTGGACTGGGCTTTGCTCCTTATTGAATGTTTGTTCTCAGCTAGTTACTTCCCATGCAGAAGTTCAATGTGCCCACTTTGGCACCATTCCTCACTACCGTTCAAAGTGATGAATGACTGTTTGGTGTACCTTCAGGACATTTTCTTGACCTATTCTGCAGGTACACAGAAAATACATCTGATTCAAGGTGAGAGACCACCATTAACACTACTAGAACATGTGCTACTCTTTAGCATAAATTTGCCTTCCTTCTACTCCTCTCCGACAGTACTCTAAGACTTGAAACTCAAAGTGGCTGTGTTGTATTCTCAAATGTATTTCTATTGTGGTGTATCTTGTCCTTTAAGCATTGCATTCTAAAAGCGTAAGTTCCAGTGTTGATATTCCATATGACATAGGTGCATTCCTCTCGAGTCAGTTGTCTGCTGGCTGGAGAGGGATCACCAACGTTATCTCTGGCGCTTCAAATAAAGTATTTAATTATATCTACAACCAGTCCGGATATCTTCATTACAACAGATGGCGACGATTAGCCAGCAGAGCGCAGAGTGACTTCATATGTCCCGTTGGTGAAAGGAGAACCCATGCGTGATTAAGAAGGAGAAAAGGAAAAAAAACGTCGACACAACAAACAGTAAGGAATATACCTTAACGAATGTATGACAGCAAAATATCTTCCGTTTAATTGGAGAAAGTGACTTAAGCTATAAAAAAAAAAAAACGGAACGGAAACTATTGCGCACAGCGATTGAATGATTTAAAGAGACAAGGGGAGAAAAACGTCACACCAAAGAATCTGCACAGAAGAACGAGCGGTGTTATATTTGTGGAACATTATCTAAGAAACATTGTGTTACTTTGAAAGAGATTGATTATTTTGAATTACCTGTGGCGGTTACTACTGGAGCGAGCACAGCTGCGCGCATTACCGACGTTCTCTTCCACGAGAACCATTGCGTGTTCTGCCTTTACGAGGTGGAGGTGACGTGTTGCGTGAACCAGTCCTGATGCGGTACGCCTACGTGATGATGTTCACGACGTGACGACGTTCTCGGAGGCCATCTTTAAGGATTGGGAAGAGCAGTATTACGCTTTCCCTAAGCACACGTTCTTCATTTCTCATTCTATGACTGAAACGTTATTGGCACAAGTTTCAGCATTAACGATCCTTGCTTCCGCACAGAGAGATCGATTATTGGTACTTTTGGACACAGGAAGGTACTTCTTTTTTTTTTTCTTCTTTTTTTTACTCTACTCATATTCCTTTGGAGCCAAATATTTTCGTGTACTGCTACGTGTAATTGGAGATATACTTACAACTACAACAACGGTATAGGACACATACTCAATACCTATTGCCTACACTTTTATTGGATTCAACAGTGATAGGCACACTTTGAACACTTCCTTTACATGTCCATTGGTGATAAGCACATTGAATTGTATACAATTGTGCTTATTTATTTTCACTTCTAACCATTTTTTCCCCGCAGGTTTAGTGTAGGAATCTGATTATGGAGGCAACCATAATTTCACCACCTTTGTTTCTCCAACAACCAGGTGAGCCTCCCATTGAGTGGGATGAATGGGTGGAAGTATTTGAAAACTACATTGAGGCTTTGGATGGTAGGGAGTTTAGTGCAGCCTGAAAAAGGCATTACTCTTAAGCACGTTAGGGAAAGAGGGACAGCATGTGTTCAAATATTTACCTGTGGCTACGGATAGTGATGGTAGGGCTATTGCTAATGTTTTTTTACTGTAACACTTTTCGCCCTAAGTGGGATGGGTATGCCCAGACGTGGGTCTCTTGCTCACTGTGCCACTGGATTCAAGCTAGCCTGGCTGAAGAAGGGTGACATACCCTGAAACCGGTCCCAGGATGCTCGTTTCCGGTCCAGGGAGGACCTGGCCTGGCAGTTCGGTCTGGACTGTTCCACGGGGCACAGGGTCAAGACTGATTTGCATATGGCTGGGTCCAAACCGGGGTGGCGTAGTGGGCAAAAGAACGATGGATTTAACCCAGATCTTTTGACTGGGGGAGAATGTTTGCATTGTCAGCATTCCGTTCATCATTTGTTTGCTGTCCCACTTTTCGCCCTAAGTGGGATGGGTATGCCCAGACGTGGGTCCCTTGCTCATTGTGCCACTGGATTCAAGCTAGCCTGGCTGAAGAAGGGTGACATACCCTGAAACCGGTCCCAGGATGCTTGTTTCCTGTCCAGGGAGGACCTGGCCTGGCAGTTCGGTCTGGACTGTTCCCACGGGGCACAGGGTCAAGACTGATTTGCATATGGCTGGGTCCAAACTGGGGTGGCGTAGTGGGCAAAAGAACAATGGATTTAACCCAGATCTTTTGACTGGGGGAGAATGTTTGCATTGTCAGCATTCCGTCCATCATTTGTTTGCTGTAACACTTTTCGCCCTAAGTGGGATGGGTATGCCCAGACGTGGGTCTCTTGCTCACTGTGCCACTGGATTCAAGCTAGCCTGGCTGAAGAAGGGTGACATACCCTGAAACCGGTCCCAGGATGCTCGTTTCCGGTCCAGGGAGGACCTGGCCTGGCAGTTCGGTCTGGACTGTTCCCACGGGGCACAGGGTCAAGACTGATTTGCATATGGCTGGGTCCAAACTGGGGTGGCGTAGTGGGCAAAAGAACGATGGATTTAACCCAGATCTTTTGACTGGGGGAGAATGTTTGCATTGTCAGCATTCCGTTCATCATTTGTTTGCTGTAACACTTTTCGCCCTAAGTGGGATGGGTATGCCCAGACGTGGGTCCCTTGCTCATTGTGCCACTGGATTCAAGCTAGCCTGGCTGAAGAAGGGTGACATACCCTGAAACCGGTCCCAGGATGCTTGTTTCCTGTCCAGGGAGGACCTGGCCTGGCAGTTCGCTCTGGACTGTTCCCACGGGGCACAGGGTCAAGACTGATTTGCATATGGCTGTGTCCAAACTGGGGTGGCGTAGTGGGCAAAAGAACGATGGATTTAACCCAGATCTTTTGACTGGGGGAGAATGTTTGCATTGTCAGCATTCCGTCCATCATTTGTTTGCTGTAACAATGTATTTTTAGAGGCAAAAGCAAGGTTGCTGAAACGCTTTGCAAAAGAGGTGAATATTGTTATGTGCAGGCATAAATTTTACACTCGGCCGCAGAGAAGTGATGAAACTATTGATCTATTTGTTGCACGTTTACGTGAGTTATCCATTAAATGTGAATTTGGTGGGATGAGAGGCGAAATAAGGGACCAATTAATTGTCCAGTGCCGAAATAAGAAGATGCAGGAAAGACTATGGCCCGCAAGAAATCCCATCTTGAGTAATGCAATAGAAATAGTAAAAGGTTGTTGAACAGTCTGACGCATGTATGAAAGAAATGGAAAGAAGGGAAAGTACTGCAGGTGTCTCGTGTGTGCAACATGATGACATTGCAGCGATTAATAACAATAAGAGCAGTGATGCCATGGGGAGAAAAGGAATACTCAGTAAAAAGTTTAACAATAATGTTGTGAAGGGTTATGATGGTAACAGATCTTTTGAGAAAATGTGTTCTAGATGTGGTAGTACTTACCACACTGCTGATTATAGGAATTGTTATGCCATTGGCAAAGAGTGTAGAAAATGTGGTCGCAAGGGACACTTCTTCAAGATGTGTAAAACAAATAACAAATATAAAGTAGCTGTTGTACACAATGATACTGAGAGCGTGATGGGTATTGAAGGTGAGGATAAGATACTATATGTAGATGACGATGATGTATCAACCACACCAGGAAGGAAATCGAGACCTAAAGCAATTTTTAAGATTCAAGGAAAGGAAATAGAATTGATGGTGGACTCTGGATCATTCTACACTATCATTCCCCAAGAGATGTTTGTACGGATGTGGCCAAACATAAAGTTACTTCCCAAGGATATCAGTCCTGGGGGGTACCAAGGTGAGAAGATAGAGATTATTGGTTATATGTTGACAGATATTGCTTTTCACAATAGATGTGTGAGTGGTAAAGTTTATGTAGCGCGAAGTGGACCACCAATTTTAGGATGGGCACACCAATATGATCTGCACATTATTATAAATCCCAGGGCTTCCCATCAAGTCATGGTGGTTGATGAAGTTACGACTGAAGTTATTGTAGAGAGTATGAACAACCTGTTCTCTGAAGAGATTGGAGAGCTAAAAGGTTATGTACATAAGATTGTACTTAAACCCGATGCAGTTCCTATTCAGCACAAAATGCGGAAAGTTCCGATTATTGCCAGACAAGAGGTTAAACGCATGTTAAATGATATGGTGGGGCAGGGCATTATTGAACAGATTGAAACTTCAAGTTGGATTTCGCCTGTCGTGATCACGGGTAAACCTTATGGTAGTTACAGGTTCTGTGTGGACTTTGCGCACCCTAAACCAGAATATTGTAGTAGACAATTACCCCCTGCCAAACATAAATGAACTTGTCTTGTCTCTAAAGGGTGGACGGTTTTTTTCAAAGTTAGATCTACGTAGTGCATACCACCAGATTAGACTACATAAGGAGTCCAAACCATTAACAGCATTTATTACTACAGAGGGTGTATTTCAATTCACCAGGATGCCGTTTGGGTTGGCGTCTGCGGCAGGAGTTTTTCAAAGAATGATGGGTTCAGTCTTGAAGGGTGTAAAGAATGTTGTTCATTTTCAGGATGATGTGTTAATATTTGGAAACACGAAGGAGCAACATAACTTAGTCTTAAAGGAGGTTTTAAACAAAATGACTGATGCTGGTCTAACCCTCAAAAAGGAAAAATGCAAGTTTTGTGTGGAAGAGGTTGAGTATCTGGGCTACACCTTATCCGCTGGTGGTATCAAACCAAAGAGAGATCTTTAAGAAGCCGTAAGAAAGGCCCCGGCACCTGCGGATAAGAACCAGCTCAGGTCCTTTCTTGGCCTCATAGAATATTATGCTAAATTTGTAAAAAAATTGGGGGAAAAGACTGAACATATTAAGAAAATGCTCAGGAAGGGATGTAAATTTGGTGGACTGATGAGCAACAAAATGCGTTTGAAACAATCAAAAGTGAAATATGTGATGCAAAAGTGTTGACCCCGTTTGATACGGGATTGATGTCTATCCTCACTGTTGATGCAAGTGCTGTGGGTGTGGGAGCTGTCCTGGCACAGATCCATAATTCTGGGGTAAAGACAGTAACTTTTGCTTCTAGATCTCTAACGAATTCTGAGAGGAATTACTCCGTGATAGAAAGAGAAGCTTTGGCTGCAGCATGGGCTGCTGAATATTTTCGTATGTACCTTTGGGGCTTCCAATTTATCCTACGCACGGATCATAAGCCCTTGATCAAGATCCTATCTCCAGGTGGGGCTGGGAAGGGTTCAGCAAGACTTGCAAGGTTGGCGGCTCGTCTACAAGAATACATATACAAGGTTGAATACATTGCGGGGTGGAGGAACTGCCAGGCTGATGGGTTGTCCAGGTTGCCTCTATCCTGGTATGAAGTGGATAAAGTGCGGGTTGAATCTTTTGAAGGTGAGGGTGCTGTGGCTACAGTCGAAGAGTTGGTTGAGGTATGCAATGGGGCAATTGATAAATGTTTGTGGAAAGAATGCATGTCCAAGGATAGTGTATTACAGTTAGTCAAAGATTTGATTGTTAAAGGAGGAAGACGTGAAAGCACTCTTCCCGTTGCTGTAAGACCATTTGGGAAGGTTTTAGATGATTTGTCTATACCAGATGGTGATGGTGATGGTGATGTAATAATGAAAGAGGACAAGTTTGTTCCCCCACAGGAGTTGAGGTTCATGTTGTTCAAATTGGCTCATGAGGGTCACTTGGGCCAATCCCTTACAAAAAAAAGGGTACGCGAACATTTCTGGTGGCCTGCCATGTATCAACAGATATCTGAGTGGGTGGAGAGGTGCGCTGATTGTAGTGAGAGCGAGAAAAGGCTGAAGGTCGGCAGCCAGCTAAAAATGGGTATGATTGAAGATCCTGGCTTACCGTGGCACACTGTCTGCTTAGACTTTATTGGACCTTTGTCTTGCCTAAGTGCCGACTTGAGATTTGGAGTAGTCATGGTGGATGTTACATCTAAAAGGTCGATTTGTGAAATTTTTATGAGAAATCACCACCAAAAACACCATTCGTGTGCTAAGTGAGATTTTCAGTGAGGAAGGCTATCCGGTTAAACTAATCACTGACAATGGCACACAACTTACATCCGTCGATATGGTCAAGTACTTAAAGACTTGTGGGATCCTGAACACGAGGACATCTTTATACAACCCACAAGGCAATGGCATTGTGGAAAGGGCCAACCGCATGGTGAAGGGAGCCATTCAAATGGCTATTGCAAGCAAAGGTGATGTGAGAGAGATGGTTGACGATCTTGTTTGGGCCTACCGTACAACAGAAAATACTGTCTCTAAGAAAGTTCCCTTTTATGTCATGAGAGGACGAGGTGCAAGTACCAAGTTGATTCCGGCTTGGATGAAAGGTTTGCTGGGTATGGCGAATCTTGATCAGGGTAAAGGGGACCAGGATGAAGTTTCTATGCTTGAAGGCACCATAAAACCCAATGACTTGGTAAAAGTCAAACCTGGTTGTGTTAGTGGTGGGCTCACGAAATTTCGTGGTCCATTTAAGGTAAAGAGTGTTCATAATGTATATGTCACTTTGTATAATGGTGAAAAATGGAATATGAGGAGGGTTGCTCTTTACAAAAAAAAACAGTTGTGGGGAAAACCGTGAGTTTAATGAGTCCATTGGCACTTACAATCCTCACTTGCTTATAAGTGATGATGAGTTTTTGGGCAGACCTTCTGGTGACTTTTCAGGGGATTGTGGTGATAGCCTTGGGAGAGTTCCCCAAAGGTCCAGGTGTCCACCCAGGTATCTCCAAGATTATGTGTGTGGTGACTTTAAGTAAGGTCTCACATACTTACTGTTGTAAGCTGTTCCATTTTTAACTTGTAACTTCTTTATTCATTTTTGCCAACTGCAATTGTTTAATTAGTTAAAGGGGAGAAGATGTGTTGTATTCTCAAATGTATTTCTATTGTGGTGTATCTTGTCCTTTAAGCATTGCATTCTAAAAGCGTAAGTTCCAGTGTTGATATTCCATATGACATGGGTGCATTCCTCTCGAGTCAGTTGTCTGCTGGCTGGAGAGGGATCACCAACGTTATCTCTGGCGCTTCAAATAAAGTATTTAATTATATCTACAACCAGTCCGGATATCTTCATTACAACAGGCTGCCTGTTGGCAGCTGTGGAGAACTGCTCATTCCTACCTGGAACATTCTCTCTGATGACAGCAAAAAGAATATTGTTTAGTGGAACTGTTCTGAAGTCCCACAAAGAAAACATTGGCAATCATAGAAGAGTGGGGATAACTAATGTGACTATCGGCATCTGGCGTTTTAGTGACTGGTCTCATTGCCCGTTCCAGGCTTCACTTACTCCCCCTCTTTTTGCGTAGTAGAGCACTGGCATCAGTTCCTTGACAGCTATGGCAAGCTTATCCTGAATCACCCACAGAGATTTTTGGTCCCTGCTGTGCTCCATACTGTCTGCTAGGGGTTCCTCCTGTACTGAATGTGGCTGCAATTTCCTCTCACGACCGGCTAATAGGACTTCATTAAGGGACTGACTGCAGAGATCACTCCCTCAGTGGCTTGTGGGTCAGATCAGTTACGCCTTTCCTCACAAACCTGTTCGATTTGAAAGTAGTCTTTCTGGCCACAAATGACTTTGTTCCAGCGATCGCGTCAAGTGTATTGATGGTCCAAAGGGTCGAATCCTCAGCTCTCTTTTTCATAAAAAAAACAAGAAGAGGGTACTTATTTCCCACAACTCTGCAAGCGACGTATGGCAAGGGTGCGTAGTCATGCGGGGAAAGGAAGCATGTGTTCATGTATTGACGTACGCCAGTGAAACACTCCAACAGCTATAGAAGTAGTTTTATGTCCAGCCACTAGGTGGCATGGGTCCTGCAGGTTGATGGAGTTTGAGATTTCGGACTAGAAGTAATTCAGTCACCATAAAGGTAACTTTATCCTACTATCTGGCTCTGTTTCTGTCCTAACAATGTGCCGCTAGCGATGTTAACTTTGCTTCAGAGATGTATTATCTTCGTGTAAACTGAACTCCAATGCCGACGAGAATAGTAATGGTGTTTCCCTTCTTCCCTTTAACAGTCGCTTACACTGGGTAGATCGAACGTACTTTTATTCAGAGTTGTGTGCTCATTTTCAAGGTATGGATTTTTGTGCATTACGTGAAGGAGTTAAAATTATGCATGAATGTATCTGCCTGTAATTTGACGGGTGCTTTATGCAGGACACAGCTACAGTACAAACAGTTTTTGCTGTCTGTTTACCAGACATATTGTTTCCAATATAAACAGAGTGGGCTTTGTCAGTTGTCTCCTTTTGGTTTGATGGCTTTCTTTTCTATACTTGTTCGTCCTGCCAAGGAGAATTTAGATCAGTATTCTGATTGGTTGACTTCAAGCCTTCCGCTGCTGCCTTTTTATGCATTCAAGAACTTTTTTCAAGCACTCGGTGGGAGTGCACTAGTTTTCTTACTCTCTCCCTTGGGTACTTCTCCCTTTACTTTGCACCTTCACCCACTTTCTCTCAAGTAGGTTTTATATATATATATATATATATATATATATATATATATATATATATATATATATATATACATACATACATACACAGGAGGCGGCCTTTAGAACCATTATGAATAAATATTGCCACCTCATCAGGAATGATCCTATCCTCAGGAAGTTAGCCCCAAGGAGTCCAGGTATCATCTTTAGAAGAGCAAGATGAGACGGGACTTAGTGGTTAGCAGCCCTGAGAGCAGAAAAGAGGTGAAAAATATATGGTTGACAGTGAGAAAAGGTTTCCAAAAGTGCTTCTCCCCTCACATCACACATCAAGCACATTAAAGGAAAATACAATTGCAAGACAGAACATGCTGTGCATATTTTGAAATGCCCCTGCCAGTTGATGTATATTGGTAGCACAATACTACCAGTTCATAAAAGAATCCTTCAGCATTTGAGAGCGAACAAAATCGAGACTAAGGATACCCTGTAGCCAGGCATTTTGAAGAAGTTCATAAGGAGAATGCGGAGGGGCTCACATACTGTGTGATTGATGCAGTTCCCAAGAGCATGCTAGGAGGGAACATGGTGAAAAAGCCGAGACAACTGGAGTCAAAATATATTGTAGAATTGAATACCAAGACTCCAGGGGGTCTCAACATCGAAGAGGACCTCTACACATATCTTTAGAAGTTTCAGCACTTGGGGCGTGCAGTGAGGACCGCTAAGAATCTAGAGTAGGACACACCCGTTGGGATGAGACAAATGAATAGGCTCCCGACAAAGAGTAAATAATGGTGATTTCAACTGTAGTAGTAGATGTAGTTGCAGCAGTTGACAGATTTTAGGGTGAGGCAATTGCACATAGCACTTAGGTTTTTTTGCAAAACAGCAATAGGGAGCTCTTAAAAGGGTGCCACATGAAAGGCAAGCAGTGAGTGTAAGAATGGCACATAATACTTTCTTGCATGGTACATCACCCACTGGGGCTGTACAAAGGAACATACTAAGCATTAATACAATATTCCACTGTGAAGGAGCAATCAATTTTCCAGAGCTAAGGTTTTAAAGTTTTTTTAGGATATTGTATAATTTATGTTATATATTTTTATTTATATACACATGTAAATATCCTTTCAACTTATTTAGTTATATACAACTATATTTATTGCCTAGAATATTAAATGGCTAGAATATTCACTATTTATTGGTTAATGCGTTGTATTGTACTATACATTCAGTTCCATGTTGAGAGCATGTGCAAATTTTATGTGGAGTTTATTCAGCTGCTGATCCTTGTAATGAATTTATGTCTAGAGACAAGGTCACTATGGCCATACATGAGCTGTTTTGCATTTGAGTATGTTTACTCTGCCTATGGTCACATGGTTTTGCTGTTGCCCTAAATATGGAAAAACAATGGCGCCTCGCCAACGTTGAAAAAGGCTAGCAATAGCTGAAACACGTTTGTTTGGTCGATAATAAAGGAATAAGACGTACATATTCCACCTGAGTTTGTCGTCACCCTTGGAGTCTTTCGAGGAGGGAGGGAAAGGATACACACACCACCCCTCTGTCCCCCTCAGGTAGGCGTATTATATACACACACACATAAATATATATGTGCACACGCATACACTCACAATACCTGCTTTTTGCCCTTCCCATCGTCCCTCTAATCATTGTTTACTTTTTTTGCCCGCTGTGCTACCGGCAGGCATCAGTCTTAAAATGATCTTTTATTTTACCCATTTAAAGATGGCCAACCCCAATCGTGCACAGCGGTCACCAAGAAAAGAGTGTATTATTTGAACAAAGCCTTTCAAAGAGGGCCACTGCGGATGCTTGCATATCCGCTACAGCCATCTTTGAATGAGTTTGTTCAAATAATATAAATAATTTAAAGATGGCCTGCGTGGATGCTCGCGCTTCCACCGCGCCCACCTTTGAATAGGTTTGTTCAGTTTTTAGGTCGAGCCTCGAGTAGCGCGCAAGCGCTGCTAGGCGAAGACTTTATGTAAGGGGGTTTGAAAAGCTGACCAGACGCTCGTGCGTCGTGGCCTTTTTCGGGCGGTTTCGCGCGCCGGAGACATGTGTTTCCCATTATCGTGCCGAGACGCGTGCGCGATAATTGGAAACACATGTTGGGAAAAGGCCATGACGCACGAGCGTCTGGTCAGCTGAGCAGGCTGCCGCGCTTGCTCGCCCTCGCCCCCGCTCCTCTCGTTGTTTCAAGAGGTTGCCCTTTACATGATGGCCAAAGTGGCTTCAACCATCTACCTAAACCGTTAACCGTGCAATACTCACTATACAAACAACGGTCCATTTCAATATTAACGCCCCCCGTCTTCGTTTGCCAAAAGTTCTTTGATAATCCCCGATCGAAGATGGCCCCTATATTTACAGGCTTCCAGGCAGGGCCAGGATAGTCCTACTTTTGTTTTGATAATCAGAAGTACAACCGGTTTCGTAGGCGCCTCCCCGCTGCCGCTCAGTGGGGAGGATTCCACAGTGCTCTTTTTAATCTAAGTTTATTTAGAAACAGTTTCCTTATATGCCCTCTGATGTATGGGATAAGGGGCGCAGGGCGCTGCCAGCAAAGTCTGTCGCTTCCCTTGTACTGACCTGTACCATGCCATTGCCACCATCTACCCTGAAGCACAGGTGGGGAGGCTGAAGCCGGACTCGTATGTCTGCAGTGATCCGGGAAGCCCCCCGTGCACTGAAGAAGTCTGACCGGAGGCTCCCAGACCTCCATCAGAGTAAGGAGCTACATCCGGAACTTTCTAGCAGCTAGTGGACCTGAAGTCAGACCCAGGCGCCCTCATAGTGCTGCAGTCCAAGGCGCCTTGAAGCATCACCCGGGAAGGACCCTAGCGCTTCCTGATGGTCGAGCAGGACTCCCCGCACCTGTTGCTGGGCAGGATCCGCTTCCTCCTGGACTGCATCGCCTGCTTCCGAGGGGGCAGCCCCTGCCCGAGGCTCTGTGCTATGTGCCCTCCGAGGTCCAGTACAAGATCTGCAAGGATTCCTCCTCGCCCTCCTCTTCCTCGGCGAGCAGGGGCACCTTTCTGCCCGTTTTTGCTTCTCCATCTGACGGCAAGCAGAGCCACAAGAAGCTGTCCCGGGGGAGCATCGAGGTGAAGAAAGGCGGGTGCATCCGGGCCACTGGGGATGAATACTGCAACAGCTATGGGCTCTGGGTCAAGCTGAACAAGGTACACCTCAGATTACTACATGTTCTTAACAACAAGTGCACGAGCATACCTGTCAAGTCGGAAAGGAGATGCTTTATGGACACTGTGTTGTTGCCTGTGTGTCAGAAGAAGCTTGCGAGGAGCGCATTAAACAAGCATTGGCATAGCCAATAGGTCTCGCTTTTGGGACATTATAAGTGTTTAGCCATGCAACGGTTGATGTTGTTGCACCAAGGATATTGTGCTGCATAACTAAATACTTATAAGGTCCCAAAAGCGAGACCTATTGGCTATGCCAATGCTTGTTACAAATACATTCAGAGTTGGTTGCCGAAGATGTGGGAGCATCCAAGGCAGCTGTCTAACAAAAAGCATTGGCAAAGCTAATAGATTTAACTGTCAATGCTTGTTTAAAGTGTCTTCGTATTGCCAGTGTATTTGGAAGGAAAAAAAAAGGAGTTCATGAATATTATTTAAAGCATTTCAATGCAAGGACAACCAGCCCTGGAAAGCCAAGCCTGCATCGCCCAGGATTAGGATTCCACAATGCCCCTTTGTTCGCAAGACCGGCATTTTTTTTGTTCTTTTGATTTTAATTTGATTCTAGGATGTCCATTGTTTTAGCACTGGTTGAGATTTAGATACCAGGCTGTCGCAAGAGAGACGAATCAGGACGTTTGCATTGGGATGACATCTTTAAAAATTTACTGACATTTTAATGACTTAACAAAATCTATGGCTCGCTGGCATTTTGCATAATTGGAGCTCTTTGAGGTGACTGCAAAGGATGAGAAGGACATTCCGAACACCTGCTTCATGCTCTTTATATAATACACAGCCATGCTAAGTGGAGCATGTCCTTCTTTCACTTCCCTCCCACCTTCGCGTTTGAGAGAGAATTTCAAGGATTGTTTATACTGTTTCTGAAGACTACAGAACCAGTTCAGATTTAGCAGGCGTGTCCCCGGTGCACGCCTCCACTAAGCCTTCTGTGTGCAGCTTGTTGTGTAATCAGCCAGGACGGGTTTCTCTCCAGCTCTGTGACGAACACAAAGGTCAAACCTCTTATTGGCAAGGTGAACTCTTGCTGGCAGGCCGGTGGTTCTCTGAAGTCTTTTTTTAAACTATTTTTATGAACTGAAAAGGCAAATACTCAAATAAACAAGACTTCCATACGTATTAAAATGTGTTTAAGATACCATTTTCCATTTGCTTTATAGGTCTGGTGAAAGCTAAGACCCTTTGATTTTACTAAAATTATATGTAAAATACTTACTTTTAGGGGCTCTCAGCTTGCCCTCTTCACCCATTGGTCTATTACTGACCTTCATATTTTTTTTCCCCTCAACTACAGCGTGTGACAGTGGGTCAGCCAACTTCATCGGTTAACTCCAATTTGAGTAGTCATTTTAAGGTCTCCCCTGCAACAGTGCATGTGCTGCATGCACTCTCAATTGCAAGAGATATTGTATACTGCAAGAGGCTTGCACCCAGCCCATTGCTTAACATTAGTTGGACTGGAGCATGGACCAAGTACTGCTTGCTTCAGCTTAATTGTTGAATCTTCGCTGATCGCGCTGTGATTGAGGTACTACTTTTATTTTTTCTTCCTCCCTGTCGTCCTTGTTGAACCTCTTGCTATTTGTAGCTATGTTTTACTATGCCACGCGCACTTTTAAGAAGCCCTTTTCCCCTTTGAAATGGATGTTTCTTGTGACAACAGATGCGGTCTGCTTTTATTGTGATAACAGGTGCTGTCAGCTTTTATTATGACAACAGATGTTATCTGCTTCCAAATGTATTTTAACTATGACATGGGTGCAATTGATGTCTTTATGTGATAGGATTTTTGTTTTTGCTAAATGTCCTGTTTTTTTTCTTTTCTTTTTCACACATGGGGAGATTAACTGATTTGCTCGGAATCACAGGGGTGTTGTGCCGAGACATAACAAGCATTGGCAAAGCCAATAGGTCTCACCTTTGAGACTGTTGACTCTGCCATTGCCATTTATTTATGCTGTTCAGCATGGGCATTGCTGACTCTGGCTATGATGTGTAGCCATGTTGTAAGGCAATGTGCTGCTTTGCAACATGGTTAAAAAAAAAAAAGAACTGATACATCCAGCGCTAATGCACCTTAAAAAAAGCGCATTTGCCCTGGTGGCGTCTCAGTGCTTTTTAAAATTAGTTTTAGCCACACTGCAAAGCATCTGCTATGCTATACAGCATGGCTACAAAACGTTGCCAAAGCCAGTAGCTCTCCTAGGCGGGCCCTACTGGCTTTGCCAGTGCTTGTTAGATCTGGCTTGACAACATAGCAGTCTGCAATACACACTGTTGCCAGTTCTTTAAAATATACATAGACTGGGCTTTCTCTCCACTTCTCAGAAGTATTCTCATAACTCATGTTATTTGGTGTATTAGTCCACCTTCCAGGACTTGCTCCCATTGGAATGCATAAGGAACATCTGAAAAGTACACTAAATCGTGCTACTGTTTCACTTTCAATTCCTTATCTCCTGTATGCATTCCATACAGAAAGCACTAATTTTTGCTAGTTTTTCTCAGCGTTGGCAAAGCCTATAGGACAGGCCTCAAAGTGATAAACGGTATTTGTGCGTGTAAACTGAATTTGTGAATGCCTGTTTACACGCATTGGCACATTAAAGCCAGACCTGCTGACATTGCCAGTGCTTGTTTTAATGTTTTTGTGAGGACTCGAGTGTGAATCCTGACTAGAAATGGGCAAACAGGTGAAAGCTCGAGCCTGAAGCCTGGCAATTGGCAAGTCCCGTTGGAATCTCGAGCCCATAACGAGTTGAGCTTTCATGTGGCTTCTGCCCTGTCATCCTCGCTCTACCCTCATACACAAAGAAGAAAAAATAAAGCTTGAACATTTTAGGTAAAAAAGTGGGACAAATAAATAACTATTTAGTAGCAGTTTTGTGCAAAGTGAAACCTGAAAACCTTGAAAAATCACGGATTCCCCTCTTAACCAAATTGTGTAATCCCCCTTTTGTTTTTTATCAGTCATACCTCACTCCCTGTCGACCTCACTCCCTGTCGTCCTCACCCCATCATAACTGATAAGATATTTAGGGCGAATGGTGTAAAATGGTTCAGAAGGTGAGTATGGTAGTTTATGGCGATTAACATTTTTGTAAAGACAACCCGAAAGTCTGTGGGTGTTGCGGATTGTAGGCAGGTGGTTCAGATTTTTTAGGAGAGGGGTCCCACTTAATTGAACCATTTCGGGAAGGAAGCTCCAACGTGCTTGTTAAAAGCAAGCCAATTAAAGCACATGGATGTGGCTTGCTGGAAGGCTGAATAGGAAGCACCAGCTGGGTGAAAGGCTGGTGAGGGGCAGTGCGGCACTTTGGGCCTTGTAGAGGGTGCAGTTCAGAAACCTTTTCCTCCCACCAGGTGAAAGGGCGAGTATGACTCCTCCTCCAGAGGTGCAGAGAAATACATGCTAGGGCAGTGGCTGAGCTGCTCCAGGGGTAAGAACACGGAAACAGCTCTGGCTAAGAAGGTCCGTAGAGTCAGCAGCAGCATTGAGCTGTCCAGGGGACCTATCTTATCTATTGAAGGGACCTGCCACCTGCAGGGTTCAGGGCCAGAAGCAGTGTGGGCCCTCGTGGAGAGCTTCTTGTCCAGGGGGTGCTGACAGTGCGAGGCAGGATCACCTTGCTCAAAACGTCCATGGCCATGTTCAGGTCCTGCTTTTGATTTCACTCCGAGCTGTTGGTCTTCTGTTTACCTGCTGTGCCACCCAGTATTTTACCATTCCAAGAGGACCGCAGCGTTTCTGTTAGGGCAGCGAGCAGCCTGGGGGCACTGGGGAGAGAGTGATAAAGTGGATATTAGAGAAAAGAAAGCAGCTCTTATTCTGTAGCATTCCTTTTTATGATGCTTTTGTTTGCGCTTTCTCCTCAATGCTACCTGGTAAGGAACCACTGAACAAGCCAATAGGTTTGTCTTTTGTACGTTGTGAGCACACCCTATCCACACAAATGTCAAACCTTTTAGCTTTTCCTATGCTTATTAAAGCTTGTTGTGCATCCCAGAGCATCTTATATGAATCTCTCGCTGCCTAAAGTATGTGCCTCTTCATAGACTATCTGTCGAGTCCAAGTTATCACTTACAAGGAATGTCTCTTCACTTGTCTCACGTAGTAACTCTGCTGTGTCCTCTCGCCTTAACTTCCTGATTTCTTACGCCCGACAAGGTGCTCCTATCTTGTTAATCAGCAGGAGGTTCCACAAGAGTATGTGTTCTCCTCTTGTGATCGGAACAGGAGAAGGCCCCAACTCGTACTTGTGATTCGGGTAATTTTCCATCTACTTGATATGTACCAACGATCAGAAGAAAGTTTTTGACTGGCAAGTAAGTTGCCTTCCGTAATCGAACAGGGGAAAGATTCTCGTTGGTACGATAGCCTTGCCCATGTCTTCCTCCATTCGTGCTCAGTAGAGCTTTGTCTTAAATGGAGTTTGCTGTACATCTGTTTAGGTTTCCAGAGCTCAAATATGCAGGTGTTTACAGCTGGAAAGGTCAGCTTCCATGATCGCTGAATACAAGCTTTTCATGTGGAACTCGTGGGCGGCAACAGTCTAAAGCTGCAGATGAGCTGTGGTGGCTTGCGAGCTAGAAGACAAATTTGTGCAGTTGAGATGGACCAGTTCAGTCATAGCTGCAATTGCTCAAGCGTTCAATGGAAGGACTATGCCCCTCCCACCCAGGCTATGCAGTGAATATTGAACATAATACAGTATGTGCCAGCTTGTTTTTGACAGTCAATGTCTGTGCGGATTTATAAACCCCTTTAGCATGCAGCAAAGAGCATAAATAAAGGAGAGCGTTAGTGTTTCAGGTCTGTATGTTCAGCACCAAGCACTCCTAAGATTAGACCACAACCTCATTCACTCACTGGTTTGGCAGTGAGGAACGGCTACCGAGCCTCATCATGGTTTTGCCCACTCTGGCGGAAGAAAGCTGCAAAATGGATGCTGTTGGAAGAAACGTCTGGGGGCGCTATATCAACGGCCATGACTCGATGAGTTCCACTGCCCTCCTGGGAAAATGCAACCATTCACTGTGGGAGTAGGTGTGGGGATTCTCCGCGGATCTACCGAGAGACAAGAAGAGTATTCCCTGGAAATGATAAACACAGGCCAGTTTGTCTCGAACCAGGTAATTAGCGCCTTAGCAGATGTCATGGCTCGTCAGCATATGCTTATTGCCGCGGTATTTCCAAGCGCTGTGCATAGGACTAACGTTCAGGCGGCACGGTAGACGCGTAGCAAAGAAGAATGAACTTCCTTCACGGGTAAACTGTTTGGTATTCACCCTGATGACTGGATAATGAAAATGAAGGCAAAAGCTGATAACTCTGTTATGGGGTCAGGGAATTAAAAATGTTCCTGCTGTCCCTCCACGACGTCACAGCGCTTGTACCACCATCATTAAGTTTCTAAACTCCACTGGCAGCTGTTTTCCCAACACTAGACTCTTCATTTCCATCGGAGGAGATTTTTAAAAGGAGACTAGCACCTTTCGTCCTGAGTGAGAAGCCCCCCTTCTGCTTCCAAGCAGTGACTTCTCCACTGCCTTCATTGGTAACCTCCGCTAGGAAGCAGTGTGACATGAAATAACAAGACTGCGTTATTTTCTAGTGTCTTGCTGCCCAGATGGGTCCCGAAATGAGTTTTCGGATTCGAGACACCGGCCGTCGTTTAGAAGGCTAGCATCCACAGAATCTCACAAAATAAAGCCTAATTCTCAAAAGCATCCGTGTTGTAAAAATTCTAGCACATAGGACGAATAGGCTAGTATATCATTCCGTGTTACTATTGCTAAAGGTCCACCGGAGGGCAGTGTTGGTAATCAAAAATGTATCTGTGGTGGGAAGCGTTGGGTGAAGTATCTGAAAAGTTCGCTTAATATTATGTTTTTTCATGTTCATGGCGTTCAAATCAGCTTCTCAGAGGGGGGGCGGGCGGGCGGGGCATCTATAGTAAGAGCCCGGCTCTCTATACCACCCGTTTTGAAATCCCTGGGCGATGCGAGTGGAATTTTCCAACTCCAATTGAAAACATTGATCAAACTCCTCAATTTTAAAACAGCCGTCAAAACAAATTAATGCATCACTGGTTTAAATTTATTTGCAACAGCACGGCACAGTGTTTTATCTTTTAATCACAGCGTTACAATACTGAAAATGTGGCTTTTTAAACAGATTCTGCGAATTAAGAAAGAGTTATTTATTGCCAGCTGCTTACTCGCACCCTAATTTTAACCCCTAATCCCAGCCCTGTGTCTTGGCGTGGTGCTCATTAGCCGCCATTAGCTGAATATCGTGATTAACAAAACACACCTTGCATGCTGCAATTTTCTGTACCCAGTCCTTGGATGTAAAAAGCTAAGCCAAACTGTTACGAAGGAAACTGGAGAAGTTAGTCTTCAGAATAACTTTATTCTGTAAATGACATATTCCATGGAACGCAAAGCCTACACAGTATTCGAAAAGGCATAGCAACGGTAGAAACATAACACAAACGCTCCATAACGCAGCTGGATCAAGCTGTAGCATATTATCTAAAGCAACTTTTTGACTATGCTCTCATTCCCATTTCCTATGTTGATTGTGGCAGGAGTTTGTCCTCTCTGTGATCTTATAGAGCTGGGGAGGCAACTGGTGTGGAAGGAGGAGTGAGTGGGAATCAGAGCTGCCCAGACAAGACAGAATTATACCCGAGTCTGCCACCCGATATTCATTGCTGTGTTATGGTCTGTTATGAACCTGCACAGATCTTGTTGCACTAAGTCCCCCCCTACACACACTCTCTCTCCCCCCCCAAACGCTCTCCACTGCCTGTTGGCCAGGACCTTAAAAAGAACGCTCGTGTCTGAGTTGATAATAGACAAGGGTGTGTAAGACGAAGGATTACCGGGGCTCGTACCTGGTTTAAGCATCATACAAATGATGCCCTCCCGCATAGTAGGCAAAAAAAGGTACCTAGCTGGCTAACATCTTTGAATGTTTCAAATAATTTATCTGCCAAGTGGTATGCAAGGGTCTGGTGGAATTCTACCCTAAAACCATCACTACCTGGCATCTTTCCCTTAGTCATTGATTGCATGGTCTACTTCACCTCCTTTAGAGTGATCTCGAATTCCAGCTTCTCATTCATAGCCTTGGGGACACTCAGGAGTTCCACACTTCCAGTAATCTGGTTGGTAGGTCCGAGAATCGGGACCGGTATTTTGATGGATCCCTTGCTAATGAGTACAGAGAGTGCTATTGATTGTTGCCTGTGTCGTTGCAGATTTCCATGGGGGCCATCAAGGTAAATATCAGAGGGGCGTCGAGCTCTCTTCAATATCCAGGCCAGTAGTGTGCCCGATTTCTCTCCTTTGCTGTGCAGTCTCTATCTTGTGGCTATAATTAGAGTGGTTTGAGCCTGATGCCTGAATAGGGAGTTGATGTCCTAGAGATGACTGATTTCTCCTTATGGAATGGCAAGTGAGTTGTAAATGGGGCGGCTAGTTGCCTAGTTGGCCCATCTGTGCGCTTTTCCCAGCATAATAGGCACCTAGAGCCCCATAGACAGTGTGTACCCAGGGCATTAGTTCCCTGGAGGCCGGTACCAGCAATCATCACCATGGGGTTGTGTATGAGGTTTTGGACTCAGGTGTGCTAATTTCCAAGAGCCCCAAAACAGTTATTCTCTGTAATGGTGAGTATCTGCTAACCTGGTGGTTTGGAGGTAGTGTGCAGAGTTTCTAGCCCTAGGACATTTCCCGGCCAAAACAGGCAGCAACCTTAACCTATTGCCCTTTACCTGGATGCCCGGGCTGGATTCTCTAAAAGGTCTGTTTAGGTAGGAGGGGAAAGTCCTAGTTGTGACCTGGCCCCAGTGACAGCCCAAGGATTCACAAACCAACCTAAAGATAGGCCCAACTTGAACCCAATACACACATTTACCAAGAGGAGAGCCCTGCTGATAGGAAACGCTATTTGGCTTGAAATGGGCAAGGATAAAAGGGCTGAGTTGATCCAAATCTGTATCAAATGCTTAGAAAAGCATTTGATACACGATGCTTTCAAATATAAACTTTTTTGACCTAAATAAACTCCAATTGATGAACAGACAGAAGCCACAGGCAGCACTATGAAACAAAGCTTGTTTAGGCGTACCTTCTTTCTCCGGATCGGACAGGCAAAGTTTGTAGATCAGTCCTCTGGAGCAGAAGCCACTTAAAAATAGAGCCTGCAGTGCTTACAGTTTTAAGCTGACCGCGGAAGGTTTGACAGGGGCACTTAGTAGTTGGGTGATCTCGATCCTGTGGCAGCTTAAGGAGCCGCGGACTGGGCATCCTAAAACTCTGACCAATTTGAACCAACTACGCATTTACCAAGTATATCTCTGCTGCTAGGAAACACTACTTGGCTTAGCAGGACAAGGGACTAAAGGGAGTGAGCTTGATCTATTTTAAACATAATGTCATAAAAAATAAACTTTTTCTGGCGCAGAAATGTGTGTCTGGTTCAGTATCTCCTTCTCTGTGTAGAAAAATGATTGAATACGTTCTCATAGGGGTAGGGCTATTTGTGAATACTTACTGAATGGGGCTGTGGGTATGGAATTGGTACCCCGATGCGGTGGAACCGCCTCCCCTCTCTAGTATCCTCCTTGAGGCTTCTCCTCACAGATTCAGTGCCCACCTAAAATGTTTACTGTTACATTTTCACAGTGGGAATGAAGGGAGCGTTCCTCCCACCCTCCCCTTTACTCCGTTTTGAGTGTGCGCCTTTAGATTGCTTGCTGTATTTGTATGCTTAATAAGCGCGGTTGTTTACTTGGCATTGGAGAGAATTGCAAGCGATGTGTTAGACATATTTGTTAATTTTTTTTGCATTCAACAGCCTAAATACTAAATAGCACGTTCCCTTAAAACTCTGGTTTACAATGTGCGTGTCGAGGCGCACGCATGTATCTTTCATCATCATCCTTAGCAAAACCACATTTCTCCATGAATGGTGGCACTTTACATGAAAACACTTGAAGTTTATTTAAGACTACACCAAGCGATACCTGGCACTTGAGTGCCACCCCTAAGGTGTCCACATCCTGAAAAAATAAATAGGCTTGTTTTGACCCGTGATCTAATCTCCTAGGTAAGATCTGTGTAAGAAAGGCCAGGTGTTGAGACTCTGACTCCAGCATCTGGGTTTCAAGGTCAGTAACCGTTTGTTTTGGGGAGGGCGGGGGGGGGGCTGCACGTGCACTCAAAGCAGGGTTATCAGTGTTACCTTTAGCAGCCCCATCACTGCTATGTATCTGCCCATATCATCATGCCATACCTGGTTGACCGTAAGAGAGAAATTCCTTCAGATCAGAATAGCTACACCCTGTGATCCCTTTGAGATTCCAGAATGATATGCTGGATAGAAGCCAGTGCTCGTCAAGAACAGACATCCATTACCCATCAGGTAGTTCTCTTGCAAATAAAGAATATTGAGGTAGTAGGGTCTGGCTGTTGGAAGACTGCCCCTCTTAGTACGGTTGAGACCCCATTGAAGTTCCATGTGAGAGCCCATTTCAGGCCTGCTTCTAGGCCCAAGCCATCAGCCATTGAATTAGAGCATGGTGTTGTGGTGAACTCTAGCACGGCGCAACCTTCAGCCCTCCCTGTGTCTCCATAGCACAAAAAATAAAAGCATGTCTTTTCCCATCCCATTCCACCCCATTCCCACCCACCCCCAATCCCTACACTTCCAGAGCTCGAAGCCTCTATTATGGTGCGAATTGGGAGCCAGTCTAACATGAACCGCAAAACAACAACCTCATCCGCCCTTAACAACTGCCCTCAACCTATAAGTTAACTCTGTGTATGTGTATCTAAATGAAACTTATTCAGGGTCTACTACCTTCTTTTGAAGTTTTGAAGGATACATTGCCTTTTCTCGATTTTAAAGAGTCCGCTTTCTCTCCCTTCATTACCCCCCTTTGAGGGGTCGGCCATTTCATTGCCCCCATCCTCGTCTGTGAAAGTCCGTCTAGAATCGTCTGCTCATTCGCTTCAGGGACTCGACACAGGTCTTGTTTGTCTCCTTCTACGTGATTGCCGTCTCGTCTCCCTTCATTTTGGAGCGTTGGAGATTGCCCCTCCATCGTCTTCTTTACGGTAGGTCTTTGTATCTCCTGTCTGTAACAGCCTCTCAATCCACTCGCAGGCTCGCTCTGGGTGGTCAAAGATCATCACCTTCACTTGAAATACGACCTTTAATTTCGCCTGGTATAACAACATGTATTGCACTTCCATAGAGCTCGAAGTTTCTGTTTAACTTGATCAAAAGTTGTCCTTTGCTGTTGCACTATCCTTGTATGGTCCGGGAAGTTTCCAATCCTTTGGGATTAGAGTCTGACTCAACCCAGCCTTCTGACCATTTTCATTATCATGTCTCGCTCCTTCTAAGTTAGGAAACAGGCTACCATAGGGTGGCACAGGGGGTGGGAGGCATTTATATGGGCATTCCCATTTATCAATGCATTCAGTTGAAAACCAAGCCCTACAGTCTTCATCTATGCCTCTGCAGTCTGGTCCTTTTTGTCAAGCTCTGTTCCTAGTGCAAGTCCACAATTTGGTGTCCACTGATGCTAAAGCAAGGCAGAGACCGTCTAAGGCCTAGTTGTTCAGACCTTGTTGTTTTGGTAGTGAAGACTGAAAGAATGCTGCACTAGCAAGCACAAGTGGCAATATGTCATAGTTGATATACTGCTACTGGAGCCACTGTATAGGTAGCTGGTCACAGAGTGCTGTGTTCAGGGTACTTTTTATTGTGCCCATAGACAACCTTGGGGAGACATCAAAATATCTTCATAACCCACTGTGCCCCACCACAGCATTTCGTGTTAACCGCTAAATCATTGTTTGTGCCTAAAAACACTGGCCCAAGGTGGGGACCAGCGATTTGCTATTTTTAGGTCTTGCTTATGTGACTGCTTTAGTTGTCTGGTTGCGAAAGACCTCTTGTGGACTGTCCTTAAAAGTTATAATTTGCTTAGAGCCCTCCCAATACTTTAGTTATGCTGTCTCTTATTTCCTTGCCCCTTATTTGGTAGCTTTTCTTAATCTTCTTGTACTTGTTCATCCCCAGGATCGAGCCTCTTTATACAGTGCTTTTGATTGGCTGACTTGTAGACTTCCACTGCTAAATTTTAGGGAACTACTTTTTCTTTTTCGTTACGCACTCCATGATCGCATGTGTTTTCCAGCGCTCTCCCATGTGCATTTCTCCACTGCCAGATACCCATCCCCACTGTCCATGTTGCTCTGACTCTGATATGCAGCTCTCCCTCACTTGTGTGCTTCTTCCACCACTGCAAAACCTTCCCCCACGCTTCATGTTGCGCTCTCCCTTGTATGGCCATGTTTTCGCCCACCTAGCTTTATTTTCCTTTATTCCCCCCATCCACTCCCCATTGCGACCCCCATCCGTTCCTTCATTGCCCACGCACCCCTCGCGGCCATTTAAACATTTTTTATTTTTTGTTTCTTGAAGGGCCAGGCAGCTCCAATACACACGCATAGAACTCTGGGTAGTTCAAGTTTAAGTGGAGAGCTGCTCCTTTATATGGAACACCCTACAACACCACTGACACTCTAAATCAGCTCAATTTGTCTGTTTCTCTAGCAGAGTATTTAAACATAAGATTAGCACAGCTAGAGAGTGACCAAGCTTTTTGCCATTTTTACAGCAAAGTCTTTAAGCGTTGGATTAGCAAGTGCCATCCACGCCGGGATGAAAAATGACAAAAGCCATGTACCACTCCAGGCATGGTATTGCAGCTTTGGATTGGTAAAATACCATCCAAGCCAGCCCGGCATGAATAAAAGCAACCCCTGACACGTGTGTTTTTCTCTAGTTGGAGCTCTTAAGAGAGGTATAGCTTTGTCCAGACACAAGGGAGCCCCCAGTATAAGTCAACCCTTTCAGGCTTAGAGTGCCTCATAAATTATGCAGAAATGGAAGTAAGAAACTCTGGGTAGACCTTTGTATTTAGCACTTTACAACACCACCAACACTCCAAATCTGCTCACCTCAAATGGCTGCTTCTCTACCAGAGTTCAAGTATAACGTTATACATATCTTGAGCAAAGTGCCATCCATCATCTTGGATCAGTAAAATAAAAAAATGGCAACAGTGTCATTCAGTAGCTGCACGACTGCACGTAAATGCATCCTCTTGCATGTGACCACCTACTGAATGACACTGGTGTCGGTAGCATTATGACGAGTGTGTTGCATCATGAAACTATTTTTTCTTTTTCTTGTTGCTTTTTCCTGATGCTGTGCTGCATGGGCAAAGAGCATTGCCAAAGCTACTAGATCGAAAAGGTCAGCCCTGTTTGCTTTGCAAATGCTTGGTTGCTGTAGACATTGACATAGCCTGCCCCATTCCTCCTCTCAATAGTCATATCTGTCCGTTTGTATGGATTGTGGATATGTCTTCACTGACCCAGGACCAGCTCTCATCCACTGATGACTAGCACCTAGAGGTGATTTTTCTTCTCACTGTGTGCTATTTGCGTGTAAACGTGCTCGTTTTTCTTCTCATGGGCTTGGCAACCTCACCACTGTTTTCTACAAAAAGAACACCCATGTGAAAGAGCTGGGCTAAATGTTTATGGAGTCCTATGTGAACCTTCAGAGCACCAACTGCGTTACATATGCTGGAATATCAATTGACGAAACTAGGAATACAACGTCAACCAGTTTTTAGTAAATGTTTTATCTATACTAGGTAGCAAAACACAGATTGCAACTGTGAGCAAACTGTCACTTATTTAGTTTTATTGCCACTTGAAGTCTCATCACTTTGCATAATCTTTTCTTATCCATTGCCTTTGCTGATAGTCATAAACACTCGATTAGTCCCACCGTTGTGCATGATTTCAGAACACTTTATTTAGTAAATGTATTAGAATGTATAAATTGGACGTTTTTCAATGCAGACAAATACTACAGCCTACCTAAAGCTAAAATTGCCAAGTTTTGTTTGTTTTCTTACTATTATAGCCAGTTAAACCTTAAACCTCACTGAGGAAGACGGAGCTGCCTAAAAATTAACTTTCCTTCCCTAATGTTAATGGAAAAAATACGAAAGTGAAGGACATAGGGTCGATAGAACTGACATTTGGCACTGCTCCCTTGAAGACACCAGCATCATCCAAATTGCACCATGCCTTATACTGGCAGATGCTTCTGTTATTTTGTCCTCTCCTTTGTGAAAGAGTCCTTCACACAAGGCTGTATGCATATCACCTTTTTTGGAAATGTTCTTTGTCTAGCTTCATCTTTGTGGGACATTCAATGGTCTTTGAAAGCAGGAGTTTTCTCGATAATTTTTCCAGAAGATATCTGCGTCTTTTCAATTACTTTTTTTGAAAAAACGTTTGTCAGCATGAAACCCTATTTAGGTCTCGCCTGGCGTTGCAGCGCGCATGCGCTGCTCGCTCTGCGAGGGCTTTTGGAATCGATACGGTTTGAGAATGGTGCTTTAAGCCACGCCCTTCTTTTCAATTGGTTTGCGTCAGCGTTTATGTTAAACGCTGGCGCGTGATTGGCAATTGGGCTTTTTGGTTCCCGCCTTGTCCTATTTTAGGACGGCCCATTTCGACAGGCCGACGCCATCTTTGTTCCTGTGACGTGATGCGCACTGCAACGCATGCGCGCTGCAACGCCAGTGACGTATGTTAGTTACTGACCAGGCCAGAACCCCAGAAACCTATTCAGCAGTACAAGCAACAACCGGCAGGGCTTGCTATCACTCAATAATGGATTAGTCCGCTATCCAAACAGCCACCGCATGGATCCCGTGAGTCATTTTCACCACCAAGGCTCAGCCCTGCTCCAAACTGACACATGCAGCTAAGCTGCCTCTCCCCATTGTCATCGTCTGCTCCCGTTTACTGCCCCGATCGTACACTGTAACTGACTCGCCAGGGCGACCCAAGTTGCCAAGAGCAAGAACGCACCTTGGGAAACGGCTCTGAACATATTTACATACTGCAGAGGCATGTGCCGACTCGACAGCCAACGAGCTCTTCTGAATTTTATGTCATTTAGGTAAAAAGTAAAATATCAGTAACGGGCATCAGGCTGAGGTCACGCACGTGGTTTATGTAAGTAGTGGACAGATGATTTTAACTCCGTCTTCCCATTTTTTAAAAATCATTTGTTTTCATTTCGTTGGCTGCTATATAGCATTATGTGTTACGGTTGTGGTGATAGGACCCGCTCAGAATTATCATTTCAACGCATTGGGTAATTTGAGAGATGTTTCAAAGCACTCTTTGACAAAGTAAGAATATGTGATAAATTCACCTACTTCCTGTCCTGCTGCTTATTTCGTAAAATATACCACTAATTGTTTTTCCCTATTGGTGATGCCATAAAAAAAAAAAATCACCATTTCCACTGTAAAAAAACCTTAAAAAACATTGTCCAATAGCATGTAGTAAAGCTTACAAGCTGTGTCACAATATAAGTGTAACGGAGTTACTTGAAGATGCCACTACTATGTATCACTGTATTTAAAAGTTTGAGTGATAAATGTTGTGCGTCTGACCTCCATCATGGGCATAAACACAATCCATATAAGAGGGGTAATGCGGGGACTATCTGTAGTTATGTGTGGTAGTTCTACCACATTTTCTCACATATTCATGCTGTTATTTAAGAAGTAATACGATTGCATTTCATACTGCATCCTGCCATTGACAATTTAATGCTGCTTTTGTTCCACTTCATGACGCCGTGGGCACGGTCTTACTATGGTGCAATCCCAGTTCTGTGAATTATATTAAATCAGTTCCACGATGATGTGTATCTTATGCACACCATCATTCAAGCCTACACATGATTTAGGAATGACAAGCCTTCTTCCTATTTCATAAAAAACATTTTGAGAAAACAGTCAATCCATCAGCTCTGTCATTGCCATTTTTCATTCTCACTAGGGACCTCAAGGCACAGCTTGCTGTACTGCACCTGCCACATCTCATTTATATTAGACCTTCTATGAATTTCCCTTCATCAGCTCCATATAGAGCACAACCTAATCTGAAATTAATATAATAATTATTTTGTCACATTTCAAAGCTACTAATTGTATACATGAACATAGCTATTTGAATGTACTAGTGCACGGGTACTCATAGTACGGCCCGCGGGCCGGCGGCGGCCCGGCAAGCCTTTCTTGGCGGCCCGCGGACCTTGCAGATACCTACCTGTGTTTTTTCTTCTTTTTTTTTTTTAAGTGCCAGCAAACACCGCCGGTTGCAGCAGCGCTCTATGGGGGCCGGGCGATTCTTTAAAAAACCATTCACTTGTTAATGAGGCTTTGTTGTATTTCACCTCTTTTTAGCGCCCCTGCATCTCCATGCAGGGGCGCTAAGAAGAGGTGAAATACAACAAAGCCTCATTAACAAGTGAATGGTCTTTTAAAGACCTGAGGCTGTGAAGTACTCAGTGCGGCTGTGTGTGCGCCCGGGAAGCTGTCTCAGCCCGGGCTGACACACACGCGGGGTGACGTGACAGAGGAAGGGAGACAGACATACAGAGGAAGGGAGACAGGGAGACAGAGGAAGGGAGACAGAGGAAGGGAGACAGAGGAAGGGAGACAGAGGAAGGGAGACAGAGGAAGGGAGACAGAGGAAGGGAGACAGAGGAAGGGAGACAGAGGAAGGGAGACAGAGGGAGGGAGACAGAGGGAGGGAGACAGAGGGAGGGAGACAGAGAGAGGGAGGGAGACAGAGAGAGGGAGACAGAGAGAGGGAGACAGAGAGAGGGAGACAGAGGGAGGGAGGGAGACAGAGGGAGGGAGGGAGACAGAGGGAGTCGGGGGGAGACAGAGGGAGTCGGGGGGAGACAGAGGGAGTCGGGGGGAGACAGAGGGAGTCGGGGGGAGACAGAGGGAGTCAGGGGGAGACAGAGGGAGTCGGGGGGAGACAGAGGGAGTCAGGGGGAGACAGAGGGAGTGAGAGGGAGACAGAGGGAGGGAGACAGAGGGAGGGAGACAGAGGGTGGGAGACAGAGGGTGGGAGACAGAGGGAGGGAGACAGAGGGAGGGAGACAGAGGGAGGGAGACAGAGGGAGAGGAGACAGAGGGAGAGGGAGACAGAGGGAGGGAGGGAGTCAGGGGAGGGAGGGAGTCAGGGGGAGGGAGGGAGTCAGGGGAGGGAGGGAGTCAGGGGAGACAGAGGGAGACAGAGGGAGACAGAGGGAGACAGACAGAGGGAGACAGAGGGAGGGAGACAGAGGGAGGGAGACAGAGGGAGGGAGACAGAGGGAGGGAGACAGAGGGAGACAGAGGGAGGGAGACAGAGGGAGACAGAGGGAGGGAGACAGAGGGAGACAGACAGGGAGGGAGACAGAGGGAGGGAGACAGAGGGAGGGAGACAGAGGGAGGGAGACAGAGGGAGGGAGACAGAGGGAGGGAGACAGAGGGAGACAGGTAGAGACAGAGGGAGGGAGACAGAGGGAGGGAGACAGAGGGAGGGAGACAGAGGGAGGGAGACAGAGGGAGGGGGAGACAGAGGGAGGGGGAGACAGAGGGAGGGGGAGACGGAGGGAGGGGGAGACGGAGGGAGGGGGAGACGGAGGGAGGGGGGAGACGGAGGGAGGGGGAGACGGAGGGAGGGGGAGACGGAGGGAGACGGACGGAGGGAGGGAGACGGACGGAGGGAGGGAGACGGACGGAGGGAGGGAGACGGAGGGAGGGAGACGGACGGACGGAGACGGACGGACGGAGACGGACGGACGGAGACGGACGGACGGAGACGGACGGACGGAGACGGACGGACGGAGGGAGACGGACGGACGGACGGAGGGAGACGGACGGACGGAGGGAGACGGACGGACGGAGGGAGACGGACGGACGGAGGGAGACGGACGGACGGAGGGAGACGGACGGAGACGGACGGAGACGGACGGAGACGGACGGAGACGGAGGGAGACGGAGGGAGACGGACGGAGGGAGGGAGACGGACGGAGACGGACGGACGGAGGGAGACGGACGGAGGGAGACGGACGGAGGGAGACGGACGGACGGAGGGAGACGGACGGACGGACGGAGGGAGGGAGACGGACGGAGGGAGGGAGACGGACGGAGGGAGGGAGACGGAGGGAGACGGACGGAGGGAGGGAGACGGACGGACGGAGACGGACGGAGACGGAGGGAGGGAGACGGACGGAGGGAGGGAGACGGACGGACGGAGGGAGGGAGACGGACGGAGGGAGGGAGGGAGACGGACGGAGGGAGGGAGGGAGACGGACGGAGGGAGGGAGACGGACGGACGGAGGGAGGGAGGGAGGGAGACGGACGGAGGGAGGGAGACGGACGGACGGAGACGGACGGAGACGGACGGAGGGAGGGAGAGAGACGGACGGAGAGAGACGGACGGAGAGAGACGGACGGAGAGGAGACGGACGGAGGAGAGACGGACGGAGAGAGACGGACGGAGAGAGACGGAGCGGAGAGAGACGGACGGAGGGAGACGGACGGAGGGAGGGAGACGGAGGGAGGGAGACGGAGGGAGGGAGACGGAGGGAGACGGACGGAGGGAGGGAGACGGACGGAGGGAGGGAGACGGACGGAGGGAGGGAGACGGACGGAGGGAGGGAGACGGACGGAGGGAGGGAGACGGACGGAGGGAGGGAGACGGACGGACGGACACGGACGGAGACAGACGGACGGAGGGAGACGGACGGACGGAGGGAGGGAGGGAGACGGACGGACGGACGGAGGGAGACGGACGGACGGAGGGAGGGAGGGAGACGGAGGGAGGGAGGGAGACGGACGGACGGAGGGAGGGAGACGGACGGACGGAGGGAGGGAGACGGACGGAGGGAGGGAGACGGACGGAGGGAGGGAGGGAGACGGACCGACGGAGGGCGGGAGGGAGACGGACGGAGGGAGGGAGGGCGGGAGGGAGACGGACGGAGGGAGGGAGGGAGACAGACAGACAGACGGAGGGAGACAGACGGAGGGAGGGAGACAGACAGACAGACGGAGGGAGACAGACGGAGGGAGGGAGACGGAGGGAGAGGGAGACGGAGGGAGAGGGAGACGGAGGGAGAGGGAGACGGAGGGAGAGGGAGACGGAGGGAGAGGGAGACGGAGGGAGGGAGGGAGACGGACGGAGGGAGGGAGAGAGACGGAGGGAGGGGGAGACGGAGGGAGAGGGAGACGGAGGGAGAGGGAGACGGAGGGAGAGGGAGACGGAGGGAGAGGGAGACAGAGGGAGGGAGACAGAGAGAGGGAGACAGAGAGAGGGAGACAGAGAGAGGGAGACAGAGAGAGGGAGACAGAGAGAGGGAGACAGAGAGAGGGAGACAGAGAGAGGGAGGGAGACAGAGAGAGGGAGGGAGACGGAGGGAGGGAGGGAGACAGAGGGAGGGAGGGAGACGGAGGGAGGGGGAGACGGAGGGAGAGGGAGACGGAGGGAGACAGACGGAGGGAGGGAGACAGACGGAGGGAGGGAGACAGAGGGAGGGAGGGAGACAGAGGGAGGGAGGGAGACAGAGGGAGGGAGGGAGGGGGAGACAGAGGGAGGGAGGGAGGGGGAGACGGAGGGAGGGGGAGACGGAGGGAGGGGGAGACGGAGGGAGAGGGAGACGGAGGGAGAGGGAGACGGAGGGAGAGGGAGACGGAGGGAGGGAGGGAGACGGAGGGAGGGAGGGAGACAGACGGAGGGAGGGGGAGACGGAGGAAGAGGGAGACGGAGGGAGGGAGGGAGACAGACGGAGGGAGGGAGACAGACAGACGGAGGGAGGGAGACAGACAGACGGAGGGAGGGAGACAGACAGACGGAGGGAGGGAGACAGACAGACGGAGGGAGGGAGACAGACAGACAGACGGAGGGAGGGAGACAGAGGGAGACAGAGGGAGACAGAGGGAGACAGAGGGAGACAGACGGAGGGAGGGAGACAGACAGACGGAGGGAGGGAGACAGACAGACAGACGGAGGGAGGGAGGGAGACGGAGGGAGGGAGACGGACGGAGGGAGACGGACGGACGGAGGGAGAGGGAGACGGAGGGAGACGGAGGGAGAGGGAGACGGAGGGAGACGGAGGGAGAGGGAGACGGAGGGAGAGGGAGACGGAGGGAGACGGAGGGAGACGGAGACGGAGGGAGACGGAGGGAGACGGAGGGAGACGGAGGGAGACGGAGGGAGAGGGAGACGGAGGGAGAGGGAGACAGAGGGAGACAGAGGGAGACAGACGGAGGGAGGGAGACAGACGGAGGGAGGGAGACAGACAGACAGACGGAGGGAGGGAGACAGACAGACAGACGGAGGGAGGGAGACGGAGGGAGAGGGAGACAGAGGGAGACAGAGGGAGACAGAGGGAGACAGACGGAGGGAGGGAGACAGACGGAGGGAGGGAGACAGACAGACGGAGGGAGGGAGACAGACAGACGGAGGGAGGGAGACAGACAGACGGAGGGAGACAGACAGAGGGAGGGAGACGGAGGGAGACGGAGGGAGGGAGACGGAGGGAGGGAGACGGAGGGAGAGGGAGACGGAGGGAGACAGACGGAGGGAGACAGACGGAGGGAGACAGACGGAGGGAGGGAGACGGAGGGAGGGAGACGGAGGGAGAGGGAGACGGAGGGAGACAGACGGAGGGAGACAGACGGAGGGAGACAGACGGAGGGAGACAGACGGAGGGAGGGAGACGGAGGGAGGGAGACAGACGGAGGGAGGGAGACAGAGAGAGGGAGGGAGACAGAGAGAGGGAGGGAGACAGAGAGGGAGGGAGACAGAGAGAGGGAGGGAGACAGAGAGAGGGAGGGAGACAGACGGAGGGAGGGAGACAGACGGAGGGAGGGAGACAGACGGAGGGAGGGAGGGAGACGGAGGGAGGGAGGGAGGGAGACGGAGGGAGGGAGGGAGACGGAGGGAGGGAGGGAGACGGAGGGAGAGGGAGACGGACAGAGGGAGGGAGGGAGGGAGGGAGACAGACAGACAGAGGGAGGGAGACAGACAGACAGAGGGAGGGAGACGGAGGGAGGGAGACAGAGGGAGGGAGACGGAGGGAGACGGAGGGAGGGAGACGGAGGGAGACGGAGGGAGGGAGACGGAGGGAGGGAGACGGAGGGAGGGAGACGGAGGGAGAGGGAGACGGAGGGAGACAGACAGACGGAGGGAGGGAGACAGAGGGAGGGAGACAGAGGGAGGGAGACAGAGGGAGGGAGACAGAGGGAGGGAGACAGAGGGAGGGAGACAGAGGGAGGGAGACGGAGGGAGGGAGACGGAGGGAGGGAGACGGAGGGAGGGAGACGGAGGGAGGGAGACAGACAGACGGAGGGAGGGAGACAGACAGACGGAGGGAGGGAGACAGACAGACGGAGGGAGGGAGACAGACAGACGGAGGGAGGGAGACAGACGGAGGGAGGGAGACAGACGGAGGGAGGGAGACAGACGGAGGGAGGGAGACGGAGGGAGGGAGGGAGGGAGACGGAGGGAGGGAGGGAGGGAGACGGAGGGAGGGAGGGAGGGAGACAGACAGACAGAGGGAGGGAGACGGAGGGAGGGAGACGGAGGGAGGGAGACGGAGGGAGGGAGACGGAGGGAGGGAGACGGAGGGAGGGAGACGGACGGAGGGAGACGGACGGAGGGAGACGGACGGAGGGAGACGGACGGAGGGAGACAGAGGGAGGGAGGGAGGGAGACAGACAGACAGAGGGAGGGAGACGGAGGGAGACGGAGGGAGAGGGAGACAGAGGGAGGGAGACAGAGGGAGGGAGGGAGGGAGACAGACAGACGGAGGGAGGGAGACGGAGGGAGGGAGACGGAGGGAGGGAGACGGAGGGAGGGAGACGGAGGGAGGGAGACGGAGGGAGGGAGACGGAGGGAGACAGAGGGAGAGGGAGACAGAGGGAGAGGGAGACAGAGGGAGAGGGAGACAGAGGGAGAGGGAGACAGAGGGAGAGGGAGACAGAGGGAGAGGGAGACAGAGGGAGGGAGACAGAGGGAGGGAGACCGAGGGAGGGAGACGGAGGGAGACCGAGGGAGAGGGAGACAGAGGGAGAGGGAGACAGAGGGAGAGGGAGACAGAGGGAGAGGGAGACAGAGGGAGAGGGAGACAGACAGAGGGAGAGGGAGACAGACGGAGGGAAGGAGACAGACGGAGGGAGGGAGACAGACGGAGGGAGGGAGACAGACGGAGGGAGGGAGACAGACGGAGGGAGGGAGACAGACGGAGGGAGGGAGACAGACGGAGGGAGGGAGACAGACGGAGGGAGGGAGACAGACGGAGGGAGGGAGACGGAGGGAGGGAGACGGAGGGAGGGAGACGGAGGGAGGGAGACGGAGGGAGGGAGGGAGACGGAGGGAGGGAGGGAGACGGAGGGAGACGGAGGGAGACCGAGGGAGACCGAGGGAGGGAGGGAGACAGATGGAGGGCGACGGGGAGAGAGGGGGAGAGAGGGGGAGAGAGGGGGAGAGAGGGGGACAGAAAGAGAGAGAGGGAGACAGAAAGAGAGAGAGGGAGACAGAAAGAGAGAGAGGGAGACAGAAAGAGAGAGAGATAGATAGAGAGAGAGAGAGATGTGTGTATGCCGGGTCTGGTGGGTCAGTGGACGAAGGCGTCCGCTGCAGGGGCCTGTGTTCAACCTCATGGTCATAGTTATTTTTTTTGCTCTAGCCCCGCCCCCTCCCCCACTGACCCCGCCCCCACTGGTGCGGCCCTCGGCCACAAACCACACTGTAAATTTGGCCCCCGAGAGAAAGTTTGTGAGTACCCATGTACTAGTGGTACTGTGCAATGCATTATGGGTAGAGTGGATTTACCATATCTTTAAAGTTTATGATGCTCATTAGGGACCTCTAGGCGCAGCTTGTGGTACTGCACCTAGACAAGCAGTGCTGGTGCCTTACTCACTAAGGACCTCTATGCGCAGCTTGCTGTACTGCACCTACCACATCTCATTTATATTAGACCGTCTATAAATTTCCCTTCATCAGCTCCACATAGAGTACAACCTAATCTGGAATTAATATAATAATTATTTTGGCACATTTCAAAGCTACTAATTGTATTTGTACTTTGTACTTCTAGTCGTTGCTTATGAGAAGCAAGGCTGGCAGTAACTGCGCCTCTTTTACTGCCAGCCTTGCTATTCATAAGCAAGGACTATAAGCACAAAGTTCGTGTTTAGGCACTGCTTGCCTGTTTTCAAAACACATAAATAAAAGACATTGTCATTTACAATGGCAATAGCTCAAATTCTCGAAAGGCGAGACCTATTGCATTGCAAATGCTTGTTGTGAAATGCTTTTGATTTGGCTGGGAAAAGGCTGGACTGACCCTTTGTTTGACCTGCACCTCAGCAATTCACATAACGTAGACCAGTGAGACTTTTGCCAGCAAATTTCAGCAATTGTTGGCAAAGCTATTAGATCTGGCTTTGAATTTTAGTTAAAAGCATCACTGATTGGCTTTGACAAAGCTGTTAGACATTCTCAATTTGTAGTTTCAGAAATGGCCTGGTTGCAGGTAGAGGGGAGCTGTTGGATGTGCTGAATCTCATCTGAGTCGTGGGCACTCTGTCATTGCTAAGAATACTAAAGGGGCGTTCCTGTAGTCATCCCGATCAGAGGAATAGGCCATGGCATCCCTAGCAATGCATTTATTTAGCTGCAAATTGAACCATTGTCTTGCTGTGAAAAAGAATTATAGAAAGGATTGTGTTTTATACACAATACATGTACGAATAAAGAGAATTGAATGTAAAAAAATGTGTGATGATTAGGATTACGTTTCAGATGTAAAATAGTTCCTAATTTCTTCCTATGAAAACTCATTATAGGACGTGGAAGGATGCACTCTAACAGCGAGTAGCATAAGGGTGAGACTAAAATACTCATCTGAGCTGATAGAAGTAATTGACAAAGTTTCAGTAGACAGTGGTTCCTGCCGACTCGTACATATCACAAATTGAGGGAGCCTTGAAAGAGTGCTGTCCTCTTGGTATTCATCCAAAAGCAAGGTAGCAGTCCAGTATACAGCTTCCATCTTCATCATGGGCCGCTTTGATTTGGTGTTGAGGAAGTATCATAAATCGTCTCGAAGATTAGCAAAACCTATAACCAGAGAAAATTAAGTGATGTTTTACAAAATGACTATGCCTTCCATTTCAAGTGGCCTTCTCCTGTAATTTCACTAGTGAAGGCACCCAAACACATTCAGAATTTTCTGCAAGCGGAAACCAAAATCCTTCAAAAAAGAACTGGGGCTCCTTTGACTCAGGATGTGAAGTGATATGGAAGCTGCTGGTCCCATTATAGGAGCAATGTCAATTTTCAGTTCAGAGAGTCAATGCATATTTTGTTTTCCTAATTTTCCTAATGACTTTTCCCAATGGCAGCATTTTAGTCTGTTCCTTTTTTGCTAAAGTATTTTTGAAAGTTTATTGTTTTTGTAATAAACAAAAATCAAACGAAATGTATCCTTACATGGGGTGACGCTTTTTCCTGCATTTAACATTTAAGAAAATCCACTGGTGCAGTATATTAAGTGTTGGATTTAAATACTCTGAATTGTTTATGAGCAAATCATTTTTCCAGTTAACATTTTTGCACCGTTTATCATCTGAAATAGCTACATTCTGATTTGCCAAACAAGTTCGCCTTTTTACGTGCGTTAGTAGAAGGGTATGGTAACTTTGTAAGCCAAATAAATAACCCATTCACGGGCAGTCTTTATCACACGTCCTGCTGGCAATGGGGTGGAGAGCTTACTTGCTACAAACCTGAATTTATTTATGCTGGGTGGGAAGTGAGGCGCAAGATCACCCGTACGGCAACTACACTTACAAGTCATACAGGTAAATGGATGAGAGCGCCTTGTTATCCAGTAGTGGGGTATCTTTCATAGATTCACATGCTTGAATCATTCCCCGTCGTAGAGATGGGAGTCCCACGGTAAAAAAATCAAGCATTAATTAACAAATATCATAGGCTATAATGGCCCTAGGCCATATTGTTGATAGCCTATCTATGTCCTTTTCAAAAAAAGGACCAAATGTTGAACAGAGCCAGTCAGCTGTCAGTATCCTCTAGAACACTCCCAGCAGAGGCAGATTCCCTCAGATTTTTACCACACTTTGTGTGGAAGGGAGTCTCCCTGAGTGCTACTTAGTTTCTTACTACTACTTCTTGAATTTTTACAGTCTGGACACCATGTCTGACAAAAGAGGCCTTTTCCGCCCATATAAGACCTGTGGCAGAAAAAGGGTCCATGTGGATGATCCACATAAGGAGTGTATATTATGCCTCTATCCTAAACATGAGGTGAGGGAATGCAAGATCTGACGTACCTTTTCTTCAAAAACTCTCAAGGATAGAGAGGGAATGTTGTTGCTGTGGCTCCAGACCACTAAGCACCAAACAGTTTCATCAAATGAAGAGAGTGAGAGATCCTCCACGTCTCACAAGAGGGCCAGGTCGAGGGACCGTTTCTCTGGAGAAGGTAGGATACACCATAAACCACCTTATGGCACCAAGGACTCTAAGAAGGAGAAAGAAGTGAATTACTCCTCAGAGCCTACATTGTCTGTGCCCTCCACTCCGCCCAGAAAGGACAAAGACCATCCAAGAGCCTCCTCCTCTGAACCTGTGAGGCTGAAATCTGGCAAAAAACCATTGTCAACGATTTTACCACACTCGTCGACGACTATAAGTGTGACATCGTCGGCACCATCGACAACAGCAATATTGGATCCTATATCGTCGACGAGAGCCTAGCTCTCTAAAAGCCCGTCGAATTTGAGATTTCCATTTTCATCGAAGACCGTCGACGTACACCCCTTGACAAAGATATCATTGACTAAGATACTGCCGACGAAGATTCCGTCTACAAGTAATTCGTTGGTGAGTGTCCCGTCGACGACCACCATGTCGGTGACACTACCGTCAACAACGACCCCGTCGACAACGGAATCTGCCCTTCTGGCTATGTCTGCTCCGTTGACGCCATCGTCAACAAGGATTACTCGGATCACAAAGGTAACCAAGACTTTTTTACGCCCATCCATATCTGAGTACAGGAAGGTGTCACCGTTAATCCCATCACATCTCTTGGACATACAGGACTCTGATGATGAGGATGATGGCGTTTATGGTGTAGCTCATAGTCCATATGAGCTGCATGTAAAATATCAAGATGAGGAGGATGAGGATTACCAGGAAGAAAACCAGTACTATCAGCAAAGCTATGTGGCGCTACCATCCATATGGTTTTCAACCAGAACCGCATCCCAGAGACATGGCTTATCTGCTACTTTCTCTCATCCAGTCCGGATTTCGCCGCAACCACAGCACCGAGACAGCCCTCCTAGCCGCCACCGACGACATCAGAACCCTGCTAGACAACGGTGAAACCGCGGCCCTCATCCTCCTGGACCTGTCGGCCGCCTTCGACACGGTCTGCCACCACACCCTACGCGCACGCCTCCACGACGCAGGGATTCAAGAGAAGGCCCTGGACTGGACCACCTCCTTCCTCTCCGGTAGAACACAGAGCGTCCGCCTTCCTCCCTTCCGCTCCAAAGCCACCGAGATCATCTGCGGCGTACCCCAGGGCTCATCCCTCAGCCCCACGCTGTTCAACGTCTACATGGCCCCGCTCGCCCGCCCGCATCGCCCGTCTCACAACCTCAACATCATCTCCTACGCCGACGACACCCAGCTGATCCTCTCCCTCACCAGAGACCCTCACACAGCCAAAACCAACCTCCACGAGGGAATGACGGCCGTCGCCGACTGGATGAGAAACAGCCGGCTGAAGCTGAACTCAGACAAAACGGAGGTCCTCATCCTCGGGTCCACCCCCTCGGCTTGGGACGACTCCTGGTGGCCCTCCTCACTAGGAACGGCCCCCACACCCACCGACCACGCACGCAACCTAGGGGTCATCCTCGATTCCACCCTCTCCATGACGAAGCAGGTCAACGCCGTCTAACCTCCTGCTTCAACACCCTCCGTATGCTTCGCAGGATCTACAAGTGGATCCCCACCGAAACCAGAAGGACGGTCACCCAGGCTCTCGTCAGCAGCAGACTGGATTACGGAAATGCCCTCTACGCCGGAGCCTCGGCGAAACTCCTCAAACGGCTCCAACGCATCCAGAACGCTTCAGCACGTCTGATCCTCGACATCCCGCGCCGCAGCCACATCACACCCCGCCTGAAAGACCTGCACTGGCTCCCCGTCAACAAGAGGATAACCTTCAAGCTCCTCACCCACGCACACAAAGCACTCCACAACACCGGACCAGCGTACCTCAACTGCCGCCTCAACTTCTACACACCCACCCGCCAGCTCCGCTCCGCCGACCACGCCCTCGCCACCGCCCCCCGCATCCGAAGAGCAACCACCGGCGGCAGATCCTTCTCCCACCTCGCCGCCAAGACATGGAACACCCTCCCCTCCACCTACGGCAGACACAGGACCTACTGACCTTCAGGAGACTCCTCAAGACCTGGCTATTCGAACAGTAGCAGCTCCCCCCTCCCCTCAGCGCCTTGAAACCCTCACGGGTAAGTAGCGCGCTTTACAAATATAATGATTGATTCATTGATTGATCCAAGAACTGCAGGCGATGTTGGTGAATTACAGGCAACTGTTTCCGCCGCAAGGGCGATCAGACTGAGAGATCATTACCTCACGCAGATCTGCCAGTTATGCAGCCTCCAGTCACACCTACGACTACTCCTCGCCCCTTACCAACAGACCCTGTCGCAGGGGATACATCTGCTTTGGACGAAGAGGGTGAGTTACCGGATCCTATCTCCGCACCAGATCCTTGGGATGACTATATCATACCAGCGCCCTCCCCTCCTCCATACCTACCATCAGATTCTCCCCTCAGAGGACATAGGAGGATTTCATGGTTTGATGGAGAGAGCATCCACCAGGTTTCCCTTGGCAATGACGGTCAAGCAGACCGACTGCTTCTTGTACGGTTTCAAGGAGGACACCGAGTTAGTGCGCTCCATACCCATTATTGATTTCATATGACAAGAAGGCATAAAAATTATGAGAACAATGGCAACCATACCTCCGGTACTCCAACGAATTGAGAAAAAGTATAGGACTCCGTAGGATTCTCCATCTTGCCTCATAGGAAACCCCATGCCAGATTCAGTCATCGCTCAAGCGGCACAACGAAGATCCAAGAACCCCTGCCACCCCAATCACTACTCCATCTGATAAGGAGGGGTGCAAGATGGACATTCTTGGAAAGCGCTTCTCCGCTATGGTCGCAGTCGCGATCAGGGCGGCGAATGCATTAGCCATCATCGGTAGCTATGACTGCCAGATGTGGTCGGATATGGGAGCTTTGGTGGATCTGAAACCAGAGGACACAGGCATGAAGAGTGGAAGATCCTGTTAGAAGGAGAACGCGCAGCGTCGGAAACTATCCACTGCGCTCTCGACGTAGCCAACACATGCTTTTGACAATTGGCGGGTGCCGCCGTGCTCAGAAGACAGGGGTGGTTAAAGGCGACCACCTTTAGGGCAGAGGTACAGACGAAGATTTTGGATTTGGTTTTCAACGGGGTTCCCTGTTTGGAAGACATATTGACAAGGCACTTTTGGCGATCAAGACTGATAGACACTGCAAAATCATTAGGCACGTTATAATATCGAAAAGTGCCATTCAGAGGGGCTAGAAGATGAGATTTTACCTCATACAAAGGAGGTTACCAGATGGCCCAACAGTATCAGCCTTATCAGCCTCAATACCGGCAAAGTTATAACCCTCCAGCTTACCCCTAGTCTTCTACGGCTGGTTTCTCTCGCGAAGGGGGCCGCAAAAGAACTCCTTCCCAAGGTTGTGATCCTAACGGGAAACAATGATCACGTGCAGGTACCAGCTCCCCCCCCCCCCCCTCACCCTGTGGGTGCGAAGATTTCCAACCATGTTCATCAGTGGCGCAATATAACAACAGATCAGTGGGTGTTACACCTCGTCACCTTTGGACACACCCTAGAATTCAGTCAGCGCCCACCGAATACTCCACCCAGAGGAGCCCTTACTGCAGAAGGAAGCTCCAGTCATACTCTCCAAAGGAGCGATAGAAAAGGTCCCTTTATCTCAAAGGGGAAGAGGTTTCTATTTCCGTTTTTTCTTTATAAGGAGGAAATCAGGGAATGGAGACCAATACTTGATCTCCGGAATCTCAACAAGTTTCTCAGAAAACAGACGTTCAGGGCGGTAATATTCTCAGAGATTCTACATTGTCTCAACAAAGGAGACTTCATGACCTCGCTCGACACGGAAGATGCATATTTTCACATCCCTAGCCATCAGAAACATCGGAAATGTTTAAGATTTACGGTAGCTGGTACCCACAACCAATTCAAAGTACTTCCGTTTGGGCTCAAATCAGCGCCAAGAATCTTCACCAAGTGCCTTACCCCGGTAGCAGCAGCCCTATGATCTCAAGGTCTCCAAGTATTCCCATACCTGGACGACTGGCTGCTCAAAGCAGCAACAGCTCAGAAGGTCAGTCAAACTACAAACGTCTGCCTTTAGTTATTCCGGGCTCTAGGCCTCACTGTAAACAAGGAAAAAATCTTCACTCCTGCCCAGTCAAGTCTTATAGTTTCTCGGAGCTACAATAGATACCATCCACTGCAAAGCTTTCCTATCACAAGAGAGGCAGATATGATTGCAACAGCTGGCAAAGAGTATGTAAAAAAAAAAGGGTCTGTTTCAGTACGAACATACAAATTGCTCCTGGGAATATGTTCATCAGCGATCGATCTAGTACCACTTGCCAGACTAAGGATGAGGCCTCTTCAGGGACACTACAGAGGCAGTGGCTGCAAGCCTCTGGATCCTTTGAGGATATAATACAGATAACACGCATGATGAAAGAAGCCCTATAATGGTGGTTTCACAGACCAAATCTCTCAAAGGGCCTTACTTTCATTCAAACCACCCCAGATTTCATTTTAACTACAGACGCCTTTAGGGATGGCTGTGGAGGCCATCTGCAGGAGTTTCAAATTCAGGGCAAATGGGACAGTGCGCAAAGGCTACAGCACATCAACAGGTAGAGCTCAAAGCCATTTTTCTATCTCTTCAGGCTTTCTTGCCAAGGATTGCAGGTTCTTCCGTGCTGGTTCGTACGGACAATACGACCAGCATGTACTACGTCAACAAGCAAGGGGGAACCAAGTCCATCACACTATCACAGGAGGAGCAGGAGCTGTGGGACTGGACAACGCAACACAGAATCTCGCTCAGAGCCGAGCGTGTCCGAGAGCTACACAACTCACTGACAGATACACTAAGCAGAGCGCAGTCCAGTTGCCACGAATGGGAATTGGAACAGTGCTAGCTCGACAAGGTGTTTCATATGTGGGTAAAGCCAGCTTTAGACCTCTTTGCCAGGAGACAGAACGCCAAATGCCAGTCCTATGCTAGCAGATTTCCTCTCTCAGGGTCGTGGGGGAATGCCCTTTTAATGAAATGGTCAGGGATATATGCATATGCTTTTCCCTCCATCCCTTTAATTTCCAGGGTGAAAACCACGATGGCCCAGGCAGCACTGGTTCCCGGATCTACTTCTGTTGTCGGAATCGAAACCCATACACCTACAACCATCTCCATCTCTCCTGACCAGAGACATGGGCCAAGTATGTCACCCAGACCCAGAGTCTCTTCATTTGCATGCATGGCTCCTGTGTTCTTGGAGTTCAAAGACATGAATATCTCACAGGAGTGCAGGGATATCATTGCAAAATCCATAGTTGAAAGCACTAATAAGACGTACTGCTTAAAGTGGAAGCGGTTCTGCTGCTCGTGCCAAAGGAACGACTTAAACCTGTTGCAAAGGATTTCCGGAACAGATTTTTACCCATCCACTCTCTTTAGCAAAATCAGGCCTCACTTTCCCTTTAGTGAAGGTGCACCTCGCCTCGATTTCCCGAAACAGAAGATCTCCTAATGTTCCGTCTCTCTGTGTCTCGAGTCTAGTGATGCCATTCATGAAGGGGCTCTTCCGTGCCTTCCCTCCGGTGCGAGCACCCCCTCCGGAATGGAACCTCAACTTTGTCCTCGCCCAATTGATGAAGCAGCCCTGTGAACCAATTCACAAAGCTGAGCTCCCTGCCATACAGACTTTTCAGCACAAATATACATATTTGTTCAGCGCTGATAAGACCCTCCCTGCCCTAGAGAGTTTACTGTAATAACTTACAATGGATATATGCACAGGAGTGAGAGGAGCTCTCGGTCTGTCAAATCTTTTGGTAATACTAATTTGTGCACAATGGGGTAAGATCACCATGTTGTTCAAACCTTCCCATTACATTTGTGTCCAAGGTTGAAGAGGAGATCCCTGCCATGCTTGAGCCTGCAATAATATGTTCTCCGGCCTGAAAGGGAATCCCTTACCATGCAATACTTAGTCTTTAATTTGGAAGGGAACTCCCTGCTATGCTAAGCTTGCAGTAATAATAATCCCATGTGCCCTGGGGAGAGGAAGAGAGCTCCCCCTGTTGTGCAGAATTTACAGTACATATGCATACAGGGCGAAGAGGGGTCTTTCTTCTGTTCAAGGCATACAGTAATATGTGCCCTGAGCTGAGAGCGAGTCCCAGGCCAACCAGAGCCTAATGTAACAAGCATTTGCAATGCAATAGGTCTCGCATTTACGAGACTTTGAGCTATTGGCACTGTAAATGTCAATAGCTTAAATTCTCGCAAATGTGAGACCTATTGAATTGCAAATATTGTTTGTTTCTAAGTGCCCCATGCCGTGCTTGCACAGAATAATGGCCTCTATTAAGTGCAAGCACGGCATGGGGCGCTTGGAAACAACCCACACAAAAAATATTTGTAAAGCAATAGGTGTCGCATTTGCGAGAGTTTAAGCTATTGTCATTTACAATGCCAATAGCTCAAACTCTCCTAATTGCAAGACCTATGGCATTCCAAAGAAGCGGCCGCCATTGTCCCGGCTGCTTGGATAGTGAAAGCGCGCATGGCGCGCTGAATGTTGCTGCAAAGGGCGTCGTGCCTGCAGAAGACAAAACTCACTAAAGAAATAGTGCTTACAGACTAAATAACACAGACAGTGTAACAACAGAAGTAGGGCCTGTCCTCAAGGGAGGCTACAAGGGAAGACAAGGTGGTACTAAGGAGGGACTAACAAGCCGATTACCGAATCAGAAGCCAGCATTTACAAAGGACAAAGACACAAGCCAATGAAAAATATGGGTGGAGAGTGGGCGGAGCTTCAAGTGCATGCTCTAATACAGCATGCCTCGTAGAGCAGAGCATGCGCTGCCCAGGCTCGACCTAAAAAATAACTGTATGCGCACAGAACTGACATTACTATCATGCGTCATTTGGGGAGTAAAAAGGAGTATTCTGCCAGTTGAGTCTTACGGATACTTGTTGTGAGGGTGCCAGGGTCACAGAACATCCTTCATTCTTGCAGTCGTCTGTGAATCCAGTGCCTTAGACTGTATACAGTTTTCAATATTGATAGTGTGACACCATAATTTTGATATTTAGTGGTCTTTTCACTTCCTAGATTGGTGACAAACTTAGTGATGCAAGGTCAGACTGGGTCAGAAAATAGGCCTGGCACCAAAATAAAAGTGGCCCAATTAGGGAATTAGACAACTAAAAAAGTCTTGGATCTGTGCTTCTCCGCCAACTCACTTAAGATCTTAGGCAGACTGGGGAAATTCACAGATGCTATCCGACTCGCACTCCTCAGTGTCCCAACAGGGTGATAATGGCATTGTCAAAGTGCGCCTCATGCACTCTTCCTTTTAAGGTCTCGCCTAGCTTTGCAGCGCGCATGCGCTGCTCGCTCTGCGAGGCATCTTGTAATCAAGGAGATTTCAGAAGTGGAGTTTAAGCCCCGCCCATCTTTTTGATTGGCTGGCTTCATCGTCTATGGTAAACGCTGGCCTCCGATTGAAAATGAGGCTTCTTTGTTACCGCCCTGTCTCCTTTTTGGACGGCCCATCCGGACTCGATCTTTTACTGGCGGCGTTATACTATCTCCTATAATTAATCGGTGAGCACTTTTTTTTATTTGCAGCGCGGTCGCTTACGTGATACAGCCCACGCCGAGGCTCGAACCCTGTTCTCCAGCTCCAAAGTCGGCAGCATTATATGTTGAGCCACCTCCTCGCTTCGATTCTCTGCACCGTTTGTTTCAATTGTTACTGGAAGTCTGTGAATCAATTTACTTTTTAAATTTAAAAATGCCAGACCTCACCTTTGCCAATACTTGTCAAGTATCCCTGCCACACTGGTGGGCGACATCGCCCTCCCTTCCATTAGATGTAATTAATGATTAACCGTGTATCACATGAACACGCTGGACCATAGAGTAATTTGTAAACAACGTCCGATAATTTTGTCTTAAGTCTCATAGCTATTGACTGCGCATGTCCAAATGTACCTTGGCGGTCATGGTATAGTCAGGCAGAAGGTCGGCGTGCTGATTAAAAACGTTCAACACTTTCATGTTTTCCTGCCCCTACAATGGCTGACGCTGGTTTGAGACCCGCCCCCAAAGACACATAAGTTATTGGAACCATACAACATAAGTGATTGGAACCATACAATACAGTTTCGGAAATCTCGCGAGACCCGCAGCTTTGAATGATGGGCGCTATGCTGTACCGTAGTTTTGGTTCTCGGGCCGTGCAGCGCGGTCGGCCTGTAAAGTCTCGGAACCATAAGCGGGCAGCGACTGTAAAGCGCCAACCACAGTCCACAACAATTGCCACCTGCACCGGACCAGGAGGAGGAACACTGGCGGTCCTACGCAGAAGAGGAGGATGGGATGGCACAGGGAATAGAAGAGTCTACTACGCCCGAGGAGCAAAATGAAGACTCTGGAGCTGGCGAGCCTGACCTTCCAGGACTGGTTTCAGTACAAACCGCCCCTGGAGCCTGCGTGGTTCTCATACCTTCGGCACAGGTGAGTGAGAGCTGTTGATGGCACTAAGGCATAACTAGAGTGGCCAAGGCTTAGACCACTAGTAAAGGACTGCCATAAACGGAGAGGAAGGACTACACTCAAACATGCAAAAAATGTTTTGAGCCAAGTGCAGACAGTAGATTGAATCGTACGAGACCATTTGTATAGTTGAGAGTTACAGTAAACAGTACCGTCTTTCAAAGTAACTACGCCCTGCATGATTCATGGGTCTAAAAAGTATGTTTTATTTTGGATCATAGAAGAGACAAAGTGAATTGCGTCTGCACACTGATAGTATTTTTGCTTTCGTGTATGCATGAGCCGTGTGTCTAGTTTTGATATGTGAATGCACAAGGTGTTTGATCGGCCAGCAAGAGACTGTGGTTCTAGAGACTGGTTTTATTCAGAGTAAATTTATGTGCGATATGTATCTTTTAATTTCAAGCGTGAAGATCACAGGGTATCTACTTTTGTCCCTTTCCAGTGTGTGTGCAGGGAACTTGTACAGTGCTGAACAATCATTTGATGCTTGGCATGAATTTGTTACTCGTTGGGCTTTCTCACGTGCTCACTACATTTCATACTGTCACCACTTAATATGCTCATTGCCTTTCACATTCCCTCTCTGTGACTGGTTTAGAAAAGTATAACTGTCTTGAGAGTTTGTTGTCAAATATTTTAAGGTCTTAAATCCCATTAAACAAAGTGCTGTTGGTGAAGAAGCCGGGCTGGCCTCAGTTATGGCTCACACCACTGAGCCAGTTGGCAATCATGGATCATACTCTTATGATGCATGCTTCCCTAAACAAAAGCATGCCAGTGCACTTTATGCATCTGCATGTATGATTTACACAATGCTGTTTTATTCATGTAGGGTTGTAAGGTATTTAACCATAGCCGGAGGACAAGCGGTTATGCACGTGTAGGCTGATGCAATTACTATAATTGTGGGTAGTATGTCTCCAGTTTCTACTGTCACCCAATTCTAGACTTAACTCTTAGGCTTTAAGCAGTGTTTTCTCAAGTTAGTTACACAGTGCTGCGGTAATAATGAGCAATTTGACCCTTGCATTGGACTAATAAACGTGTTTATTAGTAGACTTGCACCATATAATGTGTTATATTTTTATTTATTTATTTTTATTAAGGAGTTTTATATAGCGCTGGCCGGACCCGGGGATATCGGAGCGCTTTACAACAGTTTTAGTGTAAGAGTCATACAATAGAGCAGTAGTATACATATTGGTTCGGAAGTCCAAGTGTGCTGTGCAGCATTGAGGTAGTACGAGAGTCCTGAGATAACTTCATTGAGTTATTGGCCCACATTTATTTTCACTAACAAGGCATAAGTATATTTACTTAATCTGCAATTCTGCCTCTTTTTGATTACTATCTTTGATTGCTTTTTAGCACTCTTTATATTTCTAGTTTTGGATCTATAGTTTGAGCGTGTCCAGCAAGGCAGCAGTGAAGCAATCTAGCCAAGTGTTGCAGTGATAAATAGTGTGAGCAAGGCATCCCGTATAAATGATTTCTGAATGTCACCATTGACATAACATGTACAGTGAGCATTGTTGCTTACAATGAGCAGGACAGATATTGATAAGGCCGATAGCACTGTATGAATTATGGTGAGCTGTAGCAGGGAGGGAATTCCAAATAGCAGTAATTGACCCGGAGAAACGCCATCCCTGAGACAGACAGCAGGGAGTAGTTCCAAGCTCTGATTTCTCTGCTCAGTGTTACCTTAAGCAAAGGTAGGTCAGGACTCTGAACCTTGCTGTGAGAAAACGGAGTTCCATAAACGGAGGAGCTGCCTGGACGAAAGAAGCATTACACAGCTTGGAGGAGGAATGAGTGCTCGGGAGTGAAGAGTGAGGAGGAGAAGCTGGGTCTGTGTAAGCAGCTGCCCATAATGACCAGGCACATGGAGAGGAGAAGTCTGCCTGTGATGCAACGCCTCTCCGAAGGCCCTCTGTCAAAAATCACTTGAAGAGAGTCCGGTATATTGAGAGGAGAAACTGGCCATAGGCTGTTGCAACACCATGTTCCTGCTGTAGAGTAGCACCAGAAAAGATGCATGGAGGCCAACTATGATCTGTGCTGCTTGTCCAAGAATACCTCGCCATGGGGCAAGAGAGAATAGTTGTTGTGCATAAGTAAGCCTCTGGACCGATGTTCAGGCGAATATCCACTCACGTAGGTATTCCTGGCAATCTAGTGGAAAAGAAAGAAATGCCTTTGCACTCAAGGTATTCAAGCCCCTGCCGTACTCAAGCGTGCAATAATGCTCCAATTACTTACCAGGAATATTCACTACTGTTCACCCTACTCATACTCGTCACAGCCATTACTTTTGAGGTGGATCCCACCTCTGAGACAGGAAATAAAACTCAAGTGCTGTAATGAAAGCTCCACCCACCCAGCTGGGTTAATAAAATGGCTGGCATTACCAACATTTTCCTGTAATTTTCATGCCTAGTACTAGAAACAGGAATGTTTTTGGGACGTAATGACTGACCAGAACAAGTTGTACGAATAGTACAGACGAGCACTGTTAAGTAATTGGGGCTTTACACCAGCCTCCTTTGTTCCAGTCATTGCTTTTGTGGTACACCAAAGTGCAAAAGTCTTGTGCACACTGATACATATAAATACATAACTATACAATTCCCCCATCTTTAATGCATATTGGTGACCCGTAAATCCTTGCAGTGCATTAATCTATTAGTTTGAAAATGAGTTTAAATTAATTCAGATAATAACAGACTTAAGAACATCAAAATTCAAGTCTGACTACCCAATCTTTTGCAGACGATTGTATTTTATAAACCTATGGTCAGATGACCAAGTTCCAGCTCAGCAGCAGATTTCTTGAATAGAAACTCCTTGAAATTCTACCACCAAAAAGCAGAAACCTCTTTCAGAAAGTCCTTGAACAGTACTTGGAATTTTCTAATTTTGCTCTCAGTAAGTTTGCAGGAGAGTTAATGTAATCCATCTGCTTAAAGCTACTTTGGTTGCTTTCTTACCTTTTCCCAACTATCTAAATGTAACAAACAAATGGTCTGATCTCTGTATTCACTGAACATGTTGCTATACAGTGACGGAGCTCTTTTAACATCTAAAGTACTTAATAACTGTTCCTCCACAGGAGGAGTGGGATGGAAGTTGAAAGAACCACCTTTGAGAGATATTAAAAGTAATATTAACCTGATTCTATCTTATATCCACTCTTGATTACGTCCAGAACCCACTTATCCCTCACATAACTGATTAATACGTCCTCCAATCTGTAACTCAGGGGCCATTGTCTTCCTGATTTATGATGTAGTCAGTAGCTTCTCAGACAAATGCAAGCTAGAAGACTTTTCATTGTATCTTGAAACCCTAGTTTATATATTGTTGCCTCTTAGTAGGTTGTCTGAATGGTAACTTTAAGGCAGTCAATCTTCTTAGCCGGATATTTTAATATATCTTAAGCCAAGGAAGATCTGCCCACCAAGCTTGCTACCAGTGAGTCAACTAAAACAGAATTAGGAAGAATTGAATCCATATTCTTCAAGGATAAAGCCAAGATGTCAATCTTGGATGAGTTATCTTCTTTGCTGGGTTATCTTATCCTTCCAGATCCTCCAGTTCTTGTTGGATAACATCAGTGATTGGGACCCCTGGATGAAAAGATCTTTGAAACTGCCTGAGAAGGGATGTGAGATACTAAATCCTTTGAATGTATCTGCTCTTTTGATCGGGGAAGATGCAAGCTCCTCAGTATCATCAGAACTAGAAATGGCTGAATAAGCCTCCATCACTTTCCTTTTTTTTTCTCCCAACAATTCTCTTTATTAGTTTATAATAAGCATACAACAATGCTGCCCAGTTAACAGGTGGGCGGTAATGCGTGTTATTAAATATACTTCCATGAATCATCAGACAAGTGATACAGTGACATGAATCATGCCCTCCTTTGGCAGAATGTTTTCTCATAATGGCGCCACAGAATGTGCCCACTCCTCTTAAAAAGCCTTTAGACAAGCAGTCAGACACCCTATGAAATGCCAAACAAAACCATCAAATAATTGCTTCCAAAACACCATTGCTTAACCTCCAGGGTGGGGTGGAATGTAAGCTCTTGTTTACTCCAGTATTGGAGCTTTCATAGATTCCCATGCTTGGAATCATTCCCCGTCGTCGAGATGGGAGCCTCGGTAAAAAAAACCATATATATATATATATATATATATATACACATAAATATACAACAGTAGTAAATAACCATTACAAAAGAGAAACAGGCCTAGGCCTAATCCCATTTTGTAGTCAGACCATGTCTTTTTGTAAAAGAGACCAAAGAGAAACATTAGCCAATCAGAGCAGCCTCACCCTCTAGAACCTTGGTGAAAGAACCTCAGCTCCTCAGATTTTCTACTGCACGTTGTGCAGAAGGAAGTCTCCTAGAGCTCTGCTCTATTTCAACTATTTTTCAGCTGTTTCTTCAGTTTTTTCTTGGCAAGGATGTCTGAAAAAGAAAAGAAAGCTTTGTTTAAGCCTTGTGCCACTTGTGGGAAAAAGAGGCTTTATGTGGAGGATAGGCATAAGGACTGTATATACTGCCTATACCCGGACCACAAAGCTGCGGAGTGCAAGATTTGCCGCACCTTCTCAACCAAGACTCTCCGGGATCGTGAGGGTCGTTTACTTACCTGGCTTCACAAGTTAAAGTCAAGGAAAGACACTGTGTCCAGTGACAGTGAGGAGTCGTCTTCCGCCGTCTCATCCAGAAGGTCAGTCAAGAGGGTAGGGGTTCCCCATCATCATCTCTGGGTCACCCCTCTAAGGCCTCAAAAAGACCCCAAAGGAGTCTGAGGACCAAGGTTCTATCAAATCTCCTCACTGCGGTGTAAAGGAGAGGGAAGCACCATTATCTTCTTCTTCCACGACCCCAGGCAAAGAAAAATCTGTGAAGAAGCCTTCTTCTCAATCTTCAGAGAAGAGTTCACACTCGTCGTCGACGCGCAAACCCTCGTCGACGAAGATGGCGAAACCGCAGGCTAAACATGCTCCTGTGTCGACGCCGTCTCTTTTTCCAGTGTCGACGGGCTCGTCGACGAGCACGGTGTCGACGATGGTGTCGACGAAGATTGCGGCCACAGTTCCGTCTACCACTGTGGCGTCGACGACGAGAGTGTCGACGATGACGGCCACGACAATCACGACGACGTCAGCAGGGGTGCTGTTAACCTCGTCGACGACCGTTTCGACGACGCTCATAGTCTCGTCGACGATCAGCTCGACGTCGAAGCTTCCGTCGATGGTTCCATCTACTCTCTCGTCGACGGTGCTTCCGTCGACGATGTCGTCGTCGACGGTTTTCACCTCCACGTCGACGAGACCGTCGACGACACCGTCGACGGGGAAAATTTCGATTTCTATTAAAAGAAAAGGGGTTATGCCGGAAAGGCTTTCACCCAAGACAGTGGATCCCTTACCACCTGCATTGTTGTTGGAGGAGGAAGAGGACTCAGATGGTGATGACAGCCAGTTTGGCTATGCTAACAGCCCTTCCCAGCTTCTGGTGAAATGTCAGGAAACGGATTCTGAGGGTGATTATTATCAAGAGCAGACTGCTCCACAGCAGCAATATCCAACTCAGGACAACGTTCAGCAACAGATGGTGTCTGTTCCCACCTCGCTGTTAGCGGACTTACAGGGGATGCTTCTAGACTATCGTCAGAGGTTGTCTTCGCATCCTCCACAACCTGTTATCATACCACAGCCTGTGCATACTCCTCAACCCATGGTAATGGTTTCACCACCTCCATCGACTTGTCCACAAATCCCAACAGAGGCAGTTCTTCAACCCCAGGAGGTTTCTTCAGAGGAGGAGGAAGGTGAACTGGTACAGCAGGATGATGGAGAGGAGTGGGATGACTATGTGATTCCTGATCCCGCTTCGCCAACTCCTGCCCCGGTGGATTCTCCTCCTGCTGACATTGGGGGTTTTCACAAGTTGATGGAAAGGGCTTCTCTACGTTTTGAACTTCCTATGCCCTCTGTTCAAACTGAGTGCTTTCTATATGATTTTAAGGAGCCGAGTAAGAGGATGATACGTTCCATTCCCATAGTATCTCACGTATGGGAAGAAGGGTTAAGGACCATGAAAAATCCAGCTACAGTGGTCCCAGTCTTGCCACGCTTAGACAAACAATATAAGGCCTCTGATGACAGTCCAGCCTCATTGACTAGTCAACCAAAGCCGGATTCAGTCATTTCCCAGGCAGCGCAGAGAAAATCAAAGAATCCTTCAGCGCCCCTGACCACACCACCAGACAAAGAAGGCAGGCGCCTGGACAATGCAGGGAAACGATTTTCCTCTATGGCAAGTCTGCTGATTAGAGCCGCAAATGCACTAGCAATACTTGGACGATACGACCGCCAATTGTGGTGCGACCTTTCACCTTATCTGAATCAGTTGCCTGAGACGGCTAAGTCGGAAGCAAAGAAGATCCTACTTGAAGGAGAACTAACATCTGCAGAGATCATCGATTGTGCGATGGACATCGCTACAACATCTTTCCGCTCCCTGGCAGGGGCAGCTGTGCTTCGTCGACAGGGTTGGCTCAAGGCAACGTGGTTCCGGCCAGAGGTGCAGAATAAGATCCTGGACCTCCCATTTGATGGGGAAGCTCTTATTCGGAAAGCACATTGATGACGCTCTCCAAGATATTAAAAAAGACACTGAGACTGCTAGGTCATTGGGGACCCTTCAGTACCGGAAAGTCCCATTTCGTGGAGCTAGAGGCAGGGGTGCTCCTTCATACAGAGCATCCTATCAACAACAGAGATATTCCTCTTATGCCCCCATATCTCAGTCTTATCGGCCTTCTTACAACCAGAAACAAGGCCAGACATCATCTTTCTCCAGATCCAACTTTAGGGGAAAGCAAAATCGTCAGGGACGAGACGCCTCTAAGAGGCAATAGCGGCGACCTGGCTCTTTGCGCTGTGCCCTCCTCCTCCTCCAAGACATCTGTAGGAGGCAGGGTATCTCGTTACCTACACAACTGGCAACGGATTACTTCAGACCGTTGGGTCCTAAGCATCATTCAGAGTGGCCACACCCTGGAGTTCGTCCATCTACCACCATCCAGAGCTCCTTCCGCCATTTCCATGAAACATCTGCGTCTTCTTCGGCTCGAAGTTCATCAACTGCTGATCAAGGGGGCAGTAGAGCCGGTACCTTTATCCCAGAGGAACAAGGGTTTCTATTCCAGGTTCTTCCTGGTAAAGAAGACTTTGGACAAATGGCGACCTATCCTCGACCTCAGGGAGCTCAACACTTATCTCACAAAACAATCCTTTCGGATGGTATCTCTCCAGGACATTCTACGTCTTCTCAACACGGGAGATTTTATGGCCACTCTCGATCTCGAGGATGCATATTTCCACATACCCATCCATCCGGCCCACAGGAGGTTTCTTCGGTTTACAGTCGCCAAGAGCCATTTCCAATTCAAAGTACTTCCATTTGGCCTTCGATCAGCTCCGAGAGTCTTCTCCAAGGTGCTGGCACCGGTAGCAGCATTTCTCAGGAAACATCATTTCCAGGTCTTTCCCTACCTGGACGACTGGTTGCTAAAAGCCCCTTCCAGGGAAGCAGCAGCGGAGGCAGTTGTCTCTTGCACCAGCCTCTTCTCCAATCTGGGCTTGACTCTCAACGCCACCAAGTCTTCTCTTCGCCCTTCCAGGAAGGTTCAGTTTCTAGGAGCGATTTTAAACACATCTCTCAGCAAGGTTTTTCCCTCTCTAGAACGACAAAGGAATCTAATCTCAATGGCCCACCTAGTGCGAAGAAAAAAGTATCTTTCTGTTCGCCTCTACAAATCCCTGCTGGGGATGATGTCCTCCTGCATTCCCTTGATACCTCACTGCAGGTTGCGAATGCGTCCCGTGCAAGAGCTCCTGGATTTACAGTGGAAACAAGTGAGCGGATCCTTCAACGACAAGCTTCGGATCACTCAGGACATGCGCCAGGCCATTCTATGGTGGACAAAACAAGAGCATTTGTCCCGAGGTCTATCCTTCGTAGCCGCTCCATCACCTCAGGTGGTAACGACGGATGCGTCACTAGAGGGCTGGGGCGCAGTTTTACAGGATCTGCAAGTCAGTGGTCACTGGCTGCCAGAACAGCGCCTCCTTCACATCAACCTCTTGGAGTTGACAGCGAAACGTCTAGCAATTCAAGCTTTCCTTCCAAGGTTGCAGGGTCTGTCGGTTCTTGTCCGGACGGACAATACCACAGCTATGCACTACATCAACAAGGAGGGCGGCACCAGGTCTCTACCTCTGTCACAAGAAGCCCAAAGAATTTGGGAGTGGGCTATCTCTCAGGGGATTTCTCTGAAAGCAGAACATTTGCCAGGAGTGCTAAACGACAAGGCGGACAGACTCAGCAGGCTGAAGTCTGTCACACACGAGTGGGAACTGGACCAAACAACATTAGAAATGGTGTTTCGCCGGTGGGGCACACCGTCCATAGACCTGTTTGCCACACCAGAGAACAGGAAATGCCAGTGCTACGCCAGCAGGCTACACCATCGAGGGTCACTGGGGAATGCGCTTTCGATAGCCTGGTCAGGCGCATTTGTCTACGCCTTTCCCCCCATTCCTCTAATTCCCAGATTGCTCAAGAAGATGAAAACGGAGCGGTGCAAGATAATCCTGATAGCTCCTGCCTGGCCGAGGCAGTTTTGGTTCACCGAACTTCACCTTCTCTCCTTGGACCATCCTCTTCCACTGCGACCAATTCCACACCTCCTTACAATGTCTCGGGGTCAGATACTGCACCCGGATCCTCGCTCGTTACAGCTCTCAGCATGGCTCCTGAGCAGCGAGAATTTCTTCATCTAAACCTTCCAGAAGAGATTAAGGATGTTCTTTCGCAGGCGAGAGCTCCTTTCTCGAACAGGACTTACCGCTTAAAATGGAAGCGTTTTAGCATATGGTGTCTGAGCAATAGTTTGGATCCTTTCCTCTCACAACCACACCAGGTCCTTCCTTATTTCCTGTCCTTGGCTAAGGCAGGTTTAGCTCATTCTTCTATTAAGGTGCACTTAGCGGCAGTTTCTCGTTTTCGACGTACGTCCTCTGGCCCTTCTCTTTGGTCAAGCAGACTTGTCAAACAGTTCCTTAAAGGCCTTTTCAGGGTGTTTCCGCCAGTGAAGCCTCCACCGCCTTCGTGGCAATTAAATTTGGTTCTCTCTCAACTTATGAGACATCCATTCGAACCGATTCATCGAACAGATCTCAAGTTCCTTTCCTGGAAGGTGGCTCTGTTGTTGGCCCTCACTTCAGCAAGGAGAATAGGAGAGTTACAGGCTCTTACAATTCAGGAACCCTTCCTTCAGTTCAAGGGAAATACTGTCATCTTAAGGACTAATCCTAAGTTTATTCCTAAAGTACCTTCTTCTTTTCATCTCAACGAACCAGTAATCCTTAAAACTTTTTTTTCTCAGCCTACTTCTCCGGCTGAGAGGGCGCTTCACTCTCTGGATCTACAAAGATGTTTGAAATTTTACCTGGACCGAACTAAGTCCTTCCGCAAGTCTTCACAACTTTTTGTGTCATATAGCGCTCCCGCAAGGGATTTCCCATTTCCAAACAGGGAATATCTCGCTGGGTTGTGAGTGCTATTAGATACTGTCACACAGCAGCGGGCAAACCCCTGGAGGGTAATGTCCGAGCACATTCCACAAGATCTATGGCATCTTCAGCCGCCTTGTTTGCCGGTGTCCAGATCAAGGACATTTGTAGGGCTGCGACTTGGAGCAGCACTCACACCTTTACGAAGCATTACTGCCTGGAGGCATCACTCCAAGATGACGCGGCTGTGGGACAGGCAGTCCTGAGGAACCTCTTCCAATGAGTGGTGAGCTTTCCCTTGCTACCCTCCTTCCTTTCCTCTTTTATTTGCTTTATACACATTTTCTCTGATTTATGAATGCAATAACTTATCGATGCCTTTGGCTGATGGTTAGCAATGTATTTTAAGAAGGTTTTTTCTAGCAAACAATGTCGTATGGAAAATGTGTATCCTTACTGCTAGCTACTCTGATTCCAAGCATGGGAATCTATGAAAGCTCCAATACTGGAGTAAGAAAACAAGTTACTTACCTGTAACTTTGGTTCTCCAGTATTGGAAGCTTTCATAGATTCCCATGCGACCCACCCGCCTCCCCTGGGAAAGCTCAGCCTCTCTCTGTGTATGTTGTCACAACGTATACGAAAATCTGAGGAGCTGAGGTTCTTTCACCAAGGTTCTAGAGGGTGAGGCTGCTCTGATTGGCTAATGTTTCTCTTTGGTCTCTTTTACAAAAAGACATGGTCTGACTACAAAATGGGATTAGGCCTAGGCCTGTTTCTCTTTGTAATGGTTATTTACTACTGTTGTATATTTATGTATATATATATATATATATGTTTTTTTTTACCGAGGCTCCCATCTCGACGACGGGGAATGATTCCAAGCATGGGAATCTATGAAAGCTTCCAATACTGGAGAACCAAAGTTACAGGTAAGTAACTTGTTTTCTTCCTCAACAACATGACTTCTGCCAAAATCAAAAGGGTGTGCATTTGCGAAACGTTCTTCCACTTCAGACTGGAGGAAGTCTGGTGCACATTTACAACCCTCTGTGGGATCTAGACAAAGATAAAAAAATGTGAGTAAAACAAAAGGAACTAAATCCGTTAGGTTAGGAATTGCCACCAAAAACAAACCCCATCACCTGATGCTACTGCTTTGGAGTCTGGATGCCCTCAAGTCCAGCAGGAGCGGAGTATGAGACTTGTACAAAGATCCGAGCTTAGCAAGGTCAGCACTCCTACGTTCCTTGTCCCAGTAGACCGGAAACACAAGCATCTGCAATGCAATAGGTCTCGCATTTACGCGAGTTTGAGCTATTGTCATTGTAAATGACAATGCCTTTTATTTATGTTTTGGTTTTTAAAACATAAATAAAAGGCATTTTCATTTACAATGCCAATAACTTAAACTCTTGTAAATGCGAGACCTATTGCATTGCAAATGCTTGTTCTTCTAAGGGGCTGGAGTCAGCCCACATTGTTTATCCCAAGGGCAATAAAAAAAGTCCTCTAGGCCCCTGTGGTCTAGTTCACTGCAAGACGATCGCTTCGCATTTCTTAATTTCTTGCACCAACCTCGTGGGCTTTTTACACACAGGGGCCATGACGTTGAACTAGATTAGACAAAATCCACAATGCTCTCTTCCGCTAAGAATCCTGAGCCCTAAAACATTGAAAAAAAGGAAAATGGGCTGGGTTCGAAGAGTTGCAAGAACCATCTCCTTTTCAACCTAAGGGACTCAAGAACACTCAGCCCGGCTTCTGCGGCTGCACATGCGCAATACAAGCACCTTGCACTTTCCTTCCCCCTTTGCAAAACCCTGGAGGCCCCGCTCAGAGCACAGAAGTGATGAAACTTTATGGCACTTCCTTTATTTATTTTTATCACTTTAATCCTTGTTTACAGGGAGTCGCACTCCTTTTAGAAATCATAGGTTGCATTTTACACCTTATTATACGTTTTAAATAATAACTGCGGTTTACTGTACTTAAGCGAAACCGTAGTGCATGGTTGTTTTCATGTAAGGATTTTAAGTGATCGAACATGAATAAAATGATTGATTGATTGACTAAAAAAGTGGTCCATGATTGCAAATTGGGGCAGAGTTGAACTTGTGAAGACACGTTATATAAGTGTGTTGCTAGGTCTGGGAGACTGCATGAATTTGTACTTGCTGCAGGCAATGTTTGTTTTAATATTCGGAAAATCAACTGTAAAATCAGGCCCAGCAGACAATAAAACAGGCCCACAAACAGCCAAAACAAGTGTTGGCATTGCCAACAGGTCTGGCTTTAAAGGAATATTGTATGGTGTAATGTGAAGCATTACAAGTAGATAGTTTGGAAATTGATATTTATTTGTGGGGAAGCAAAGCACTTTAGAATAATATTGGTGTAGGTGAAATGATCAGGTGACAGTTGCACTGTCAAACCAGATCTAAAAACTCCATCTAGGTTAATGCCTGTCCTTTCCCATCTGTGCTGCTGCCAGAGAAAAACACAATATATTATCTTATCTAAGACACTTTAATAGCTTTAAAATGTCGAGTGTGTGCCCGGGAAAGTTCAAGCTCATGCATCTGGATAACTAAACAAAATGATCACAGCTAAGTGGAGGGCAAGCACTTTATTGTGGAAGTACACAACTTCTGCCTAATCAAAACATGTACTCCTGGCTCCCAACGGTGGGCAGAACCAAAGCCTCCCTCTAGTGATGCTCACATAATTGTCTGTTGAAAGCTGCACTGTCAAGCTAGACCATAAAAACGGCCAACACACTGATCTGTCATACCAGCCCATCGAGCACTGCCTTATTGCATTTTGGCCAGTCCGACCCAGTAGTGATGTAGTCTATCCAAATCCTTTGTCTGTTTGTGTTAATGCAGGTAGAGGAAACTAGAGGGCCCAAGTGGTGGAGTAGATCTCTAGATTTGGTAAAAATAACTGGAGGAGTGACGTGCAGTCTGTTACTAGCCGGTTCTTCTCCTACATGACTAACAGCCTGATGTTGGCATATAAGGGATCTGAACACTAGAGTACCAAGTTAAGTGAAACAAGTTGAAAGTGCTATTCGATTGCAGGCCAACCTGTGTCTTACCCTCCTGGCTTTGAAGTTTATATTATTGTATGTTTAAAATCAGTCTGATGAAAGGGGGACCAAGTACAAGGTACTTAGTGGGTCTTGCTCTCCAAGTCCTTCAGGCCCCTCTCATCAACTATCCCCGCTGTTTTTCTGTCTGTGACTTTGGCATGGACTGAGAGAAAAGGTTCTGGAATCAGGGTCACATGTGGAGCCAGCCTTCTAAATTTTGTATTAAACTTTTTGCTGGTGAAACATTATCTGCGCCAGCAGAACTGCAGCCTCCAGAATCAAGGCTATTGGACTGGGAGAACACATGTGAATACCTTGAATAATAGGTCCTGACTCTTCCCCAAGCTCGCTTACTCACTTATGTAATCTTGATCAGTACCCATCAAGATCCGTGGAAGGCAACATATGCTAAGGTACAGAAGTGGGATTTTCTCACTCCTGTTGTCAAGACCTGATTGACCATTGAACAGACAAGCATTTCTTAGTTTGTTTGCCCTGCGCCACCCTGTCATTATTGTAGTTATTTCATGCAGGATTAATTAACTAGGTGTGACATGGGTGTCAATTCATGTTGCTTTAATGTGCAGAGCTGGGTGTCTGCACTTTCACAAAGTAAATGGAGCGTTTCTTTTGTTGTCTTCTGGTCGGTCATCCCGATATATATTCATTCTTAAGTGTAGATTTTCGGCTTTTTTCAGGAAGGCCTGCAAAGACACTTAAGAAAAATAGACAGATTATGCAGCCTATTTACCTAACCTACACTGGCCAGGTTCTTCATCTTGAAGAGAAAAAAGGGGCCAGAATAAGCACAATGTCAAGGGGTCAGAATCTAAGCAGTATTGCTTTGTAAATGTGTGTACTGATTTCCAGGTAGCTGCTTTACAGATCTCTGGAATAGGAATATTACGCAATAAAGCCATAGTGTCGGCCTTCCCTCTAGTGGAATGAGCCTTAGGTTTGGCTGAGAGACTTTTGTTAGCTTTCTGATAGCATAATAAAATGCAAGAGACTATCCATCTGGAAATGGATTGTTTAGAAGTAGCTAGCCCTGTACGGACTGGACCATAGTTGACAAATAATTGTTGTGACTGGCGAATGTACTTCGTTTTATCTAGATAAAACTTGAGGACTCTCTTTACATCCAGAGAATGAAGGGTTCTTTCCGCTGGAGTAGAAGGATTCTGGAAGAAATACTATTTGATTGACATGAAAGTCCGATACCACTTTGAAGTGGAACTTAGGGTGAGTTCTCATAACTATTTAGTTCGAATGGAAGACAGTGTAAGGTTCATGAGAACAAAGAGCTTGGATCTCACTAACCCTGCGGGCTGAAGTGATCGCCACAAGGAAAGCCGTTTTCCTAGACAAATGTTGGAGAGATGCCTTGTGTATGGGTTCGAAAGGATCCTGCACAAGGCATGTAAGTACTATATTAAACTCCCATGGAGGAGAAGGACATCTGATGGGAGGAAATACCTTCTTTAAGCTCTCTAAGAAATCCGGAATTACAGGGATTCTAAAAAAGGAGGTTTGTGAGGGACATTTTCTGTTGGCAGTCAAGGCTGCCAGGTGAACCTTTATTGAGGAAATTTGTAAACCAGATTTTGCTAAATGGAGTAAATAGTGAAGAATAACATCGTCCTGGCAAGTGGTAGGTTCCTTGTTCTTGGATGAGCACCATATGCAGAATCTCTTCCACTTGAAAGCATATGCGGAACGTGTTGAAGGCCGCTTAGCTTCTTTGAGAATTTTCATGCAGTCCTGCGGTAGATACAGGTGTCCATATTGTATCAACTCAGGAGCCATGCTGCCAAATTCAAAGAGGAGAGATTGGGGTGCACTATCTTGCCTCCGAATTTCGTCAGCAGATCTGGTCTGCATGGCAGCCTCAGATGTGAACGGATAGACCGGTGAAGGAGGTCCGTGAACCACCATTGGCGTGGCCACTCCGGAGCTATGAGAATCATCTTTGCTGAGGACTGAGTCAACTTGATGAGAACTTCCGGAATCAAGGGGGATCAATGGGAAAACGTAGAGATATCTGCCGGACCAATCGATCCGTAGGGCATTCCCCAGAGTCCCTGTCTGGTAGAACCGCGATGCAAAGCTTTGGCATTTGCTGTTTTCTACGGTGGCGAACAAATCGACGCTGGGAGTACCCCATCGCTGAAATATGTCTTGTACCACGTCGTCGTGCAAGACCCACTCGTGGATTTCTTGCAGAAGTCTGCTGAGCGAGTCCGCCTGAGTATTTTGGACACCTGGTAGGTGTACTGCTGTGATTGTCAGGCCCGTGGCAAGAAGCCATTTCCAGATTGTCTGGGACTCGTGAGATAAGAGTCTGGACCTTGTCCCCCCCCTGCTTGTTGAGGTAGTACATCGTTGTGTTGTCCGTCTGAACAAGCAGGAAGGGGGAGTTGAACGACAGAAAGCTTTCAACGCCAGATGGACTGCACGTAGCTCCAGGAGATTGATGTGGTACGATGCTTCCTTTTCTGACCATTTCCCCATGATCTGGAGATGGTCCATATGGGCTCCCCAGAAAAGCAGTGACACGTCCGTGACTATAGTTTGAGGTTGAACGGAGTGCCCTGGAGAAGATTGGATGGGGAGCACCACCATCTGAGAGACAACTTCACATGGAGGGATAGTTGTATCCTGTTCTCCCAGTTTCCTGTCTGTTGGTCCCACTGATCTTCGAGACATTCCTGTAGAGGCCTCATGTAAAGACGGGCATTCGGTGTGAGAAAAATGCAAGACGCCATTGAGCCGAGAAGAGAGGATACTGTCCTCACTGTTGGATGGGAAGCTTTCATGCGACCCTGACATTTCCGAAGGATCAATAAGAGTCTCTCCTCCGAAGAAAACACTTTTGCCTTTAAAGTGTCGTTGGATGCTCCTAGATAGTGTAAGGTCTGTACTGGGTAGAGATGGACTTGTCGTGATTGATTTGAAGTCCCAGTCTCTCTAAGAGATTGCAAGTACAATTGTAATGAAGCTGTGCTTCTTGGGCCGAGGACGCCTTGATGAGCCAATCGTCTAGATAGGGATAGACGAATACTCTGTGTCTCTGGAGATGGGCAGCGACCACTGCCATGCATTTGGAGAATGTTCTGGGTGCTGATTTCAGACCAAATGGGAGGACCGGGTACTGGTAATGATCCTGTCCCACCACGAACCTCAAGAATTTGCAATGCTTTCTGGCAATTGGAATGTGAAAGTACACGTCTTATAGGTCGATTGAGCAGAGCCAATCCCCTTGATGTAGTTTAGGATAAATTTGGTGTAGTGCCAGCACCCTGAAATTTTCTCGTCGAATCCACTTGTTGACTGTCTTGAGGTCTAGAATGGGTCTGAATTAGTCTCTGTCTTTCTTATTGACAAGAAAGTATCTGGAATAAATGCCTGTTCCTTGCTGCTGAGGTGGAACTGGCTCCACCGCTAACTTCTGCAAAAGGATGTTGACCTCCTCTCGTAACAGATGGTAGTTGGTTGGCTTCGGAGTAATAGAAGGTGGAGGACTGATGAACCGTAGGCAATATCCATTGCGAACAATATTCAGCACCCAGGAGTCTTTTGTTAGGTTTGCCACTCTACCAGGTAGTGACTTATGCTTCCCCCCACCGGAGTGGGGAACAGAACAGGGGAAAGTAATGATTCAGGGCATCGGCCCAGAAGGCTGTTTTCCCACTTGAGGATGCTGTTGGGAAGATCTCCCTCTAGGCTGTCCTCGTTGATACGACTGGTAAGGCTGTTGTTGTAGTCACCTCCCTGTTGGCGGCTTTGATACCATGAGGAAGAGTGGCCTCTATGAGATGAGAAACGGCGCTGATAAGGCCGAAAAGATTTTCTTTGTTCCCTAGGTCTTTCTAAGCTGACTGCCTTAAGAGTTTCCATCTCTGCCTTCATTCATGACATTTCCTCATCAGAGTGGGCCCCGAAAAGAGTAGTACCAGAAAAAGGCAGATTTAGAATCCTTTGTTGCGCCTCTGGTTTGAGAGAGGTTAGATAAAGCCAAGATTGTCGCCTAAGGGCTATCCCATGGCAGTATTTGTTAGCGGCTAATAATGAAGAGTCTGCTGCCGCACTAATCACCTGATTTGAAACCATTTGACCTTCATTAAGGATTTCCATGAAGTCTTCCCTTTTTGCTCTGGGCAGATGGTCCCAAAGAGCCCTGTCATATCTGCCTAATAAGGCAGTGGCGCTAGCTGCCTTCATGGATGTTGCTGCCGTTCCACACATCTTCTGTCCCACAGAGTCTAACTTACGACTTTCTTTGTCCAGAGGGACCGAAGATGAAGGAGTAGTGGCATGTTGTTTCCTTGCCGCTACCACAATTACGGAATCAGGTGCCGGGTCAGTGCGGAGGAAAGCTGGATCCTGTTCTGGAGGACGATACTTCTTGTGAAGTCTAGAAGGTGCTGTCTTGACGGAGGCTGGAGTGAGAAAGAGCTCCATGACCGGTTCAAGGAGACCTGGCACCAGCTGTAACATGGGTCTAGTCATGTTGTAGGCTCTCAAAAATGACGATTGTTGTCGGAGTTGGAGCCAATAAAGGAATGCTTAGTTTCGTAGCTCCCCTCAATTGAACCTCTCAAAAGTGGAGACATCGTCCACCGGTGAAATTCATGGAGGTGGAGAGTCAGTTAGTGTAGGAGAGTAACGACCAGTAGATGTAGAAGATCTTGCACGTAAATGATGATTGCAATAGTGATGAGATCTTTGAGAAGAAGTCGAATTATGTCGAGAGCTGTGACGATGTCGATGACGCTTAGAATGATGGCGCGATCTTGACCTTGATCTCCGTGGTGTTACTGGAGCTGGTAGTGGAGGAGACTTGGGTGGAGGCGGCGGAGGTGGCGGAAGAGGTGGCAGAGGCGGTGGAGGAGATAAACGTGGCACTGGCGGATGCTCCGAAGACAGGGAGTATGTTCTGGAATACTCTGAGTCCGGCGAGGAGTAAATGCGCCTTCTCTTCTTCCTGGTCTCCTCAAGCCTGGGCGACGACGATAGAGTTCTCGACGCCGACGAATGCCTCTACGTCGACCTGCTTGTCGACGGTGTCTCGACATCGGAGAGCGCCACGACGTCGCTCTTCGAGCATGTCTCGACGTCGCTCTTCGAGCATGTCTCGACGTCGCTCTTCGAGCATGTCTCGACGTCGCTCTTCGAGCATGTCTCGACGTCGCTCTTCGAGCATGTCTCGATGTCGATCTCCGAGTCTGCCTCGACGTCTATCTCCGAGTACACCTCGACATCGATCTCCGAGTACACCTCGACGTCGATCTCCGAGTACACCTCGACGTCGATCTCCGAGTACACCTCGACGTCGATCTCCGAGTACACCTCGACGTCGATCTCCGAGTACACCTCGACGTCGATCTCCGAGTACACCTCGACGTCGATCTCCGAGTACACCTCGACGTCGAGTACGCCTCGACGTCGATCTCCGAGTACGCCTCGACGTCGATCTCCGAGTACGCCTCGACGTCGATCTCCGAGTACGCCTCGACGTCGATCTACGAGTACGCCTCGACGCCGATCTCCGAGCACGCCTCGACGCCGATCTCCGAGCACGCCTCAACGCCGATCTCCGAGTACTACGCCTCAACGTCGATCTCCAACGGCGATGCCTCGATGGTGACCTGGATGGAGTCTTCGTCATTCTTCGGTGCTTGCTTGACGTTGTACCTTGTATCGATGGCGAACAGGTCGGCGCCGTACCTCTTCTCGACCGGGACCAATGTCGTTTTCTAGCCCCTTTCTTCTTGGCACGCTCCCTAGAAGCTGTTAACAGACAGAGACCTGGTAGAGGTTCTTCCCTCTCCATGCCCTGAGGTCCCACCTTCAGATTGCGATTGCAGCCTTCTTCGCTCCTCTGTCCCATGAAGGCGAATCTTCTACCGGTATCTTAAAGTACGTCTGGTAAAGTTCCTGCAGTGTTGACATGACTCAGGAACATGATCCTCTGGAATACAGATTATACAGACCTCATGTGGGGTCTGTCTTGGCTTTAATCTCCCACAAGCTGGGCACTTGTCAAAAAGAGATGGCATTTTCTTGACAAAATGCTTTTAATTTCTGTCAGAAAAATACAGAAAAGGGCAGGGAGAGACAAAAGACGTTGAATGAAACAGTAATTATTCAAATTCAATAAAGAATTTTGAAGAAAAAAACACTTTTGGTCGAGCTCAATGCTCCAGGATCCTGTCAGCAGGAGCCGGAAAAAAGAACTGAAGTAACCGCCACCTGCTATGCATGATGGGATACTGGTGGTGCCTGGTTCCTTAAAGGCACAGTGTTCTTTTTTAGACATATAATGACAGCCTATGAGGCTACTCAGTCCTGCTCTTTTAATCTCTGTCATAAAAAAGGGTTTGTGAGAGATATTTTATACTGGTTGACACTAAAATGTCAATGCTCAAGTAGGGCAGGCTTCACTCAAAAATCTCTTTTCTTAGGTTCTCTACATTATCCTCTGTCTAGTCCGCCACGTTATTTGGGGATGGACTTGCTATTCTATTCAGTGCTTATGACTATACATGGAAATCCCCTGCGAGAGAAGGAATAGTTTCTTACCTGTAACTTCTTTTCTCTCGCAGGGGTATTTCCATGATAGTCATAAGCGACCCTCCCTCCTCCCCGGAGGATTGGACAGAGGGATTGCTTTATTACATATCTATTATCAGAAGCCTCCAAAAAGAACTGAAGTAACTGCCACCTGCTATGCATGATGGGATACTGGTGGTGCCCGGTTCCTTAAAGGCACAGTGTTCTTTTTTTAGACATATAATGACAGTCTATGGGGCTAATCTGTCCTGCTCTTTTCATCTTAAATCATAAAAAAGGGTTTGTGAGAGATATTTTATGCTGGTTGACACTAAAATTATCTGAAATGTGCTTATTCTGGCCCCTTTTTTCTCTTCAAGATGAAGAACCTGGCCAGTGTAGCCTAGGTAAATAGGCTGCATAATCTGTCTCTTTGTCTTTGCAGGCCTTCCTGAAGAAAGGCAAAAATCTGCACTTGATATATATATATATATATATATATATATATATTTCTTAACTGCTCCGGGGTCCCCGCACATGGGCGGGACTATTCAGCGCTTATGACTATCATGGAAATACCCCTGCGAGAGAAAAGAAGTTACAGGTAAGAAACCATTTCTTCTCCTTTGAAAGCCTGTTCTTGGCGTGGTTTCTTTTCTTGGAGGCAATCCGGAAAGGAGTTTGTGCTTAAACAGTGGTGCAGAAGACTATACTAGTGTGTGACCATTGTACTTGTAGGTGGCCTCCACTTCTGCATCTTTTATTTGTGTAAGTGGAGGTAACGTTTTATCCTGCTAGTGTTATGGTGTGTGAGAGGTAACTTAAGCTTAGCTTGCAGCTTTCAGGGTGCATTAATGTAAAGGTTTGTGCTGGCAGTATTCTGAGAGTGGTACCATAATCGGGATAAGTAGTGTAATTCTCTGAGATGGTACTGTACTCTGTGTGTGTGTGTGTGTGTGTGTGTGTGTGTGTGTGTGTGTGTATATATTATAATGTTCTGAGATGGTACTGAATCCTGATTTGTAACTCTTTGAGTTAGAACTTTACTTGGGATATTCTGTGCTGATCCACTATTTTAACGTACTTGGAATATGTTGTGTAGTGCTCTAAAATGTTACTGTACTCGTATATATAGTGTAATGGTATTACATGGAGCACAGAACTACACATTCCATTGCAGGGCTGAGATGGTACTGTAGTGTGACTTTTGGAATGCTCACAGTTTGTACTTTAGTCCCGGTACTCTGCAATACTCCTAGATTGTACTGTACTATGAGACCTAGAGTAATGCTCCAAAATAGTGATATTCAAAGTACTGCCCGGGGCCCAAATGTGTCCTTCCTGACCTATACATGCGGGTCCCCTGGGTAACAGCAGAATGTGGCTGCTGTTTACTCGACTCAGCACAAACATTAAAGCCAGCAAACCTGTAAAAATGATGGCCTCTTCAAAATTCAAAAAGTGTATTTCATTAACCTGCAGAACCGTTTCAACCTAGTAAATCAGATTTTAGCAGGGCATTCAGACGTTTTAGTGATTGTTTTCAAACATGAATTTAGAAACGGTCATGCTCTCAACTACCCAACCCTGAAAACAATGCCATTAGCGATTAAATCCGAACACAGAAGGTTTTATACAGCATGCATCCTGAAGTCATGTATTTTGAGGTCCTCTTATACGTAATAATGAAGAAAATGGAGGGAAATTAAAATAAAACAATTGTCCAGGATCACACAATTTGGTCAAGTGTGGAAGCCTGGATTCATCCCAGGTCTTCTGGTTCTACATTGTGCAATTCAGTTCAGCCACTAGTCGTACATGCTTCACTTCCCCTACACCCACTTCCTCCCCCCCCCCCCGTCCCCATCCGACCATCGGTGTAGTCCTTGGTCACACCAAAGACCAAACCTTTTGGCCCCCTGGAAAATGTTTGCGAGTAGCCATGCTCCAAACCATCATTGTCTTCAATATGTAATGTAATACCCTGACATGGTGCTGTACTTGGGATATGTAGTGCAATACTGTGAGAGGGTACTGTGTTCGGGACTTGCAGTGTAATGCTCTGAGATGGTACTGTACTTAGCATATGTACATTAATGCTCTAAGGTGAGATAGCACTCTGAATATGTACTGTAATGCACTTATAGTACTGTGCTAGGGATATGTAGTTTAATGTCCTGAGAAGACAGTATTCTTAATTTGTAGTGTAATACTCTGATGGGATACTGTGCTCTGCTGTGGAATTCTCTGAGATGGTACTGCTTATATATATCTATTTATCTATATCTATCTATACATATATATATTCTCAGCTTACAACATTACTGTACATTTCTATATATTCTCCGCTTACAGCATTACTGGGCGTTTCTTGAGTGCAATACCATCTTGGAGCATTCAATATATTGTTTTGCTCGGAGTTGGCAATGCACAAGGGATATGTATATGCACTGTAGTGCTTAGAGATAGTACTATATGTTGAGTATGTAGTGCAATGTTCTAATATGGCACTCTCCTCTAGATAAGTTGTATAATGGTCGGCGATGACACTGTACTCAGGATATTTAATCTAATGCTCTAAATTGAAAATATATAGCGCATTGCTCGGAGTTGATATTGCATGAGCGATACGCACTTTGAGATGATACTTTACGTGCGTTATGTAGTATAATGTTCATATGGTATGTGCTGGAAATGTGCGTTGTGCTGTAATACTCTAACCATGGACACCACACTTTCGATCATGCTAGGGACTCCTACATTAATTACAATGAACTTATTCGACATTACACAACGCTTGAGTTTGGGGATAACTGCACAGTGGAACTGCGTTTTCCGGGTTAAATAAGCGTCAGTGCACAGTGGCGTACACACCGTTGCTCCCTGCTTGTCTGCCAGCCTGTGGTGGGAAGGGGTACTGGGGAGGTCCTTCCTGCTCTTTCCTTCTAGCCCCTTTCTCAGTGAAACCTGTTACTGACTGCCTGGCGTTGGGATATGTATGTGTTCTCGGGATATTAAGTGCTCGCTCTGAGCTGTGAGTGAAGTGTACTGTTCTGCAGTCCGGCCCAATCCCCAGGCAGCACTCGAGTCAGTTGTTAGCAATACCTACACAGGAGTACACACACCAAGACATTTTAAACAGGAACCTGGGAGTAAGCAGCTGCTGTAATTCATGCCTGCCACATACCTGGGGAGTAACAGTGCATCGCTCAGCCCAGGATTAGTTCGGCTCTCAGGATTATTTTGGACTAAGGGGGATTAACAGACGCCCTCTGTCACGGCACTGTGATGGGGATTTGAGTCCGAGACTATGACTGTGAGGAGCATACTACATCGGGAGCTTCATGTCGTCTCAGTCGTTGAGACAGTGCCCACAGTGGGCCTTTGAAGCCTCTTTTAGGCTTTATCCAAAAGGAAGTAAAGCAGTGAAGTGTGCAGTTGTCAGTGGTTCAGCCTGATGTTGGTCTTCTGCAGTGGCATTCGATTTCCCTGCCTTTTTGTTGGGGTCTGCTCTGTTTTTTAGTTTTTTCCTCATCCGCCTTGTCTTTCATGTGCAGCTCCAGCATAATCAGATGGGTTTTTAAACTAATACACTCTGAAGAAGGCTCTTTAAGGGTCTTATTGAAACACGAAACGTTCAAGTCAGGGAAAAAAACTTGATACTTTCCAAAGAAATGTTAAGACCACTTTAGAGTATTTTCAATGCGCTGGAACCATTCTCGAATCCTGGTCCCCAGCACACTTGAAGAACTTTTTGAAAAATATGACTCCCCAATTAAGCTATGAGCTTGATAAGGCACACTGCCTTCAACTATTTCATTATAAATCTTTCACCTCTACTATTGAGTTTAAGATCCCTCAACAATATGTAAGATTTACTTTGGAGCATAGTATTAGGAGATGTATCATCATGCTGTGACTAGGTTTACTTCCTTTAAAGGCTTATACAAGAAGTTGGTGTAACCTAGATGAAGACAGTGGGGTATGCGGCCAATGCAATCACGGAACCCAGGACTTAACACATGTTTTATGTTTGTTCCAGTAAGGAGGGTAATAGAGGCTAGAAATCGTTTTATAAAACCCAATGTTTTTACATATAACCTCTCCTCCTCCACTGATCTGATCTCTTTTTTTAAATGCCCACCTAATGAATTTGTTATAAATTGTACAAATGTATGAAATCTGTTTATTCATGTTTTAGATTAGATTTTTAAAATGTTTGTAGAGTAATTTTATAAAAAAAGAGATGGAATTATGTATTGAGTATAATTGTTGATCTCGTAAGAGATCTAAATCAATAAAAATTGAATTGAATGTGCAGCGCCCATGATATTTTGCTTTGTCTGTATAACCTTGGTGCCGAGCATGCAGTTTCAGTTATTTGGGCACCTGCACCCCTCCCCTTTTTAGGAACTCATGTGCTCTGCTTCCTCCTTTAGCCCCCTGGGTTCTGTCTCCCACCACGTCCCATACACCTGATGCTCTGTCCTGTTGTAGACATTGCTTTTTCTTGTCATTCCTCTTTACGTTCATGACCCCCTTCCTGCCTCATCTTCGCAATCGTTCTGGTCTGCCCTGCCCTCAGTTGTTCTGCACCTCTTTCGCCCCTTGTCCTTTCAGATCCTCTGTTCTTCCCGCGACAGTTTCTGACTCGTCCCTTGGTCCTTTGTTTTAGCTGCCCCCACCTCTGCTCCGTCACTTCCAGTCGGTGTGTCTCCTCCATTTCAGTCATCTTCTTAACCTTATCTTGCAGTTACTCTGCTCCCTCACTCACACCCTGTGCTTTCATTTGCTGTCACACTTTAAGTTTCGGTGCTGTCTTTCTTTTACCTCCTACACTTTCAGTTACTTCGCCTCCTGCCTCCCATTTAGTTGCTCCTCACTTCCTCTGCCCCCCCCCCCCCCTGTGTAGTCCTTTTAATTGATTTGCTCGGTGTCCTTCCTTCTTTCCTTCTCCACTCACTCTTCATGATATAGCCACCGTTCTGCCGGTTGTTCTCTAGCCTACCCCCTTGTTTTTTCATTTGCCCGGCCTCTGTTTTTTACCCTTACTTTTCTATTCGCTGTCTCCTCCTCCTGTGTGTAGTCATATTTCTGGCCCTCCTTCGATCCCTGCTCTTTCAGTTAGCTGCTCTCTTCCCTCTGGCCCCTCCTCATTTCCTTGTTTTTCAGTCGCTCGGCCTCATGCTGCAGTTTTAGTCGTTGCTGTGCTTCAGGCCTTCAGCCCAGCTCATTCGGCTACTCTCCTCCTCCCTTGCCCTCTCTCCTGCTCAGTCAGGATTTGTTTAGTGGGGTTAGCTGTTGTGACAGCTTATAAATAGTAACTATCCGCGTTGCCATGTTACGCAGCAGACACTGGTTTCCAGAGAGCTTTTTTTTCCTGTTTGTTTTCTGTCATCCCATCACGTGCTCCAACCTGTCCTGCCCGTGGAGGGAGGCATCCCTGCGGCTGGCTTGGTACACTTTGGGCCCGGCCAAGAGCGAGCAGACTGCCCATCCGTGGCAGTGTGTGTTTTTGAACCCGGCGGCTTCAGTTGAAGGAACTGTCACCTGGTTCCAGAATCCGAGAAGCCGTGACCGGACATGGCTTAGTTTGGTTGCCTGCCTGTCTCTGCCAAGCGAGTGCCAGGCCTAAAGGCAGCGCGGGGACCTTGTCCACGCCAGGACCAACATACTTTGCCGTTTGTAGAGAGCATGTGGCGTTGCGGCCCAGGGATGAGCACTTAACTTCCTGCCTGACTTCCCGCAAAGGGGCACATGCTCTTAGAAGCTTCTCGGGGATCCGATAAGATCCTCGCCCCCCGTGGATAGATGCATGCTGCAGACCTTGGACTGGTTCCTGTTGTGCGGAGTTGAAGATGGAGGAACTACCGGCAGACGTTGGGGCGTCGTTCGGACCTTACTGTCTCTGGTAACTGGACGGCGAGGAAGATCGCCGATTGGACAGCGTTTGGAGGTCTCGCTTTTGCGCTCAGGGCAAAGTCTTCCATTTGTTTGACTAAAACATGTTGTAACGCAAGCATTTGTGAGATATTTCCTTGTTTGAAGAGGCGTTGGGGGAGCACTTCCGCATTTCCGAAAGGGAAAGGAACGTACGAGCTGAAGACTTCAAGGACAAGTGTGCACGCCAGCACAGCATGGATGGTAAGGAGGAGGGCGGGCACTGTAACGCGTCCATTGTGTGCCAAGGGGTAGGCTCCAATCCGCCCACTGCTTCTAAAACCATCGTCTCTAGCCGTAGTTTTGATGAGTAGGAACTAACCTGCCCCGCTCGCCTAGCGCAACATGATAAAAACGTTGTTCGCTTTTAAGGGGTATGAACACTTTCTTACGCCCATACGAGTTTTTGGCATCTGGCTAGGACTGACTGCCTGGGTGGGGGCATATTGTATGCGGCGACGTATGCTTCGCTCTCAGGTATCCAGGGACCTTGATATTCCTGTACAGGGTTGTTTGCTCGGCGCGGAAGGTTGGCTTACCACAGTATGTCTCTTACTCTGTTTTTTGTAACATGGAGAGCAAGTGAGGGAAGGTGGACAGAGGAGGGCCCGATCCATTCTGGAGGGGGTAGAGAGATCAGAGCTGTGGGGGTTCCATTGTCCTACATACTTAACTGCCTACGTCTTGCGCCCACCCCTCACAACCTCGCTTGACAGAACTGTAAGGTCTGCAAGGCCACAGAAATACTTCTGATGCGTACCGTAGTGACTGTCTTTCTGTGTCTGCGTTATTTTATTTTAAATCCTTTGATAAATGACTTTTTTGACAGAAATAAATTGGTGTCTGTTTAGTGAATGAGAAGTGTCGTGCCTGGGACCGTTTGTTCCCTTTAAATCAGTAGCGGGTGTGTATTTGAAGTACTAACGCATCTTAAGTCTGCCTGTGTCCAAGAGGGTTTGTTTATGGCATTGAGTATGTGCTTTCTTTTCACGGTATAACTTGACTAACCTAAAGAGCACAAGAGGCCGTGCTCTGTCTGAGGTTTCAATAATTCTTAGGAGTTTTGCTAGAACGCAGTTAACCATTGAAGTATCTGGTAGTATAAAACTAAAAGTGTATTTCTAGACTTGACCTTCCCTACCCCACACTGTGCCCATTCCAGGAAAAGTACCAAACTTATGCATCTGCATTACTAAACACAGCCAACAGTCCTTGTATTTGGTGGTCATTGTTGGTATCAGTTTATTACTTATTACATATGTCATACATATGCAACTCCCCTGGACACCTTATTCAGGCCGGGGTCATAAATCAGCATCACACTTCATTGCAAATTGGGTATCGTACAGTGTCAGTTGGACATCATAAATCATAGGTCATAAATCATCGGGATATCATAAATCATTGTTTCACAATCTGTCATGATCATCATAAATCATCAGCCATCGTTTTGCACCATGAAAGACATCACGAGTACGACTTGTGAACCAATAATCTACTTAAAACATCTCTCACCGCAAAAATGATTTCAGGCATGGTCCGTGCACTGATCTGGAGTTTAAGGGCCTCTTTCACCACAAGTAACATCACTTGAAGTGTCTACGAGCTAATATCCAGTGTTACAACATCTTACAACGTTAGAGATATCACAGGTTCCATACAATAGTGAGCTAGGTGAGGCTGAAAATTCTCTCAAGCTGGAGTGGACCTGGACCTCAGTTTGTGGGTCCCCTGAATGTAGTGCCTGATGCTGTATGTTTGCCAGTCGAGGGTCGTATGATCATGCTTGTACAGCTATGAAAATTCTTCCCTGTCAGAGGGTTAAATAATGGACTGGAAGAGCAGAGTATTTTTTAGGAATTCAAGGTGGTTCACAATTAACTCATGGAAATAATGTCCAAATGTAGCCGAGAAACACTCAGAAAACTTCCGTTCTGCGCCCCTCCCCCCTCCAACGCCACCCTAACTGATTTGTGCACAGACTTCGAAAATTCATCTACATTTTCAAATCAGTCTTATGAATGTCAAGACCCCCGCCCTACCTCTGGGTTTGATTTCAAGGCACTGTAAATGTTTGTTCCCAGGACCCAGGTGATCATATAAAACTGGGCAAAATTAGTAAAACTGCCGTGATAATTCCCTTTTGGTAAGGCTTCATCACCCTATTTCACAATTTGGAGATCAAAATAAAGTATAACACGCAGTAATTTTAAAGGTGTGGTTTTGCACATATTTAGGTCGAGTATACCAGTCAGCGCAGTTGTCTGTTTCAAAAGACCTATTGTGGGCTTACTGAGCTCTTACCTGGAGGTAGAACAAGTCCATTGCTTACCATTGTTTGGCTTTGTCACTCATTTGTTCGCTCCTTATCTAATGGCTTTCTGTGTTGCAGTTTGTCAATCTTGTGTTTGTCCCTCCCCTCGTAAATGGCCTCTTTACCATCTCTCTAATGGGATGCCTTTTATACCTTTCACTGCTGACTTCCAGCAAACGACTTTTATTTCAATGTAGGCACTCCATGTTAATGCATGTGTTTTCTAGCTGTCACTCTTATGTGCTTCTGTTCACCTGCCTGTGCTCCCTCCATATTGCTCTTTATTGCCCATATGCTTCTCTCCACCGGACTCCATGTTACTCTTTATTGCCCGCGTGCTTTCTCCCCCAGCACTTGTATTCCTTCCTCGCCCATCTGCTTCTCAGTTTTCTGCTCTCCGTGTTGATCTCTTGCGGTTGTGCTTCCCTCCCCATTGCTTCACATTGTTGTTTCTCGGCTGTGTGCTTCTCTCCCTCCAGCGAACTTGTTCCTCTCTAGACCATGTGCTTCTCTACCACCCGCTCTGTATGTTACTCTCTCAGCTGTGCGCTTCTCTACTCGTTGTTCTTCCCCATCATTTGCTTCGTGTGTTGCTCACCCCTCCTATCTCCAAGTGCCTCATTTCATAAGGCTTACAATCCAGATTTAGACGAGAAAACACACAGTTAAATCCAGTTAATACTTGATGTGAGAGCTATTTCAAAAGGAACTTAATACGCTTTAAGTGAAAAGAATAATCAGTCCCGTAGACACTTCCAAATGGTTGACCCCGTGATCTGCTTCCAACGCTGGAACAAGATCAGAATATGTATGGACCTTCACACACCTAACAGTTGTATTTGGGTCAGCAAGAACCCCCTTCCAAACTTATCACAAATACTTAATGGGATGAGAGTTGGTAATCAATCAAGTTTATTTCGGGGATGATCCCCATGAAACTTACAGTAAAAAAACAAGAATATCATTTACATAAAAAAATTGTGCAAAATGCCATTTGTGTGCAATATACAATAACTAGCATATAAATATGTTAAAATATCAATAAAATAAAAATGCTGTACGATGCAGGTCAATGATTAAATGTATTTCTATAGGTAGTCACTAAGGTCTAGTTATTGTATCATCTATATTGTGCTCCAAAACGGGGAGATCTTTTTTCATATAATTTGTTAGGGTAGACCTCAAACGCCATGCAGAATATAAAAATTTAGTCTGACCAAAGACAATGACATCTCTGGTATTTGACTTCAAAATTCTCAATGCTTTGGAACACTGCCTAACTGCCAGTAATCGACAAATTGGGAGAATCCATTTATTTCTGACTGGTGTACGAATTACAAAAGAAAAGGCAATGTATCTTGGTTTCTGGAACAAGTTTGAAAACTGGGCATGTGTCAAGTTTGTTACTGCGCGAAGGCCATCTTGAGCAAAAGCTGTTTACAGGTAATGTCCAAAACTGGAATTTCAATCAAAGTGATTTTGCAGATAAAGATGCAATAATATCTAAATAAAAAGTGTTTTAGTGTATCGGCCATATCTGTAGCATACTGCCAAATAAACCAACATGAGTCAAGACCATTAACTTGCCTTACCACACCATCGGGTACACGTAGGTCTTGCAGTATGCCGCTGGGCTTCGCTTTGGTGTCATTAGTATTTCAAAGAACTATTAACAACATTTTAAATAGTTGCTATGTTTCCAAGATAACATTTAATAAATGGGAAATCATTAAAAAAAATTACAAAGTATATAAGAAGGCAATAAAAATTGAAGATTGACTGTCTAAGGGAATATTGTGAATTGATGGAAGTCTCATATCTTTGATGTGTTAAAGTCTAGAGAATACTGGAAAGAAGGCTCCGCAACCTCTTAATAAGGGTCATTTACGGTCATTTTTGAGACTGACAAAATATTGTTCCAAATTCATAAAATAATTTTGATGAAATCGTAGAACCTATGAGAGACTTGGTGAGGCAAATGTGGTGTTTACAAGGAGGAACAAAGAAATGTGTGAAGCATTCAAAAAGGTCAAACAATACATGGAACTGTTTGATACTTGTACTAAAACGCACTTAGTAACAGATGCTAGCAAGGTAGTATTGGGATCAATATTGACACAAATAATGGAGAGCTGAGAGCAGATTGTGGCACCTAAAAGATACTAGGTATTTTGGTTGGGGAATTACATTAATCACTAGAAACAGACCATAAACCATTAGAGCACATTCTAAAAGTGGAAGATGATGGTAGGTCAGTGTGGCACCATATATCCGGGTGAACGCAGTGTTATGGATTAAAACCTGGAAGTTGAAAATGTTAAAGGGGTTAAGAATAACATAGCAAACTGGTTATCAGTACTTCCAGTTGGTGATGAATAAGAAGATAAGTGAACCAAGAGAGGTGAGTTTGTGAATGGATGGTGTTAATTGAGGAAGAGCTAATTTTAGGGGAAGGGGAATAACGTGATAAGGGAAGATCAAGTTCAAATGAAGGTGAAACAACAGATTTTAAATTAATGTAATGATTTTAGCTCAGGGAAGAAAGAGGGAGTAAAGACATTGCATGGTTTAAAAGAAGAATTAAGGCTATGTGATGAACAGTTTTTGAGAGGAAATCAAATTAGACTCCCTTTAAAGTTGTAAAGAGACAATCAATGTAGTTCTTTAGGGCCACCCAGGTAGAAATATGACAAAGCATAGATTAAGAGAATCTTTCTGGCGAGCAAGCATTGATGATAAAATGAAGAATGTAAGGGAAAATTGTTATTCTTGTGGGAGTAGTGCCAAGATTGAAATAATGAGGCAAACACCATTGCTTTGGATAAAAATACTTATGTACCCATGGGAAAAACTAACTGGTAGTTTCCTAAGAAAGATAGATATTTTAGGAGCAAGTAACCTGTTCATAATAGTATTGGTAGATTATTATACTAAATACTTCGAATTGAAACCTGTGTAGAAAGTAACTATGGAAGTTAAGTACATTAAAGAAACTTTGATCTCAGGCATGGACTTTGAGGTAGGCTGTTAGGTGGTTGGTATGAAAAGTACTTTGTTGACATTTTTCTTCTCGTCTAAGCACTGAACTGGAACACGTGTCTTTTCCAGTAGCCTCCCACGTGTACGTGCCCTCCGGGTTGCCCCCGGGCCATATTATTTCGCCCTCCGTGGCACTTCTTCCTTCCCTCCCAAGCTCTGTGGTTTGGCCTCCACCCTCACCTGTGCATTGCTTCGGCCCCCACCTTCCGTGTTACTTAATCCCCTTCCATGTTGCTTGTCCCACCACATGGCTTGGGCTGGTACAACTTAGGGTTTCACGGCTCCAAGTTTAAAAAAAAAAACCTCTCCTGGCCAACCTCTCCGCCTAGGAAGTCTGGCTGGGATGCTGCATCATGGATGCTGTGCAGCATGGCTTAGAACAACTACCAAATCCCCAGATCCTATTGATTTTGCCAACGCTTGTTGTTTTGAAGTGTGGAAAAAGTCCTAGAAAGATGAGATTAACATATTCCTTCTGGACTCTGACTTCATTAAGAACTGCAAAATATGACTGGAGAGACTATTCAGAGGACTCTGAGACAGGGATGGAGTGCTTCTGAGAAATGAGCAGGAAGAAGTTGGTTGCGCACCTCCTTCATCCGCTGGCTCAAATTCAAGGAGAGAGCTGCTTCACCTTCCTCATTGTGCCTTGGTGTGAAAAGATTTGATCCCCTGTTGGCCCCCAGATTTTTCATCATGTAGCCGGCACTCCCAATCCAGTTGACAGCAGATTTTTGACAATTATTAGGTTGTGTGTACAGGTCTACCTTCTACTAATCAACCGTAGCAAGATGCATACTATCCTGTATCTTTACTTGCTATCAGAAGGTGACTAGACCCTGGCCACATAAACCAAATGGCCATTATACTCTAGGCAAGTCAGAAATTGCTGCTTTTATGATAAATGCACCAATTGAAGTATTTATGGGGCAGCCACCCAAAGATTGGTTCAACATTATTACGTTGATTCAGACTTTCAAGCAACTACATCTCTCTCCGTTGCCAATTCTTGTGACTTAAAGTTTCGTAGATACCTCTCTGTTGGATTCCACATTCAAGGGGGAGGGTCTTTCTTTAGCTTGACATTGTATTGTACTTTTTAAGGATAGCTCAGGCTCCCATAAGAGAAGGAAAAGTTGTTTTCTTGTAATTCTAATTCTACTTCATTCGTGGTCTCTCTGAATCCATACACCTCCTGCCTGCATCTCCGTAGTGCCAAAAAGCACAAATGAAGATCCTTATTGATACTAACCTGTATTGCATCAATGGAAGGTTAGAAGCATCTGGAATTATTAATGGTGTAGTGTCAGTTTGACTTGCTTTGTATTTGTTTTCTTATATCCTGTTTAAAGTACCCATTTGTTTCGTTTCTCAATTTAAATCCCATTAAAATCCTTGATTTATTTAGCCAACCCTGCCAATGCCTGATGGATTTATTTTTCAAAAAGAAAAAAGGAACGTAAAATGTTTTGTAATATATCGGAAAAAGTGTCTGGATCCCGCACACGTACAGAGATAATACACAGTTTTTTTAAAAACAATTTTTATTACGTTTTACATTAACATTCTTTTTAATCATACATCAAAACAAGTCAGTAATCCAGTTTCACGAATGTTGCATAGCCTGTAGGACTTCTAGGCATGGCACTAAGGGCAATTCTTTTACATAACATTTATAATCCCTGAGGTAATCCTTTTCTGTGTTTCTTCTCTTCTTCCTCACAGCCTTTGACTTGTTCATTTGAATACCTGAATGTGTCCTTTAATAGTCACTTTTTCCTCTCTTAAACCATAATTGTTTTCTCCTGCCCCAAATCTTCTTAAATGTTTGCAAGCAACCTCTTCTCTAAAGACCACCTTTTCCGCTCCTGTACACCAATCCGTACCTGCTTGCCACTCCCTCTGTACTGGTATATTCTGGGAACCCCACTGCATTGCAATGTTTCTTATAGCCGCAAAATGGCCCAGTACACGAAACACAAATTTACCTCGTGGCAGGTCTACCTCAGTGGAGATACTTAATATTACAAATTGGGGTACTTGCAAAATTCCATATTCTAGTATTCCCAGTTCACTTGGAGTTTACTTCCAGCATTCCCGTAATTAATCACCTCCCCAAATTGTATGTCCCACTTGAAACAAGTAGGTAAATTTTATATGACTGTTATTAATATGGTCTATGTACAATTTTTCAGCGGAATCCCTCTCCGTCTCATTAATAGCCTCCTCTCTCATGTGCATTAACGCAGCCTCCCAATCAGTATATTTTATTTCACAGATATCTTCCCACCTTTTTAAAAAAAAACTTTTGTAGACAGTCTGGCAAGTTGTTTATAAGCTTTTTATCCAGTTCTCTTAGGGGGCGTATTCTGGTATTTCCAACCAGTCTAATGCTTTGGCCTGTAAAGTATACCTGAGTTACAGGTACTTGTGTGCCTGGGGTTGTGACATGTCATACTCTTCCTTTAGTCGTGACGATGTTTTAATGCTTCCATCTTTCATTATATTCCCTACTATAGATATCCTAGTAAGTCCCATTTTTGAAATCCATTCGGCTTGTGAAACTCAACATATTTCTTGTCCATAATGGATATTCCTTGGCAGGTTTGTCTTCCATCCATACCAGGGAACTTGATGCACAATCTCAGGTTGCTAGGGTTGTTTGCTTTGGGGATAATAGTTTCTTCCTCCCTTTGTCCACTTAGATGTAGTACAGGAATGTTGGTGTTCTGCTAAATGTCTCTCTAGTCCTACTGTTGGGCAATTTCTCATAGGGTAAATCCAATCATTTATGGTTTGAAGCTGGGATGCCTTGTATTAGGCACTTATGCCTGGTAGTGCTATTATCTTGAAAGTACCTCCGTCCTAGAGCATAATGTATAATTCCTTATCAGTTCAGAGGAAGAATGTTTTTGGTACTGGTAATGGCATGTTTTGTATCCTATAGAGAAATTTTGGGAAGGAAATCATTTGAAAGATTGCTGCTGTTCCTAATATTGTAAATGACAGTGTGGCTTGCATCTGCCTGGAACTAATTCAATACCATTGTAGTGTTCTTTCTAGGAATAAATGTGTTTTTGGCGTTACATTTATTCCTAGGTATTTGAACCTGTCTTCCATTACTTCTGTTTCTTATGGGGTTCTCCCTCCATGTCCTAATCATTAATCATAAATATGACCAATTTCCCACGTTTGTCTATTCTGCATAACTGCTGTATTTTTCAAATTGTGAGAATATACTTGTAATTGTTATGTTCAGGTTCTCTGCATAATGGTGGACTTTGTCCCCATATAGTGAGATTTTCTCCCCGTCACACTGGTTTCTATGGCAGACCCGTCAATATTCCCTCTTAACCTGATCCAGCACACCAGTGGTTCAATATGAAAAGTAAATGAGAGTGTGGGCATCTTTGCCTTATGGCTTGTGCTAGAGTAAATGAGCATGAGGTTATTCCATTTACCTTAACTACCGCTGTCGGGCCCTGGTACTTTGGAGTTACCCAACTACAGAAGCTTCGTCCAAACCGGAATTGCTTTAGTGTTCAAGAAAGAAGGTAGGGCAGTGGATGGAATCAAATGCTTTTTAAATGTCCAACATTATAGCAAGTGGTTCTCGTATATTTTTAATATCTCACCAGTTATGTAGTCTCTGTAGATCCAAGTGTATGAGTGTCGTGGCATGAATCCTGATTGGTCTGTCAATAAGAGAGGTCACAACTTCCACTAATATCTTGACTAGGATTTTTGTCTCCACATTTAGCAGTGATATTGAGCGATATGAGGCACAATCGTCTTTCAGTTTCCCCTTCGTATGTATCACTGTTATTGCTGTATGTCTGAGATCTGGAGGCAGAGTCCCCTGCTCTTGGACTGCTTTTTACATGTTCAACAAACTTCGCCCGCCGGAGAGGACAGTCTCTAATAGACCTCCAAAGGAATTTAATTGTGGCTCGAGGTCTTGCTGCATTGCATATGTTTAATGACTTCTGAGATGTCATCAAGTGTAGGGTCACCGTCCAGAGCTGCTTTATTATCTTTGCTTAGGGTTGGTGTATCTAGGTTCTCGAGAACAGTTTTAATCTCCTTCTCTCCACTTCTTTGTTTAACTTTATACAAGTCACTATAGTGTTTGACAAATGTTTGTGCTATTTCGTCATCTGTTGTGACTTTCTCCCCTTTTGCATCTAGTTTTTCTCCCACCCATCCTGCCTCTTCCTCTCTTCATCCAAGCTGAGCTAGAAGGCGTCCTGCTTTACATCCTGACTTATAATTTTCCTCTGTGTAGCTTGATAGTGTTGTTTCACAGTATTTTGTGCTTTATTTAGGTACTCTTTCCTTCCTCCTATCACTACACCAAGAGGGAATGAGCTGATATCCTCAAGCTAGATATTCTGTTTAAAGTATAGAAGGGATCTCTTGCTGGTTTGCGTACATGATCGATCCTTATAAGGGTTTTATGTGCACACTAAAAGTATGAAATTTGCTTATCTGTGTCTATAGGTGTACATAAGTCTATAGTCAGGGATGTTGTCCTGTCTGTGTCTGTCTACATAAAATCTGTAAAATCTCCCTCTACTATATGTAAAGGTGATTAAACCATTTTCTATCTATCGCGTCAAGAATTTTCAAATCTGTTAAGGACAAGGAGGCAAGCATTATGCTTTGCTTTCTTTACTGAAAACTTCATAGCAGTCAATCAAAACAATTTAAACAAAATACTACATTTCTTATCAGTCAAACAAACAGTGTTACATCACTCCACCATTCACCATATCGAATTCTCATCAAATATGGCCAGCACCATCTGACTGCCTCTTTCTTTGCGAAACCCAATGCTTCTTTTGTCAACATCAAACGTCCGTGCAGAACTTGAATGAATAACCAAGCGATAAACTGATGTCTTCCATCAAAAGAACCCTCAACCAATGTATCTCCCAACTGGAAGGAGAAGATATAACTTGTTTATGCCATATGTCCAATTCCTACAATTGCGGCAAACTCTGGCAACGTAGAAAGGACTACTCCTGCTTCTGATCATCTCCTAGGAACAAGAAATCCAAACCGTAAGCAATATCTTTATTAATATTATCTTCATAAATATTTCCAGAACAGGCAAAATCATGTATCAGTGACCGAACTATATAACCAATATATCATTTACATATGGGTGGCAAAATCCTCCCCTCCGTGTTCTTAATAGGATTGACAATCTTTGACGCAATAGCTAGACATTTGTTTATTCTATGTCAAGACCCGAGGCTCAAATTATGCTTGTGCAAAGCTGTCCCGCAACCATAGAAGCTAGATCCACAATAGGCTTATAATAAAATGTTTCAAATGTTGATTCTGATGACCATTCAGCTACCTTCCTAATGTCTTCCGTCCTAGCGCCTAAAGCAAAAGCCTTCAAAACCATATCACCTCCTAGCACCTCGTGTGGAATGAGGCCCAAACACAGACTTGTCTTGTTCGAATAACATCCAACACAACCATCTAGCCAATGTTGCAGCTGAAAATGGTGTGAAGGGTTTATGTAGAGCAATCAGCAATTGATCTCCTACATCCTGTCTGAACTCTCTAGTAGCATCCTCATACTCTTTCACAATTTTCACAACACATAATTTATAATTATTTGAAAATGCAGGGGTAAACAATGCACTTAGAATACGACTTAGACTCTTAGGCACATGGAAAATAATTCCATTCAGAGAGAATACTTTACCTGTAATGTGTAAAGAATGCACATCCGATACTCTCCTGCACAATATCACGCTCCGCAAAATTGTCAATTTGGCTGACAACTTGTATTCTTGATAAATCAGAATTATGTGGCCATCTTTCCAAGAAACGCAACACCACATCCCACAACTTGGAATACCTCAGAAGGGGAGGATTGGAAAACCTAATCCCTTTCAGAAGTTTGCAAACCAGAGGATGTTCCCCCAGCTGGTTTACCATCTATGTCTAGCCGAAATAGCAGAACGAAAGTTCGTTACTGATCTATAGGCCAGACGTTATTTCTGACAAAAATTCACTACCAAGGACAATTCAGCCTCCACGGGGTCCACCCCCGTTCCACAACCCGATACTATAGATTCCAGGCCAAATTATCTCTTGCGAGTACTGTCTGCCTATGATTGCTGAATGTTTCTAGAAGTCTGTTCTTAATGTCGACTCCAGAACACCCCCGCCGGTCCATCAGAAGATCTGGCATAACAGGAAGCTCCTTTGGAAGATCGCACAAGAGCCCCAGGACATCTGGAAATCTTCATAAAGGAGTCACTAGAACTATCTCCACCCCCTGCCTCATTACCTGAGATGCACCGTCTGAATCATCGGAAAGGTATAGTGCAGATGGCCCTGCCTGTTCTGAAGGAACACACCCGTTGTCGGAGACTCTAGGTCCAGCCTCCAAGTGAAGAACATATCCAGTTGATGACAAAAAGGTCTATCTTGCAAGGTCACCAAAGCTGGTTCAGAATTTGAAAAATGCCTGGTTGAACACTTAAATCGCTGTTGTTTGTCAAATGTCTGGAGTTCCAATCCGTAGTCATATTCCTCTGGCCCGGAATGTATTCTGCAATCACTGAAATGTGATGCTGGAGACAATGCCAAAATTCCTTGGCTATCTCTGCCAATATCTGAGATCTTGTTCACCCCTTCCCTCCGCAAGTTGTTGATGTACCTAACTGTGGGGATATTGTCCATCCGCAGGAGAATGCAACAGCTAGCTTTCTGGGGAGGCAAAGTACTGATGGCAAGGGTTCCCACCAGAAGCTGCAAACAGTTTATATGAAGGGATAACTTCTCCTGACCATCAGCCCCCGTGGAAAGTGGGCCGCAACAAGCTCCCCATCCCCATCGACTGGCATCTGACTGTTACCTCAGGTCTGTCCCTGAAAATGGCCCGGCCTTTCCACGTGGGTCAGCTACCAAGATATTTCCGTCTTTGCCTCCAGCAGCAACATCATCCTGAGTTGCATATGAAAGACTCTTCTGCAAATGCTGAATCTTCAGGTGTTGCAGAGTTTGATAATGGAGCTGCCCAGAAAAATTGCCTGAATTGAGGAAGCCAACAGCCCCACAGTCCTGGCCAGAAGTCTCAATGATACATTCTAACTAAACAATGCTGCTCTCAATTCCTTCTTGATATTCCGGATCTTCAGAGAAGGATCATATAGTTGGGCCTAGACAAAATCTCACAGAAAACCTAAGAATTCTACTGTCTGGGACAGAATCAAAACTGATTTTGGAGCGTTGATGATGAACCCTAATTCCTGTAATAACCGAATCGTTCAACTGAGATGCAATTGCACTGTGGACGGGTCTTACGCCAAGATAAATATGTTGTCTATATATGATGAGACAAACCCCTTGAACCTGAGGGCCTCAGCCACTGGTTTCTTCACCTTGGTGAAACACCAAGGAGCTAAAGACTGCCAGAAAGGAAAGACTTTGTACCCCAACCATGGTCTTTTCACTGCAACTGTAGAAATCGTTGGTGAGGCGCAAATAACGCAATTGCTAAATAAGCATCTTTTAGGTCCAAACGAACCATCCAATCCCCTTGTTGGATTAGAACTTTAAAAACATTATTCCCTTCCATCTTGAAATGTTTGTACAGAATCCAGGCATTGCAGTCCCTCAAGTTTAACACCAACCTGGCACCACCCTCTTTCTTCTGTACCAGAAAAACATTGCTGTAAAACATGGAGGGATGAGAAGTTGTCTCGCAAATCGCATTTTTGCATAACAGACTCCGAATCTCTTCGTCCATAAAATTTTGATCTGGAAGGGAAAAAGACAGAGGTCTGGTGTCCACCTGTTGTACTGGGGTACCTCAGAATCCATCTTGAAGCCCTGAATTGTCTCTAGGACCCACACATGCTGCGTAAAGGAATGACACTTGTATAAAAAATTACGCACCCTTCCCTCCAACACCACCTCGGACTTGGAAACGCTAAATACCTGCGAAACTAGCTTCTAAGCCTCCTGAGGCTTGATCTCTGTAACCGCCTCTGGGATATCGTCCACAGCCTCCACGGATTCTAGACAGAAAAAAGGTTACGCTTCTCCCTCCATTGTTACAGTTCCCTCTTCTCCTGTGTGGGACCTTTGGTACTTGGAGAGGCTGGCTGAATGTCAGTTATATTGACGGGCCCTGGCAAAAAGTTGTGGTTTAAAAACCTTTTTCAGCGACATCTGTGCCTTGTCTAGGGCAGTGAAAGTGGTGACAAACTTGCTCAGGTCAATGACAAAAGGATTGACAAAGAGCAATCCCTTAGTCACTGGTCCTGCCTCTGAAGAGACTATAGCTGTCAACTTTGAGTCAATGCATAAAATATTTCATCAACATCTTTCTGTCGATACCTCACAGTTAGCATTTCTTAGCTGATAAATAGATCGCTGAGACCAGCTGACCAGAGTATCCGGGTTGATGGGGGATAGACTCTTTTGCCTGGTAGGCCATTTCTAGACCTGTCCAAATCTTTCTTGGGGTCGCTTGCAAACTTTTTCATGAAAGTCGTCATCCATGGATCAACCTCTGGGGTGTCCGCCACCATGCTTGAGAGTACTGGCCTGGAACATTCAGCCCTAAAGCGGTTACATACATCATTTTCAGAGCCTTTACGTAGCTTTGATTGAACATAGTCGGCCACTTTGGAGTTTGGAGACCAATTCGATGATCTAGTATGAATGATCTCATCTAGGTCAAAAGTTAGGAATGTTGCCTCGGCAGTCTGCTTCATAGCCTCGTCTGAAGACTTGCGCTTCCTTTTGCCTTTCCCTGAGAGAAGATGTTCTTGAGAGGAGTGAGAATGAGTGGTAGAGTTATCAGAGTTATCAGTATGAGAAGGGGATTTAGTTCCAGATTTTGGCGCCAAGGCGCTATAGCAATGATCCGCAGGCTCTTGACAGTTTATCCAACGCATCCGAATGCACCCACTTCCCAGATTTTGTCGAGGCTGCAGGAGGCCCAAAATGTGAGTCATTATTCGAGGATCCAGCATTGTTTGTCATCTGCCGTTGTTTCTGATGCTGCTCATAGTGCTGTAAATGGTCAGAAAATGGACGGAGGGTCTTTGGAAAAGCCTTTTCAACTGAGTGCTGGACCGAGTTGTCCAGAGCCTGCACCAAATTCTCAACAAAATAATTTTCATGGTAATCTCCATAATACTTCTGGTACTTGTCCAGGTCAAAAGGCTGTGACCCCTCCATTGTCAGTCTACCAAATTCAACCATGAAGGCTAATTGGGAGGAGCAGCAACAAGCTAAGGTCTATGCAGCACCCTATTAATAATAGTGGAGAGAGAGAGACCTTCACTCTTAGGACGAAGTCCAAAAATTTGAATTATTACAACCCCAGAGATGAACTCAAGGGTGTTACTGGTATGAATTCACAGGCAATATTAATAATTACATTTAATTATTTTTCTTCAGGAAATCTTCAGTTTCTGTCCACCTGTGTTGTACTTGCCCTGAGCCTGGCGTGAACACTCCACGTCTCTGGGAGCAGAGCCGCGATCCGCGCATTAGCGGTCAGGACCCAGCGTTGGAAATAAAGAGTACTGCGCTCACAGCCTAGCCGAAGATGCACGACCTCTCCCCAAAAATTCCCGCTCCACGCTGCAATTAGGATCGCGGTTGAGCGATCGGAACAGAGATAACATAAGGGCTTGTGGCCCACTGGAAGGAAACAGTAAAATAACTATAAATCCGATCCCCGGCAAGACGCCGCTGACTGGGTTCATACAATGAAACCACTGATACAGACGTCCCGCGCTGAAGATTGCTCATACTTAAGCCAAAACCACATCCTGTAAATCTAACAAATACACCATAATGCTTATGCTATAGGAAGATATTAACAAACAAATATGACCACACTTATCTGCATAGCAGCAAAGAACGAGGCAGAAAGATGGTGCTGGCCATATTTGAAGGGCATTCTGTTCAGTGATTTGTGAACTGTTCATTTGATTGATGTGAAATGTAGTCTTTAGTTTAAATTTTTCGATGAAGGTTTTTAGTAAAGAAAGAGAAGCATAATCGGTGCCTCCGGTCCTAACATTGAATCGGTTTTGAGCTGGATGTTACCTTTTTTCTCAAGGTCTCTTGCTGCCGCCTCGGGGGTGCATATACATTTTGTATTGTTAGGTTGTGTTTGCACCATACTCCCTGAATTCCTACATAGCATCCATTAGGGTCGGTCCCATAAGGGTCGGTCCACTTTTTGATAATCTGAAAGAGTGGATTTTTTTAAGCAAGTATTGCTACTTCCAAAGACCAGGGGGAGGAGCCAGGTGTGTTTCTTGGAGCAACCCTAAATTCGGTTCATGTCACAGTATGTGCCACAATTCCGCTTTTAATGGTGTTATCCAAACCATTAACGTTTCATGAGAGAATTTTAAGCCTCTCTTTTTATCGTATGTGTTATTGTACTTTGTGACACTTAAACTCAATTCTTTCTTGTGCTGTCATCCATTGTTCTCAATTTCATTCTTTATCTGAGAACCTCTACTTTCATCTATAACCTCAACTCTGAATTTCCATACTTGTCCCTACAACTCACTTTTCCACAATGCGAGTTCAAAACTACTGTCTCCCAACTCTGCACAGGTCCTAAAACCCTCCCGCTTCCATGTTCTTTTATAAAATGCACCTAGTAGCACATCTTCCACAATATTTAATCTGTTGACTAATATGTAACTTAGAACTGGGGCGTGTTCCTATTTTGGCATTAACTCTGAAACCCAGTTCCACAGAGTTTCTTTGTTCTCATTATTTTTTCTGTCTCATTTTACCATTCATTGATGGGTGTATAATTGTCCTTTCCACTTCTAGAACCCTTGGCTTTCATCACTGTTCATTTTCTTGTTTATTCCATTCATTAAGCCACTATGTGAGTCTCCACATTAACCCTTGGTCTAGAGTTCTTCTTGTGTTGACCCCTCCGCAACAGCAGTGCAGTGTTCAGGGATTCGTCTCTTTCGCCGTTGCCGGTCTTCGCTTTCTTTTGGGGTGTTGTCAGAGTCTGTCGATTCACCCCTGGTTGGGTTACCATCATAATTCATGGTTTCCGTGTGGGTCCACTGTGTGGCCTCCCTGGTCTCGTTCTTTGTCTGCAGAATGGTCTCTGGTCCTTAGGTCTTACCATTGATGTTGCTCTGCATTGCTCACCATCACGTTGGTCTGTCCTTTTGAGTTGGGGCCTTTTTTCTATCCAAACCTGATTCAGTGTCTCAAAGCAAAATGTTTTATTCTAGTTTATCACTTTTAACTTGGCAGGGCTGAGTAACATATAACTAAAATGCAGCGCATGGAGCTTTTGCTTAACTTGGTCATATGTTTTCCTTTGGAATTGTACAAGTTTAGTATAATCCAGGAAGGCCAGTGTCTGCCTCGATTCAAAGGGTTGTTCCCTCTTTGATCTGATTTCTTGCAGGATCATGTCTCTGAGATTCAAGAAACAGACAATTATTCGCCTGGGGTTACCACAGGCAGCATTTCTGTAGCCAGTGCTCTATTACAAAACAGGGAGCAAAGTCTTCCTCCGGAATGCTCTTGGTTAGCCAATTTCATAGAAACGTCAGTGTTTTTTCCCCCTCTGTCCTTTCAGGGAACCCCACGAAACACAAGTTGTTTTGTCTGGAGCGGCCTTCCACATCTTGGACATGCGTTGATAACTCCTTTTAAAAGAAGCAAGCAACTGGGTCACAGTGGTCTTAAGTTCCATCACTGTGCCTTCCATTTCAGAGATGCATTGTTTGGCTTCCATTCACACTCCACCACATTATGTAGAACCTCCCTGAGTAAAGCCACTTCTGATGGATACTTTTAACCACTGACTCCTCACCTTAGAATATCCCCAGGTGCCAGACTAAACCTGGATATTTTTTGTAGTAGTGCCCTGGCACACTGCTAGGTGGCCTTGTGTGGCTCCATGCTGACTCCAAAGCACCCGGCAAGTGACAGTGTGGCATCATAACCTTTCTTTATGTGACTTCCGCCGCTGACCCGGAGCTTGCTTTCAACTATATTTTCCGAGGACTCAAACTTTTCGACAGTGTGCTAGGGAACGATGTCCCCGTCAAAATCAACAGAAATTAAGCTGTGTCGCAGCTGTAGAAAGAAGATGTCATGGACTTGTACAGGGTGTGCCTGTGCTGAGGACATGACTGGAAGTTGTGTGATAAGTGCTCTCTTATGCACAGGAAGTCTGTTCAAGACTGGGAGGTGAAATAGTATGTCGTGAACACATGAAGTTGCTTCCGTTCCACTTCCAGCTTGAAATCCTCAGGTAAGTCGAAGTTCAAGTCTAAATGCAAGCATAAAAAAGTGAGGTGGGACTCAACTTCATTCTGCCACTCTGACTCAGAGGAGAAGTAGCTAGTGCATCAAGATGTCAATCATCCTTACTTAATTGAGGACACTGGCCACGTAGACGATCCCTCAATTGATCATGACGTGCCCCGAGATTCTCTGTCAATCATTGACCCCGCATTAGATAGAGGCCCCCAGGAGGCCATCCTACAAACTTTCAGTGTGCTTCCAGCTCCCTCTGGCGTGTCTTTACACCCTATGGAATGGCAGGGGCCTCCAGTCAGGTTGCCACCAGTGGGCCCTCCCTGTTGCTGTCTGTCCCCTCTGGCTCTGTTACAGGGCCCATACGAACTTTGGTAGACTTCTACCCCAGTTCCCAGATCCAAATTGGTTCCTGCCACCCTGGTGCCTGTGAATGATACAGTGCCATAGCTGATGTCTCATCCTAAACAGGCATCGGCTGGAACTCAGCTAATGTCATGCTATTAGATTACAAAAGCGTAACCTGTTGTCATGCACCCTGACTCTAGCATTGTGCCTCTAATGCGTCATAGCTATCAGCAGAGGCTACATTTGCTTTTTGGTTCTTTTTCTGACAGTGGGCCAGAGCAGAGTACTCTCCTAGATATTGATGATTACCGTGAGGAGGAGGATGGTGTATTCCCTCCTCATTACAGTGAGATGCCTTATACCTGGATTTACAAAATGCCAGTGGGCTTGATAACCTCTTAGAGACCGTGCTTGACTTGCCATATGGGCCTCTAATGGAAGAAAGTTCCTAGTTTGCAGTGGTGGTTCAGAGGGCAACCAAAGTACTAGAATTATAGCTGTCTTCCATTGAGACTAAAATGGAAATGTTTTGATGGAAATCCTACAAACTGGCCTGTGACCATCCGAGCCCTTGTTCCCATTTATTGATGCTCTCATAGATACTCGAATGGCTACCTGGTCTTTCTCGCCTGAGAACTCGCAGGTAGTCAGACTTCATTAGACCAGTGCCTAATGACCCAGATTTTCTCACCAAGAACCCCACTTCAGAGTACCTATTTTTTACAGGCGTCTAACAGGAATGTAAACCCTGCATCTTTTCCGATTATTCTTGTGGATAGAAAATGCAAACGGATTGATGACTTTAGCAAATGTATACTTTCCTCTGTCAGCTTGGCAGTGTGATCCATATTGCAGTCTGTCTTTTTGGCCGATACACTCATGCCCTTTGGGAGACAGCCACAGAGATCTTGACAGCAGTCCTGTACGAACTTAGGGCTTCTGTATAAGATGATACATGATGGGCAGGATGCGGTCAAGTATGTTATCTGCGCCTGTTTGGATACCACGGATTACATTGGCATGGCTGTTGGTAGCAGTGTTGTCCTTCAGGGACATGCCTTGCTGAAGTGCACCGGATTTCTCTGGCAATGTACAGGCTTCGCTAATGGACTTGTCCGTTGACGGATTTTGCTCCTTCAAGAGCGAGCGGACTCTACTTTGAAACATTTTAAGAATAGCAGAGCTACAGCGCATTCCTCAGGGCTCTTGACCCCACCAAACAAGTTCTGTATCTCTTATGAAAATTTTGGGGCTATTCCAGAGGACTGGCGTATAGGCAGAGACAACCAGTCTGCCTGCAGTCAGTGATGCAGCAGGCAGCTCAGTCCTTTTGATGCAACTGACCCATAACTGGCAGTTAACAAGCAGGCCTGCAAGGGCACCAGTCTTCTAACTCCTCTTCACATGCTACAGCGGCCAACAAACTGCTCTAGTTTGCGCTTGGTAGCATATGCTCAACGAGAGGCATGATTTAGCGCTTGCTCCTTGGTTGATGATCTCAGAGGTGGCTGAAGAGCTTCAGTGATGACTGACAGATTGGCCCTTGTACTGCAGTACACCACTCTCCCTTTGCCACCAACGGCTGACAATGTTGGTGGACACATCACTGCTAGGTTGGGAAAGGGGCAGTCAGCTGGGGGAGTTTGAGATTCGAGGACTCTGATCTCCAGCGGATGAGCTGCTACTCATCAACCTACTCCAGCTATTGGCCATTCATCTAGTCCTGAAGGCCATCTTACCATCTATCAAGGGGAGGCTGGTACAGTTTCTCATAGACAATACCACTGCCATTTGGCACTGCCAAAGGCAGAGAGGGGTCCTGAGCCCTTTGCCAGGAGACTTTGCACCTCTGGAGATGGCTGAAGTATTAGGGCATATTTGTGGTTGTCAACTGCTTGGCAGGATCCCTAAATGCTAGAGCAGACGAGCTAAGCCTATATCATCTGGCGCACCATGAGTGAATTCCGAGGTGGTGTATGGTGTCTTCTACCTGTAGGAGGAACTCTGGCTAGATCCTTTCGACACCGTAGAGAGTGCAGTGTCAACAGTCAGTCACTTTGTAGCTTATCTAGAATACTTAGCAGGAGACTGATTCTCACAAAGGGCTCCTGTCCATCTTCCTACCACTACCTCTTCAGCCCAGAGTTCTGAAGAGCAAGAAAGACTGGGCCTAAGTCATCCTGGTGGCTCCAGATTGGGCCAGGAGAATGTAGTAACAGAGCTCCTAAGCATGAGCATTTGTCCTCTGCTGAGGCTACCACTTCAGGAGGATCCTCTGTCCCAGCATCAGAGCAAAGTCCTCCATCTAAATCTATACAACTTACTCCTCGATGCATGGAGATCGAGCAGGAGCAGTTGACTACTTTCAATCTGCAACCTGAGGTGGTAGATGTCCTTCTTGCCACCAGATGCCCTTACATGAAATCCTTCTGTACTGAACGCTGGGACAAGATGGTGCCTGGGACACTGATCCCTTACAAGCGAGGCTATTGGGCATTTGTTTGTTTGTTTTTGCCTTTGCCCAGCACGCAATTGAAGTAGGCACCTGTAAAACGTTATTTGCCTGTCCTTTCAACCTTTCTACAATGCTTGGTCAACGATCCTTGTCTAATTTGCCTTTTGTGATGCGATTTATTAAAGGTTTGATGCATAAGTCGACCCCCCCCCCCAAGCATTTGTGATGCCACAGTGGACCTTAATTTGGTCTCGACATTCCTATGTGTATGTCTTTTCAGACTATTTATATCTGCTTTCTGCGTCTCCTGACCTTGAAGGCTGTTTTTCTCAATGCGGTTACCTCAGCTCTTTCAGTTATTGAACTGCAGGCATTGTATGTGCATCCATCCTACACCACATCTTTTCCAGACTGATTGGTATTGAGGACTCTGACTGCCTTTTTACCAAAAGTCTATGACTCCTTTCCAGGTTGGGATCATCAATCTTCCATTGCTTCTTGCTCGCCCTCATTCCTTGCAAGAGGAGCAAAGGGTCCGTCATCAGTTGGATTCCAAAAGAGATTTAAGCGTTTACATAGTGGATGTAAAATTGGTGGACTTTCAACTTTGTTTGGGGATCTTCTGGTGCGAAGAAAGGGGCAACTGTGCAGAAGAGGACTTTGTTGATGTGAACAGTCCTGTGAATTAAATTCTGCTACACATTGTCTAAGAAGCAGCCCCATGAAGGTTTCAGGCCCCATTCTACCAGGCCACGGCTGCTACCACTGTATTGGCATGGAGGTGCTAGTCCTTGATATCTGCAAGGTGGCAACGTTGGCGCTTGTACATATTTTCACAAAACACTGCTGACTCGACATCTAGGTCTGGCAGGACAGACATTTTGCTCGTTAGATTCTGCAAGACTTTGTTGTGAGCCCACTCCACAAACCCTCCACTTTGCAGATTACTGCTTTGGTATCTGTTCTACGGTGCGGAATCTGTGGTTAGAAGTAACCATCACTAGAGCACGTTACTTACCTTCTGTAATGCTCTTTCTGCTACTTGCTAGTTTCTCCATCTAATGTCCACTCCAAATTGATTCCATGGGGTTGGCATCTGGGGCTCTCTTAGTTCAAGCATGTAAATTTGCTTAGCATTAGTTGACACTCCAATTCAGTCAGTGCCCTTTTAGCTAGCCCTTAACTAGAACCATGGCCCTTAGATTGCACTTTTTAACTGGATATTTTGTGGTGTTCCCCTCCCCCCATGCAACCCTCCTACCTCACATGGGGCAGCACAAGCAGGCCTGCTGTTCGTTTCTCAAGTGCTGTGCACTTTATCTGCTGGCCAGATCTTAGGCTATCCCATTTCCACCAGCAGAACTTCTTCTGCGTTCATCTCTCATCAGAGTCCCATGGGGAGTCAAAGGAGACCCTCTCCCCTCCCTGCCACCTCTTATTCCAGGGTTGTTGTTCCTGCCTACAAGGGAGCAGGAACCATCTTTGTTGCAAGTGAGGCACCTCTTCTGCTTCCGTTTATTACCTCAAAACTCCCACCATTACAGACCACATTGGTCACTGCTGTTGTGCTCCGAGTGCCTCTCCCACTGCAGTATCGATTTTTAGTTCAGGCTCCAGGGAGAAAGTGGGTGGTAACATCACAGCAAGTATTTCCATCTTTCATTGTATTAGAGAGCAGGGTGTTTGGGTTCAAAGCTGGAGTGTTACACAGACGTGTCAGCCATGTTGGTGTTGCAAGACGACCCGTCTAGTGTCAGAAGAGAAGCTTTGCCTCTTTCCTTCTGGGTGGTCAAGCCATGACACTGTGCATTTTGATTATAAGTGATACACCTTAGAAGAAGTCCATTTTCCAGGCATGCAATTCCTAGGTGGTTAAGAACACCTACTCAAAAAACAGAACTACAAATGCATTTATTCATCCAGAACATTTACAAACAGGAGCAAAATCTGTAAGATTTTCCCAGTTAAGGGTTCCAAGGCCTTAAAGAAAAGAAAACTTAAAACAGTACCTCTAAAGATCCTGCCTAGACCTCTTCCAATGAGATTCTGTCCACCACCTCGAGTGTGTCTCCTTCTGCCATGAACAAACACACTTATGGAAAAGCTAAGAAGGCTGAACTCACCTCAGTGAAGTTTGTCGCCAGCACCACTTTCAGGCCAAAAATGATCAGCACAGTTCAAAGATCAATGGATCCTTTGCCGTCGACTAATATGCCACCCATGGCCCTTAAATCTGCTAGTTAACTGCTTCTGTAGATGACAACACCCATGACCTCATCGACAACAAAATAGACCAGCAGAAGTGTTTGTCTTTGACTCCACTGCCATCATGAGCCCTTCTAAGCAAGGTTCTGACATTAATGGTCCTCTCGTCATTGCCCTCTTCATCCACTCCTCTACTGTCAGCACCATCTTGAACATAAACAGTTTATGCCTCTTCCAGGGCTTTTTCAATTGTTTCCTTGTCTGCGCTTTCCAGATAGACAGTAATGTTGTTGATGACTGTCTCGTTAATTACTTCAAACCTGACCTCTAGGAATGCTTCGCTGGCCAACATAGGTTATTTGCAATTTAGAGTCTTACCAATTAAGATAATTGTCAAAGCACAGCAGCTAATATTCGAGAATCACTCCTTTAACAGAAAAGTAGGCAGTAAAGTGATGGAAGTTGTGACGGGCAGAAATAAAAAGCCTCTACAGCAGCCACAAAGATAAATGGGAAGATCGCAAAGCCTGGGTGCATCAGAACTGAAATGTACTTTTTGTTGTGCGACACAGAACAGGAATATTACTGGTATCCACACAATTTCTTTGATGGAAGGCAGCTTCACTAGTCCTATGTCGGAAAGTCAGTGTACCCAACTCCATTGGTACAGTCTCGGTGCATTTTCTAAATTCTTTGCAGGACATGATTCATAAGTTTTAAGAAAGCCTGGGCTCCTGCAAAGCCTGTACCATTCAATCCTCCACCAAAGCCAGTGCCTCTACTTGTTGCTAGTGCTTTAAATGGGAAGGTACTGTAAAGTACGGAGTGCCTGCACTTTTCATTTGAAAGAAAGTACCTACACTTACCAGCACTGTTGCAATACATTTAATGGGAGAGTACCACCACTTCTCAGGAGCAAACAAGTACTCTAAAGAGTACCTCCACTTCTAAATTTCCTTCTACGGCACTGCCTGTAGCCACACCTCAGTAACCTTCACCTGATCCGCAGCCAACATAACCATTCACTGCTCGTTCTCAACCTACTTTGCTGCCGCTCTTCCTTATGGTGCCAACTCCACCTCTTCCCAGAGATAAGGAAGAGTGTGGCGACCATAGCGATACTGATGGTAACAGAGTTGAAGATGACCGAGCTAGGTTCCACCAGGCTCTAAAGGAGCAGAATGGGGGTGCTTATGTCACCTTGAAGGGTGGGTTGAGTGGAGCTACCATCTTCTCCATTCCTCTCTCAGATTATACTGCTAGGTTCCCTGATCTCACTGTTTGTGTATCTTTAATGTTCAAGCTTCCCGTGGCAACCATAGAGTAGACCCTCTTTCTATTTGATTTAAAAAAATAAGTGTCAGGCATCCACCAGAGCCATATTAATTGTAGTCAATTTCTGGGAATAGGTTTGATGTGCATGAGAAACTCAGCCACTAGATGTACAAACATCATGGGATTGAATAAGAAATACAAGATATCTGACTTTTTGTTAGCTTGCCTCCTCAACAGAAGGAAAACCGATTTTTATTTAGGCAGTGGTTTCAGAGCAAAGCTTGAAATCCTTCCATCGCTCTGTACCAAGTCCATGGATAGAGGGCAGAATTTTATAAACTGTGGGCAAAAGAATCTATTCATTTGGTGCCACTGCTATCTGGTATCTTTGTCACAGACAAATCTGGCATAGTTAGGCACAGTTCTTTTAACAAGCTATCCAATGATAGCAGCTCCTATGCTTAAACCATACTCCGGGTAGAAGGGTACACTTTGACTGCCTTAATTGATGCTTCACTTGGTGTTTCCAATATCCGCTTCCACAAAATTGCCAGTGGCGTGGTAATTTTCAGGTACAGTTGGCTGCACGGCACACCCTTTCGGTCAGATATTCAGTCAAGTTCTGACATTTCATTGAACGTCCGCAATATATTCAGCAAGCCTGGATAAGGTACCCCAAACACTTAAAACTGATACAGACATGGCTAAGACCCTAGTGACCCTTTAGCGAAGCCTGCTTTATACATCTTGTATGCCACAGAAGTATGAAAATAGAGCATTTATTCATACTTCTCTGGTGATTTAGTCAAGCATTCTCATTGCAACAACCTCAGCGACAAACCGGCATCAAGACTCAGCAGAGTGGGGCAGGGCATCATACAGTAGAGGCCATATCTGAAAGAGACACGTTAGTGATAGATTCCTTACCTTAGAATATCCCTGGGCGTCAGACTGGATCCGGAAAGCTTTTCGTCAGCAGTACCCCTGCGCGTCGGTAGGTGGCGTCGTGCGGCTCCGCGTTCGTCGCTGGCGTCGTAAGCGCCGAGATGACGTCACGGAGACTACTTAGGCGCCACCCATGCGCGCTGACGTCAGTTCTTTCTTTTTCCGCGCCAGCAAGCGCAGATCCGGTTAGAGCACGTACCTTAGTCACTTTTTGACTAGTTGTTTTTGGGACTTTTGTCTCTACTTTTCTAAATCTTGACTCCTGGTGCCACGTAGGGATGCCTGGGTTTAAATCCTGCGGGGCCTGCCGCCGTACGATGTCGGTGGCCGACCCCCATGGCGTCTGTCTCTACTGTCTGGAGTGCGACCATGACGCCCGGTCATGTTCCGACTGTCTGGCCATGGCTCCGAAGGCTTTGCGGGAGCGGTCCCGAAAGCTGCTGGAGGCCCGACAGTTGTCTCCGCGCCGTTCCAGGTCCAGGGGTCGCTCGAGGGACCGGACGCGGAGTCGTCATCATCGCTCCTCGGGGTCCAAGTCTTCACCCTCGGATTCGGGTAAGCGACGTCACAAAAAGAAGTTGAAGAAGCGCGTACGCTCTCCGACCTCCCCCTGTCGGTCTTCGGACGCGGACGAGGGGGCCCGGGGTCTTTCCCCCACGGCTCCGTTGGAGCCTGTCAGTCCCGCGGCCTACTTGCCATACCCGGGTCCGTCGGCGACTCCAGCCCAGGTGCAAGAGTTTCTTGCTGCCATGGACCACCTTTTCAGGCCTAGGGCTCCCGACGGTGCGCCTTCGGGCCCCGCGGTCCCTCTTGGGGCGCCCTTGGATGGCGCCGGCCCCGGCGCCGCAAGGTCCACCGCCGGCAGCTCCGGCGCCCCCTGCGGCTCCCTTCCCGGCGCCGCCCTGGGTGCCGTTCGTCCCACCTCCGCCATTGCCCGCGTTTCCAGCTTGGGACCCCGATTGGGCCTTGGAGCCGGAGCGACGTCGACCGGCGCCGTTCTCGGCGCCGGTGGAGCATTTGTTTTCCCCTGTGCCTCCCTCGCCGCTGCAGCCTGTGCCTCGGGCTGTTGTGGAAGGGGAGGACTGGGAGGGGTCGGAGGACCCTCTTGCACGGCAGTGTGACTCCGAACAGGAGTGGGCAGAAGACTCAGAGGATGCAAGTGGCCTTGACCTCTCCTCTGAGCCTGGGTTTGTCTCTCCTCTCACTGTCATGGAGGAAGGCGCAACATACACTGTGGTGCTCCGTAGAGCAGCTGAGGCTCTTGGCCTTGAATTGCCTACTGTTACCCTCCAGACTAACCTCCTTACTGAAGTGCTTCAGCCGGCGGCAAGTTCTATAGAACCTCTGCTTCCGTTTAATGAGGCCTTAACAGATGTTTTGATGGGTACCTGGTCTAGGCCAGCCACAGGGGTTCCTGTGGATAAAAACGTGGTGACCCTGCCTTTTTGACGACTCATCCGACACCGGAGAGCCTGGTCATTCAGGCTTCCACTTCCCAAACAGCATTCCCTACCGCTCCGCCGGATAAGGAATCAAAAAAGCTGGAGCAGCTTGGCAAACAGTTGTTTTCCTCTGCCAGCCTGGGGCTGAGGTTGGTCAACACCGCATGCCTCTTGGGCCGCTATTCTCACGCTGTGTGGGACACGGTGGCGCAAACTCTGCCCCAGTGCCCGGAAGAGGTTCGGGCTGTGCTTTCCCAAGCTGTTGCAGAGGGGAAGGATGCCGCGAAGTTCGCCATTCGGTGTGGGTTGGACACCGCGGGTTCTTTGGGAAGAGCCATCTCCACAACGGTGGCCTTGCGGCGACATGCCTGGCTGCGGTCCACGGGGTTTTCAGGGGATGTCCAGAGTTCCCTCATGGACATGCCTTTTGATGGTACTCGCCTATTTGGCGATAAGGCAGACAGTGCGCTGGAGCGTTTTAAGGACTCTCGGGCTACAGCCAAGTCCTTGGGTCTCTCCACCCGCCCGGCCACGTCTACCTTTCGTTCCTTTCGTGGCCGCGGAAGAGGCGCCCCTACACGTCCATTCAACCAAAGGCCTGCGCAGAACCTGCCTCAGCGCGGCCGCGGGCGTGGTGGCCGCCGTGGCGGCACAGGGGGCCAGCGTGCGGGTCAGCCCATCTCCGCTCCCGCAGCATCCGCCTCAAAGCCTTCCTAGTCCGCGCTTTGGGGTGCACCCCACGCCGGTGGGCGGCAGGATTCAACATCACCTCCCCCACTGGCGCTCTGTCACTTCAGACAGCTGGGTGCTGCAAATCGTCCGAAGGGGCTACTCCCTCCCCTTCGAGTCTGCCCCCCGTCCATGCCACCTCAGTTCCACCGCATTTCGGGGGATCACTTAGCGCTTCTCCAACAGGAAGTCACGGCCCTCTTGGCCAAGGGGGCCATCGAGCGCGTTCCTGGGCCAGAAGTAGGACATGGTTGTTATTCCCACTACTTTCTGGTCCCCAAGAAGGACAAAGGGGGCTTGCGCCCCATCTTGGACCTCCGGAACGTCAATCGCTTCCTCTGGAAGGAGAAGTTCAAGATGTTGGCTCAGGTCTTGGCTGCCCTAGACCCTGGAGACTGGATGGTAGCGTTGGACTTGCAGGACGCATATTTTCACATTCCCGTCCTGCCGGCCCACCGGCGTTACCTGCGGTTCACGGTAGGCCAGGAGCATTTTCAGTTTACCGTGCTCCCTTTCGGCCTTACAAGTGCCCCTCGGGTGTTCACAAAAGTGATGGCGGTGATCGCAGCTCATCTGCGCAGGTCAGGGGTGTCAGTCTTCCCCTACCTCGACGATTGGTTGTTGAAGGCGGGCTCGCCCCAGGCCGTCGTCACCCACCTTCAGACTACGGCCGACCTCCTGCACTTGCTGGGGTTCTCCATCAACGTGCCGAAGTCGCACCTGAGTCCCTCTCAAAAGCTCCCCTTCATCGGAGCGGTTCTGGATTCGACGCGGTTTCGGGTTTATCCTCCCGAGCAGCGAGTCCGGGATATTCAGGCTATGATTCCGATCTTTCAGCCTCTATCCTGGGTTTTGGTCAGGATGACCCTCCGGCTCCTGGGCCTGATGGCCTCCTGCATTCTGCTAGTGCAACATGCCAGGTGGCATATGCGGGCTCTGCAGTGGGAACTGAAGTTCCAGTGGGCGCAGCATCAGGGCAATCTGTCCGATCATGTCCAGATCTCGGAGGGCGCTGCACGACAATTGCGGTGGTGGCTCACGAATCGCGATTGGGTCAATGGCAGATCCCTCTCCCTCCCCCAACCGGAGCACACAGTGGTGACGGATGCGTCCCTCCAGGGCTGGGGTGGCCACTTGGGAGAGGCGGAGATCAGAGGCCTCTGGTCTCCGGCGGAGTCCCGGCTCCATATCAATCTTTTGGAGCTTCGGGCGATTGGACTTGCACTGAAAGCATTCCTTCCCTCTGTCCGGGGCAGTGTAGTGCAGGTGTTCACGGACAACACCACCGCCATGTGGTATTGCAACAAACAGGGCGGGGTGGGGTCGTGGACTCTGTCAGGAGGCTCTGCGCCTCTGGACATGGCTGGAACATCAAGGCATTACCTTGGTGGTTCAACACCTGGCAGGTTCTCTGAACGCCAGGGCGGACGAACTCAGCCGCCGGTGCTTGATGGATCACGAATGGCGTCTGAACTCGGACATGGCGCAAGGTCTCTTTCTGCAGTGGGGAGAGCCTTGGTTAGATCTATTCGCCACCGAAGAGAACGCGCAATGTCATCAGTTCTGCGCGTTGGAATTTCCAAGGCGGCACTCGCTCGGCGACGCTTTTCGTCGCGAGTGGAGCTGCGGTCTGTTGTACGCCTTTCCGCCTATACCACTTCTGCCCAGAGTGCTGAAGAAGATTCGGCGCGACCGGGCCCAAGTCATCCTTGTGGCTCCGGATTGGGCACAAAGATACTGGTATCCCGAGCTACTCAACATGGCGATCGATCCCCCGATCCCACTGCCTCTTCGGGAGGATCTTCTGTCGCAGCAGCAGGGGACGGTCCTCCACCCGAACCTGTCTAGCCTCCACCTCCATGCGTGGAGATTGAGCGGCGACAGTTGACAGCTTTCCATCTTCCTTCCGAAGTCTGATGTGTCATTCTGGCAGCCAGGCGTCCCTCCACTAAGACGGTATACGCCTGCAGGTGGAACAAGTTTGTGGCATGGTGCACAGCGAAGTCTGTGGATCCCCTCTCTGCCCCTCTGTCTGAGGTCCTTCTGTTCCTACTATCCTTGGCCCAGCAGGGCTCTGCCCTGGGCACTATCAAAGGTTTTCTTTCGGCCATCTCCGCCTTTCTCCGGCTTCCAGATCTGCCTTCTCTCTTTAAGTCCCCGGTTGTTAACCGTTTCCTGAAAGGCATTACACACACGTTTCCTCCTGTGCCTTTCATAATGCCTCAATGGGACTTAAATCTCGTTTTGACCTATCTGATGTGCGCTCCTTTTGAGCCCCTTCATAACTGTCCTTTACGTCTTCTTACTCTAAAGACGGCTTTCCTGGTAGCTATCACCTCTGCCAGAAGGGTGAGTGAGCTCCAGGCTCTTTCTTCTAAACCTCCTTTCCTTTCGGTTCATCCGGACAAGGTGGTTTTAAGGACCCGTCCTTCTTTCTTGCCAAAGGTTGTCACGCCCTTCCACATCGGGCAGACCATCACTTTGCCCACCTTCTTTCCGCCTCCGCATCCTTCAAAAGAGGAAGAGAGGCTCCATCGTCTGGACCCAAAACGTGCGCTCTCGTTCTATCTGAAGCGCACACAACAGTTCCGGGTGGATGACCAGCTCTTTGTTGGCTACGTGGGCGCCAAAAAAGGTCGGGCCGTGCACAAACGCACCATCTCTCGGTGGGTCGTTTTGTGCATCAAAGCGTGTTACTCGTTGGCTAAAAAGGAGCCTCCTGTAGGGCTGCGTGCACATTCTACCAGGGCGACAGCAGCCACTACTGCCTTGGGACGCGGCGTTCCCTTGCAGGATATTTGTCAGGCAGCCACGTGGGCCTCGCTGCACACATTTACCAAGCATTACTGCCTTGACAGTCAAGTCCGGAGAGACGGCTTCTTTGGCCGTTCTGTTCTCCGTGACTTTCTGGTGTAATCTATTCACAGACCCACCACCGGGGTTGGTATTGCTGGGGTATCTATTCTAAGGTAAGGAATCTATCACTAACGTCTCTTTCAGATGCACAAGTTACTACTTGTGTAACGATATATCTGTAAGAGACATTAGTTAGTGATAGATTCCTACCGCCCACCCATCCTCCCCGTTCTGCGAACTGATTCTAGGGTTAAGGTCATCCCTTTCAGGGCCCTAGTTTCATGGCACCAGGGGTCAGTTTCTTGCATGGCTCTGCGCTCCTGGTGCGGAAAGTCGTGTACAGAACTGACGTCAGCGCGCATGGGTGGCGCCTAAGTAGTCTCCGTGACGTCATCTCGGCGCTTACGACGCCAGCGACGAACGCGGAGCCGCACGACGCCACCTACCGACGCGCAGGGGTACTGCTGACGAAAAACTTTCCGGATCCAGTCTGACGCCTGGGGATATTCTAAGGTAAGGAATCTATCACTAACTAATGTCTCTTACAGATATATCGTTACACAAGTAGTAACTTGTGCGTCTAGCCGAGACAGATCTGACTGCCAAGCACCTATACTCTGTTTATGCAGGGGGAGCTGGGGCAGGATCTAGATTTTCTTCCCAGAATAGCTAGGCATCAACTCCGAGCATTATGGACACTGTCTACCCCATAGAATTTCTCACAAAACCTCCACCATGACCTCCAGTGAAGGAGAACGAGTTGCATCTGGCCATCTTTCATGAGGCAATCCAGAAGCTCTTCCTTGAACACACAGTGGAGTGTTTACCAATGGCTCAAACCACTGGGAATTTTGAGGTTTTTCTCGGTCAGGAAAATGGCAGAACAATACTGCCCATTCTTGCCCACAGAGCTCTCTATTTCAAAAAGTTGGAATTCAAGATGGTCATCATTCCAGACACCATGCTGTCCATTGTTGGAGAAAATTCTCTTGCTTCCAAACTGGAAAGTGCCAACCTACATCTTATACATTCCCATCAAAGTAAAAGCAACTTCTTGATGGAGATAATGCACTACCGATAGAGAGCTTAGCCCTTCATCTCCACATCTGTCCATTATGTCTTCCCCAAATGTATGGCGTCATTCACTGCCAACTTTTGTTGACAAATGCGTGAGAGTCTTCTCATTCTTCGATGCCTGGCTTATCGGGTCCCTTCGGAGTCCCAAACCAGTACAGTGGTACATTCCAGGCACAATTGCTGCACTGTGTGACTCTTATTAGGAACAACAAAAAGTCCATCCTTAGGCCAGGCAAGCAGGTACTCTTCTTTAGTGCGTGGAGTTGTGCAGTCACTGTAGAGGTCTCCCATTCCTTTGAGCTGGGCCAGTCAAGTTAAGGAGACACATGAGGGGGAATGCTGCACCACTATTGGACCTGTTTGTGACTCCAGTTAAAGTGAATTAACAATTTTTCAGCAGCAGAGTGTTGTCTCGAGCCACTGTGGGAACAGTTTTAGATTCTCTGGTGGCAGATATTTTGTTATGCCTTTCTTTCAATCCCACTAATGCCTAGAATTCTCCGCACAGTGAAAGAGGAACTTTGCAGGATCACCTTAGTGACTAACCGCTAGGGGTCAGGTGGTTCTTGTTCACAGGCCTTAATGTATTCTATTCTCGCCACACTTAATAGCTAGGCTACTTCAGACTTCTCTCGTCCTTCAACTTCACTGCAGTGAGATTGTTCGGGCAGCCAGAAAACTTTCCACTCACAACCTGCAATTTTGAGAGAGAAAGGTTTCCATTTGGCTGAGTTACAATAATATTGATCCTTTTCTGTATGCTGCACCATACTGTTCTCTTAACTGCTGTTGGCCAGAGCAGGACTCAAGTATCCATCAATAAGTCTTCATTACGGGATCTCATGAAAAGACCCTTTGAGCCTACACAGTCTCTCCAGATTCTTTCTTAGATGATGGCTGTCCTCCTTGTTGTTACGTTAGCTAGGTGTGTGGGCGAGATCTTGGCCTTCTCTGTCAAAGAACCATTCACTGAAGGCAAGGGTATTTTGAAGACTATACCACACTTTATACCTAAAGTCCTGCAATAATTTTATCTTAGCTGACGTTCAAGGTTTTTTCCACACTCTTATTGCACAGCTGAAATATAACCCTACATTCTTTGTCATCAAGTGTTCTCTAAAATTCTCCATGGACACAACCAAAAGCTTCTAACAATAGGACCAACTGTTTGTTTTGCCACTGCGTCTAGAGGTCAGCTAATACCTAAACAAGGCAGTTCCTCTTGAATTACAGCTTGTATCACTGGCAGCCTGACCATAGAGAAGGTGAGTGGGAGCCCATTCCTACAAAGGCATGGCAGTTGTTGCGGCATTCTTCGCTAACATGTCTCTTATTAGTTTTGGGGCAGCCGGTGATGCGGGCTCCCCCATTAGGTGAGCCTTTTTCCCATAAGGTAAGGGGGATCTTTTCCCCATAAGGGGGATCTTTTCCCCATAAGAAGGAATTGTATGGCACACGTAGTGCACCTGAAGAAGGAGAATTGCTGCATTGGAGCGGGTTAGTGGAAGATTTAAAAATAGACTTCTCAGTAGTAAATGTGAAGAACACCATAAACAAGTTAAAGCTAACCAGAGCGGCAGGACCCGATAACCTCCCAGCTATTATAATAAAGTCTCAGTTAGATTGGTGGGCTGAATTTCTGTCACACTTGTTTTTAGCCATTTTAGATTCTGGAAGAATCCCTAAGAACTGGAAGGGAGCAGTAATTAGACCTGTGCACAAGAAGGGCGACATGAAAGCCCCGAAAAATTACAGATTAATCAATCTTCTGGACATTGGGGAAAAAGTCTTTGCAAAAATAATATTAGGCAGACTAAAGGATTGGGTGGAGCAGCGGTCGATTGTGCCGGTAGAACAAGGGGGTTTCAAGGAAGGCCACTCCACTGTCGACCATTACTTCGCCCTATGGGCAGTGGCACGAAAGTCAATTGAGCAAAGAGGGAAGCTATACTGCTGCTTTTGATTTAGTGGATCGTAAATGCCTCTGGGAGACTTTGAGAAAATATAACATTCCGGAAGGCCTGTTGGCTATAATTCAAGAGTTACATAGAGGGAACTGGGCGCAGATCATAAAGGATACGGGGGGTCCTTGACTCCGAAATTAGCTATTGAGAACGGTCTTAGACAGGGCTGTGTGTTGGCCCCCTTACTTTTTGCCATATTTCTAGCAGATTTGCCCTTGGCCTTAGAAGTCGATAGAAGTGCCAGCCTGAAAATGAATGGTAAACAATTGTCATGTCTGTTGTATGCAGACGATCTGGTAATCTTTGATCAGACCGAGCTAGGCCTCCAAAGGAAGTTTAATGCCTTCAAAGAGTACTGTGGCAAAGTTTTTAACTGTAAATATGGATAAAACAAACATTTTATGCTTTGGGAAAAGAGACCCCAGGTTTAGCTGGTTCTTGGGCCCATTAAAATTGGAAATTGTGAGAGAGTATAGATACCTTAGGGTCTGGTTTGATAGTACTCTAAAGTGGCATATGCACTTAGAAGCCCAGAAAGCAAAGGCCTTTACATCGGTATGTGGGCTGAAAAAATTTAACTGGGACTACGGAGACATGTCCCACAGATCGCTGTTAAAAGCCTATAGGGCAATGATTACCCCCCCCCCCCCCCAGTACTGTATGGTGCAGAAGTCCTTTACCTAAGTGGTAAAAGTGACTGGGACTTGGAGGAAGGGAAATGTTTAAAACCTCTACTGTCGTTACCTGGCTCAGCAATGATCCAGGCTATTCGAATTGAGCTAGGAACAACATCATGGAGTATACAGGCTCAAGTGGCTTTGTTAAGGTTCTGGAAACGACAGGATCCCGGGGTGGTACAGAAGGTCTCACAATGGTGCAGAAATGAGATTCAGCTTAGTAGTCTAAAATGGGCCAAGGAGGCTAGAAAGAAATTGCACATGGTTGGCGAGAACTTAAATGTGAGAATCTGTCAAAAATCACTGCAAGTAGAATTTACTAAGAGTACACTCAGATCCCAAGGGCAGGAATTGTCCAGGAGGGTAGATGTGGGGTACTTGAGTAAGAAAGAATCGGTACAATTCATGAGGGATTCCTGGTTGAATGAAGCCTTGTACCCATACCTGGACACACTACCCAATTATTGGCTCAGATGTGAAATTTTAAGACTGCGTATTGGCATGAATCCTTGGATGTCAACCGAGTAAATAAAAGCAGAAATGATACAGCCCGATGGAAATTGTAAATGTATGCTGGGAACAAAATGTGACATTTTGCACATATTAGTAGACTGTGTACTAGTTTTAGCCCAGCGTAAACAATTTTTATGTCCCATTTTTTTGAAATATGGTACTGTTATGGGCCCATGCTGTAGAGTTATTAACAGATATGTCTAATCTTCAGATTGCAATCGCTAATGGAAGCTATATGATGGCCGTAAAAAGTTTTTTATGGAAAAATTGAAGGGTTTTAAGCGATTTTTAAAGGGTGAATTTTATTAAAGTGCATTTATTTATTAATACAAAATTTTAAATTAACTTTTAACTTTTACTTAGCTCAGCAGGGCTGTGCTGATAATGTTTACATTAAGAAAGTATGTTTTTAGGTCACTCATTGTTAGGATATTTGTGTCGTTTTCTTCTGCCCATAGGTTACCTATTTTTTATGGAACTATTGATGAACTTGTAATGATTTTGGGTATTTATAAACATCGTTTTATTGCTGTTTAAAGACTATGGTCAAAATAAACGCTGCCTTTGACTTGACTTGAGTCAAAGTGCAGAGTGTACACACCAGAAGGGGAGCCTTTTCCTACCTTCCAGTGTTATACTTGCTAATGCACCTTTTCTAGTTGTAATTTAAGCATGTGAATATATGAAAGATCCAATACTAGAGAGAGTATACGTTATTTGCCTGCAACTACCATTCAACCGTTTTGGTATCTTTAATAGTCACATGGCCCACACTTCTCCGTCCCAGCTATGGAAGCCTCTGAGAGGAGGTAGGGGGGGGGAGGGTGCAGGTCGTTTCAACTCATTGACCAGAGTTTGTCACATAATGGGGTGGAGTGACTGCACATAGTCAACGGCTGAAGCAATGTTAAATGAGTGTATGTAAACGCTGCTGTTTAATCTTTGATTATCATAGAATGACAGCTGGAAACAATTCAAGAACGTGATACAAAAGCTGAAGAACTGTAGTTACATATTTCTTGCCTCACCCATCAGTGCAAGGCAGCCTCTGTAACTTTCTTGTCACATGGCCTCCATTATGAGATGTGAAAGACTGCCACATGGGCGGTTTCTTTTTCTCCAAGTCTTAATCTTGAGATGTGAACTTAGGCTGGACAGCCTTTAAAAACCTGTTCACTAGACACCTGGTCTGTTTAAGCCATTTCCTAATATAGATTTTTGTTTGGTCATTTAATTCTAATAGCTGTAACAGAGAGATGCTGGAAGCAAGTATCAAAAAGTGGACATCTGCAGTAATAATGGTACATGCTCTCTGCTGAGTGATGCCCTATGTGGGTGCAACATACAAGCTTCGGTTTGGACTGAAGCAAAGTACTCCATGGGACTTTGGTGGTAGTAACTTCTGCAATACATCAAAAAGATACTCTTTGTATAAGGTTGACATCATATTTTGAACTGCATTGCCCCAGTGAACAATATTGCCATAAGGTGTCTGAAAGTTGATTATGGAGAGGAATTGTTTTTCGTTGTTCCAGTTTTCTTGCTGGATGGTTCCGGGTTAATGCACATTACTAAAGGATGCCTTATGGGCTAGTACATCTAGTGTTACTGTGGAGAGTATTTTTTCCATAATCACATTTCGAGACTCTGGTTTTACTGATTGTAACCTAGAAAACACCACCCAAGGTAATTTTTGCTTTTTAATAGCAACTGGAAAGCACTGAATGTTGCTGTAATTTTAATGCTTTGATGGGCTCTGATGTTAAATCAGTCCAAGTGTAGTTCCTACCTCTAAGCACTTTCCTATGATGAATGCTCCCGCTATGACCTATTCACCCCTTCGTAAGTCACTTAATATGCCATTGTGAATATCTGCAAAGACCTACACCCTCTCCCGTTTTGTGAGCATTGCTCACCTCTTAGAGCTTCAGCTCGCTGTTAATTGCATGTTTCTGTGTAGTAGCCAACAGGTTTGCAGCTGAACTCTGATCAGAGTCTTAGGCCAGGGCTATGGGCGCCTATGGGCCCCACCATGATGTCATCCTACTTCCGTGAGAGGGGGCATAGAGCCTCGCTTTCTGAATGATCATGTGTCAGGACTGTGACAACAAAGATCAGTGTGCATATGAATGTCTCCAGAATCCATGTCCTCCCATAAATGACTATCAAGCGCCCCTGGTCTTCATATTGCATCGTGATAGTCTTAAAAGCATGCCTATATGAGCCAGATTCAATTATACAGAAGGATCAGTTGCCTTATCAGGACGTTTTTGGTGCCCATGCACATGTTCAGAAGGGGTCAGTTCATCTGTTTGGCTTAAACTACACTGCTTTGGGTGAACACATTCAGTCAGAAAATCCCCAACATATTGAATGAGCTCTAGACACTACAGCTCAAAAACAGGTGGAGCCATCTAGACAATACAGCTCAAAAACATGAAAAGGCAAGCTCGCGTTTCCTAGTTCATGCTGCAGCCAGTGCAATTTTAGCTAAATAAGTTGTGCAAACCCCTGCTGAGCTTGTGACCCGTCATGAAGTTTCTTTACTTCCTGAGCTCCTTTTTCATATAGCAACAGTGATTGTAGTTTACAAATGCCCTACAACTAACAGTATGCATATAAATTCCTTTGCAGACTTCTCTCGAGTGACCAGGCAGAGCAGGAATAGGCAAAGGTCTGACAATGATAGTTATTAGCCCATTCCTTTCTTGGTGCTTCAAAGAACCTTGTAGTGTGACACCAAGCATCCCTCAATATATATTTCTTGTCGAAAGTAGAAAGTCTTCACTCAGCTGAGCAAGTTCAAGGAAAGGTTATAATGAAGAGAGGGAGAAGTGGGAGAAAAGTAAAGAGCAATTGACAATAGGAATAAAAGAGGGAAATAAAAGGAAAATACTTTATAAGCCCTGGAAGACCACCATTCCACTGATTTTATAGAGCATAAACGCGTAAACACTGATACCCCCTAATTTTTACAATTTTTGTAGACCATAGAAAACACTGTAAAAACTCAACCAGTATTTACAACAAATGGAAACAGAAAACAAGAAAGCACCAACCACATATGTATTGTAGACCACTGTTGTGCTATAAAGGTACATTTTATAGCCTTCTAACATTGCTTTTAAAGCGTAGAGTTTGAAATGACCATTGTATAGCTAAAGGAGACAGGAGCATAATGAGTATTGGCAGCATTGACTTTGTACATCGTGTTAGCATCTGCCATCCCTTGTGACGCATGTGACACTGGCATTATTTTGTTTCTGTTCTGCAGTGAAGGAGTTCCTCGCCAAAGCCAAAGAAGACTTCCTGAAGAAATGGGAGATCCCAGCACAGGTAATAGAAAGACACACTTTAAACATTGCTTTCAAAGGCATTTGCTGGAGCCCTTCGGCAAAGCAATGCTCTTGTGTTCTCCTCCTTCCCAATGTAATTCTTTTAAATGCTGCAGATTTGGTAGCAATAGGATTCTTGCAGAAAAGTATCCTGTCTAGAAGACATATGTAGAATTATGGTATTTGTTCAGACAATGTGATAAGAGCCATTGGATTTTGAGGGAACAGAAGTTTAATCCAGTACCTAAAAAGATTTATATAGATTTTTGCAGTCTTTCAGTACAAATTAGGATAATTTCTGCGCCACCAGCTCAGCTGTCTTTTGCTTTCCATTTTCTTGCTTGATTTGTGGCCACCCTACTTCTTATAAGGTTACCTATTTTGAGCTGTATTTTGTGTCAGAGAAGAACTTAAACGACAGCACTAGGTAGATGATGGACAACATGAAATCTATTAGATTCACCATGACCCAAACCTCTCCTTCAAAGAACACTTAATCGGGAAAAGCAAAACAACATGGTACCAACTCTCAGTCCTAAAAATGTGAAATCCTTTGTTCAGAATCGGATTTGAGAGCAGCACTACTACTACTTCTTTCTTCATGAGGTTTCTCACTCGAAGTTCTCCCTTCACTATCCTCCTTATTCTTGCTACATTGGTCTTTTGTTATACTCTTACAACAACCTCCCCTTTAACCACATGGTTTTCAGCATTCCGTCCCTTCATCTTTCCCTGCCCTTGCATCCCACTTAAGTCTACCCCAACTCTCCACATAACCCTCTCGTCCTTTCTACATGATGCCTTTCCACCTCAGGTTTTCCCCCTTATTCACATTTTTCTTACTCCTCTTCCCCTGTAGTTCACACTTATGCTTAATCTCCTAAACTTTCTGCCAGCTTTTTTTTCCTCCACTCTGACTCCCCCACAACACCTAACCTGCTTGCTGTGTTCTTGACTCACAGTTTTCTTCCTCTAAGAAACAAGTAATGACTGGTTTCAACCATTGTCATTAGGATTTTGAGTTTATGCCTCCATTTGTTATTTGTGGGTTCTGTGCAAAGGGCTAACTAAATATCACTTGTTCACCATATTCCACATGCCTCAGGATGTCTCATTAAGGGCTTGAAGAAATGTGACCTTATCAACCCCAACACTGAAGTACTTACATTGGCTCCAACTCTGTGCTCAGATCATCTTCGTGGCCAGCTACATCAACTACAAGGCCATCAGAAAAGAAAATCCTACCAACCAGGCCATGAAACTAACCACCTCATGCAGACAGTGTCATAGCATGAGCCAGGACATCACCAGAACACTGATTGTTCTCCATCTAAGGTTTCAGGTTGTGGATCAGCACCCTCATCAGAACTGCTCCTTATCTGTTAAAGGGACTCTTCTGCTACATGCTTCTGTTAACAAGCTTGCAATGTACCCTTAAGTCTCCAGTTGTTCAGAGTTCATTTACTTTCTAGCTAGATCCACATTTTATAAATACTTTGCATACCAACATCTCAGTAGGTTTTCTGCAACTCTTAGAGGTATGGAAATTTATTTGACAACCAAACTACTGTTTATATCTGGTGACCCATCATATTTGTTTTGAAGCAGACAGAATTGTTTGAGAATTTTTAACACTTTTTAGTTTTCTTACATGTGTAGCTTCTTATCACCTAACTCCCTGTAGGCTGCTGACCCCTACCCTGAGGTTAGACAAATTCTTTGATCCCAAACTAAAATAGGCGCTTAGCCTGAAAGTTTCATGGGGATCACAACATTGGACATGTAGGTCACCAAGACTCCATCCTCTTCACTCATTGCGAGTGTGGAAGCTGAGGCATCTGTTTTTTTAAGACTACCTGCTAGTGCTAGCTGTAGCAACTTTACCTGGCACCAGAGTGGACAGGGTACTTTTCCTTCCATCACTGAGGTGCCTTTCATCACCCACGATAAGTAGGTTTTGAAAAAATCTTGGATGTTCATACTTCAAACCATCACCAGAACATCTACAGGTGCTTCATAACATCTGCCAATTGAAGTAATCAAGTTGGTTCTGGAGCAAAAGACTTGTTTCGGTTTTTGAATCTGTTGACTCATTGTTCTTAAAAGTACCGTAGGCATCAAGACTGTTAGATATGTACAACCAAAGCTAGTTCCTCCTAAGAGGCACTATTTGCATTGACACTCTGGTACGCATTCTGATTAACATTTGTAGATCTTTAAGATCCTTATTTTATTATTCACAAAGGGACCACAGCAATAACCCGGGTTTGCTATAGGATTCATTACTATCTTTAGTGATGTCTGTATTTGCCCTCCATTTACTGCTTGGTCGGTAAATGCACGAACTCTTGGCTAGCTCCTTAACTCAGATGTCAGTTCATTAGAGCTCTGCTGAATACATCTCTCAAAATGACATGGCCTTTCCAAAGACAGTAGGGGCACTAAATAAAAACAAAACTACATGCTTCACATCAAAACATCATACCTCAGCATATTCCATATGATCTTTTGCATTTATATGGTGAAATGCAAACCGCTAAAACGATAACCCCGACTGGTGAATTATCACAATCTTGAGGGTAAAAGTGCTGGACCTGGTAAAGAGTCCTCTGTCTTATAGAAAAAAAAATAAAACTTGCTTAAAGTTCTTAAAAACAGCAGGAATTGTAAGAGTAAACCATTTAAACAAACATTGGCAAAGCTCATAGTGCTTGCCTTTGGGACCTTTTGGGTTTACCAATGTCTTGTAACCCATCTGTTCAGCACGGCAAGATGCTGAGAAGCATGGCACGAAGCTTTTTTAAAAATCGTGTGATGACGTTGCTGCATCATTTTGTAGGATTGTGCATCCTGTATTACACAAGTGTGCCCAAAGGGTTCCATTTTTTTATTGACCGTTCCAAGATTGATGCATTAGAAAAAAAAAACAACAAAAAAAGTACAGCAAAAGTGCTTTTACGGTGGGCAGGCCGGCAGTGATTTGCTTCCTGGTCCACAGCATAAAACAAAACTAATTTTAAAAGACCGCAGGAGAGGTAGCAATGGGTAGCAGGATGGGTGGGAAGCAGCAGTTACGGGAAGCAGGATGGAAAAGCATCATTCGAAGAGAAGCACATAAGCAAGAAAGGGAGAATCATATGAGAGTAAGCGCAACTCTTAGTGGGCAGGTAGAAGCACATGGGTGAGTGAGCAACAAGGAGTAAGGCGAAGGGGAAGAGAAAACCACACGAAGGAGTAATCTGAAAACCAGATGCACACTCATGGAGTGCTACCCCCCCCAAAAAAAAAGTAGTACCTGAAAAGTAAACGGTGGAAAGACGCAAGTAATAAGACTATGCTCAAGGGAAAGGGACAATCACAAGAAGAGGACGGAAGGCCCACACAAGTTAATGAATAAAAAGTATGCGAATAAGAGTGACAATAAAGACAATCAGTGGTAAGCAGTAGTTAGGCTCTAAACCCATTTTAAACTGACAACAGGTCTTTTTGCAAACCAGTTTGACCTGTCTGGTAGGCGAGACCTAAAAGTTAGCAAGAAGGATTGCTGTTTCAAAATTTTAAAGAGAAGTACATCTGTTTCATAGGTCTTGTACAGCCTTTACCAGAATGGGAAACGTGAGGAGAGCAGATCAGGGATTAGGAAGACGATGCATAGATCAATAGGTACAGGTGACGGAGCATGAGGGGTTGTGCTGGGTTGACGATAGGTATGTAGGAGTGGAAAATCATAAAAATAAATGAAGGTGAGAAGTGAGTTAGCTGTGACTACAGAAGCAAGAAATAGGAGTTATGGAAGGAAGTTGTCGCTCAAGAAGACAAGGGTTATCCAGTATTGGATCTTTCATAGATTCACATGCTTGAATCATTCCCCGTCGTCGAAGTGGGAGTCCCACGGTACCATGATAAAGCAGTATGTACCACTATCATAGGTCATAAAGGCAATGAAATGTCAGTTTAGAAGCCTATCTATGTCCTTATTTAAAAAAGGACTAAACTGAAGCTTTAACCAATCAGGCGACAGCACCCTTTAGAACACTCCCAACAGAGGCTGATACCCTCATATTTTTTTACATTGCGTCCTGTGCAGGGAGTCTCTCTGAACTCTGCTCAGCCATCTGTCATCTGGTATGGTAAAACCTCTTTTTTTGTTTGTTTTTGCTATGCCTGAAACACCAACAAACAAGCATTTGCAATGCAATAGGTCTCGCATTTGCGAGCGTTTGAGCTATTGGCATTGTAAATACCAATGCCTATCCTACAGTCCCGGGAAGCAAGATGGCGCCTGACTGACGGCCGTTGTGATCACCCCTAGCTGCCAGAGAGTTTGTTTGGTCACATAACGGATGCCGAACAGCTTAACCCACCACAATAAAGGATCGGACGCCCCCCTTATGACTTACCGATTGGGAAAGGGCGATTTTGATGTTCTTGCGGCTGTGGAGGAACTTTTGACGGCTGTATTGGTAACAGCTCGGGCAGTGTTGGCGGAGCTCCTTTGGATTTCGTCCGAGCACGGAGGAAGAGGGGCTGACTCATCGGGAGAGGCCAAGTGGCTTGCAGCGGTACAGCGCACCAAGCAAGTTGAAGTCGGAAAGATGCCTCCGAAGGGTAACCGCGGAGCCCGAGGGAAAGCTCCGGAGGCGCAGGCAAGCGCAGAAGCCAGGGAGAACGCTGGCTCTGTGGTATCCAAGGGAGGTAGAGCAATGGGCACTGCGAGTGCAAAAGGCATGGTTTCCCAGGACTGTTTGAAGAAAGGTGAGAGCGGTGTTGTTTATAAAAAAGGGGAAATAAGCGGCAGCGGCACAGGGGCTAAAGGGACAAGAACGGGGCTTAAGGACTTGGGAAAACGAAATAGTATTACAGATTTTTTTTCTGCCACTCCGCCAGTTTCTAGTAATGGCATCACTACGACGGGGGAAAATCGGCAAGTCGAGGCAAATGAGAATGCTATTTTGGATATACATCCCGTAAATACCCCAGAGTATGTGACCCAAGCTGACTCCGTGGCTGAGCTCAGCCAAATTTGCGCAAGCGGTAGCCCACCAGAAAATCTTGATTTGGGACATGCACGGCCAATGGAGAAAGCACAGCAGGGTACCGTTCTTGGACTAAACCCTGTATTGGAAGATCCTGCAGCTGCCAAGGACCAGCTGAACACGAGCAAGTTAATAGAAGGGATTATAATTAGTAACGACCCTGAAGATACGCTAGATCTCGGGGACAAGTTCTTTTCAGTGACTGATGGCTCCGAACTCAGCCCGTCTGAGGCAGACGTGAGTAGCAATATTCAGCTTTCCAGCTCCTCTATTAGCCCCGGTACATCACAGAAAGATACAGTGGTCAGAAGAAAGAAACTTCTGAAGAAACAAAGAGATGGCCAAACTCTGGAGAAAAGCGGAGAGGGTCTCCGCAGAGATAGCAGAGGAAGCTCGGACCCCACTTTGAAATGGGATTATTCTGCTACTAGGAGTACTTATCCAGACCATATAGGACAGGGGGGCGAAGAAGGTGACGAGTCTGCACCCTCTCTAAAAATGATCTTTGATTCAATCAAACAACTGCAAGATGAGTCCCGTATGGACGGAAAGAAAAATAGGTTGGCAACAATGAAGCTTCAAGGCGCAGTAAGAAAAATGGCCAAGGCTTGTACAGAAACAAATGCAAGGCTGACCCATGTAGAAGAACGCACAAGTACACTAGAGGATAATTTGGAGAGGGCTCAGGTACAGGCTGAATCATATGATAAGCAGTTTAAAGATCTCCAATGGAAAATGGAGGACTTTGAGAATAGGCAAAGACGCAATAACCTCCGCATTCTTAGTATTGAAGAAGGCGCAGAAGGTGACGACATGAGGGCCTACATCTTGAGGTTGATGAAGGGGGCCTTTCCAGAACTCCATCATTGGAATTGGGAGATTGAGATTCAGCGCGTACACCGCTTTCCCATGACGCCTAAGAAATCTCCTCATCCAAGCAGGGATGGAATCGCAATGCCAAGAGCAATCTTAATTTACTTTGGAAACTTTTTGGTGCGCGAAGAGATCTACTCTAAAGCGCGCCCGAACGCCAAGCGAACTTTTGAGAACCAGTCTTTCTTCACGAGGCCAGATTACTGCCATGTCACCGTGGAAAGACGTTGGCGATTAAGAGAATTGATCCAGCCTTGTCACGCTATAGGAGCGCAAGCATATTTGATGAATCCTGCGAGGCTAAAGATCATTTATAAGAACATATCTCGAGTTTTTTCCTCTGAGATTCAAGCTAAAGCTTATATGGATTCTTTGAAACCCTAAAGATAGGCTTAATTGGGTATTCACTGCTAGGAATATAGGTTTTTTTTTAAAAGGCTACATGATTCTTTGGAGTGGCACTGTTTAAAACAAAAATTATAACAAAAAATATTTAAATATCTAAAGGGGGAAATCCGGTGGATGTGAAAAAGGGGGGGATGGGTTGAGCTCAATAAGAATTGTAAAATGTATGATAATTATGAATTGTTGGGCATCTAGGAATTAGATAGGCTGGCAGAAAGGGGGGTCGACTTTCAGGCTCCATCACAGAGACCTTAGGTCTGCTTGCTTCACATTATAGGTGGAGGGAGGAGGGAGGGGGTTGGGTTTGGGGGCAGGGAGGGCAAAGGGGTGCTAAGAGGGGGGTTTGGGGAGGGAAATACTGGGGAAAAAATTCACCATCTAGTAAGGAAAGGAACCTTGGAATCCAGACATGCAAAAAATTGGAACACGGACAATACACTAAGCGTCAGGTTTTAGGCAGTTTGATAAACCACACACAACATGAGAATAGTAACTATTAATGTATGTGGGCTGAATGATGCCGCTAAAAGAAGGATGGTAAGAGAATATCTTAAGACCCTGCGAGCTGACATTGTCTGCTTACAGGAGACGCATATTGAGGGGTCTCGAAAGACTCTCTTAGAACAGCTGGGATTTCACCTTATAGCATGTACTTCGCAAGGGACTAGGACTCGGGGGGGTGGCAATACTCGCTAAAAGAAAGGGGACAACGGTTAAAAAATGTCTATCTGATAAGTATGGCCGATGGGTAATTGTGGAGTGTCAAATACCAGGACTTATTTTTACGCTCTGTTCAGTTTATGGACCTACGGTTGATGATCCTGAAATGTTTAACTATGTTAATATGCAATTGGCTAATTGGCCTCTTCCGATCATCGTGTGTGGGGATTTTAATATTAATGGCTTAAATGGGCTGTGGAAAAGAGACCCAGCTAAATTTGTAGGCCGTAAAAAGAAAGGCCATAGGGCCTTAATCCAACTGATGGTTGATAACGGACTTACGGATGTATGGGAGCAGTCATCCCCTTCGGGGACAGGGAGTAGGTACTATTCAGCACCTCACAGGGTCGTAGCTCGTTTAGATTATTTTCTAGTTTCCTCTTCTCTCCTTTCTCTTTGTAAAATTAAAAAACTACCACGGCTGGTATCTGATCATAACCCCTTGGTTCTAGAGATCCAAAAGCCCGCGGTAATCCCACAGGGATCAAGCTGGACGTTTGAACGAGCCTTACTGCAGGATGTAAAATACGTAGAGCATATGAATAAATGGCTTAAAGAATTTCTTGAGGTTAACCGGGGGAGTGTCGAGCTTGGGGTAGTTTGGGATGCTCTTAAGGCAGGAATTAGGGGGGAAACTATGAGCTACTCTCTGAGACGGAATAAGATGGAAAAATTGGAGATGGAGGCCACACAAAGATTAATTGCGGATCTAGAAGAAGAATTGGTTAGAGTAATTGGCTCTAGTCTTAACATTGATGAGATTGCACAGAAACTGGCATTAGCCAAAGCTACCGCAGGGGACATCATTGCTGCGAAAGCAGCTGGTAAATTCTTGGCGTGGAAACAAACCCACCATGAATATAGCGAACAAGTTGGTCATATTTTAGCAGTAAGGACTAGACAGATAGCCACTAGGGGGATATCGCGGAGATTAAAACATCGGATGGGACGGTCGCTACTACCCCTAAGGATATCTGTAATGTATTTTATGAGTATTATCAAAATTTATATAGTGAGGACATTGTTAGGGATGCTAAAGATGTAAGGGATTATCTAGAACTAGCCCCTGTTGAGGCATTTTCTATAGAAGATTCCACAGCCATGGAGGTTAGCTTTTCAGATGAAGAAATTCAGGGAGCCATTAAAGATTTACCATCAGGCAAGGCGGTAGGCCCTGATCTTATTCCGCTAGAATTTTACAAAATCTTTTTTTCAGTTTTGGGGGAAGTTTTATGTTTCGTAATGTGCCAGGTACAGAACGGACAAACACCTCCGCAGTCATGGGGAGAAGCAAGTATGATCATTTTTTTAAAGAAAGGCAAACCCCCTAACGAACCTGGATCTTATAGGCCTATCAGCCTAATGAACAGCGACGCAAAGATTTATTCAAAAATTTTAGCCAACCGCCTTAGCACAAATATAGGGAAGGTTATTTCGACCCGCCAGCACGGCTTTATCCCTGGCAGGGGAACTGCTGAACATATTAGGAGAGTCTGCACCCTGTTCGATGGCACCTCAGTCACACGAGACCCTATGGCGCTTATACTGCTTGACGCGGAGAAGGCGTTCGATAGGGTCTCGTGGGGCTTCCTCTGGTCTGTGTTGGAGAATGTAGGTATTGGTAAGGGGTGCATAAGAGCTATACAAGCGTTGTATAGGAACCCTAAGATTCGACTCCGTGCTAAGGGGGGACAGAGTGATCCAATAGATATCATGCGAGGAACTAGGCAGGGGTGCCGGTGTTCACCCCTTCTTTTCGCTTTTTATATTGATCCTTTAATTAGGAGACTAGAGGTGAACAAAGGCATTCTCCCAATACGGCTTAACGGATTTGAAACAAAGATCTTGGGCTATGCAGACGACCTGGCAATTACGGCTGCTAACCCCTCTGTCGCTCTAGACGAAATAGAACATGAGGCAGAACGCTTTGGGGCAGTTTCTGGTTATAGACTCAACCGGGGGAAGACGCAAATCGTTGTTAATAAGAAAACCAACTTGGTAGATCCAAGAGTGACCGATTCGGCCACTTATTTAGGGGTTGTGATCACATCGGATTTAGCCAAGGTCGTTGAAAAGAATCTTGCACCAGTGATCCGGAAATCAAGGACGGATCTTAATAGGTTGAATAATTTACACTTTTCGATTGTGGGAAGATGTAATATTATTAAGATGATATTCCTCCCAAAAGTCTTATATTTGTTTAGAACGATACCCCTGAAGTTTGAGACCTTTTGGTTTAAAGAAATGGAAAGAATGATAAATAATTTTATTTGGGCACAGGGGAAGACGAGAAGGGCACTTAAATTTATGTCCCTCCCCAGGGAGAAAGGGGGTTGGGCAGTGCCTGACTTAAGATTATATTATTGGGCCGCAGCATTACAATATATGCGTGGGCTATTGGGAGGCACGGTTACCGATAGGTGGAGGGATGATGACGCCGTACCGGATGTATATGACCTACTTATAGATGGTGAAGCGCGCAACTGGCTTTTGAGCTTCAGTGAGGCCAGCTATTATAAAAAAAAAAAAATGTAAGACTTTGGGAGCAGCAATATTTGTTTGGTCTTCTGTTAGGAAAAAGCTGGGATTGGGTAGAACGAACCGCTATACTCCTCTATTTAGGAATCCATCCTTACCTGAAGTTTTTCATGATGTTGTAATGAGGCGGTGGGACGGGTTGGGTGTTAAAACTGTTGGTGATATTATAGACTCTGATGGCATAATTACATTCGAAAGAGCCCAAATCCGGTTTAATTTGGAGCGCAGGAATTTTTTTAAATTTTTACATATTCGGTCGGCCCTTGTAAAGAAAACTGGGGGAACACGGACATTCGACAGAGACACAGTTGTGGAAACGGTGCAAAACCCTGAAGGGTGCTCTATCACCCAGATTTATAGTGAGCTAAATCAGCATCAAAACGATGATCTGGGAAAATATTCTGAGAAATGGCGGGGGAAGCTTGATATTGAAGGGAGCGAGTTTTTAACCTCACTTAAGTTAGGATGTACGGTATTCAAGGTAGCTAATCTACAAGCTCAACACTTTAAAACCCTCTTTGAACTTTATTATACCCCTGCAAAAATAGCCCAATGGGGGGGGGGGACTATGGGCCGCGCTGTCGTAGTGCGGAGGCCGATACGGTACATATGTTCGCCTCTTGTCCTATGCTGGACCCTTTGAAAAGGGCAATTGAACACTTTATGGGTCAAACTTTGAGGATCCAAATAAGATTATCTGATGAATTAGTGGTTTTAGGTGTGGGCAGGGATGGAGTTCATGGAGCTCACCGTGAATTTTTATTTCTTGCCATGGCGGTTGTTAGGATCTGTGTGGCAGCCGCATGGAAGGACCTCAACCCTCCCACCTTTCAACAATGGGTATCACGGCTTTTAGCCATCTATAGTCTAGAAAAGGGTCTTTACGAGAAGAAAGGGTGGAAAGCTATGAAATTAGGGAAACTTATCTGGGCTCCAGTAACGGATTGGAAGGCTAGATTGGAGCGACCCCAGCCATAATCCTAAATAACATCTGTGATGATTTCAACAGCTTTTTTACTTTTTTCTTATTTGAGGGGGTGGGCATCCGGAATGTTATAGATTTAACGAAATTTTGTTTTGTCTGACCGTTTTGCTGAAGATATACCAATCAGACGACTAGTTTTAATTTATTCCCTGTCTCACTTTTCTTTTTTCCTTTGATTATCCTTTTGGTGTAAAATGAAACCTGTATAATACTGTATGGTTTTTTGCAAATGATGAATGAAAAACTGATGGTGAAAAATAAAAAATAAATAAAAAAAAAGTAAATACCAATGCCTTTTATTTATGTATTTTAAAAACCTGCAAGTGGTGCGTAAACACGCACTTTGTACTTAGTCGTTGCTTACGAGAAGCAACGCTGGCAGTAACTACGCCTGTTTTACTGCCAGCTGTGCTTTTCGTAAGCAAGGACTATAAGTAAAAAATGTGCATGTTTATGCACCGCTCGCAGTCCCTCGTGGTGCTCTGCTATGCACTTTGAGAAATCTCTGTTGTGTTCCCAATTTGCATTTGATTCACACTTCGAAACTGTACTGAAGGAGGAATCTGAGACAAATTTGGTACCTCTACCTATCACTTCCAGGTACTGAAAGACTTGCTTGGCGGTGCAATCATTTCAGCGCAGACGGTACAGCTACACATAAACCCCGGCTTGCAACAAATCAGAAAACGATTCCTCGCACCATAGGGCACACCAGTGGTAAGAACTTGCTGAAGAAATCCAAATACATCTAAAAACTTCCTGATAAACTCCATAACTACAAAATACCCGGCCGTGCTACTGGCTTAATATGTACATTCCTGAATGTGCATGTACACCTAATTCTGGGGCCTTCTTAGTCTTTGGGGCGCTCAATTTTGCCAAGAAACATGAGGCACAGAAAAATCCGCCATTTGCTCTTTCGCCGAGCTTCCCTTCATTTACATGTCAAAACCGGGAGCCCTGGTGCTCCGGGAAAGGGGCAAATCCTCACTATGAAAAGGTCTCTAAAAGTAGGCGTTTGCAGAGCAGAGAAGTGCTGCACAGCAACGCGAAAATGCATTTAAAGTTTTTTTAAAAAAATGGATTGTGGAGCCTGGAAGCCGATGGCGCCTGATGCGGCTGCGGCTCTCAGATCTGCATGTCTTCATCTAACACGTTTTAATATTGTCAGCGCCGTGAAGTCCTGGCCGTGTAGCGGGAGGTGGGTGTTTGCGAAGAAGTGGCGCTAATTAAAAAGGAAATAGGCAGGTGCTGAAAAGGGTGCCACGCGGCATAGCGCCAGCCACCCACCTTTCGCGACAGCAGCATAAAGTGTTGGGGATAACAGTTGGCCGTCCTGCGGGGACTCGCAAGGTGGGGTCTTTGGCTCGGGAGGGGCTACCTACCATTGATGAATTTAAACATCTGGCATTAGACTAAGGAGGCTCGTTAACCTGCGAATTAATCAAAACTGCGAGGAAAAAAAAAGCTTTCATTAACATTTGGTACAGCGGCAGCCATATATTTATCTTCTTCTGACGTGACACTCCGGTACAGGCCTAGTAAACAAAAGAAGAGATGGCCGCTTTGAAGTTCCGATGTCAACAAAATGTAATTTCAGCTTCAGAAGTAAAGTACCGGTCTGGGACAAAGCACCGGAGGTAAACAGGCAATATGACTATAATTAGGACCACGAAGCGTCCTCGAAGTCCGATATGACGGGGAAGAAGGAGCACCTAAATACAATCTGTCGCCATTGCGCGAATGAAGAAAAAAAAAAGTGCTCACCCAGTAATTGAAGGAGACAGTATAACGCCGCAAGCAAAACATCCAGTCCGGGTGGTCGGGGCCAAAAGGAGACAGGGCGGTAACAAAGGAGCCTCGTTTTCAATGGGAAGCCAACGTTCAGCATAAACGATGACGCCAGCCAATAAGATTGATGGGCGGGGCTTCAAGTCCCCTTCCGAAATCATCTCGATCACAATAAGCCTCGCAGAGCGAGGAGCGAATGCGCGCTTCAGCGCTAGGTCTGCGAGACCTAAAAAGGGCCCTTTTGACCCTAAGACTAGTGTGAGAACACATTCTTTTTGTGATATCCCACTAAGATTGAACTAAGAAAGACAGCTTTCTTAGTTTTCAAAACATAAGAGGACAATAACATTTCTTCAACCTCTGCAAAGGTCCCATCCACGCAGCCCCAAAAAAAAATACACACTCTCTCTCCCTGCCTCCCTCCCCCCACACACACACACTGGGGACAGTTCATAATGATAAAGCTATTGTCTCCGGAAGTTATATCTATAAGGATATAGCTCCTGCTCTTCACCTGGAGTTTTTTCCCCCCCCTCAATGTGCTCTTAAGATAGGTCAGTGGCAAAGCCCAGGGCTGACAACACTGCCTCGACTACCTCCTCATGTCGGCAATTCAATAGTCGACGAGGATGCCTCTCCGTGACATCCATGGCCTCGACCTCGGCCCCCTGATGAAGGATTTATATGCTTCTTTCCTGTCGAAGACGGCTTGTCAGCAACATGCCATCAGAGCCCACCTTCTTGGCGACGGTAACCTGCGTCGACATTGTCGACGGTGATCATGTATGGCCGCATTCTTGACGCCTGTGACCCACTGTTGACGTTGTCCTTGTGTAGTCTACGGCGGTCGTGTATGGGCACCTTTGTTGACATCAGTGACCCACCGTCGACATTGTCCTTACTGTCGTCGACCCGCAGTCAATGTCCTTGCTATCGTTGACTGCGGTCGTCCACAGTGTCCGTCGGTGGCAGTCCTCCATGGCTGTCTCGTGATGTCGGTGTGCCATAGAAGTTGTTCTCTCCATCGGTGGTCGTCTAAAGTAGTCGGCGGCGGCCTGTCGTCGATGGCGGTCATCGGTAGCTTTCGTTGACGATGGTCACGATTAAGCTCCATCCGCGTTGAAGCCACTTGTACCACCATTCACTTCTGTCTCTGGCATAGGTCATCAGGGCGAACAACTTGAGCGGGAGTACGCGGGCTGAATTATGTTGTCAGCTGCTCGATGAGTTGATGGCCAGGGACCAGAGCTTAGCTCCTGATGACAGGAGTTGTAATGTTCGCTGTCATAACAAGGTGGTGCTTTGTTTGCAACAGTGCAGTAAATAAGGGCACTAGCCAATTTTGTTCAGCACTAAAATGATGGACACCTATTGAAAATTATCTTCGATCTCTAAGTGACAGGCTATAGCGTAGGTCCCGCACCCGCCATCAGGCAATATCTTAAATCCACACTGATTTAATTTGGTTTATTTCAAACTAAATAAATAGGGCAAACAGGTCAGCTATTGGTTTCTAGAGCATAAAATAGTCTGGGTAGTTTACTGATAAGTGAAACCATTACAAAATAAGGTTTCTACAACTATTCAGTTTTTGCCTCTCAAACGTTGGCACAATTCTAACATAGAAGGCATTTGCACAGTATACAAATATTGTATACACCTCGGCTAACCTTGTTTCACGAGGTTACTCCAGTATTGGAGCTTTCATAGATTCACATGCTTGAATCATTCTCCGTCATGATGGGAGTCCCCGGTACATTAAATAGTAGTAGTAGTGATAAAGGAAAACTGGTAGGAATAGACTAGAATAGACCTAGGCCTCGGAGTTTATTAACCTATCATAGTAATTATTAAAAAAGAGACCAAAGTTTTCATTTAGCCAATCGGCATCAATCACCCTCTATAACACCCCTGAGAGAGGCTCAGAACCTCAGATTTTCTACCTCACGTTGTGCTAGGGAGTCTCCTCTGAGCTCTGCTCAGTTTTCTCCAATCTTCAAGAAGATTTTCTGGACTTCAAATCACAGGAAAGTGACTTTATTTGTTATATTTTCTCAAGACAGATATATTTCTGTTATTTATATCTGTGGTTTGCCACAAATCTGACTGAACCATGTCAGAAAAGGCTATGAAGGCTCTCTTCAGAGAGTGTGCCACTTGTCTGAAAAAGACACTGTATGTGGAAGACCCTCACAAAGTGGGCATTTATTGCTTATACCCTTCTCATAAGGCGTCTCAATGCAAGATATGTCGCACCTTCTCAAATAAGACTCTCAGAGACTGTGAGGGGAGGCTTCTTACTTGGCTCCAAAAAATGAAGACCAGGTCTGAAACTGTGTCAGACTCAGAGAGCGAGCAGTCTACATCATCAAAGATTTCCCTCAAAAGAGAAAGGGTTTCTTCGCACTCTATCAAGGAACCCCACTCAAAATGTGCCAAAAAATCCTCTTGGGATGTCTCCTCAGGGCACAGTAAATGGTCTCTCAAGAAAGCTCAGCCTTCTAAATCTGTATCTGAGCCAAAAACTCCACCTCCAGACCTTAAATTGACTTTTTAAAAGCCTTCTTCAGAACCATCTACAAGTTCTCTGCCACTGAAGAGGGATTTGCCGTCGACAACAAGGGGATGTTCCTCGGGGACGTCGACATTGACATCATTCTCCACAGCCTTGTCAGCGTCGACGACATCTGTCGTCTATTCAGACCCCGATTTCGTCAGCTATCCCTCTGGCACCGTCAACGAGAATCTCCTCTCTGTTACTAAAGTTAAAACCGCCGGCGGAGAAGTTGCCGTCGACGAGATAGTCATCGTCGACGAAGATAGTACAGCCACTGATAAAGACCCCGTCGACGAAGACACAGTCGTCAACAAGGTTGTCAACGAGGTCACCGTCGATGGTACCAGCACCGACGGATTCGTCGTCGATGAGGAAGAAAATGCCGCAGGAGGACGTCATATTGCTGAGCCCATCGCGGTCACCGTTGACGCAGCCGTCGGCGGCGACTATCTCGTCGACGAAGGCTCCTACATCAGGACCAAGGGATAAATCACCATTGCGAAGGTCTAGCGCCTCACCGAGGGAGACAGATATTACCCCAGAACATAAATCACCAAGTAAAATTAAACCTCTTTTACCCACTCATCTTCTGAAAGAAGATGCAGAAGAGGATGGCCGCTTTGGACCTGCATTTAGTCCATCAGAACTGCATGTCAAGTATTAGCCAGAGGACGATGAGGACCAGGAACAAGACGGATATGGTCAAGTTTACTATGCACAGCCTGAGCCAGGCCGGCAGTACTATCATCAAGAGATGGTGACTGTGCCCTCTGCTTTAATTTCGGATCTTCAGTCAATGCTGGAAGATTACCGCCACTGTTTCCCACCTGCAGTTCAGGTTGCTGTCTCTCCGCCTATAGTAGGGTCACCAGTGCAAAGATCCACTCCTACCAGACTGTCACTCTCAAACACTCCGCAGTCTGTGCCTTTCCAGGAAACAGTTTCTTCGAATGAAGAACGTGAAGGAGAACTTTGTGACACGGGCGCAGAATGGGATAATTATTCTATCTCTCTGCCTGCTTCACCTACTCCTCCTCCGGTAGACTCTCCACCAGAGGATATAGGAGAGTTTCATAATCTTTTAGAGCGAGCAGCAAAAAGATGCGCCTTACCTCTTCCTTCGAAGCAACCCGACTGTTTCCTTACCATTTTAAAGAACCATATCCCAAATCCGTTAGAGCCATACCGATTATCGATTACATCTGGGAAGAGGGGATACGGATTATGAAGACTCAAGCATCCATAACAGCTGTGCTTCCACGCCTCGTCAAAAAATATAAAGCTGCAGACTATGCACCAGCGTGCCTTACGGGACATCCGAAGCCAGACTCAGTGGTTATGCAGGCAGCTAAACGCCGCTCAAAGAACCCGGTAGCACCCCTTTCGGCTCCTCCTGATAAAGACGGCAGGCGTCTAGATTCAATTGGGAAAAAGTTTTCATCAATGTCAGCGTTGACAGTGAGAGCAGCAAATTCTGTGGCGATTTTAGGGCGATACGATCGCCAGATGTGGTCTGACATTGCTCCCTACATGGATAGACTCCCAGAGGATGCTAAAGAAGAGGCGAAGAAGATATTGCATGAAGGAGAGAGGGCATCCAATGAAATAATAGATTCTGCCATGGATGTTGCCATCGCTGGTTTCAGAGAGCTGGCAGGAGCGGCGGTTCTCCGAAGCAGGGCTGGCTTAAAGCCACCTCATTCCGCCCTGAGGTTCAAAATAAAATCTTAGACCTCCCATATGACGGAGAGGATCTTTTTGGGAGTCAAGTGGAAGTAGCCCTCAAGTCAATAAAAGAGGACACCGATACCGCCAAGTCTTTGATGACACTCCAATTTCGGAAACCTCCTTTACATGGTTCCCGTGGGAAGGGACAACAGTCATATAGGGGAGGCTATCAGCAATATCGATACCCTTCGTACTCAAGTCACCACCCTTACCGTTCCCACTTCCAGCAAAAACAGCCTCCGCAGACATCCTATGTTAGACCTAACAGAGGAAAGGCAGCACGACCAGGCAAGGACGGAGGCCGCAGATGATAATATCTCACAGGCTCTGGCTCCAAATCCCTCCCCACATTTGCCTTGTTTTTCCACATCAAAAACTTTCAACCGCACTGGGAAAATTTCCAACCACCTTCTCCAATGGCAAACCATTACAACAGACAAGTGGGTCCTACATCTGATAAAATTTGGACACACACTAGAATTTATCCAGAGACCACCTACAACTCTGCCACAGCCTTTTCACCACAAACACCTCACAGCTCTTCAACAAGAGGTCAAGATAATGCTCTCCAAAGGGGCTATAGAAAATGTCCCAGGCTGTCAGAAGGGCAAAGGTTTCTACTCCCGTTTCTTCTTAATCAGAAAGAAGCTAAGGCAGTGGGGACCAATTCTCGACCTCAGAAGCCTCAATCTTTACCTGAAGAAGCAATACTTTTGGATAATTTCTCTGTAGGAGGTTCTGAGTCTTCTAAACCAATGAGATTACATGACCTCCTTGAACCTCCAAGATGCGTATTTCCACATCCCTATTCATCCAAAGCACAAGAAATATCTGAGGTTTTTGGTTGCCGGACGCCATTTTCAGTTCAAGGTGCTCCTGTTTGGCCTCAAGTCAGCACCCAGGATTTTCACAAAATGCCTTGCGCCAGTCACAGCATTCCTCAGGCAACGCCAGCATCAGGTCTTCCCGTAATTGTACGACTGGCTGATAAAGGCATCTTCCGAGTCAGCAGCGCGAGCATCGACACAAGCCTGCACAGATCTTTTCCGTCGACTGGGTCTCACTCTCAATCTGGAAAAGTCCAAGCAGACCCCATCGCAAAAGATTGTATTTCTAGGAGCAAAGCTGGACACGGGGTGCTTAAAAGCATATCCTGTGGAAGAGCGACAGCGATGACGTCTCAGGCTGGCGGCATCCATAAAAAGAAAAAAGTTTCTTTCAGTCTGACTATACAAGTCACTCTTGGGAATGACGTCTTCATGCATATCTCTGATCCCATTTTGTCGCCTCAAAATGCGACCTATCCAAGAGGAGCTGGACAAACAGTGGGCACAGTCCAAAGGCTCGTTCGACGACATGGTCAAGGTAACCCCACGAATGCTAAAGGCCTTGTAGTGGTGGTTAGACAAAAATCATCTGTCGGTAGGGCTATCTCTCAAGCGCACGCCGACACCCTTTGTAATCACCACGTATCCATCCCTGGAGGGCTGGGGAGCTTAGCTCTAAGAACTGCAGGTGAGCGGCAAGGGCGGCACACGATCTCATCTGCTATCAAGAACGGCGCAGAAGCTATGGGAATGGGCTATAACTCACAAAATCTGAATCTGAGCGGAGCATGTTCCAGGAATGCAAAACACGATTGCGGATTCACTCAGCAGGCTCACAAAATCGTGCCACGAGTGTGAACTACACCAGCAGACTCTGCAGGACATCTTCAGCCGCTGGGGCACCCCAGAGTTAGATCTATTCGCAACTCTCCGGAACCACAAATGCCAGTACTATGCAAGCTCAAAAGAAACAATTGATGGACGGAATGCTGGACAATGCAAACATTCACCCCCAGTCACAAGGATCTGGGTTAAATCCATCATTCTTTTGCTCACCACACCACCCCAGTTTGGACCCAGCCATATGCAAATCAGTCTTGACCCTGTTCCTTGTGGGAACAGTCCAGCCCGAACTGCCAAGCCAGGTCCTCCCTGGACCGGAAACAAGCATCCTAGGACCGGTTTCAGGGCATCACCCTTCTTCAGCCAGGCTAGCTTGAATCCAGTGGTGTAGTGAGCACGGGACCCACGTCTGGGCATACCCTTCCCACTTAGGGGCGACAAATGCAAAGAAACAATTGATGGACGGAATGCTGGACAATGCAAACATTCACCCCCAGTCACAAGGATCTGGGTTAAATCCATCATTCTTTTGCTCACCACACCACCCCAGTTTGGACCCAGCCATATGCAAATCAGTCTTGACCCTGTTCCTTGTGGGAACAGTCCAGCCCGAACTGCCAAGCCAGGTCCTCCCTGGACCGGAAACAAGCATCCTAGGACCGGTTTCAGGGCATCACCCTTCTTCAGCCAGGCTAGCTTGAATCCAGTGGTGTAGTGAGCACGGGACCCACGTCTGGGCATACCCTTCCCACTTAGGGCGACAAATGCAAAAGAAACAATTGATGGACGGAATGCTGGACAATGCAGACATTCACCCCCAGTCACAAGGATCTGGGTTAAATCCATCATTCTTTTGCTCACCACACCACCCCAGTTTGGACCCAGCCATATGCAAATCAGTCTTGACCCTGTTCCTTGTGGGAACAGTCCAGCCCGAACTGCCAAGCCAGGTCCTCCCTGGACCGGAAACAAGCATCCTAGGACCGGTTTCAGGGCATCACCCTTCTTCAGCCAGGCTAGCTTGAATCCAGTGGTGTAGTGAGCACGGGACCCACGTCTGGGCATACCCTTCCCACTTAGGGCGACAAATGCAAAAGAAACAATTGATGGACGGAATGCTGGACAATGCAAACATTCACCCTCAGTCACAAGGATCTGGGTTAAATCCATCATTCTTTTGCTCACCACACCACCCCAGTTTGGACCCAGCCATATGCAAATCAGTCTTGACCCTGTTCCTTGTGGGAACAGTCCAGCCCGAACTGCCAAGCCAGGTCCTCCCTGGACCGGAAACAAGCATCCTAGGACCGGTTTCAGGGCATCACCCTTCTTCAGCCAGGCTAGCTTGAATCCAGTGGTGTAGTGAGCACGGGACCCACGTCTGGGCATACCCTTCCCACTTAGGGCGACAAATGCAAAAGAAACAATTGATGGACGGAATGCTGGACAATGCAAACATTCACCCCCAGTCACAAGGATCTGGGTTAAATCCATCATTCTTTTGCTCACCACACCACCCCAGTTTGGACCCAGCCATATGCAAATCAGTCTTGACCCTGTTCCTTGTGGGAACAGTCCAGCCCGAACTGCCAAGCCAGGTCCTCCCTGGACCGGAAACCAGCATCCTAGGACCGGTTTCAGGGCATCACAGGGTCAAGACTGATTTGCATATGGCTGGGTCCAAACTGGGGTGGTGTGGTGAGCAAAAGAATGATGGATTTAACCCAGATCCTTGTGACTGGGGGTGAATGTTTGCATTGTCCAGCATTCCGTCCATCAATTGTTTCTTTGCATTTGTCGCCCTAAGTGGGAAGGGTATGCCCAGACGTGGGTCCCGTGCTCACTACACCACTGGATTCAAGCTAGCCTGGCTGATGAAGGGTGATGCCCTGAAACCGGTCCCAGGATGCTTGTTTCCGGTCCAGGGAGGACTTGGCTTGGCAGTTCGGGCTGGACTGTTCCCACAAGGAACAGGGTCAAGACTGATTTGCATATGGCTGGGTCCAAACTGGGGTGGTGTGGTGAGCAAAAGAATGATGGATTTAACCCAGATCCTTGTGACTGGGGGTGAATGTTTGCATTGTCCAGCATTCCGTCCATCAATTGTTTCTTTTGCATTTGTCGCCCTAAGTGGGAAGGGTATGCCCAGACGTGCGTCCCGTGCTCACTACACCACTGGATTCAAGCTAGCCTGGCTGATGAAGGGTGATGCCCTGAAACCGGTCCCAGGATGCTTGTTTCCGGTCCAGGGAGGACTTGGCTTGGCAGTTCGGGCTGGACTGTTCCCACAAGGAACAGGGTCAAGACTGATTTGCATATGGCTGGGTCCAAACTGGGGTGGTGTGGTGAGCAAAAGAATGATGGATTTAACCCAGATCCTTGTGACTGGGGGTGAATGTTTGCATTGTCCAGCATTCCGTCCATCAATTGTTTCTTTTGCATTTGTCGCCCTAAGTGGGAAGGGTATGCCCAGACGTGGGTCCCGTGCTCACTACACCACTGGATTCAAGCTAGCCTGGCTGATGAAGGGTGATGCCCTGAAACCGGTCCCAGGATGCTTGTTTCCGGTCCAGGGAGGACTTGGCTTGGCAGTTCGGGCTGGACTGTTCCCACAAGGAACAGGGTCAAGACTGATTTGCATATGGCTGGGTCCAAACTGGGTGGTGTGGTGAGCAAAAGAATGATGGATTTAACCCAGATCCTTGTGACTGGGGGTGAATGTTTGCATTGTCCAGCATTCCGTCCATCAATTGTTTCTTTTGCATTTGTCGCCCTAAGTGGAAGGGTATGCCCAGACGTGGGTCCCGTGCTCACTACACCACTGGATTCAAGCTAGCCTGGCTGATGAAGGGTGATGCCCTGAAACCAGTCCCAGGATGCTTGTTTCTGGTCCAGGGAGGACTTGGCTTGGCAGTTCGGGCTGGACTGCTCCCACAAGGAACAGGGTCAAGACTGATTTGCTTATGGCTGGGTCCAAACTGGGGTGGTGTGGTGAGCAAAAGAATGATGGATTTAACCCAGATCCTTGTGACTGGGGGTGAATGTTTGCATTGTCCAGCATTCCGTCCAATTGTTTCTTTTGCATTTGTCGCCCTAAGTGGGAAGGGTATGCCCAGACGTGGGTCCCGTGCTCACTACACCACTGGATTCAAGCTAGCCTGGCTGATGAAGGGTGATGCCCTGAAACCGGTCCCAGGATGCTTGTTTCCGGTCCAGGGAGGACTTGGCTTGGCAGTTCGGGCTGGACTGTTCCCACAAGGAACAGGGTCAAGACTGATTTGCATATGGCTGGGTCCAAACTGGGGTGGTGTGGTGAGCAAAAGAATGATGGATTTAACCCAGATCCTTGTGACTGGGGGTGAATGTTTGCATTGTCCAGCATTCCGTCCATCAATTGTTTCTTTTGCATTTGTCGCCCTAAGTGGGAAGGGTATACCCAGACGTGGGTCCCGTGCTCACTACACCACTGGATTCAAGCTAGCCTGGCTGATGAAGGGTGATGCCCTGAAACCGGTCCCAGGATGCTTGTTTCCGGTCCAGGGAGGACTTGGCTTGGCAGTTCGGGCTGGACTGTTCCCACAAGGAACAGGGTCAAGACTGATTTGCATATGGCTGGGTCCAAACTGGGGTGGTGTGGTGAGCAAAAGAATGATGGATTTAACCCAGATCCTTGTGACTGGGGGTGAATGTTTGCATTGTCCAGCATTCCGTCCATCAATTGTTTCTTTTGCATTTGTCGCCCTAAGTGGGAAGGGTATGCCCAGACGTGGGTCCCGTGCTCACTACACCACTGGATTCAAGCTAGCCTGGCTGATGAAGGGTGATGCCCTGAAACCGGTCCCAGGATGCTTGTTTCCGGTCCAGGGAGGACTTGGCTTGGCAGTTCGGGCTGGACTGTTCCCACAAGGAACAGGGTCCAGACTGATTTGCATATGGCTGGGTCCAAACTGGGGTGGTGTGGTGAGCAAAAGAATGATGGATTTAACCCAGATCCTTGTGACTGGGGGTGAATGTTTGCATTGTCCAGCATTCCGTCCATCAATTGTTTCTTTTGCATTTGTCGCCCTAAGTGGGAAGGGTATGCCCAGACGTGGGTCCCGTGCTCACTACACCACTGGATTCAAGCTAGCCTGGCTGATGAAGGGTGATGCCCTGAAACCGGTCCCAGGATGCTTGTTTCCGGTCCAGGGAGGACTTGGCTTGGCAGTTCGGGCTGGACTGTTCCTACAAGGAACAGGGTCAAGACTGATTTGCATATGGCTGGGTCCAAACTGGGGTGGTGTGGTGAGCAAAAGAATGATGGATTTAACCCAGATCCTTGTGACTGGGGGTGAATGTTTGCATTGTCCAGCATTCCGTCCATCAATTGTTTCTTTTGCATTTGTCGCCCTAAGTGGGAAGGGTATGCCCAGACGTGGGTCCCGTGCTCACTACACCACTGGATTCAAGCTAGCCTGGCTGATGAAGGGTGATGCCCTGAAACCGGTCCCAGGATGCTTGTTTCCGGTCCAGGGAGGACTTGGCTTGGCAGTTCGGGCTGGACTGTTCCCACAAGGAACAGGGTCAAGACTGATTTGCATATGGCTGGGTCCAAACTGGGGTGGTGTGGTGAGCAAAAGAATGATGGATTTAACCCAGATCCTTGTGACTGGGGGTGAATGTTTGCATTGTCCAGCATTCCGTCCATCAATTGTTTCTTTGCATTTGTCGCCCTAAGTGGGAAGGGTATGCCCAGACGTGGGTCCCGTGCTCACTACACCACTGGATTCAAGCTAGCCTGGCTGATGAAGGGTGATGCCCTGAAACCGGTCCCAGGATGCTTGTTTCCGGTCCAGGGAGGACTTGGCTTGGCAGTTCGGGCTGGACTGTTCCCACAAGGAACAGGGTCAAGACTGATTTGCATATGGCTGGGTCCAAACTGGGGTGGTGTGGTGAGCAAAAGAATGATGGATTTAACCCAGATCCTTGTGACTGGGGGTGAATGTTTGCATTGTCCAGCATTCCGTCCATCAATTGTTTCTTTTGCATTTGTCGCCCTAAGTGGGAAGGGTATGCCCAGACGTGGGTCCCGTGCTCACTACACCACTGGATTCAAGCTAGCCTGGCTGATGAAGGGTGATGCCCTGAAACCGGTCCCAGGATGCATGTTTCCGGTCCAGGGAGGACTTGGCTTGGCAGTTCGGGCTGGACTGTTCCCACAAGGCACAGTACAAGACTGATTTGCATATGGCTGGGTCCAAACTGGGGTGGTGTGGTGAGCAAAAGAATGATGGATTTAACCCAGATCCTTGTGACTGGGGGTGAATGTTTGCATTGTCCAGCATTCCGTCCATCAATTGTTTCTTTTGCATTTGTCGCCCTAAGTGGGAAGGGTATGCCCAGACGTGGGTCCCGTGCTCACTACACCACTGGATTCAAGCTAGCCTGGCTGATGAAGGGTGATGCCCTGAAACCGGTCCCAGGATGCTTGTTTCCGGTCCAGGGAGGACTTGGCTTGGCAGTTCGGGCTGGACTGTTCCCACAAGGAACAGGGTCAAGACTGATTTGCATATGGCTGGGTCCAAACTGGGGTGGTGTGGTGAGCAAAAGAATGATGGATTTAACCCAGATCCTTGTGACTGGGGGTGAATGTTTGCATTGTCCAGCATTCCGTCCATCAATTGTTTCTTTTGCATTTGTCGCCCTAAGTGGGAAGGGTATGCCCAGACGTGGGTCCCGTGCTCACTACACCACTGGATTCAAGCTAGCCTGGCTGATGAAGGGTGATGCCCTGAAACCGGTCCCAGGATGCTTGTTTCCGGTCCAGGGAGGACTTGGCTTGGCAGTTCGGGCTGGACTGTTCCCACAAGGAACAGGGTCAAGACTGATTTGCATATGGCTGGGTCCAAACTGGGGTGGTGTGGTGAGCAAAAGAATGATGGATTTAACCCAGATCCTTGTGACTGGGGGTGAATGTTTGCATTGTCCAGCATTCCGTCCATCAATTGTTTCTTTTGCATTCGTCGCCCTAAGTGGGAAGGGTATGCCCAGACGTGGGTCCCGTGCTCACTACACCACTGGATTCAAGCTAGCCTGGCTGATGAAGGGTGATGCCCTGAAACCGGTCCCAGGATGCTTGTTTCCGGTCCAGGGAGGACTTGGCTTGGCAGTTCGGGCTGGACTGTTCCCACAAGGAACAGGGTCAAGACTGATTTGCATATGGCTGGGTCCAAACTGGGGTGGTGTGGTGAGCAAAAGAATGATGGATTTAACCCAGATCCTTGTGACTGGGGGTGAATGTTTGCATTGTCCAGCATACCGTCCATCAATTGTTTCTTTTGCATTTGTCGCCCTAAGTGGGAAGGGTATGCCCAGACGTGGGTCCCGTGCTCACTACACCACTGGATTCAAGCTAGCCTGGCTGATGAAGGGTGATGCCCTGAAACCGGTCCCAGGATGCTTGTTTCCGGTCCAGGGAGGACTTGGCTTGGCAGTTCGGGCTGGACTGTTCCCACAAGGAACAGGGTCAAGACTGATTTGCATATGGCTGGGTCCAAACTGGGGTGGTGTGGTGAGCAAAAGAATGATGGATTTAACCCAGATCCTTGTGACTGGGGGTGAATGTTTGCATTGTCCAGCATTCCGTCCATCAATTGTTTCTTTTGCATTAGTACTATGCAAGCTGGCATCCCCAACTGGGGTCATGGAGGAATGCGTTTTCGATTGCATGGTCCGGCATCTTTGCCTACGCCTTTCCCCCCACACCTCTTCTCCCAAGAGTCATCAGGAAGATGAAGAACAAGCCCTGCAAGCTGATTCTCATTGCTCCAGCATGGCCACGGCAACACTGGCATGGAACTGCTTCTCCCCCAGGTCCTGCACAACCGTCTACCAGGGTTTTCCCACCTACTCACGATGAACCAGGGAGAGATCCTCCATCCGGATCCCGACACTGACTTATCGGCATGGCTCCTGAGTTCAATGAGTTCCAGTATTTAGATATTCCTGACGACGTTAAGCTATCTTGGCCAGAGCAAGAGCAGATAGTACCAACAAAACATATCGCTTCAAGTGGAAGCGTTTCTGTACCTGGAGTTGTCAAGCAGAAATGCATCCGTTTTGATCATCTCCAGAACAACTCTTGCCATACTTCCTACAATTGGCGCAATCAGGTTTGGCACACAGTTCTATAAAAGTCCATCTAGCATCCATTTCTCGTTACAGAAGGACACTTTCCTCTCCACCGTTGTGGTCCTCCAGGATAATCAAGGAATTCCTCAAAGGTTTGTTCCGTGCCTACACTCCGGTAAGGCCTCCACCGCCAACATGGCAGTTAAATACGGTCCTTTCACAACTGATGAAGCCTCCTTTCGAACTGATTCACAGGGCAGAGATGAAATTCCTATCGTGGAAGGTAGCGTTGCTTCTTGCATTAACGTCCGCCAGGAGAGTAAGTGAAATACAAGCTTTTGTCACAGAAGAACCATTTTTACAATTCAAGGCGGATGGTCTTCTCCTCCACACAAATCCAAAATTTATACCAAAGTTCCTTCGGACTTCCATCTGAATGAGCCGGTGGTATTAAAGACTTTCTTCCCAAACCCATCAGCTGCTGCGGAAAGAACTCTCCATTCTCTAGATGTCAGGCGTTGCCTTAAGTTCTATCTACAAAAAACAAAACCCTTTCGCAAGTCTTAATTATTTGTAGCATACAGAACTCCAAGGAAAGGTTTCCCGCTTTCTAAGCAGAGTATATCTAGATGGATATCCAGTGCTATACTATTTTGCCAATCGCAAAGCTGGCAGACCACTACCCTCAAGGGTCCGGGCCCACTCAACAAAGGCTGTTTACGTCTACAGCATTGTTTGCAGGAGTATCTCTTCCAGAAATTTGCCGTGCAGCTACGTGGAAGAGTAGACACATATTTGCATGACACAACTGTCTGGATTCTACAGTCCTAAATGACGCAGCGGTGGGACAAGCGGAGCTTCGCAATCTGTTTCATTAAGGTAAGTCATCCCTGTATACCCTCCTACCTTTAAGGCTGTAGCACATTTTATATTATATAGTATTTGTTCTGTTAGATGGGTGTAGGAACTTGTTTCCTAAGTATTATTTCCTATGATTGTGACTACCAGGTGGCCTGATATTTATTTATTTAAAGATTTGCTGCGGCATTGTCTTATTATGCTGTTCAAGACCATTATAAATGTGCTACATAACTGCTTGCTACTCTGATTCAAGCATGTGAATCTATGAAAGCTCCAATACTGGAGTAAGAAATAAGTTACTTACCTGTAACTGTAGTTCTCCAGTATTGGAAGCTTTCGTAGATTCACATGAGACCCACCCTCCTCCCCGCGGGGACAGCTCACCTACCTCTATTTCTCTATGAGAGTTGGCACTATTGCTCGGAAATCTGAGGTTCTGAGCTTCTCTCAGGGGTGTTCTAGAGGGTGATTGATGCTGATTGGCTAAAGGAAAACTTTGGTCTCTTTTTTACTAATGACCATGATAGGTTAATAAACTCTGAGGCCCAGGCCTGTTCTAGTCTATTCCTATCAGTCTTCCTTTATCACTATAACTACTATTTAATGTACCGGGGACTCCCATCATGACGACGGGGAATGATTCAAGCATGTGAATCTATGAACGCTTCCAATACTGGAGAACTACAGTTACAGGTAAGTAACTTATTTCTTCTTTTACAAAGGATCTATTGCACTACGATGGGAAACAACACCCACACGTTCCCGCATGGCTACGGATTTAAATCATCCCACTGCATTGAGGCAGAGGTAGAATAGGTGGGTTAAGATGTCTATTCCTATAAGGTGAGCCCCTATGTCTGAAGTATTTATGAATACAGTTATTCGGGTTTTATTCAAAATGACATCATATTATCGTATAACGCATACCGATTCCATCATGCTTAGTGTTTATACAATCATAGATTTTAGTAACGTTTCTTATATGTGCTTACAATTTCTTTATTTATGGTTATTTATAGGTCTATATATATATTTATATTTCTCCGTTTGTTTTAAGTCAATTCCAACTACTACTACGATATACTGTTCGTTTTACCCACCGTCCTCTAAGGGTACTTAAGTTATCTACAAAACTGCGTGCTATTCCGATTCAGGCATGTGAATCTATGAAAGATCCAATATTGGATAAGAAAATAAGTTACTTACCTGTAACTGCAGTATCCAGTATTGTATCTTTCGTAGATTCACATGTGACCCACCCTCCCCCCCTAAGAGACTCCCCTTTATAGCTCTGGACTTATTCTTCCCACTTGTTCTTGAAAATATGAGGGTATCAACCTCTGTTGGGAGTTTTCTAGCGGGTGCTGTTGCTGGATTGGTTAAAGTTTCAGTTTAGTCCTTTTTTAATTAAGGACATAGATAGGCTACTAAACTGACTTTTCATTGCCTTTATGGCCTATGGTAGTGATGCATACTGCTTTATTTTGGTACTGTAGGACTCCACTTAGCCGATGGGGAATGATTCAAGCATGTGAATCTATGAAAGATACCAATACTGGATAACTGCAGCTACAGGTAAATAACTTATTTTCTTATGAGGGTGGAGAGAAAGAGGAAACGTAGATGCAGGAATACTTGCCTCCATAAAAGGAAAAAAGATCTAGGTTCCTAACTGAAAATGTTTGGGATCCTATCTAAAAATGAAGCTGAAAGCAATAGTTTCAGATGGCTCTTAAAAGGTTGGGTTTAACAACTTGAAGATGTCATTCTTATTGAAGTCTAATTGAAAATGGTTCTTCAAATCACAAATCTAGAAGTTATTTTGTTATTGCTCTAATTAACGTGTATGGTTCCAGTTGCTCATCTCAGAATGATTTTTTTTCAACACCTTTTGGTTTTTTCTCTTGAAGCAACTCTAAGAAACACAGTCAAAGAAGATACTCCACTCAAAAGGTTTTGGACTTCTTCTATGGTTGCTTCTAGAATCCAGTCTTCACACCATCTGCTCAGATAACAATGTAAACTGACTGCTTTCGGTACGCCACCCTCCTCTTCCTTCAGGGCAAGGTGTCTATATGGTGATGCATATCACAGGTATAATGTGTTATTTGAACAAGGGATAAAGGCCATGGTGTTTAAGAAGAGGTGGTGGTAGAGAGTGAGATGGAAACTTCCATGAGAGCAGCATGTTCCACAGCATTTATCGGTGCGTATGGCAGGTATATATGTGAATCATTTCAGCATCTAACCATGTACCTACCCTGGATGAAAGCATGTCTTTGAAATTGTAAGGTGTGTGTTTACAAACCAGATAATTCATGTTGCTTTTAATATAGAATATTAATCCACAAAAAAATGGTCACCATATTCCCATCTAAAGATCTTCATGGTTCAGACTCAATTACTTCTCATTCAATGCCTCGTATAAGCTTTCAGGTTGTTCAGTGCTTCTTTGAGTTGAACTCTGATAAAGTTGTGAGACTAAAAACAGAAGCTGAAATACTAAAATATGTAGGCTTTGAACAACACTACACAACGTACACTTCTATTCTTGGCGATTAAGCAACAGCAATTGGCTGCTTTAGATCGGCTGCATGAAGTGGTGGATGTTATCCTTGCTGCCAGACACCCCCTCACCAAAGCCCATCTATGTTATGCTCGGGGACAAATTTGTAACTTTGTGTGGTGCATGGAACACAGAGCCCCTACAGGCGAAACAATCTGACCTTCTTTTGTTTGTTTTGTTTTTAGCCCATCAAGGCTCTCCACCCTGGGGAGGCTGCTTTGGTATCTATTCTAAGGCGAGGAGTCTTTGGTTAGAAGCATCTATCAGTAGAGCAAGTTACATACCTTTGTGAATGCTTTTTCTGGTGGACACACTTTAATTACTGATTACTCCTCGTATTTTGTGGCATGGCCTCTTTTTAACAACTAAAAAGATCCCAAATTAGTAATCTGCACACTGTTACCAACAATGGTTCACGCATCACATCTGAGGGCGCAGAAAGGGAAAAGGCAGGAAATGGACATCAGCTCGCAGAGGTTGTGTTTTTACACCGGCATCATTTTGGACTCCTTTATATGATGACCCTTAGCTCAAACTGAGAAAATTCAAAACGAGGATGGACCTTACAGGGTTGGCATGGGCACTCCATTGGTGATAACCAGGGCTTCTTGACAAATCAGTTTGATTTGAAGACTCCTGGATAAACCGCAACATTCACCATCATAACCTTAACAGGCCGAATGAGACCGCATGTGTCTCCTCCAGGGAATTTTCTGTATTGGTATTCTGTATATATTATATACTAAGGTGAGAAATGTTAAACGCACTACAACTCCCAAAATGCACAAAGGTTAAAACTCACCTGGAGGCCCACCTGAGGGCAAACATTCTTTAAGAGGCAGAGCAGAGGAAAGTGTGTTTTCAAATCTGTGTAACTTACAGTGAAGCCTATGAAGAAGGAGCACAGAAGCCCCGAAACGCGTCAGGCAGTGTAATTAATTTCGGACTGCAAATGCTGGTTTTTGTCATTAAAATTCCGATTGGAAACTTCCAGAGTCGAGTGCATCTCTGCTGCAGGGCAATTTGTTTTCATGTTTCTTCACGGGAGTTCCACCGTGAGAGATTGCACCACCCAAGGAAATTAAAGGGGGCAGCAGGCTTGGAACTGTGCTGAACCAAAAAGCTGCACATTGGAAGGACGAATTAAAAAGCCTGTCATGCGGTCTGAGGCCCACTGAAGGGCTGAAAATATTCTATGAATTTCTGCAAGTACACAGAACCTACTAAGGTGAGAAATGTTAAACACGCACTACAACTCCCAAAATGCACAAAGGTTAAAACTCACCTGGAGGCCCACCTGAGGGCAAACATTCTTTAAGAGGCAGAGGAGAGGAAATGCGTGTTTTCAAATCTGTGTAACTTACAGTGAAGCCTATGAAGAAGGAGCACAGAAGCCCCGAAACGCGTCAGGCAATGTAATTAATTTCGGACTGCAAATGCTGGTTTTTGTCAATATATATATATGCAGTGCGTTATGTGAACAAGACCTCTGGAAGGTCGAAACGCGTCGTGGCGGTGGTGCGGGGCATCTAAAATAAAAATTTCACTAGCACCAAGTAAAGGGTCCGGTTTCGTCTTTTCCCTGCGGATTGGATGTTGTTGGCGAACTCCATTCGAGATATATATATATATATATATATATATATATATATATCTCATAGGAGACCTCACCATTCAAGGTCCTCATGATATCCACTCTTCATTGGCATTCAAGATATACTTGTTGATCAAGATTCACAACATGCTCTAGATCCACTTATCGCTTTAGACCGCCTCACCATACATACACTTTGTATTTTTCTTCCTTGTCATAGAGGCAGCGTTCTCCAACTCTGATTCACCTACAGAGAGTGTTTCTTCTATAAAACAATATCATGACTTCCCACGAAGCCTTGGTAACAGAAGCTGCAAAACTCAACATACCGTCACCAACAACTCCACCAAAGACCTAAGTGATCTTTCAAATTCTTCAGTACTGTTCCTCTTCATTGGTTCAGTGTTTTTTAGAACCTATGGAGCTGTGCCTAATTCCAGCTTCAGCAAAGTCCGCTTCAGCATACATGCAGAAAAAAGCAAGCTGTCTGAAAAATAATCTCTTGTTCCTATATGAAGATCCACTTCTGATTTCTGTTATCTTTTATGCTTTGAAGATGTATCACTCAACTTCGCCATCCTCCACAGTGCTTCGTGAAAAGAAGAGGAAGAAAATGGATGCAGTAGGAAGAAAATTCTGTAGCTGTAGCACATCTGCAACTTTCATAAAGATGGCGAGTGCTACTGCCCTGCTTGGACATTACGATGATTCCCTGTGGGAGACCTGCCAACATTTACAGGACACACTACCTCATGATACAGACAGGAGTTTTCAAAGGTATTATAAGAGGGCATGATGGTCTTCAACCAAATAATCAGTGTTTCTGCTGGCTCAGCTGATTTAGCTGTCCTTCAGTATTTCCATGGTCTGGCTCTTCATTGCTCATCATGGCTATGCCTTTTCGCCGTTTATGGAAGCACCCTGTTTGGAGCCCATGCGGATGACCAAATGGAGTGCACGAATGGTGAACTGGAGCTGTTGGCCTTTGAGAAAAAAGAGACTGCAGGAAACACTAATACCAAACCTGTGATAGGAGTTTATTAACAGATAATTTGTTTTCCCTCATTGGCCACAACAGTACAGCAACAGTAACAACATCTAAAGTCACACTTGCCTTGGGCATTTGCTAGAATGAGAGCCAGCCATCAAGAACAAAAGCAAAAAGAACAATTGATTGACAGAATTCTGATCAATGTCAAACATTCACCCCAGTACAGAGATCTGGGCCTAAATCCATCGTTTTTTTGCTCCCCATGCCATTCCAGTTTAAACCCAGCTGTATGCAAATCAGTCTTGACCCTGTTACCCATGTGAACAGTCCAGCCCAAACTGCCAGGCCAGGTCCTCCCTGGACCAGAAACAAGCATCCTGGGACCTGTTTCGGGGTATCACTCATCAGCCAGGCTAGCTTGACTCCAGTGGCATGGAGAGCACGGTACCCACGTCTGGGCATGCCCGTCCCACTTGGGTGACAAATGCAAAAAGAAGCCATCAAGAACCCCAGCTGCACATGAAAGCCCACCAAGCAGTGACTCTTCACTCCCCCTTTTCTGTCTGCCACTCGGTTGGGGCAAAACATCAGCAATTATCTAGAAGAGTGGAATTAATTAAAGACAGATGGGTGCTGAGTATTGAACAAAATGGCTATTCTCTGAGATTTCGTTCATCTCCTCCATTCATCCATCCAAATAACATATTTTAATACTATTGAGTTATTCCAACTGGAGGTAAAGCACTCTTCTGGTCAAACAGGCAGTGTAACTGGTCCCTCGTTCCCAAAAAAGAGAGGGAAATCTACTGATTTTGCTTTTTGGTTAGAAAGAAGGGAATAAAGCAAGAATATTGCTCCATTCTCAAGCAGATAGCAGCGAAAGAGACTGGATGTGTGATGTAGATATTCAGGACCCTTTCGTTCACATCGTCATCATACAGATTCATCAGAGAGTTCTTAGATTTGCCGTGGGCGGTGTGCACTATCAATACAAAATCTTCCCTTTCAGTGTCAGGCTAGGACTACAAACCTTTTCAAAGAGCATGGTGGAAGTGGTTTCATACCTTGGAAATATGAACATTTTCTTGTATCTTCAGTTGGATGATATGTTTATAAAAGCTTCGACCTCTCAGGATGCCCAGAGTCCCTTCAACATAACCAGCCTCTCTCCTTCAGCGCTTTGGTCTCGTTAAATCACTCAGAGTTGACTGTCAAGATGCAGTAGACTTTCTTCCTTGGTGTCGAGCAACCAGTCTCCTAAAGAGTGTTCCATGTCATCCAGATCATCGCCACCGCCACCCCAGTAGCTTGTGGAATCCTCTTGGAATGTGGTCCACATCAACCTGATGAAATTGAGTGAAGTCCATCTGGCCATCAAGTCTTTACTGTCTGCCTTAAAACAACATCCCTGCTTGTTCAAACAGACGATACAATGATGATGCATCATATTAAGAAGGGAAGCACAAGATCCAGAGCTCTAAATCTAGGACAGACAGTTTGGAAAAGTTGATTGCATAGAATATGCGCATCACAGCAGTCCATCTACTTGGTGTCCAAAACGCCTAAGTGGATTCTCGCAGCAATCAGTTCAAGAGAATGATAAATGAATATTTAATGATGCAGTTCTTCGGAAAATCTTTCATGATTTGGGATGTCCTGAAATAGAATTACTCGCAAACACGGAGAACGCAAACTTTCCAAGTTGTGCATCCAGATATGTCCAAACAGTCACTCTTGTTCGCATTCTTTTGATCAGTTGGTTGAAGGAATGTGTGTACACGTTTGCTTCGATCCCACTGATTCCACCAGCAATCATCAAACTAGAGAGATAGCCAGCATGATCCTCATTGCTCTGGTGTCGCCAAGGTGATGATGGTGCACCAACTTACTATAGTTATCAGAACAACCATGCAAGAAATTGCTATGCAGACTGCATCTCCTGTTCAGGGTCCAGATCCTCCATCCCAACTTTAATCATTAAACTTGACAGCTTGGCTCCTGACCTTTTGCAATATGGACATTTAAATCTTCCACAATATTGCATGAACATTTTAAAGAAGCAACAATCCATCCACCAGAACATCTTACTCTTACATTGGGAAGATGTTCTGCACTGCTATATCCAGAGGGACATGAACTCAACCAGATGTCAACTGGGTGCGGTACTCCTAGATCTTCTTGATTTGGCTATAGCTAGACTAAAGTTTTCTCTAAGACAGGGACGCATAGCAGTCACTACCGCTTGTACCTAAAGTCATTAATAAACCTATTTTCTCAACACCCTAGTTCTGAAAAGACTTCCTAGAAGCAGTTGAGAAAGATTTCCCACTCTTAAGAAGATGTTCTTCTCCCGGGGAACCCAGTGTGGTCCTTTCTAAATTAGTGTCCGCAATTTGAGCCTATCTGTAAGGCTACTTTACAGCATATTTCCTGGAAGGCAGCTTTTCAAGTGGCCATGACTTCCGTACATAGTGTTAGTGACATTCAGGCCCTCTGCAGTCAAGAACTGTATAAGGCCTTCCACAAAAACGAGGTTATTATGAAGACCAATCCTAGTTTCCTTTCAAAAGTAAACCGTTTCCCTTCCAGCCTTCTTTCAGGACCCCTATTCCTTAACTGAAGGGCTTTGCATTTTCACGATAAGATAGTTAAACTATTTTATCTTGATAAAAGCAAAGAAATTGGGCAGGCTTGCTACCTATTAGTAAACTGTGGACCCATACGTACGAGATTAGCCACTTGGGAACAGTCCATTTCTAGGTGGATTGTTTTGTGTGTTCTCCATTGCTAACACAACACAAACAAGTCCTTGTCTGATAGTCCCCAAGCCCATTCATTAAGAGCTAGGACTGCTACTGCAGCATTAATAACGAATATATCCATTGCTAGTTAAAGCGGCTACGGGAGGTCTCCACAAATGTTGACAGGACATTGTCTCAACACAGATTCCACAGAGAAGCTTGGCTCACTTGGGTATCTGCTCTGGAATCTATTTGGTTAGTATAGTGTTGGATGTTTATTTTTGCTTCTTTCTCCACTTTTGTGTGGGATTAGCTTGCTGTTCTATTTAGTGCTTCTGACTATTAACGAAAATCCACTGTAGTTAAAGGAATAGTTGCTCATCTGTAATCCTAGTTCTTCTACTGAGGGATTCTTTGTTATGGTCATAATCAACCCACCCTCCTCCCCGGAGAAGTGGTAAGTGAATTAAACTGAAATCTACCTTTGTCCCCATAAAAAGATCTGGCTCAGCTGCCAGTGGCAGGACATGATGGGATGCTAGAGGTATGCTACTCCTTTGAGGAGCAGCAGCAGTTTCAGCATTCTAACCATTCTTTAAGGCTTCGTTCTATTAAGCTATGATGTCCCCATTTCGTCTCACCCTTCCATTAAAAAAAACACGTTTGTGGAACAGTTGTCTTGCCACTGTTATTTATAGGTGCTATTTTTATAAAAACAAGTGGCTAATGGCCAAAATAGCCTTTTTTTCTGGTTGCTAAAATGCTTTGTATTAAAAAAATCTTTTTCAAATGAGAAGTATCTCACGCATGCTCTTTCTCTCGCTGAATTATACAAGGGTTATCGTTTTGCTATAGTTGAGTGTTGAAATGAGATAATATCTAATGTTTAAAAACAAAAAAATAACTTGGCCAGTTAAAGTTTAGTGCAGTGATTCTTAACCTTTTTACTTCCGTGGACCCCTACTTAATCATTACTGGAACCCGGGTACCCCCATTGAATCAATATTGGAATCTGAATACTCCAAATGAGTAATTACAGAACGCCGGGGACCCCAGCCTAAGCATTTTTCTTAATTTGAACTGTATACAATGCATTTAAAATATAAAAACAAGCATTCATCAAACAAATATGCAAATGAATAAATGTTTCATTTAATTCAGATGAATATAAAAAAATCTAAATTTTAATGGGAAGGCTGGAGCTTTTTAAAATTGCACTTACACTGATTACGTGAATTAATGTGAGGATACTAACTTAATTTTTAACCTCCAAATAATAATTCCTCCACATTTACAGAATGTTTACAATTTTCAGTTATACATTTTGATTCTTTATTTATATGCACTTTAGTAATCTGTTAATATTATTTAATTTTCCAAGCACTCGCAGACCCCCTGAGTCTCCAGCCCAAAGGTTAAGAACCACTGGTTTAGTGAATTTACTATAACTTGTGTCCCCGTCATGTTCGGCTTATGACCTCGCATATTACATCACTCTTGACATGTTAAATGGCATAATTGATGCCTCTAACACCCAACTGGTGCAAAGACCTCAATGAAGGGTGAAGGCTGTGCATGGTAGCATTTGGTGGTGTTTTTTTAGGTTTCGCCTGCCTGTGCTGTATCTCTTGTATTAAACAAAAAAAAATCTTATAAGGGGATTAGAGTCCACCCATTACTTACCTTTACTTTCCATTGGCTGGCTCCCACGTCACTCTGGTTTTCTTTCTTACTATTGGTCCGCATCACCTCCACGCCTGCCTCTTCTCATGGGCTTCAAGTCAAGTCTTCGTCCTGCCGTGGAGCCTGGACCAAGTTTGGCTTACGGTGGCCAGTGTCCTTCCACTGATTACTTAAAGACATACACTCTTTATGTGCCTGTCTCTGCAATCCCTCTTGTCTCCCCCCCCCCCCCCCTTTTCAGGGGAAAAATAATGCTATAACGCGGCCAGTGCACTTTTTTTTTTAGCCATACTCAGAAGTATGTGGTGCTATCACTTCTGATGGTATTTTTTTTTAATAATGCTGTGTATACACTCTTAGGCTCAATATTGAAACTGAACAAGCGGGGAGCGTACTCTATTGTTAATACTTTGGAGAGTACCGGCCACCATTCTGCCTGGTATGCACTGGACTCTCGATCCGTGAGTACAGCTTACCCACAGGGGTTCAACTTGCTCTTTGTAATTAAAATCCCAAAAACTGCAAATACTGTCCCCAGTGTGCCTAGCTTAGACCAGCGATACACCAAGTATGGCCCGGGGGGCCACATGCGGCCCTCCTGACCTTTTACATGCAGCCCTCTATGCAGCAGCAGCACTGGGCTGCCGTTTACTCGACTCGGCACTAACATGAAAAAAAAAGTTAAATATACAGCAAACACTTATTTAAAGGTTAATTGCAGTTAGGGAAAGGAAGTAACTAGGCCCTTAACTTTAGGAACACCTTCATTTGTAAAGACAGCCACTAGATATACATTATTTGCTTCCCCTAAACCCACTTTACACCCCTCGCTGGCACCAGTGAGGCCCTCAGTCACACCATAGACCAAATTTTGCGGCCCTCGGGAAAATGTTTGTAAGTACCCATGGCTTAGACCATCGCCGGTTGTCAGCGTAATCTTGTTTACAGCAATGAACTTAATGCAACTGCTCAATAGATTTCACATATTCGTTAGGTTTATAAATTAGGATTTGCATATTATGTTTGGTTGACCGGTAAGATCAGTGAGGAAGCAACTCCACCCCAGTGGCAGCTCCTCGAGGGAGTGCTGCGGGGCGGTGGGGCGGGGGAGGGGCAGGTTGGGGGGTAGTAAACTCCGGCATACGGCCGAACGGAGTTAAGTACATAAATAAATAAATAAAACGAATTACATTGCGCGCTGCAATGCCAAATCGGCGATGCGGCTAGCGCAATGTAATTAGTTTTATTTATTTATGTACTTAGTTCGGCCGTATGCCGGAGTTTACTACCCCCCCTGCCCCGCCCCGCAGCACTCCCTCGAGGAGCCGCCACTGCTCCACCCTCGTTCCCTAACTTCCGCTGCCGAAGAGATTGCTCCCCAGGAGGGTTGGACTTCACATCTCATCGTTGTTTAAGGGCATTCTGGAGTGGGTAAATTCACACATTTTACATTGCAAATAAACATTTTTTGGTAACTCTGACTCTATAAATTTAACATACACCTACGGTGATGAATTTCTGCTACTTACTGCAGTTGAAAACATTGGCAGCCAAATGAGGATATCGCCGCTCTTTGTTTTGAATAATAATATAGGCTTCAATGTGCATTTCATCTCAAAAGTGAGCCGTGAGTGCCACCTCGTGGATCACTTGTAAATTTAACACGAATGTTCAAGAACAAGGATATATTTGTTCTTCCCTTTGTTTACAAACAGTTGTATTGTAATTAGGGCTCCCGGTTTTATGGTATTTATTTTTTTAACATTTCCGTCTGTATTTATCCATATTTATTTTTGTCATTTTATCTGTATATATCTGTATTTATTTTTGTCGCAAGCAAAAAAAGACATTGCAGCTAGTATTTTTCCACATTTATTTAAATAGACAGTGCACATGGTTGTTATAGGTTTAGCTATATGTATATATGCGCCAAATTAAGTAAACACAATACAGTCATCTGAAAACTTTGCCACAGAGATTACTTGCAGTATTAGTGAGCTGCTGCTGTTACAATATTGAAAACACTGTCACTAGCCATGATTATTAAATGTAAACACATTTAGAATTTAGACGAGTGCACCTGTGCACTTTCAGTGACCTGAAATTAGCCCCCCCTCCCCCCCTTGAAATTTGGCTCTAGTTGCGCCTCTGCCAACTACGGTGGCCTGCAGAGGACACGACGTGACTGCAGTTTCGCCTCCGAATTCCTTTGTTGCTGGCACACGAGCGTGGAAAGCACCTTCCCTCTGGGGCACAGAGCACTCACACAACATGTGTTTCCACTTTGGCCCGGATTAGATGTGCTGAAAGGCGCTTTTAATTAATCGCCTTCACGTTTGACACCGTCGGTTGTCTCTGCGTTCAGAAAACAAAGGCTGAACATTCACAAGGCGAGGGGCCTGTCACTAGTGCAAGGGCCCCTTGAGCCAAGCTGATGGGGCCCCTCATATCAGCAGCTTCGACCTCTGCACCCATGAACCCAAGAGGGCACATTTACTTAACTTTAATGTCATTTAAACCCTGAATTAGGAGAGAACACGTAATTGTGTGCACCACTGCTCACTACTGGCATCAGTGAAAGTGTGCAATGCTGGCAGCGAACACGCGTGCCTGTCAGCACTGCGCTTCCAGAGACGGTGCTGCTGTAAGGCGCTACGAGGCAGCTGCCCGGGGTGTTACTAGGTGGGTAGCAGCAGATTGCCCCTGGAGCCACCAGCCACGATCGTAGGGCACAGGCTTTGCCTCCAGGTGCGCAAATGAATGCCCTGGTGAAATAGGCGTTCCTCTTCAAGGCTGCCGGGCACAGACCTTGGCACCTCATTTTTGGGTGAGGTGCTGCAAGACGTGCACCTGCCCGTGGGGGCACACGTGTGTACTCTTAATAAAATACATGGCAGCAACGCACTGAGTGTGTGTGCAAGATCAGTTGTGAATCACTAGTTCTTGCAGTGTGCACACACCTGGCTGCCTCTCTTTTGGGTGAAGTGCTGAAAGAGACAGGCGCGCAACGCCCATCGGGCTCAAAGGGCTTCAGCCCCCCCCCCTTGTGTGTCAGCCCGGGCTGAGACAGCTTCCCGGTCACACACACACACATGAGCTTATCGCAGCCGCACCCGAGTACTTCACAGGTCTTTAAAAGACCATTTACATGTTAACTAGGCGCCTACCAGAGATTAATGGCACAGCAGGTGTTAATGTGGGCAGGCATACAGCGCAATCAGGAAGAGGGGCGTGGCAGCCAACCCTGGGCTGGAGCACGGATTGCCGAACAATTCTCGAAATCCGAGAATCCGATTTGGTTGTATTTTTCCGCTTCTATTTATAAATACAGACAGAAGAAAAATATTTTTCCGTCTGTATTTATATGTAAAAATCCGTTTAAACGGAAAACCGGGAGCCTTAATTGTAATGTAATTTTATAGTGTTTATAACCCATTGCCGAGACGTTGAATCGCTTTAAACCGGCAGCACGCTGCTCCAGTAAGGCAAATTGTTAATCAAGTGATTTTTGCTTATTGGGATCTTATATCATCAAAAGAGGGACGGAGAGCTGTATTTTTAAAGAGGTCCTACAACCATGCTCCTCCTAAAATAATGTTACTAAACACTTCAAGTGGAGTAGTTCCTCTCTAGCAAAAATTCGACCCTAAATCTGGTGGAATCACAAGACCAACCGGTGGGATCACAGGGGATCCGAGTGTCAGATTTTAATGCCCTCACACTGCTGGTGTGTAGTGTAGTTCCTATTTCCCTAATAGGCTCTGCGCATTGGAATAATATAACCTATAGGCTTGACATAGGACTAAGGTCGGTATGTCCCTATCGAGTATATTAAACTTAATTACTTGTGCCAGCTAGCTCAGAGGCCACTAGAAACTCCTTGAGAACAAGAAGGGAGTAGTTTCTGGCAACCGAAAAACATGACTACTTTGTTTCCTTTTAGAATCGGAACAAGTCTCAGAATCGTGGAAACAATAGATAACAGTTTCAATCAGTCAATCTTGCATGCTTAGTTTCTACAGAGTTGCACAGAAAGGAAAGACGGGCGTTTCAATAAAAAGGTTTTATTGAACAGTCTTGTTTCTCGTGTAAGAGATATGTGCTGTTATGATCACAAGACAGTATGCAAGATAAATAATGTACAGAGTAAGCAGTAGAAATAAATAATACTGCGCTAGCATTATCTTTTAGCATATATTCACATACATAAATAACATGAGCTAAAAATGCGAGTACTCATACAATGCGTTTCTAAGCTAGTTCTACCCCAATGTACCCAACCTAGTCTAGGTGTAGGGAAAGGTAAAAGTAGGTGGAGTATTCTCTAGTCTGGTATACTAAGAGTATGTTAAGTATAGTACGCCAAGTATGCCAAGAGTCCCTCTAGGTTCTAGTCAGCTCCATACCTTGAGAATGAGAGAGGTGGGAATCTCTTGCCGGATCTGGAACTCTAACACCCCGCGAAGGGAGTCAGAACACTGGAAGCTGGATTCGTCTGCGTGCAGGAATGACAGCGTCTTCTCAGTGCGTCAGGCCGGGATACGGGCTCCTCTGAAGTCGAGGTCTCCTCTAACTTGCTTGGGCAAGGGAAGGTATATTTATACCTGGTAGGTGTCTTGGAATGTTAGCATTGACGTGAAGTCGGACAGAGGAAGACGTCAGGAATGAACCCTTAAGGTATAACGGTTCATACATAATAGATGAGTTCTTGGAGAAATCAATAGTCCTGTGCTAGGGGAACTCCCGAAGCTTAAGGGTCTGGTTTCTAAGAACTCGTGACATTAGGGTGGATGGATGTCGGTGACCATGCCTGTAAGTGGAGTGCACGGTAAATGCCTAAATAAGGACAGGGATTCTATGCCTATATAAGTCAATGCGAATTGTGCCTATATAAGGACATGATTCAGGAAAACCTATATACGGACACCTAAAGCGGAATACAACACCCACTCCACTTTCGAATGAACGATAATATGAAATGCTAAACATTTAAATGCTAAACATAAAATTGAGTACCACATATTGCTAAAAATATTTCTAAAAGCATATTAAAAGCTCACAACTGTTGAAATGCAATAGGTACTGTACATTTAAAGCATCGTTATCATTCTAAGCATATAATGGAAGTAAATGCAACATGAATGAATAAACAGAAATATATACATATGATGAAATGGTCGATACGTTTTCAAAAATCAAAGCCATTGCATATCATGGAATTAAATGAAATGTTAGACAAGAAAGGTGACAATGTGTCCCTGGAAGTATTCAAAGAAGTCCGTTCTATAAGACTAGTTCTACTTTAAGCAGATTGTTCATTTGCCATGTCATTTAAAAAAAATAAAAAATAAAAAAAAATTCTTTTGTTTAAAAAAGAAAAAGTTCACTTTCTGGGAATAGTTCCAAGTTTTGAAAATATGAAGGCCAAATTTCATTGTTGCCCTGGTACACTGTGAGCCGAATCAAAGTCAGTGTATGGGTCTGGCGTAAACATTAGATCATCTATTTCCGTAGCCAAAATATCGTCCACCGAAGTTGGTGACATTTGGAACACCTCGTTCAGAAGGTTAATTGCACAGAGATGAGAAACATCGCCTTCAGCAGAAGATGCAATGTTCGCGTCCGTTGTTACCTGTGTTCCTGTCGATCCATCTCATACCTCAGCAGCTGCCGGAAGCGTCTGTGAGATCTCAATGAATGCCGTCATCAGGATTGGAAGCCTCTGGGGACAACACAGAGCATGGGCCGTTATCGGGTCCAGCAGAGTATCGACATCCGTTGGCATGACTGATGGGAGTGTTAGACAGGTGTCTAACACGCATTCTTCACCGCAAAACAGGCAGCGTAGAACAGGTAAGATGCAATCTTGCCAGATAGGTCTGAATGACAGGAACCACGTTGTATTAAGTTCCCGTAGACGAGGTATGCCCAAAAGCTGTACTATTCGCTCACGGCATTTCCGTTCAAGGAGAGCTTTCTCCACATCGCTCGGAGTGATGTCGGCGAATAGGCTTGCCATAGCGTAGTAGGAGGAATAGAAACAGAATTCCTGCAACAAGTGCTAGAATTAACGGCACACCACCAAACACCGAATGTGCAAAGTTTGGGATTTATTCCGAGGACAGCCTGGAAAGGTGCTAATAGTCCGGAACAGATGGTCTTAAATACATGTACAATTCCACTTGTATCAGACATGTTAAATATACGTCCTATCATTTCTACGAAATGTATAGGGCAGTTTGTACGAATTAAAGCCTGTATCTCAGCCGAAGTCCTTGCAACTTGTAAATCATAGATTTCTTTGGCCGAGGTCAAAGGCACTGTTTGTTGTATAAGCATGGCTTTCATTCTGCTTAAAGTATCAAATCGTATAAAAGAGACATTCAACGAAGGCCACAAAGGCGACTCCCCGACTGTGTCTATTGGGGCAAACAATACTTGCATACAGCAAGTGACCCTGGAGTTGACCGTTACCAGATATGGGATGCCTGGCAACATGCCACAGCAACTCTGATCATTCAACATGAGGTAACTCCCATTAGAAAGTTGGCCAAACGTTGGATTAATCACAGCAGCTGGTGTACCCTGCTGGTGGCAGGACAAATTTGCCACAGAACCATTACAAGCCCCGTGTAAAGATATGTCCTGACAAATTAGTGAACCGCTTAGTGCACTGTCAGTGTGTACCGCTAAGAAACACTTCACGATCCCCACTCCAACATCTATATGTGTAAGGTAAATTCCAGGATGTCTTAATGTATTCTTTACCCAACATTTCATATTTGCCTGCTTGCATCTGTTTAAGGCAATACTGAAACTGAAAAGTAGTCACAGGTAGACTAATTTTGCCATGAATAAGCCATTCTGTAGCTGGTTTTTCTGCCACTGTGAATGGTAATTTCTCAAGTTTTTCAATGCTCAGTACTGTATACCTTGCTCCCCTTTGTGCCAGTTCGATCTGTTTATCAGTTAGATTGTATTCTGCAAACAGAGTCGACGTGTTGATAAAACGCCAAGGCACATAGCCCGCACGCAAAGATTGCAGCGTCCAGCTTAATAACATAATAGAACGTAACTGAGATTGGCCTTGTTGTAACATGGCTAAATCTTGTTCCAGTATGTTGATAGCAGAGGATACAATACCGTCCAATGAATAAATTCTGGAGGACAAAGTTGTTAACCCTTTGTCGACCACAGTAAGAGTTTTCTCCAAGTTAATACGATAAAGTTCACGTATTCGTTCTGCGGCCTCCATCTGTGACACCTTCCATGCTTCATTATAAGCAGCATAGATGCCGGCATATATGAAACGTTTTTGACGCGGTTTTCTTGGTCCAAGCAAGAATTCCCTAAGGTCTGCGTCTTCTTTAAGTAAAGATAAGTGTTGTTTCACATCCTTAAGTGTAGATTTTTGCAGCCAATCGAGGCATAATTTTCCTACACTGTATGTTGTTACTACCCCCGGATGTTGTCTTTGGACGTATTGTGGGTCTGGCCTGTGAATAGTAAACCCCTGTGTTTTATTCAGGAATCTCTCTAGACAGTTGTTTGTGTCTGTGGGCCAGATCAACCATTTTCTCCAATCAGGATTCGTTCTGTTGAGTTGTAGTATTGTGTCAACTGTAACTGCTGCCTGTGTTATGTTATTACTGGCAGGTGTTGGTACAGAAGGAGTTTTCATGTCTTTAATCTTGGCTAAACCAAGGCAAGACGTCTGTTGCACAGTGTCATTCAAAAACATTATTTGCTGAGGGATGATACAGGCTCTAAACAAAGCTTCTATCCCCTGCGCTTGCCAATCTTTAGCACCCCAGACAGATTTGGTGTCTATTGTGTCTTTCCATAAGTCGAATCCATGTCTAGACAGTTGGGAAATAAATGCTGCAGAGTAAATCTGTTTTGTATTAGTTAACATAATTTTCAGTCCTGTTTTGTTCACAATTTTATAGTAAAATGTTTCTGGGTCAGATGTATTGTATCCTCAAAAATATGGAAACTTTTTAGCAAATGTTTTTGAACTACCTTTTGGTGGTGTAGGACAATGCTCCCATTGGTTAAACATAAACACATTTCTAGGTGTTGCAGATTTATGCAAAAAATGATGACCATAGTGGTTATAGCAATACAGCTGTTCATAGTCTGATGAACCCTCTAAATATTCATTATTAGAAAATGCAGCAGATTTTTCTAGGTCAAACCATGTTATTTACAGTATCAAAGTCCCAATCATCAGAAAAGGTACTGGATGAAACAAAATCACTTAGTGAAATCTTAAATAAATGTGGAATGTTCAATTGTTCCGTAGGGCCAAAGATATCGAAATCAGTTTTGTCCCACACTATACCATCCTGTATAGGAACGGCTGTGATGTTCACTGCAGACAAGTCTCTTGTTTCACGATGGGATGATTTGTGAGGTTTCAAAAGTAAGTTCACTTCTTTTCTTTCAGTGTTCACGTGGATATATCTGCCATTTATAAGCACGCTCATAGTCATAACCAAAGCTAGCCACAGCAGAAAGAAAAATATTCCAGAAATAATCCATAATTCAATCCATGGTGAAACCAGATAAGTCTTTCTCAGAAAATGAAAAAAGTCTTGTACTGGTTGTTTAAAAGTTAACGATGCTGGCGACGTCTCAGGCTCACTCTGATCCTCTGAAAACGTATCAAAGTTAATGAAATAGCCAGAAGCAGTTCTGTCAATTGTAGGAATTGCATCAGGATTTGTAGAAATCGCTGGAACCAGTTGATCACTTGTTACATTGGTGTAGACAGGTGTATTTGGACGAACTGTTACTTGTTTCAAGAGGGATGAGTTCCATAGCATTGTTGCTCAGTCCTTCATCTGTTACTGCTGAATTTTCGATGGTTATCAGTCTTTCAGTCTGAACCTCTTGGATAGTAGCGAGAGGAGTGCGTCTGCTACTAGGTCGGAGTCCACGAGGCCTACTATTTAGTATTGGCCACATACTGTGGTTTGATGAGGTCGATGGACACAAATCTTTTCTCCTTTTTGTCAGCAAGGGGCGGCAGAAGTACTGTTCTTGTTCCGTGTACGGCTAGGACAGGTAGTGGTTGTCTGTAAGAAGGTCCAAATTCCTTCTTGTCCGCAATCTTCTCTCTGACTAGAGCCCCAACTTTTGGAATCCAGACAGGCCTTGTTGGGACTGCCGGTTTTTCCCCAGTGGTGGTTGGCTTCAGGAACACGTTGCTTTGTTTCGATCTTAGTTCATTTAGATCCTGTAAAACAGCCAAACGATCTTTGATATCAAAGGGTTTATTTTCCACCACTGTGCCTCTACATTCTAGATCAGGCACCCACATTCTTGTCCCAAATAGGACCTCATATGGAGTGACCCCCCCTAGAGAACTTCTTGGCAAATTATTTAATGAGCGTTGGACCCCATAAAGATGTTTGACCCACCCATCACCCGAACCTAATACCCTAGCTGTTATAGACTGCTTTATGTCCCGGTTTTTCCTTTCCACAACAGAATTTCCCTCAGGATGAAACGGAGAGGAGTACCGCAATGCAACGCCCAGACTGGCCATGGCTTCTTTGTAAACCCGAGAGCTAAACGCAGGGCCCTGGTCAGAATGTAGCGTGCCTATTGCGTATGTGCCGATAAAGACTCGCAAATCTTTTATAACAGTTCGAGCGTCAGCCGATCGCTGAGGCCATATCCATAGGAACCTTGACTTAGTATTTGTAGGATTGCATTTGTCCTTAAGGACGCCTGCGCGTAGATAGTCTAATGCTGTCTAGCAATGGTGTCTGTACTGGGCAGGCTACTTCGTAGCATGGTGTCTGGTGGCGTTCTACATCACGCTGTACCTTACAGTCTATGCAGTCATTGATGAAGATGTGAATTTGTGTATTCATTCCAGGCCACCAGTACATCTCGTTTAACGTCAATATTGTTTTAGAGATCCCTTGATGTGACAGACCCTCCCCCAGATGTGCTTCATAAATCAAAGCTGCTCTACGTTCCATGTTTGGAATTATCCTATCCCCCACTCCAGGGATTCGAGCAAAAGGAACGTTGTTCGCATCAATTACATAAGAGTACTTGAGTGGAAACATTTTTGGTAACGCTGCACCACTGCCTTTGCTCGTAGCATTGACAGCCAACATTATCTCACTGTCTTTTCTCGTTTTTGAACGAGTGATCGCAGCTACGGAAGCCGTCTGAACAGCCCCCTTTGCGGCTTCATCAGCCAATGAATTCCCTGCAACGTGAACGCCATCACGTTGATGACTCAGTGTATGGATTACGTGAGCCTTTGGTAGTTCATTTTTTAACTGAACTATTTGTTCCCAAAGCGTTTTATGCTTTATTGTGCCACCTTTTGCATCTTTGAACCCATTTTCAAGCCAAGTTTGTATATATTCATTATACGACTGCACACAGTAGAAAGAATCGCACACTATTAGTGTGGGGAATTCTCGATCTGTACTTTCAAGTGCCAGTTTGAATGCTTGTAGTTCAGCTCGCTGAGCTGTACAATCTCCTAGAGATTGGGTTTTAGTGACCATTGGTCTGAAGTTACCATCGCGCATGCGACCTTTAACGATCGCGCACGCTGCACTGTAAGCTTGCTTACTCCCTGTTGCGGGTTGTGCGGATCCGTCAGTGTAAATTATAAATTTGTACTGATCGAGAGGCAGAATCTCAGTGGGCAGAGGACATTCATGTTCATATTGCAGGAACGCTTGGGTTTTTAGATCAGGATGAAAAACATATTCAACATCTGTTGCAGCAAGAGAATTAACCCATTGTATCCATCTAGGATGTAATGCTTTAGCATTTGGAATGCTCGCTTTTGTTACCGCCTCTAAGGCCAGAACTGGGGTTACGACAATAATGCGTTTCCCTTGGGCTAGAGCTCTTTCTTTTGCTACAGCGGTTTGAACTGCTGTCAGTATTTTTTCAGTTGAAGTGACGCGCATTTCTGCTTGTGTATACAAATGTGATTTGTATGCAATTGGTACTTTTTCACCCTCATTAAATGTTAAGTAGATGAATCCGCATTGACCCGAAATTATTCGGATCACTAAGTTGCGTTGACTTACGCGTGTTTGTAAGTGATTTGTTGCTAACATTTTAGCTTGGAGTGAACGCAAGATTTCTGTGTGTTCTTGTGTCCAATTTTTGATTGAAAAATCAGGTTTGATTAGTGCCTAGAGAGGGTTAACCCTTTCCGCGTAATTTAGAATGTAAGTTCTTCCAAAATTTAGGAAACCCAGGATGGATTGTAAATTTTTCAGCGTTTTTGGAGGTTGGAGCAGCGCACCCCTTTCTAAAAAGTTGTCTGCCAAGCTCTTGCCTTCGCTTGAAAGCTCATATCCTAGGAAAAGGACATTGAGATGGGCAATTCTGGATTTTTTAAAGTTGAACTTATAGCCCTCAGAGGCGAAGCCCAGTATAATGGTGCTCACCCTGTTCAAGTGCCTATCCAGGTCATCGTCTGTCAGATAGATGTCATCGACATATGACAATGCCTCATTATCATAAATTTGTAGTAACTCTGTTACCCTCGCTGAGAATAACCCCGGGCTGTTCTTGAACCCTTGTGGGAGTCGACAAAATTGACGCTCGGTCCCCATTATTGAGAAAGCTGTTAAGTACCTGCTTTCAGGTGCTATGTTTTGACAAAAGAAACCATTTGAGATGTCTAATGTGGTTTTATATTTTTTACGCACAATGTTATTTATTAATGCTGTACTATGTGTATTTTGCACTGCAAATGTTTTAGAACAAGTGTTTGTGTCTGTAATCCAAAACTAGACGATATGTATTGTCTGGTTTGGAGACAGGAAACAAAGGATTGTTCATTGAAGAGGTGCATGTTTCAATCACCCCTTGGTATTCAAGTTGATCTAAGATCTCCCTGACCTGTTTTTTAGCTTCTTGCTTTATTGGGTACTGCCTTTGTGCAGTAGGTTCATTTTTTAGATGTATTTTATTGTGAGGTGAGTCCTCATCCCATCCTACATGATTTTTGTATAATGATGGGGCCTGGGCAACTGCCCATTTCCTGGCATAAGTATATTTTATGTGAATTGGAATATGGTTGGAGAAGGCAGGCATAATAATGTCTTCACCATGTGGGCACTCCCTGACAAATTGAGGTGGCCAGTCTTTTTCTGCTAGAAGTATATCATAACCCCTTGAAAGTTTTTCCCAAAAGAGTGCTTTCACCTGTCTAGGTATGTCTTCCTCCATCCGGAGTGTTATTTCATATAACTTTTGTCGAGTACTAACCCTGGTGTCTACAGTCTCAACTGTAATGTACTCATTCACGTCCACTATCTCCAGAAGTTCCTTCAGGTTCTGGTGAGCTATTGTGACTTCTGCCGCACTGTTCAGCATTGTCTGAGCCCATTCTCCGTTCTTGAGTTGTGTTCTCAGTATCCTCGGCATGTCTGACCTTCAGACCTGCTACCTTCTTTTTTGAGAATTGAGGTTTAGATTTATTTTTCGGAACGTGTTTGTTGTCTTTCGATTTTGCACGTTCTTCTCTATGTTCTGACCGTCCTCTTCTTTCCGATGTCTGTGACGAGATCTGAAAGGTACGAGAGGAACGTGTATCAGTATCTTGATACCTGTCAGGTTTTTTCAAATTATCCCTATTCCTGAGGTTATACCTCCTTTCAGAGGGCTCCTTTTGAGGAGACCTACCTCGGGATTGAGAACGATTCTCGTTTGAATTTTGTTTGTTAGTTTCCCACTTCTTTTTAGAAGATGTAGGAGTTTGTTTAATAGAGTGCTTCTCAGGACTTTCAGATAGTTTTGGCTTCAATGGTCTTCCACCCAAACTATCTCTGCCTAATTCTGCATAAGATTGTTCTATTATTCTGGGTAGTTCTGTTTGATGTTCTGTAACATCGAATTCCCTTAATCGTTGGCGGATCGCCACTGCTGCTGCCTCCCCTTTAATATTAGATAATATTATTGTTGACACCTGGTCGAAATTTTTCAGTAATTTCATACCTAAATTCAGAGCAGGCTCTGCCCCGTATTCGTTTTGAATTTGTTTCAGGACATCAGGTATTACTGCAATTGACGGAATACCATGTGTTTTAGTATAGATGGCAGCAAAGACTGAGCCCCAAGTGGTGCAGTCTTCCAGTTGTGGTGTGATCCCCATTGGTAAACAGATTGTTAGGATTCTGTGTTTCTCATAAGGGCTAGTATTTGGAAATACTGCTTCTATTTGAGTAATTTTTTGAGCTATCCAGAATGGAATTTGCTCACGTTTTGTGGGCATTTTTCCCATGACTGCGTATAGAGTCTGTGGTGTAATTTTTAGTGTATTCCCCTGTTGAGGAGTTTGATTTGGAATGGTTAATGGTGGTTGGACTGTGAAAGTCCGCATGACATATTGGACTAATTGTCTGTACATTTTTATTAACTCTGTAAGTTGAGTAAGTAATTCCTCGTCTGACATCTCTTCAATGTCAGGATGAGGTGTGTAGCCGGCTAGAATCGGCCATGTTGCTCCTGGTCTACCTAGTGGACCGAGCCTGGTAATGTTTTTGTGATGTTTTAGGGCGCCTTTAAACCAGAGCTGATGCTCCTGGTATGTTAGTGGAATTTCAATATCCTCGAAAGGAATATATTCCTCTGGTGGTTCATCTTCTTTTTTTTGGAGTGAAACAGTCTTGTTACTGAATTTGATTCAGGGAATATTATCCATGAAGAGAATACCTCTGTCTGAAAGATTCGTGTGCCTCTATCACGAAAACTGCACTACCGCCTCTTGGTGGTAGGCCGTGTATTATAAGTTTTAGAGTGATGGCTTTTCTTAAGTTTGGATGGATGTCTATAACACGCTCCTCAGGTTCATTTAAACCTGTAAAGTTTAAAACTTTTACGACTGGGTCAGCCGTAGCTCCACCGGTTTCGGTGGCATTGTCCCGGTTGGACATTTGTTTTTTGAAAAATGTAGAACAAGTTTCAAGGAAACAAAAAGATAAGGTGCACAATATTTTGGAACACTGTATCCTTCAACGTTGAACAAACCAAACAACTAATATATAGGGTTTTTTGTCCTAATTAGTTATGGCGGATATTTAACCCTACCCACTCCAGACTTCTTATGGAGTATGTGAGTAGGGGTCTCTGAGAAAAGCACGACTGAGTTACTCAGTATCTAGCATTAAATTACTGCCTAACCAAACGTTGGGCGCCATGTAGTGTAGTTCCTATTTCCCTAATAGGCTCTGCGCATTGGAATAATATAACCTATAGGCTTGACATAGGACTAAGGTCGGTATGTCCCTATCGAGTATATTAAACTACCCCAATGTACCTAACCTAGTCTAGGTGTAGGGAAAGGTAAAAGTAGGTGGAGTATTTTCTAGTCTGGTATACTAAGAGTATGTTAAGTATAGTACGCCAAGTATGCCAAGAGTCCCTCTAGGTTCTAGTCAGCTCCATACCTTGAGAATGAGAGAGGTGGGAATCTCTTGCCGGATCTGGAACTCTAACACCCCGCGAAGGGAGTCAGAACACTGGAAGCTGGATTCGTCTGCGTGCAGGAATGACAGCGTCTTCTCAGTGCGTCAGGCCGGGATACGGGCTCCTCTGAAGTCGAGGTCTCCTCTAACTTGCTTGGGCAAGGGAAGGTATATTTATACCTGATAGGTGTCTTGGAATGTTAGCATTGACGTGAAGTCGGACAGAGGAAGACGTCCGGAATGAACCCTTAAGGTATAACGGTTCATACATAATAGATGAGGTCTTGGAGAAATCAATAGTCCTGTGCTAGGGGAACTCCCGAAGCTTAAGGGTCTGGTTTCTAGGAACTCGTTGTGACGTTAGGGTGGACGGATGTCGGTGACCATGCCTGTATTTGGAGTGCACGGTAAATGCCTAAATAAGGACAGGGATTCTATGCCTATATAAGGGCAATGCGAATTGTGCCTATATAAGGACATGATTCAGGAAAACCTATATACGGACACCTAAAGCGGAATACAACAGGTGGGTGTCATGCTTCATCATAGGGGCGCTCCTCGTCAAGCCAGCGCTGCAATGCCTGACGGGCCTGGGGGCTCTTTATCGGAGATCTTTTGATCCATAGACGCCTTTAAATGAGTGCATGTAAGGGTTTGATTTAACGAATAGGGTGGTGATAGGGGTGCATGTATAATAGTCTAAGAGAACCGAGGGAATATTTATCGGTTAATGGTCCCTTGACTAAATAAAAATAGTGGCGCTATCATCAAGTCACAATGTACCCTGATAGCTACAAATATGAGGAATAAGTTGGGGTCGACATGTTTCATGCCTATATGGGGATCAGTCACGTGCTCTCAGGGAAAACTATTCTATACATTTACTCTCGTTTCTTTCTGCTAGATTACATTAATAGGAGTATGGTGTTGTCATCTTTGTGCATGTTCACTACTTATATGAAGAAAGTAAAGAGAGCAGAAAAGTAAATAATTGGAGACACAAGTAAGAAAAGGATAGAACAAACAATGTAAACTGTTGTTGTCCAGAGCTATTTGGCTTTTGGTATGCTTTTTAAAGGTGTTGCACAGCAGTGCGGGCTAGTGTGCAGCATGGCTTAAAGTAAAAAAAAAAAACAAAAAAAAAAAAAAACAACAACAAAAGGAAATGCACTATGAAGTGATCAATGCTGGCCACGCCATAGAGCTTTTTTTTTTCTTTTGAATTCACTTTGAGCAATGTTCCAAAGCAGCCTTAACTGCTGTGGAACATCTTGAAAAAACATTGACATCGCCAACAGAACTCACATTGGGGAAACCTATTGGCTTTGCCAATGCTTCTTTAAAATGTATTTTTCTCCAGGACACAACGGGGGCTGTGCTAAGTCCCGCGGGATCGTGATAATGTTTTTTTTGTTTTTGTTTTACAATTTGGCTCCAGGGGTTCCCTCTTTCGGTGCCTTCCTCCGGGGCCCGACCTTTTCTTCTTTTTATAAATTTATTTATTAATAGAAGAGGGGGGCCAACTGCCCCCCTCCCCTGGTCGATATCTGCCCTGGGGACCCCATCCCTTGGGGCCCAATCATGGTTGGCACCCAGTCTGCACTAAGACTGCAAGGGAGGGCCCTTAAGGCCACCGCGTTCCCTGTGGGCTCTCCTCCTCCTGCGGCAACTGGCATTGCTTTCACACAAAGGGAGCTGCTAAAAATGCAGCTCCCTGTTTCTGAAAGCAATTTGTCTGTTTCCCTGCTCACTTGACAGCGGGCAGGGAAACAGACGAATGCTCGCTTCCAACAAGTGAGAGCATTTTCACTGCGCTCGTGTGCTGGAAGCAGAGTGTTTGCTGTGGCTTGACGGGAGCAGTTAAAACCTCCCGCCAAGCAACAGCCAACAGCTATGTCCCGGGGGTGGGCACCCCAAGATATAGTAGGAGCCGGCCCAGGAGGCGGGGAGTGCGTGTGGCCCCACTCCTTTCACTCAGTATGGCCTGCCCTAGGGAGGTGGCAGTCCCCGGGGCTGAGAACGGCCCGGGAGGGGGGCCGCGTGGCCCCCCCATTTTAAAATACAATTTGACCCTGGGGAGGTGGTGGTCCTCAGGGCCCGGGTGGGTGGTCTGCGAGGCCCCACGACTACACATAAAATAGCCCCGGGGAGGTGGGGGTCCCTGGGGCACAGGTGAGGAGGGGGGTACGCGAGGTCCCTCAGATTTATTTTGCAATACCTCGGGCAGGTGGCGGTCCCTGTGGCACGGCCCCCTCCCCCCCCAATTTCTTTTATTGATTTATTGCTGCTTGCCCCCAGGACCTGGCCCACCCGGGGCCTAAACAATAGAGATGCGCGGGAGCCCGCCCTTCTTTCTTTTTTTTTTCTTATTCTTTTCAGCAGGAGCCGTGGCTCCCACCAAAATGTTTTTTTATTTAAACACTTGTTTGCCCTGGCAGGGACCCTCCCTGAGGCCTAGGGGGGTCAGGGTATTCCCTGAAGCAGAGTCCCAACATGGCTGCCAGCACTTCCTGGTTTGAAGTGTTGGCATCTGCGTCCCTATATATACAAATTTGAATTACTTTTAATAACTCCACAACTACTGAACTGATTTCCACCAAATAAGAAAAAGACACTTCCCTGGACCAATATCTAAAGTCCCTATGAGAATTGACATAGGGAAAATGCGTTTTAGTACCCCCCCCCCCTTTTTCTCAGCCCCCGCTTCACAAATCACCCCAAAACTTTCCAGACAGCAACACACAAGTGAGCGTCAAAATAGTTTTGAAAATTTCGTGTAGATTCATCAAACGGTGTCAAAATTATTGGTCCTAACTATACCTGCTGTCGACCGGCATTAGGTAATATATAATATCTCCAAACCATCTCTTAAATAATTAAGAGGACGGCACACCAGGGGTTGAAGTTGCCATTGTGATGCGTAATGATGGAATTTTGCCTAAGGACCGGTGCAGGCAGTGAGGACTGGCAGCAGAACAACATTTGGCATGGACTCTTTTATGAGTAAGCAGCTGCTGAAACCACTTGGTGATGATTGGCGGAGAACATGATCGCAATAGACAGTATCTGGTACAGAACTGTATACTACATTCAGTGACAGCCGCTTTTGCCAAATCTGCCCATTTCCTGTGGGCTATTAGAACTTTCGTATAGTTCTGTATTCATTTTGGTGCAATCATTACATTAAGGGATTGGACATTAATTTATTTTAGCACACAAATTATGTGACAGTAGGATTGTGGTATTTATTCCCTGGTGCGGTGAGACTGAAGAAGCACAAGATATGCTCACTTCGAGTTTCTTTACCTAAATAAATTACTGTGCAGAGTATTTTGCTTCTCTGCATCTGGGGTAAGATCAGCAGTAGCTTGTCCTTAGTTATATGCAATATGATTTCCCCACTGGGCATTAAGTTTTTAAAGCACTCAGCACATGATGATTTGTGAATTGCTCCAATATGGAGGAACGCTGGTGTCAATGATGAGTCCTTTTTTTGTGGTTTGTGTTTTATGTGAATTGTGATTGTTTAAGAATTATTTAAACACACTCATGTAATGAGGTCACTATCATGAACAATGCTGTTGCCGAAATGCGTTGATAGCCTCAGTCATTAAACACAATGGCAACTTCTACCCCTGGTGTGCCGTCCTTTTAATAATTTTTTAAAGAGATGGTTTGTCAAGTGAAAATGAAGAAAAGGGGGCAGGGTAGGAGTAACCTGACCCCCAAGCCATGCTCTTGGGGTCCCTCTGGGACCCCACCACGCAAAAAAAGTATATAGTAAGAAATTCCGCAGGATCGCGACGAATACGCGAAATCACAGTAAGAAATTAACAAAAAAAAGTGCAGGCAACCGTGCTTCATTCGTTATTGGCCCCCGAGTGGGCTAGGTCCCAGGGGCATTTTTTTAATAATGGAGGGGGGGTGCAATGGCCCCCCCTCCTAGGGCTGAATACTGCCCCGGGGACCACCACCTCCCCAGGGCTTTTTTAGCAATGAATGCGGACCGTACGACCTCCCCCGCTGCCATGGGGACACCACCTCCCCGGGGATTATATTTTTATGAATGGGGGACCCACTCTTTGACCCCCCCCCCGTTCCCCCCCAGCCCCGTGGACTACCACCTCCCTGGGGCTTTGTGTTAAGAAAGTGGGGGGGGGGACATGGACACCCCCTCCCCCCGCAGCCCTGGGATGTAAATGTAAATAATGCGGGGGGACCACGCGGCCCCCCCAGTAGCCCTGGGGACTACCTTCTCCCCAGGGCTAAATCAAACAATGGAGGGAGGCCGCGCAGCCCCCCTCCTGGAGCCAATATTGGCCCTGGGGACCGCCACCCCCCAGGACTGGCTCCTGCGATGTACTGGGGTGCCCACCCCCGGGACATCACAGTTTGCTATGGCTTGGCGGGAGCGGTGCTCCCGCCAAGCCATAGCAAAGTGTTCTCCGCATCGTACAAGCGAGAGCATGTAAAATGCTCTTGCATTGGGGGCTGTGAGGGTGTCCCTGCGGTCCCAAACGTGAGAAACTGGGTGCCCTGGGTGGAACCAAGGCACCCAGTAGTGTGGCCAGACCCCTGTAAACGGGTTCCCCGGTGCCAAAATCGACCCGGGAAGGGGGGTGTGTGTGGTCCCTCTACATGTTTTTAAAAAAGTGCAGGCCCGGGGGAATGGGTTCCCTGGGGTCAAAATTGGCCTAGGGAAAGGGGGGCCATGCGGCCCCCTTGCTTTATTAAAAAAAATATATATATATTTTTTAATTTAAAAAAAGATAAAGCCGGGCTCCAGGCGATGGTGTCTCGAGGCCTTAGTCGGCCCGGGGAGGGAGGCTGCATTGCCCACCTCCCCATTCTAAATATACCTGGCTCAAGGGGATGGGTTCCCCGGCGTCAAAATCGTACCAGGGAAGGGGGACCACACAGACCCCCTTCCCTTATAATTTAAAATAAAAAAAGAAGAAAAAATAAGCTACCGGCACAACACCAGATTCCCCGCCCCCTTTCTGCATCACTCTGCAATCGCACCTCCTGGCGCGCTACTGGTTGAGGGATGAATTCCACTTTAGTCCGGAGGGCCTCAGGACTAAAGTGGACTTCTTCCCTCAACTAGTAGTGCGCCAGAAGGGGCGTTTGCAGAGTGGTGGAGAAAGGGGGCGGGCCTCCGACACCCTCTTAGCAATCCAGCTTTGTGGGACTTACTGGAGGTAACAGGAGGGCTTTTTGTCCTCCAAGGACCCTTAGAAGCCAAGGGGACTTCATTCCCCAACCAGTAGTGTGCCAGGAGGCGCGTTTGCTGAGTGGTGGAGAAAGGGGCGTGGCCTCTGAAGACCTCTCAGCAATCATGCTGTGTGGGACTTACTAGAGGTAACACTACTGTTCGTAATCGAGCCAACTCCCAGGCCAGTGGGGATGCCCCGCCACCACAGAAGAAGGGTATGCGCATAGATGCAGTGGGCAAAAGGGTGGCTGTGCAATCAGCCATCAATTGGCCTTCTTTCAAGATATGATTGTGCCCACTGGGACAAGATGAAGGCACTCCTCCAATAGCTCCCAGAGGAGCACAGGAAGAGCAGGCATGAAATAGTCTTTGAGGGCAAGCAGATATCCAAAACTGATTTTCATTGTGCCCTAGATGCTGCAGCCCCCAATGCCAGCATACTCCTATGAAGACATGACTGGCTCCGAATCTACGGCTTCAGGCCGGAAGTCCAGCAGAACCTGTTGAACATGCCTTTTGATGGCCACCATCTCTTTGGCCACAGGTGGACCAATTTAAAAGCATAAGGAAAGATATGGAGACAGCTAAGGGAATGTACACACTTTAGATACCTGCTCCCTGTGGCTCCTGTAGCTGCCACTCTATTGTGGCGTCTTAAAGACCACCTCCCCCCAAGCCTCCATATCCTACCAGCACACCCAGGAACACCAATCCTCTCCAAGGTGTTACTTTAGATTGTCCTACAGGTGTAGCATTTCTAGAGACAGAGGTAAAGGTGGCTCTCCAAAAGTAGCTGCAACCACCACTAATCCCCGACTTACCTCTTCTCCTCCCCCCTCTCGACTACACAATATTGGTGGAGGGGGTGCCTCCAAGGCATCTTTCCCACATGGCAGACCATCACTTCAGACGAGTAGGTGTTGGATATTATACAACATGGTTATTGTCTGGATCTCACTTCCATGCCTTCCACCATTCCATCTTCCAGACACAGACTCTCTCAAGAACACCAATAGCTTCTCAGGCCTCCTTCTCAAAGAACCTGTCCCCTACCATCAGCAGAGCACAGGAGTATACTCTGTACTTACTAATACTCCAAATACTCCAAAAGGACAGGTCCCTCAGACCCATTCTGGACCTAAGTCCCCTAAACAAATATATCTTTTCAGAGCACTTACATATGGTCACTCTCCAGGATGTCATTCTGCTTCTCCAGCAAGGCGACTTCATGACTGGTCTCGACCGTAAGGACGCCTATTTCCACATACCAATACATCTGGCTTATCGCCGATATCTCAGGTTTGTGGTCAGCGTAAAACATAAAAAATAAATAAGGTCTCCGTCTGCCTGCAAAAAAACACATTCAGTGCACATGTAAGATGATTACCATCTGGGATGACTCAAGCTACGAGGACTCTTTCTCTTTTTTTTTTTTTTTTTTATAAATAACACTCACTCTAATAGTGACATGCTTCATCATCTGGTCCCTAAAGGCCAGGATGGGGGCAACTGTATTCCAGGGAGCTCTTTGGACATATTTTCTGGTGACCTAGGGGTAAATCAAAATAAATTACTCATCCACACCCAGGTATCCCTTTATTAGTCGGGTGGATGGACTAAAGAAAAAATATTAATAGTAATTTTAAGGAGGGGCACTCAAGAAATGCAATGGTCCTTTGACCCTCAGTTTGTCAACATGTTTCTGCCCTACTCTGACGGCCAAATCTTGTCCAGGGTATTTGTCTGGACGGCAAAAACTCACTGCCCTGGTGATAATCTAGGGTTGTCTAATTACTTGTGGCATGCACATATCTTGACATGCCAGGTGAGCATCTACTCGCCTATTCAGAGCCTGGTAATAGAACACATAATGAGTGGTACTTGTATGGTTGTAATTAACAAGCGCCACAGGGTGCGGAGGGAGCTTTGTCCCATTAGTCATTCAGTCCACAAGGGTCCCGAAACGCCTGTGTACCTACTTAGTACGGCACTCACCCAGCTTGCTGTACCATAGAACGTATCCCAACTTTCTGGGTGGTTAGTCCCTCCTCTAGGGTCTACCGCCTGTTTGTTTAAAGACCGTGGAAAACATTACCAATTCAAAGTGCTCCCCTTTGGGGTTACTATTGAATCTGGATGACTGGCTGATCAAGAGTGCCACCCACCAGCAATGCTGCGAACACACACAGTAAGACTTATACAGTTGTTCACATGGAACTCATTTTCAACATTTATCAGTAATGCAGCATAATCACTGTTGTGGTTAGAACCTGAGAAGAGCAGTACATTCGTTAGGTTTCAGTCATCAAAATAGTATTTATTGCACATTATAGAACAAAAAATGAAGCAATGTAATGTTAGTGAGAATCTGAAATGGTGAATATGGGTCAAGGTATATTGGTTTGTCAAATAACCATATAATGTATTATTTCTGGGCAAAACAGCAGCACTATGTTAAAGTCACATAGTGCTGTAATCATCAGGGGTTTGTCTGCAGAGGTGTCAACTGCGTTTTGACCCTATTAAGATGAAGGGGTCTCTTCAGGACTAGGAATAACCTGGGGTTCTCCAGTATTGAATCTTTCATAGATTTCATAGGGGGGGTGGGGGGAGGGGGAGGGGGTACTTGCTGTAGCAGTGTTCCAAGATGGCTTCCTGGTTGAAGTGTTGGGAGCCAACCAGAGCTCTGCGTTTCCCTGCACAAGCTCGTTATTATTTATAAAGTCGTCACGATCCCAGGTAAACAAATTTGGATTTCTTTTAATTTATCCAAAACTACTGAACGGATTTACACCAAATAACAAAGCCCAATCGACGGACCAAAAGCTAGGTTTCTGATAAATTTGGTGTAATTGTGTCCAGCAGTTCAGGCTGTAGTTGTGTTCAAAGCTACTATGGAAATTAACATGGGCACTGTTCCATGTACAACAAGGATCACCGGCACACTTTTTCAGGAAAATTTCATGAAGATTTGTCAAACAGTGCCAAAGATATAGACAAGGCAAAAAAATGCTTTTCCTATGGAAACATGGTCCTAACTATAACTACCTACTGGCAACTGCCAGTAGGTAATTATATATATATATATATATATATATATATATATATATATAACAATTGTAGTGCAGTAATCATTTATAAAGAAACCGCACAAGTTCACCTCAATAAAACAAATTTTGAATAACTGCTTGACCCACCGCTGCATCCTTATTGTTTACTGCATCTAGACAATGGTGCCTGGTAAAAGTATGCCTGTTTGTCCATGTGGCCGCTCTGCATGTGTCTGGCAAAGACACTCCTGTGAATAGAGCTGCAGAGGTTGTTTCGCTTCTCATTGAGTGGGAACACACCCTGGAAGTAAGCGGCCGTCCCACTGTTTAATGACAGAGAGCTATGGCTGCAGACACCCATCTTGCACTAGTCCCTCTTGACACTGCCTGACCTTTCCTTGGAGGTGCAAATGCAACCAGGAGCTGATCAGATCTACTGAAAGTCTTTGTTTTAAATATTTAAGCATCTTTTAACGTCTAAAGTACGAAGTGCCTTTTTTGCTTCGTTCAAGGGGTTCTGAAAGAATGACTTTAAGACAATGGGTTCTTTGAGGTGAAAATCTGTTGGCACTTAAGGAATGAAGCGAGGGTTAGTACTCAGGATAACTCTGTCCCTTTTGAATTGCACGTATGGATCCAGCACTGTAAAAGCTTGTATTTCACTAATTCGTCTTGCAGATGTAAGGGCTAAGAAAACAGCTGTTTTCAACGTGTTTGTCAGCTTTATGTATAGGCTCAAAAGGCCTCTTTATCAGTTGCACTAAAACTGTATTCAGCTGCCAAGTAATTACTAGCCCTCCATAGTCCTTTTAGGAATTATTTTATTAGCCTGTCAGACCACAGTGACTTTTGATTTCTAGAACGCCTGAATCTTGAAATTACCCACAGATGTACTCTAATCGAGCTATGAGATAGACCGTACTGAGCTTAGCATAGTAGGTACGGCAACACTTGTGCAGGTGTCAAAGAGAAAGGGTTAGACTCATTTGAAGAACACCAATTACAAAATCTTAGCCATTTTGCCTTGTATGCCTTATTCGTGGACTCCTCTCTGACGTCCGCCAGAATGTCTCTGCATTGTTGAAAAATATTCAGTTGATGAAATTCATTGTATTCAGACGGCTAAGTTGAGAGATTCCGGGTTCTGGTGCAACACCTACCTGCTCTTTCTGTATAGCAATCCTGGGTTTGGTATGAGTGGAATGTGACACTTTTCTGACATTAGAAGAAGCTCTGTGTACCAAATTTGTCTTGACCACACTGAAGCTATCATAATCCAGCACGGTTCCTTTTTCATCTTGTTCAGCATTTTTTGGATTAGAGGTATTGGCGGAAAGGCATACTCAAATATACCTATCCATGATATTTGAAGCGCATTTCCCCATGATCTGCTTGCGTAATATGGACATTTCTTGTTCGCCGGGCTAGCGAACAGATCTAGAGATGGTGTTCACCATTTGCTGAATATTTTGCTGAGTTGAATTTTGGACATCTCCCACTCGTGGCAGTCTCAGAGACCTGCTTAAAACGTCCGCCCACTGTTTTTCTTTGCCTTGTACATGCTCCTCTTTCATGGAGACCTAGTGATGGGGACACCAGTTCTAATTGTCCTGTTCCTCCCTGGACAGCAGACGAGATCTTGTTCTACTTTGCTTCGTTTCATAGAACATTGTGGTCGTGTTGTCTTTTCAAATCAAGACCCCTTTACTCTTGGCAGAAAAGCCCGGAGCTCCAAGGCCACCACTTTCAGTTATAGGAAATGTATATGTTTCTACTTTTCCTTGTCTGACCACTTTCTGCTCACTTCCAAATCTTGGAGATATGTTCCCCAGCCTTCTGTGGAAGCATCCTGTGTATTGACATAACATGGCGACTTGAATAGGAACGTTGACCCAACTGCAATGTTGGCTTCCCTCATCCAGCATTACATAGCGCTCACTATTTCTGTTATATGGACGACGTTGTCGAATGAGTCTGTGTCCTGCGTCCTTTGCTTATCCAGCTGTTCTTACAGTGGTCTCATGTACAAATGACAGTTTGGGATGAGTGGAATGCATAATGATACCGTTCCTAGAAATTATTTGAATTGCCTGACTTAAGTGAGTCTTTTTCTTGATAAGGTAGATGCTAATGCTGTTATTGTTCCAATTCTTTCTTTTGTAGGATACACCTTACAAATATTCCTGTCCAGGACTGCTCCCAGAAATGTAATTATGGTGTCTGGAATTGCACACAATTTCTCCTTGTTTATCTGGAGACCCGAATCTTCGAAAAGTTGAAGGAATGCCCTTGTAGAACCAATTGGCAGCCCAGTGCAAATTTTCTTTTATTAGCCAATTGTCCAGGTAAGGAAATACCTGATGGCCGTTTCGTCTCGGTTATGCTGCTACCAGTGCCATGCATTTGGTGAATATTCTTGGGACAGACTTTAGCCCGAAAGGTAGAACCCTGAATTAGTAGTGACATCCGGCCACCTCAAATCAGAGAATGCCGCCTGTGCTTTACGTTTATGGGCATGGGAAAATAGTCATCCAGAAGATCCAACGGTGTCATATGGTCTTCTGGATTTAACAACTGAATATCTTGTAGCATAATCCTTCTCAATGATTGTTTTTTGAGGTGCTTGTTGAGCTGTCTCAAATCAAACACCTGTCTCCATTTTTCATTCTTTTTCAGCTGAAAGAAGTTGGAGTAGGAACCTGTGTTTCTGCAATTTTGTGGGACTTCTTCTGTTGCTCCTTTCAATATCTGAGAATGTATTTCCTCTCTTAACAGACGAAGATGTTGGTATGACCTCCTGATAGGCGGATTGCATGGAGGTTTCTGAATAAATTATAGGATGTGTCAATACATAATGATGTCTAAGATCCATGTGTCAGAAGAGATGGACTTCAAATTTTTGTAACAGTTGTTGGGAGTGTCTCTGAAATTCAAGGGAGGCAAATCCAGAGAGGCAACCGGTGTCACTTTTTTATCACTGTCTCCCAGAGGATTCCTGTTCTTTTCCTGTAGCTGCAGCTCTTCTTTTACCTGGTTGTCTGGAGAAAGTTGTTGTCTGTGAAGGTGTAAATAAATTGCAGATGGAACTGTTGACGATATCTCTGCAAGGGGTGATCAGGCTGATATCTCTAAGGCTGATATCCTCCTCTAAAGGAACATTGTCCTCTGCTTCTACCACCTCAAAAAGATTGAAACCTTTTCTGTTGAAGCACTCCTAACAACCTTGCTGTCTCTGTGTCAGCCTTGATTGATTGAAAGGAATCATCAATGTGCTTTCCAAATTGAGCTTCTCTATTGTAAGGCATGTCTAAAAATTTTGACTGCACTTCTGGTCTGAATGAAGTTGCTTGTAGCCAGCTCTCCCTTCTCAAGACTGTTGCTCCCGCCTTTTGTCTAAAACGCATGAGGGCTACATCCATTGCTGTATCGATTATTTCTGAGGATGTTCTTTCTCCTCCTTGAAGGATAGCTCTAGCTTCCTGTTTTTATCCTCTGGTAGAGAATCTAGGATTTGCATTGGGTGTGACCACATCTGATGGTCATACCTACCCAGTATGGCCAGAGCTTTGAATGCCCTTATGGTGATAGCCTCCATAGCAGAGAACACTTCCCCATGCGGTCTAGTCTCCTACCATCCCTATCCGGAGGAGTTGAACAGGGTGTTGTCAGGTTTTTCGATCTCCTTTGTGCTGCCTGCATAACAACTGAATGTGGTTTTGGTAACCAATCAGGCAGGCTGCAAAATTGTCTGGAGCCTTGTATGATTTTTATCAAGTCTTGGAATTCCTGCTGCCACTGTAGCAGGGTTGCACATGACCTTAAGTCCCTCAGTCCAAATGTAGTCAACAATTGGTATGGATCTTACTGATTTTTTGGTTGACTCTTTAAAATCATACAAGAAACATTCTGTTTGCTGAAGAGACCAGCAGATCAAATCTCTTGGCAGCTCTCTCTAGCAGTGCATAGAAGCCCGCAATATCATCTGGCGGCGAGCTATCCACAGGAGGTGTTGGTGGAGCCAGTATAGGGGTCACATAGTCATCCCATTCTCTTCCTGCTCTCGCTGTTTGATCTTGTGGTATCTCAGCCTCTTCTGGCTCATCTGTTGTGATCAACATAATCATCATGAATAGTGATAGTCTCTAGGTGTCTTGGTTGCAAGAAGTCTTTATGCTGTACTAGTGGGCTTGCCTGCTGTGACAATATTTCTGCTTGTGGTACCCCAGCTTTAGATTGTTTTAGAGGTGCGGTTTCCTTTTCAGGAAATCTTTTATGATAGTCCTTTAACATTAGACGGAGGTCTGTCACCAGAGATACAGGGACTTTCATCACTTGTCCTTGTGCGGCTTGTTCATCTAGGACTTCCTCATAAGGATCAAATTCAAGGAATTCCTCATATGTTTTCTCCCTACCTTGCTGTCTGTCTTTAAATAACCTTGCAAATATACAGATTCATCTTCTTCAACTTCTTCGTCAGAGTCTTGGCATTTTACATGCCATTGTGTTGGACTTGTTGCATCTCCAAAAGGCCCTTCAAAATCCTTTTCTTCCAATCCTCCTATTTCTAGAAGGAATGCTGGTGGCAAAGGTGAACCCTTGCTAGGAGAAGTTTGATCTGGCCTTAGAAGTGATTCGGCAATGACCATCAACGGAGCCCTACTTGAGGATAATGACTTTAACTTCAACGGCATGATGTTCACTGTTGCCATTGGAACTGGCATCGATGGCGGCGCCGACTGTGTGTCCTTCAATGGTGCAGCAGTGTTCTGTGCTGACAAGGAGACTGTCTTGGATAATCTTACCATCGACAAAGTCGAAATGAGTCTTCCCGTCGACGATGCATAGACACAGAAGTCGGCGATGTTGTCGGCGTAGACATCTTCGCCATTGACAGTGCCGTGGACGGTTTCATCGACTATTTAACTTACGACTTACCTGATTTTTGTGATGACTCTGAGGTAGGCTTCCTAGTGTCAGCAGAAGCTAGTGTTCTTTCAAAAGGCCTTGATGGTTCTGAGACTGATGTTTTTTGTTTTGTTGAGCCTTGAGGTGCTGAAGGACTCAACTTTTCCTGTTCTGGTTTCTTCTTGCCTGACATTTTATGAAGCTTTTTAGACAGTTCACTGAGATACTTTCCAGGTCTTTCTCTCTTCAATGTCTCTTAACATTAGAAAAGGACCTTTCATCTCCAGAGACTGGAGTTCAAATGTTTTCTTTTTCTCAAGCCATAATAATAATCTTGCCTCTCTGTCTTTCAGAGTTTTTGCAGGAAATGGCTGCAGTTTTTGCAGTCTTTGGGTTTGTGTTGTGGGTGCAGGCAATACAGGCCCTCCTTGTGAGGATCTTCAGAGAAAAGCCTAATTTTCCCACAGGTCTTACATGGTCGAAACAACCCCTTTTTTTTAACCTTCTGATATGGTGAGAAAAAGTTCACCTGGAGGTCACAGATGTGACGGTATCAAGTTTTGAAGAAATAGCTGCGCATCGCTCAGGGTGACTCCCCCCTCACAGGACGTGCGGTTAGAGTGAACCCCAAGTGAAATACCATAACCAAGAAAATATGTGAAATGGTGAATATGGTACAAGGTATATTGGTTTTGTTTACAACCATATAATGTATTATTTCTGGACAATCCAGCAGCACTATGTTAAAGTCACATTGGGCTGTAATCATGAATAGTTTATCTGAGAGTTATCCAGTATTGGGGTATCTTTCATAGATTCACATGCCTGAATCATTCCCCGTCGTCGAGGCGGGAGTCCCACGGTAAAGTACAAAAGTAGTGCCAAAAGTAAATAACAGTAGAAAGCTAAAAGAAAAGGCCTAAGGCCTAAAACTTAGTAGCCTATCTACATCATTATAATGAAAAAGAACCAAAGGTTAGCTCCAACCAATCAGCTACCAGCACCCTCTAGAACACTCTCAGCAGAGGCAGTTCTCCTCAGATTTTCACCGCACGTCGTGTGGAAGGGAGTCTCCTGAGTGCCAACTCAGTTCTTCTCAACTTTCTTCAGCATGTCTGACAAGAAGGCCCTTTTAGACCCTGTAGGACCTGTGATAAGAAGAGGGTCCATGTTGATGATCAACATAAGGATTGCATTTATTGCCTCTATCCTAAGCATGAGGCAAAAAATTGTAAAATCTGCCGTACCTTCCCTGCCAAAACTCTGAGGGATAGGGAGGCAAGGCTTCTTTTGTGGCTTAAATCCTCTTCGGCTGAGGAGGATGACAGAGCCTCTACGTCCAGCAAGAGGGCTAGATCCCAGGACAGCTCCTCAAGTGAAGGACGAAAACATCACAAGTCTTCCCATGCTGTTCCTGACCCTTCACAAAGGTCACCTAAAGCGGCTGTCACAAAAACTGTGAGTAAAACCATTATTGTGACCTCTTCTGCCTCATCGTCGACCGCTACTATCTCGACGACGGCCATAACCTCACCTATTTTATCTACCAGAATTTCTATGTCCTCTAAGAAATCTGGTATGAGGACTCCTCTGTGAGAAAACCTTCTTTGAAGGCCCCATCGACGACCGCATCAATGACGAGTCCGTCGACGACGGTACCGTCGACTAAGCTTCTAACATCGACGAAAATATCGTCGACGAAGAGTCCGTCCATGATAGCCCCGTCGACGAAGAGCACGACGACGAAGAGCCCGACGACGACCCAGTCGGCGAAGAGTCCGACGACGACCCCGTCGACGACGACCCCGTCGACGACGACCCCGTCGACGGTGATAATTGTGCCTTCGCAATCGACGCCTTTATTATCGGGGTCTTTCCAGCTTAAGACATTCCAAAAACAGCAGGACTATACTAAAATTTCCCCGCTTCTTCCCTCACATCTCCTATCTTATGTAGATGATGATGAAGATGAATATGAGGATGAGGAAGGACCATTTGCCATAGCTCACCATCCCTCTGAACTTAATATAAAATGTCAGGAGGACGACGAAGATGATGATAATTACCAAGAACATTATTATCAACAACACCTTACGGTCCCGCAGCATAGGTTTCATCAAAGGGAGTCGTACCAGAGGGAAACCAGTCATCTCCCTCTGATGCTCATTCAAGATCTCCAGGCCATGCTGGCGGATTACCGGCAAAGATTTCCGCCGCAACAAGGGGTTCCAGAAAATCCATCACAACCATCAGTGGTCCCTGAACCGTTACCGCAGCCACAGGTTCCAGTCATACCGCTTCCTCCGCCTGCTCCCTCCGAGCATGTGCCAACAGGATGTTACTTCCTCAGAAGATGAAGTTGAAGAGGGAGAATTACCTGAGAATATCCCTCACCAGGATCCGTGGGATAATTACATCATACCAGTACCTTCTCCGCCCATACCTTTACCATCCGACTCCTCCCGGAGGATATCGGGGTTTTCATAACTTGATGCAACGGGCGGCAGCCAGGTTTCAATTGCCTGTTACAATTGAACAAACAGAATGTTTCCTACATGATTTTAAGGAGGAGTCAAGAAAAATCACTAGAGCGGTCCCAATCATAGACTATATCTGGAAAGAGGGGATAAAAATTATGAAGACGCCTGCTTCCATTCCAGCGGTGCTTTCTCGTATAGAAAAAAAGTACAGAGCGCCTGCTAATAGTCCATCTTGTCTGATTGGTCATCCTCGCCCGGACTCCGTCATCTCCCAAGCCGATCAACAGCGTTCTAAAAATCCTGTAACGCCTATCACCACACCGCCCGACAAAGAAGGACGTCGGCTGGATCTCATTGGCAAAAAGTTGTCCACCATGGCGGCGGCCTCCATTAGAGCGGCAAATTCATTAGCAATAATCGGCCGGTATGACCGCCAAATGTGGTCAGATATGGCTGCCCTCATTGATCTAATCCCTGAAGACCACAGGCAGGACGCACAAAAGATTCTGCTTGAGGGAGAAAGAGCCACATCTTAGACTATAGATTGCGCGCTGGATATCGTTAATACCAACTTTCGTCAGCTTGCCAGGGCTGCCGTACTTAGACGCCAGGGATGGCTTAAGGCCACTACTTTCCGACCGGAAGTACAAATGAAGATCCTAGATATGGCCTATGATGGAGAGTCTTTGTTTGGAAAACATATTGACGACGCTCTTCTTGCCATTAAAACGGACACAGACAAATCTTTAGGCGTCCTTCAATACAGGCGCGGATCTTTTAGAGGCGCAAGAGGACGTAGTTTCACATCACGAGGAGGATATCAAAATCAACAGAATAGGCAATATCAGCCACAATATAGACAACAGTATAACCAGTCTTCATATCACCAATCCTCTTCGGCTGGTTTCTCCCGTCAGGGCGGGCGCAGAAGATCCCAAAATCAAGGCCGAGACACCAACAAGAAGCAATGATCTCAGCAGGGCGCCAACCACATTACCTTCCATTCCCGTGGGTGTGAAAATTTCAGCCTTTGTTCGCAGGTGGGCAGGACATTACATCAGACCGATGGGTTCTAGACCTGGTATCCAGCGGTCACACGCTAGAATTCGTCAAACAGCCACCCACTACTCCACCCAGGGGTCCCCCTCCCCCTCACTTATTGTTCAAAGAAGCCTTACTAATGCTCCTCAAGAATGCAATAGAGAAGGTTCCCTCTTCTCAAAGGGGAACAGGTTTCTATTCTCGTTTCTTCCTAATCAGAAAGAAGTCAGGAGAATGGCGACCTATTCTGGACCTCAGAAAACTAAACAAATTTCTCAAAAACAGAGTTTCCGGATGGTCACACTTTCAGAGATTCTAAGCTGTTTAAACGAAGGAGATTTTATGGCTTCTCTGGATATGGAGGACGCGTACTTCCACATCCCAATTCACCCAAAACATCGAAAATATCTTCGCTTCACAGTGGGTGGCGCCCATTATCAGTTCAAAGTGCTCCCGTTTGGGCTAAAATCGGCACCAAGAATCTTCACGAAGTGCTTGGCACCTGTAGCAGCAGCATTGAGATCTCAAGGAATCCAAGTATTCCCTTATCTCGACGATTGGCTTATCAAGGGTCCTTCAGCACAGAAAGCCAAAGTGGCCACAGAGACGTGTCTCCATCTCTTCTCTTCACTGGGGCTGAATATCAACGAGAGCAAGTCACAATTCCGTCCAATCCAAGTCATTCCTTTTCTCGGAGCAATGCTGGACACGATCCAGTGCAAGGCATTCTTGTCAGAAGATCGGCAATTGCGTCTCCGAAAACTAGCAACATCAATTTCAAAAAGAAAGTCAGTTTCTGTCCGGATGTTTGCTTCACTCCTGGGAATGTGCTCTTCTGCAATAAACTTGATACCCCTAGCACGGCTCAAAATGAGGCCTCTTCAAGAGGAATTACATCTTCAATGGCAGCAAGCCGTGGGTTCCTTCGACGACTCCATAAAGGTTACACCTCGCATGATACAGGCTCTGCACTGGTGGTCCAAGGCAACGAATTTAACCCAGGGACTAACATTTTTACAAGCCATCCCAGATTTCGTGTTGACTACCGATGCCTCCATGGAGGGATGGGGAGGCCATCTACAAAATTTAAGAATACAAGGAAAATGGTCTCAAATTCACAAACAACAACATATCAACAGTCTGGAGCTCCGCGCAATTTTTCTGTCCCTACAAGCGTTCCTGCCAAGGATTGCGGGTTCCTCAGTGCTGGTCCGTACGGACAATACGACCAGCATGTATTACCTCAACAAACAGGGAGGAACGAAATCTGCCACACTCTCACAAGAGGCCCAGGAACTGTGGGAATGGGTCACTCTTCACGGGATAACCCTCAGAGCAGAACACGTCAGGGGTTTACACAATACTCTGGCGGACACGTTGAGCAGGTCTCTGTCGGACTGTCACGAGTGGGAACTGGAACAGGAACAGTTGAACAGAGTGTTTCAAACCTGGGGCAAACCTGCACTGGATTTGTTTGCAACAAGGGACAACAAGAAATGCCAGTACTATGCCAGCAGATTCCCTCAACAGGGGTCAAGAGGGAATGCCCTGTCCATGCGATGGTCAGGGATTTGTGCTCACGCTTTTCCCCCGATCCCGTTGGTCCCGAGAGTGCTCCGGAAAATGAAGCTAGAGGGTTGCCGCATAATCCTAATTGCACCCCGTTGGCCAAGACAATATTGGTTCCAGAAACTACTACTGTTGACTCAGGACAAGCCTATTCGCCTGTGTCCGACTCCTACGATGTTGTCCAGGAACAGCGGCCAAGTGGTCCACCCGGACCCACAGTCCTTACACTTGCACGCATGGCTCCTGATTTCTTAGAGTTCAAAGACTTCAACATCTTGCAAGACTGTCGTGAAATCTTGACCAAAGCTCGTGCTCAAAGCACGATAAAGACTTATCGTTCAAAATGGAAACGATTTTGTTATTGGTGCGAAGCGAATAATACTCACCCAGTTCAAGCTCCTGCGGAACAGATTCTCCCTTACTTGCTGTCTCTAGCCAAGTCTGGTCTTACCTTTTCATCAGTCAAGGTCCACCTTGCTGCTCTGTCTAGATTCAGAAAAAGTGCTGATCGGCCGTCTATCTGTTCATCCTCACTTGTCAAGCAATTCATGAAGAGACTTTTCAGAGCTTTCCCTCCAGTGCAAGCACCCCCTGCAGAGTGGGAGCTCAATACTGTGCTAGCGCAGCTGATGAAGCGCCCATTTGAACCAATCCACAAGGCGGACCTCAAATTCCTCACGTGGAAGGTCGCACTTTTACTGGCGCTAACTTCGGCAAGAAGGGTTAGTGAAATCCAAGCATTCACTATCACTGAGCCTTTTCTACATTTCACTCGAGATTATGTAACCCTTCGCACAAATCCTAAATTCATCCCCAAGGTACCGTCACAATTTCATTTGAACGAACCGGTAAGGTTAAGAACTTTCTTTCCGGATCCATCCACTCCAGCTGAGAGAGCGTTACACTCTCTGGATGTCAAACGCTGTTTAAAATTCTGCTTACAAAAAACTAAAGACATCAGGCGTTCCAACCAACTGTTCGTGGCCTATGGCCAAACAACTATTGGAACTGCAGTAACAAAGGCAACAATCGCCAGATGGCTGGCTTCCGCTATCGGCTTCTGCCATGACAAGGCCAACAAGCCTTTACAGATGAAGGTCAAGGCTCACTCTACAAGGACTATGGCGGCTTCTGCAGCTTTATTTGCTGGAGTGACTCTAGAGAATATCTGTCGTGCTGCGACATGGAAAAATGTCCACACGTTCACGAAGCACTACTGTCTTCAATCTGCTCAGCGAGAAGATGCAGCAGTTGGACAGGCGGTTCTACGACATCTTTCATTAAGTCGGACCAGGTATTTTCTCTTTTATATGCTGTTTGTTCCTGCGATCAGTATTCATACAAAATTGATATGTAAATATCTATATAAAGTATAGTTGTACAAATATACATATATGATAATTCTTATGTATTCTTGTTCTTAGTAGTACATTGCATTTTACATAACTTTGATATCTTGAAGGCTTGTGTAAAAAAAAAAAAAAAAAATGTCATTGTGGATACAGTTTGGGGGTTTAGTAATACTTGTCTCCCACCATCCGCAAACGACATTACGTTTGATATACTGCTGACTACTCTGATTCAGGCATGTGAATCTATGAAAGATACCCCAATACTGGATAAGAAAACAAGTTACTTACCTGTAACTACAGTTATCCAGTATTGGTATCTTTCATAGATTCACATGCACCCACCCTCCTCCCCGGCAGGTCAGTTCTCTAGGATTTAGGACTCTTACTCCCACTTGTGCCAAGAAAATCTGAGGAGAACTGCCTCTGCTGAGTGTGTTCTAGAGGGTGCTGGTAGCTGATTGGTTGGAGCTAACCTTTGGTTCTTTTTCATTATAATGATGTAGATAGGCTACTAAGTTTTAGGCCTTAGGCCTTTTCTTTTAGCCTTCTACTGTTATTTACTTTTGGCACTACTTTTGTAATTTACCGTGGGACTCCCGCCTCGACGACGGGGAATGATTCAGGCATGTGAATCTATGAAAGACACCAATACTGGATAACTGTAGTTACAGGTAAGTAACTTGTTTTCTTATCAATGGCGTTTCGACCCTATTAAGATTAAAGGGTTTTTTCAGGACAAGAATTAAACTAGGGAAACCTATCAAGAAAATGAAAGAATTAGGACTGAACCACTGCTATAGTATGTATTAAGGAGGTAATGAATACAAAGGAGGATGAAACCTACTGATCTAGAAGAATAACTGGAGAGAATCCTAATGGGAGCATAGTCCCAGGTACATTTTTAAATAAATACCACCTGATGTGCGCATGTAACAGGTAGTGAGAATACTCACAGGGAAGAGCCTGGGCATAAGGGATGGGTTAAAAGTAAAAAAAATATTTTAAAAAACTTGTTAGAAGTTGCTAATAGACTGCCTAATAGGTTTCAGGAAAATGTAAAAAAGTAGCTAAGTGAGGACTTTAAAAGATGGATCACCATATAAAAAAGCTGAGGGCACAGTTTGCTAAAATATGTTGGGGTGAGAGGGATCCAGAGGAGAGCCGGATTTAATGGTATATAGTAAGGTAGTAAATACCGGTAAATCAATAGGCGAAAAAGTGCTCAAAAGGCTGGGAGGAGAGTAGCCAAAAGTAATTACTTTTTCTGCTTGCAACAGAGAGCGAGGAGTCCTAGTACAAGTAGTTACTTTTTCTACTTGCAGCTGAGAACGGGGAGACATAAGACTAGGAGAATGGGAGGCCTGGCTATAAGCCACTTTTTTTTTTTTTTTTAGAAGTCAGCCAGTTTGTCACATTGTGTCTGAGAGTGGAATAGAAGGAGAAATAGTAATAGGATCCAATAGGGATTTGACCACTTGAAATAACATCTGAAAGAGAAAATGAGTTATAGATTCCTTACCTTAGAATTACCCCCAGGCGTCAGACTGGATCCTGAGAATTTTTCGTCTGCAGTACCCCTGCGTGTCGAAAGGTGGCGTTGGTTGACTCTGCGTTCGTCGTTGGCATCATGGTCGCCGGGATGACGTCGCGGTAGCTACTTAGACGCCGCCCTCGCGCGCTGTCAGTTCTTTTTTTTTTTCGCGCCAGCCAGCGCAGATCCGGAGAGATCGGTACCTCCAGTCACTTTTTGACTGACTTTTTGCTGACTTTTGTCGACGTCATTTTTGAGTCTTCGACTCCTGGTGCACGTCAGGGATGCCCGGTTTCAAGGCTTGCGGTTCCTGCTGACGTTTGATGTCGGTGACAGATTCGCACCGCGTGTGCCTGTTCTGTCTGGAACCCAACCACGACTCCAAGTCGTGTTCCGACTGCCGGACCATGAATCCGAAGTCTTTGCGGGAGCGGTCCCGAAAGCTTCTCGAGGCCCGGCAGTCCGCTCCGCGCCGCTAGAGGTCCCGGTCGCGGAGTTACCACCACTCTTCTAAGTCTTCGCACTCTTCAGGTAAGTCGAAGCACAAGAAGAAGTCGAAGAAGCATCGTCGCTTTTCGACTTCTCCCCGTCCGTCGGCCGACGCAACGAGGTATGCGGGTGGTTCCCCTTCCGCGGCTCCGCGTGCGGAGCCCGCTGGGTCGACTCCGGGTTTCCCTCCCTTTCCGGGGCCTGGTGCGACCCCTGCCCAGCTTCGGAGTTTCTTCGAGGCGATGCATGGCATCTTTGGACAAAAAAGGGGGAAGGAAGGCCCTCCCTAAGATACTTTTAGGTCCAAGAGGAGGGAGGAAGGAAAAACCAAAAATAGTATATACCTCTAGACTGACCTATTTGATTTGACAAACGACCTGTCAAGGTTCAAGTTACCAAAGAAACCCCTTCCACAACATACATTTATTTAAAAGCCCCATAACTAAGTAGATTTGCAAACAGCATAATAAACAGTATATCTTTTTTTAGAAAAAATTCCTTTTTATTTAAATTTGAAAAATATATTCGTATCTATAAGATTCACACAATTACATGTATATAACACATCCAATGATTTTGATTATTCTAATATTTCATCATAATACTTTTACAGACATGAATTTATCACATTAGACATCCCATATATAAAAAAAAACACCAATGTAAAAATCTCACTAGCATAATTCATTCAAAACCACTATCATTCTATCAAACACTCTCATTCATACAAACCAACTACAACAACATACTATAAAAAACGGAAAAACGAATCTTTTGACCCTGTGGTGGATTATACGGTGTTTGTAAACAAATTAATGTGGTTATTTTCCAAAATACACCAATTATAGGAGATAAAATTCTCCCAGTTCTCTAATCTGAAAGTAAATTGTGGTCGTAGTTGGCATCTTTGGACAGTCCAACTCCGCCGGTGCGCCTTCGGGCCCCGCGGACTCAGCTGGGGGCCCTGGGCCTTCGACGTCAGCGGCTTCGACCCCCGGCACTGCAGGGTTCCCTTGGATCCAGGCCTGGATCCAGATCGTCGCCGGTCGACCTGACCACGCCTCCCCCGGCGCCGATTCCACCGGCACCACGTCCAACGCCGGCTGTGTCCCCAGCCAGCTTCGACCCCGGCCTCCACCCCGATGTGGACACGGAGCCGGACCGACGCCGGTTCCGGCGCAGACGGGTACTTTTGTGCCCCTGTCCCATTTTGGTTCTTTTAGGCCAGATTGGCAACCAGAGGAGGGTGAAGAGGACTGGGAGGGGTCTGGGGCCCCTTTAACTGACCAGTTGGAGTATGACCCGGACGGGCGAGAGGAGTTTGGGGATGCCAGTGGGCTGGACACTTACGCAGACCTTGGCATGTTGTCTCCTCCTACCGTGGCTACGGAGGAGGGAGCTTCTTACGCAGTGGTGTTGCGTAGGGCGGCCGAGGCCCTCAACCTCGAGCTACCTACGGTGGTGGTCAGGACTAACCTCCTGACAGAGGTGCTTCAACCGGCAGCGAGCTCTTCGGAGCCCCTGCTGCCGTTCAATGAAGCCCTCACTGACATCCTTTTGGGCACCTGGTCCAGGTCCAACACAGAGGCTCCTGTGGATAGGATGATCGCCCAACGCTACCGCCCGGCTCCGGGCGACCCCACTTTCCTCTCCCAACACCCCACCCGGAGAGCTTGGTGGTCCAAGCCTCTACGTCCAAAGGCGCATTCCCTAACGCACCACCTGATAGGGAATACAAAAAGCTGGACCACCTTGGGAAGAAGATGTTTTTTTCCTCCAGCTTGGGACTGAGTCGGTAAACACCGCATGTCTGTTGGGCCGTTACACCCACTCTGTGTGGGATACGGTGGCGCAGGTGCTGCCCCAGTGCCTGGAGGAGGCCCGGGCCGTCCTCTCCTGTGCAGTTGCCGAGGGGAGTGACGCAGCCAAGTTTAACATTTGCTGTGGACTGGACACTGCCGACTCGCTAGGCAGGACGATATCAACGTCGGTAGCCCTTCGACGCTATGCCTGGCTGGGGTCGACTGGTTTCTCCGGGGATGTCCAAGCTACCCTTATGGACATGCCCTTTGATGGCCGTCGCCTGTTCGGCGACAAGGCAGACAACGCGCTAGAGCGCTTCAAGGACTCTCGGGCTATGGCAAAGTCCTTGGGCCTCTCCACCACCCGTCCTGCGCAGTCTGCCTTTCGCCCCTTTCGTGGCTGCGGAAGGGGTGCCCTGCCATGTTCCGCCCAGAGCCACAGGCCGGCTCAAGCTGTTAAGCCCCTGCGCAACTGGGGACGTGGGAACCACCGCCGTGGTTCTTGGGGCCAGCGAGCGGGCCAGTCCACCACAGCCCCCTCTGCAGCAGCCTCCAAACCCTCCTAGTCCGACCTTTCAGGGCCACCGATCGCGAGTGGGCGGCAGGATTCGCCATCACCTCCCCCACTGGCACACCATCACGTCGGATAGGTGGGTTTTGCAGATAGTCCGAAGGGGCTACTCCCTCCCCTTCGAGACTACCCCTCCATCCATGCCACCTCAGCACCATCGCATGTCGGAGGATCATCTGACCCTTCTCCAACAAGAAGTTTCGGCACTCTTGGCCAAGGGAGCCATCAAGCGAGTTCCTGCCCCAGAAGTAGGTCGTGGTTGTTCACTACTTTCTGGTGCCCAAGAAGGACAAAGGCCTGTGTCCTATCTTGGATCTCAGGGACGTCAACCGCTTCCTCCGGAAGGAGATGTTCAAAATGTTGACGCTAGCTCAGGTCCTGTCTGCCCTCGACCCTGGAGACTGGATGGTAGCGTTGGACTTGCAGGACGCATACTTTCACATTCCCGTCCTGCCGGCCCACCGGCATTACCTGCGGTTCACGGTAGGACACGAGCACTTTCAGTTTACCGTGCTCCCCTTTGGCCTTACCATCGCCCCTCAGGTGTTCACGAAAGTGATGGCGGTGGTCTCTTTCAGCAGTGGGGAGAGCCTTGATTAGATCTATTCGCCACCGAAGAGAACGCGCAATGTCAGCAGTTCTGCGCGTTGGAATTTCCAAGGCGGCACTCGCTAGGCAACGCTTTTCGTCGCGAGTGGAGTTGCGGTCTTCTATACGCCTTTCCGCCTACACCACTTCTGCCCAGAGTGCTGAAGAAGATCAAGCGCGACCGGGCCCAAGTCATACTTGTGGCTCCGGATTGGGCACGAAGAGTGTGGTATCCCGAGCTGTTATACATGGCCATCGATCCTCCGATCAGACTGCCTCTTCGGGAGGATCTTCTGTCGCAGCAGCAGGGGACGGTCCTCCACCCGGACCTGTCCATCCTCCACCTCCTTGCGTGGAGATTGAGCGGCGGCAGTTGACAGCCTTTGACCTTCCTCCCGAAGTCTGTAATGTTGTCTTGGCAGCCAGGTGTCCCTCCACTAAAACGGTATACGCCTGTAGATGGAACAAGTTTGTGGCATGGTGCACAGCAAAGGCTGTGGATTGCTTCCTTAAAGGCATTACTCATCTTTTTCCTCCTGTTCTCTTCGTAATGCCTCAGTAGGACTTGAACTTGGTTCTTACTTACCTTATGTGCGCTCCCTTTGAGCCGCTTCATAACTGTCCTCTCAGACTTCTTACTTTAAAGACTGCCTTTTTGGTTGCCATCACCTCTGCTCGCAGGGTGAGTGAGCTCCAGGCTCTTTCTTCAAAGCCTCCTTTTCTGGCTGTGCATCCGGACAAGGTCGTCCTCAGAACCAGACCTTCCTTTCTTCCCAAGGTGGTTACTTCTTTCCACATTGGTCAAACCATCACTTTGCCCACCTTCTTGCCACCTCCGCATCCTTCTAAGGAGGAAGAGAGGCTTCACCGTCTGGATCCAAAACGTGCGCTTTCCTTTTATTTGGCTCGCACCAAGCAATTCCGGGTGGATGACCAGCTCTTTGTTGGCTACGTGGGTTCCAAAAAAGGTCGGGCCGTGCACAAGCGGACCATCTCTAGGTGGGTCGTTTTGTGCATTTAAGCTTGCTACTCTTTGGCAAAGAAGGAGCCTCCAGTGGGACTGCGCGCCCATTCCACCAGGGTGACGGCAGCTACCACTGCTTTGGGATGGGGAGTCCCCTCTCAATGACATCTGTCAGGCAGCTACGTGGGCATCTCTGCACACGTTCACTAAACACTACTGCCTGGACAGCCAAGTCCGGAGAGACGGCTTCTTTGGCTGTTCTGTTCTCCAGGACTTTCTGGTGTGAACTTGGTTCGCAGACCCACCTCCGGGGTTCGTATTGCTGGGGTATCTATTCTAAGGTAAGGAATCTATAACTTATTGTCTCTTTCAGATGAACAAGTTACTTACCTTCGGTAACGATGTATCTGTAAGAGACATAGATTAGTTATAGATTCTTTACCGCCCCACCCATCCTTCCCGTTCTGCGAACTGACTTCTAGGGTCAGGGAATCCCTTTCAGGGCCCTAGTTTTGTGCACCAGTGGTCAGTGTCTTGCATGGCTCTGTGCTTCTGGCGTGGAATGTCGTAAAAGAACTCATGTCATCGCGCGAGGGTGGCGTCGAAGTAGCTACCTCGCCGTCATCCCGGCGACCACGACGCCAACGATGAACGCGGAGTTGACCGACGCCACCTTTCGACGCGCAGGGGTACTGCTGACGAAAAATTCTCAGGATCCAATCTGACACCTGGGGGTAATTCTATGGTAAGGTATCTATAACTAATCTATGTCTCTTACAGATATATCGTTACCGAAGGTAAGTAACTTGTTCTTTAAGATAGTTCTGAACCAGAGTGAATTCATCGGATAAAAAAACAAGCATTTGCAATGCAATCGGTCTCGCCTTTGGGACCTTATGTATTTAGCTATGCAGCACATTAGCCTAGGTGCTGAAACTTCTACTGTTCTTTAACATGGAGGGAAAGTAAGCACCAAACTGCGTGACACGCCAGGTATGGGAACACATGGAGAGAAATATTGCCTTTCAGCTGGAAATGGTATAGTCCAAAGCTCTGTTTTTAATATAAAATCAGGGCCTACGGTAGTCATATCACTGAAAATACAAGATTTGAAAAAAATATTATTGTCTACGGGTGCTCGTGGAAGACAATTTCTATGGACTGGAATCTAGAGAATTCTAAAGTGATTCTGGTATTTTACTGACCTCTGCTGGTAGTTTTCTATCAAGAAAGTTAGTTAGAGGCAGTTGCCAGAAAAATTAAAAAAAGAAAGTCCCTCAGCAGAAAGCAATTCTGGTATTTTACTGACCTCTACTGGTCGTTTTCTGTCAAGACAGTTAAATAGAGGCAGTTGAACAAGCAGAAAGCGATTCTGGTATTTTACTGACCTCTACTGGTCGTTTTCTGTCAAGACAGTTAAATAGAGGCAGTTGAACAAGCAGAAAGCGATTCTGGTATTTTACTGACCTCTACTGGACGTTTTCTATCAAGACAGTTAAATAAAGGCACTTGAACAGAAAAAAGTCCCTAAGCGGAAGCAGACGAGTCCTAAGGCTGATCTCCAGAGCCCACAAAGTACATACACATATAAGTATATACTAAAGTATATACCAGAGGTCTTGAATGCTCGACCTAAAAAGGGCTCAGGTAGAGCGACAGTCTTTGTGGCAGTCTATCAGGGCCAGCCTGCATTTCAGATTGTCCTCTAAGTTTTATGCCAGATCCTCTCTAGGCGCTTACAATTCTTTTTGATCCCACGTAGTGTCATTAAACCAAGGGGCAGGAGTAAGACATCAAGAATAGTTAATAAGTCTAAGAGGGAGTGCAGAATCAAGAGATGACAGAACCGAGTTGTCAATAAAGAGTGAGTCGGAATCCACTGAATGGCTCAAATCAGTTTTTCCTGTAGGAGTGAGCTAAAAGTAGAAGGTTGAATTTTTACCAATTCCTCGACCAGGAGGCCAAGCCACGAGACTGAGCAATAGAAGTGAAAGAAATTGAGATGGAAAAAAGGTATCCCGAAATGATCAGACCACGACAGAGGAATCTGGGAGTCTACCAACAATCTCTTCAAGTTTTAGAAGAGAGGATCAAGCAAATGCCCTGCTACATAAGTAGGTGAGTTATTTAATAGATGAACTTCCAAAGCCTTAAAGTCCTTCACCAGAGAAGCGGCAGAACTACAGGTTGGGTCATCAAAGTAAATGTTAAAATCACTTAGAATGTTAAAATTTGAGCATTTAAGGATGAATAGGAAAGGGCTTCCGGCACCAGAGAGCACCAACTACCTGCTGGTCCAGGAGGACGATAGATCAGTGCACCCAAAAAGGCAAGGGTGTTAGATAGGCAAAGATAGAAAAATACAGACTCAGTCTAAGATAGAAAGACTCTCCATTTTACATTGATAGTGGGCTTTAAAAACAATCGCAACCCTACCGCCTTTTTCTATCCAAAAGGTCCTGTGATACCATACTATAGTCAGTAGGTAATGTAGAAATATTATCAGGTGTGAAGGCGTCGTTGAGCCAGGTTTCAGTTAGAAAAACGGCATCCGGCAAATTATCAATGAAAAAGTTAAATACTTCTAACTGGTGTTTGGCCAAGGAGCGGCAGTTAATATTACAAAAAGGATAAGTAATTAGTTTAGGTTCTGATAGCACAGTGGCTTTAGAAGTAGAGATGTATGGAAGAGAAGTAAAAACCTTATTCCCAGATTCTGAAGCTGCAGACTGGGTTGACGTATGAAAGTCACAGTGGTAGCAACCCAAAATACCACTTACTGGATTCACAGATGAAAAACATACCTCCAGTGTCACAGGACATGGAGCTTGCAGATGAGTGACAGAGTATATCACTCTAGCTGGGGCAAAAGGACCAGCATTCCTGGCTCCTGGGGCCATTCGGCGCAGACGGGCTTGCCTTTGGTGTGCCAGCGGCGCGCCCGCTCAGCGGTTGCTTTTAAATAAGGCCTGGGCTGTGAGCAGGATGGAAAGCCCATCAAATCTAGAGCACCAACCGCTCTCTGGAAATGGTCCAGGAAGAAGGCCGCTAAGGCTGCACCCGTCTAACAGACGTGGAGCAGAAAATAGCAATAAAAGGTTAAAAATAAGAAAAGAACCCCCCCACACACAATTCAGTGCAAAAGTATAGTAGCGGCAGTAGTATTAACAAATTTCATGTGGAATACCCAGTATTTTCCAATCCTGCCCATGCCACGACCATGTTTAAATAAGAGTTGGGAGAAAGAGGGAAAGCCCATCAAAGCTAGTGCGCTAACCGCTCTCTGGAAATAGCCCAACAAGATAGCCCCTATGCCTGCACCTGTCCAACTGACATGGAGCAGAAAATCGCAATAAAATGTTAAAAATTAGATTAGAACCCCCCCCACACAAAATACAGTACAAAAGAATAGTAGCAGCAGTAATATTACACATTTTATCTGGAATACCCAGTATTTGCCAATTCTGCCTATGGACTGCCACATTTAAAAAACTCAGAATAGACAACACATCTCTCTTCAGGATTCTTGTCATTTAAGCTTTCATGGAGGGTCTCAAGCGGGTCATTCCTCATGTGCCACCGCCCCGGATTAGAATCGCAACATTAGACTCCTGGGCCCTCCGTTTGAGCCCCTCCACTCCTGCCTCCTTCAGTTCCTCTCCTGGTTGGTGTCATTTCTGGTTGCTAACACTTCACTCAGGCGGGTCAGTGAGCTACAGTCATTAACCCTGGAAGAACCAAGTTAATAGGGATAGGGTTGTTCTTTGCACCAACCCCAAATTCCTCCCTAAGGTGGTCTCTCACTTCCACCTTAACCAATCTATTGAACTTCCTGTCTTTTTCCCACAACCTAATTCAGTTGTGGAACGGGCTCTCCATACTTTGGATGTACAACGAGACCTCATGCACTTCGTTGACAGAACCAAACCATTTAGGAAGAGATTACAACTTTTTGTTGTTTTCTCAAAACCAATAAAGGGAAGGCTGTATCCAAGTCAGGCATTGCCAGATGGATTGTTAGACGCTTTCAGACATGCTATGCTAAAGCTAAGAGGACTCTGCCCACTCCTCCTAGTTCCACTCCACTCTGAAGAAAGGAGCCTCAATGGCTTTCCAATGGAACATCCCAATAGCGGACATAAGCAGAGCAGCAACCTGGTCCACAACACACATTTTCACAAAGCATTACTGTGTGAATGCTCTAGCCCACCAACAAGCTAATGTTCAGGCAGTGCTTCGTACACTTTTTCAATCTGCCACCACATTTTGGAAGGACTGCTTTACAGCCTATGCATAGCATATGTATCTACATCCACACATCCCTCAAACTGAGGCACATGTGGATGATGTAAGCATCTATTTGTGGCATGTAGTGCTGTAGATTTGCATGCACCCACCCTCCTCCCCAGACGCCTATGGCCGTTGCAGTGTCTCTTATGAGCTATTTTCCCTCTTTTGCTTGGACATCCCTGTATACATTGCTTCGTTTCACATTCCATCCTCACCTGCAGTGCGGGAAAACAATCTAATAATGGAGCCAATGACGATGTGCATTACCAGCGAGAGGAAGAGGCACAGTTCTCCAGTATTGGGGTATCTTTCATAGATTCACATGCTTGAATCATTCCCCGTCGTCGAAGTGGGAGTCCCACGGTACATAAAAAGCAGTAAGTAATTACTCTAACATTAAAGTTAATAGAGAAAAACCATTCACTTTAATATCTCGTCCAAGTCATTAGATATGGTCCAAACTCCAGCCAATCAGGCAACAGCACCCTCTAGAACTCTCTCCACAGAGGCTCCAGCCTCTCAGATTGTCTACCGCATGTCGTGTGAAGGGAGTCTCCCTGAGCTCTGCTCAGTACTTCTACTTTACCTTCTGATTTCTTCAGATATTACTTCTGAACATGTCTTCTTCAAAGAGATCTCTCTTCAGGCATTGTGAGTCTTGTGGGAAATTAAGACTTCATTCAGATGATCCCCACAAGAAATGTATCTACTGCCTTCACCCAGACCACCAGGTAAGAGACTGCAAAATCTGTAGAACATTTTCTCAAAAGACCTTGAGAGATAGAGAAGGACGTCTTCTGTGGCTACAGAAGCTCAAGACAAAGGACAATCCTTTATCCGATGAGGAGAGTGACTCCTCTTTAAAGACAACAGCATCAAAAAAGAGAGCTGGTGAGGCGGAGCTGGTCCCTCCTAAGGCTGCTAAGGTGTTGAAAAAACATCACACCTCAAAACAGGAAGATCAGCCTTCATCTTCAAAAAAGGAATCAGCCTCTCTTAAGGGTCATTCTGTGCCCTCTACACCTTCAAAATCCTCTTAAAAAACGAAGCAGGCGTCAAGGTCTCTTCCTGAGACAATTTTTCCTCACAAAAAAGACGATCCGTCGACGATTCCTTTGTCGACGAGAACTTCCGTCGCCACGACATCGACTTTCTCTTCTCCTCAGACCAAGATGATTGTCGTCTGCATCTTCTCCGTCGACGTTGGTAACCGTGAAGGTGAGACCGTCTGTGATGACAACTTCGTCTTTATCATCATCGTTGATGAAAAAGAAGCGGCCCTTGTCAGGTACTTCGTCGACGGAAGTATCGTCGCCGCTGAGGCTGCCGGCGGCTCTCAAAAATAAATCTTCCTCGTCGATGACACTTCCTTTGTCGACGGTAGCCTCGTCGACGGTAGCCTCACCGATGGAGCCGAAGACTTCGGATCCATATCCTCGTCGACGAACTGACGTCCAGACCGTTGACGGAAGAACTGCTGATGAAACCTTCATCTGTGGTTGGCCTGACATCCTCGTCGATGCTTGTTCCATCATCGGTTCTAGCTGTTTCTAGGGACAATTTAGGACTGCCTAAAAGAAAGACTTCACAGGAGGTATTATTGCCTGTACACACCACTCCAAGTAAGGTGTCTCCTTGTCCTCCTGAGGACATTTTTGACTATGGAGCAGATGAAGAGGAGTCTGATGATGATGATCGGTTTGGGGCAGCTCACAGTCCGTCCGAACTCCTTATAAAGTGCCAGGACGGTGAAGATGAAGACTGTCTTTTAACCTGAGGTTACTAATCAAGAAAGACAAGCGGAACAGAGAATCCAGATGCCAATGTCTCTTGTCTCGAACTTACAACATATGGTAGAGGATTACTACCGCAGATTTGCTTCCTCAGACACCTATTCCACAGCCTTCCTTGCTCATCAGATCCCCCCCCCCTCCGGTTTCTCCAGTACCTGCAGTAACGCAGCATCAGGACCAAGAGGTTCAACCTACTGATGAAGAAAGAGAAGCGGGAGAGTGGACGAGATATCCCTTCCTAACGAATGGGATGATTACCAGATCCAGACACCATCGCCTGCCACTCCACCTCATATGGTTTCACCACCTGAGGATATTGGGGGCTTCCATACCCTTATGGAGAGAGCGGCGAAGAGGTTTCAGCTCCCTATGGTCACTAAGCAGTCTGATTGTTTCTTATATGATTTCAAGGAACAAACTAAAAGACAAGTCCGGTCTATCCCTATTGTAGACTTCATATGGCAGGAGGGCTTAAAGGTCATGAAGACGCCAGCTTCAATTCCAGCAGTCTTGCCTAAATTAGAAAAGAAATACAAGGCTCCGGATAATTCTCCTGCCTGCCTTATCGGGCAACCTAAACCTGACTCTGTGATATCACAGGCGGCACAACGCCGTGCCAGAAATTCTGCATCCCCATTATCGGCCCCTCCCGTTAGAGATGAAAGACGTCTCGATTCAATCATCAAAATTTTTTCCACCATGGCGGCAACAACTGTCAGAGCGGCCAATTCTCTCGCTATCTTAGGCAGATACGACCGGCAAATGTGGTAGGACATTTCGCCTTTCATAGAGTTGTTGCCGGATGAATCCAAAGCTGAAGCATTAAAGATTTTGCAGGAGGGAGAAAGAATCTCGGCTGAGATCATTGACTGCGCAGTGGATGTTTCTTCCACAGGATTCCGCCAACTGGCTGGGGCTGCGGTCCTGAGGCGTCAGGGCTGGTTGAAGGCTACTTCTTTTAGACAAGAAGTTCAAACAGAAGTGATCGACATGCCTTATGATGGCGAATCCCTTTTTGGCCAACACATAGACGAAGCCCTTCAGACCATAAAAAAGGATACTGATACTGCAAAGGCTCTCGGCAATCTTCAATTTAGAAAACAGCCCTTTCGGGGAGCAAGAGGTCGTGGCTCGTCATCCTTTCGAGGAGGATACAACCAATATAAGCAATATCAACTGTACCAAGGTCAATCAAGGTACACATCTGCACAACAGCAACATTCATTTAAGCAACCTCCTGCCACTTCCTACAAACATTCCAGAGGAAAGACTGCCTACAGAGGCAGGGATAACTCCAAGAAACCGTGACAACCGCCCACTGCCAACCACTTTTCCTACCAATCCAGTCAAGGTTGGAGGAAGAATCTCCTATTTCTTCTCCGAATGGTCTGCAGTAACAACGGACATATGGGTTTTAGACATAGTTTCCAAGGGTCACACTTTGGAATTTGTAAAGATCCCTCCAAATTACTCTCCCAGAGGTCCTCCTCCTGCTCATCTAAAGGAGCTTTTGTCCCAAATAAAAATAATGTTAAAGAAAGGAGCGATCGAACTGGTACCAAATTTACAGACGAGAACAGGATTCTATTCGAGGTTTTTCCTCATAAAAAAGAAATCGGGAGAGTGGCGTCCCATTCTAGACCTTCATTGCCTCAACAAAGTTTTAAAAAAGCAATCCTTCTGGATGTTCTCTCTTCAGGAATGCTTCGATTGATAAATCAGGAAGATTTCTTGGCGACCCTAGACCTTCAGGATGCCTATTTTCAAATCCCTATTCTCCCCAGACACAGGAAATTCTTGCGCTTCAGAGTGGCTGGCAGAGATTTCCAATTCAAAGTCCTACCTTTTGGCCTTCGTTCAGCGCCCCGAGTGTTCACCAAGATTCTAGCACCGGTGGCCGCCCATCTTCGTCAAGATGGAGTCCAAATCTTCCCTTATCTGGACGTCTGCCTCATAAAGGCAAAATCTTTTTCAGTGGCAAGCAGTCACACTCGAAGATGTCTCTCTCTCTTCCAGTCCTTGGGTCTCTCGATAAATCTACCAAAGTCTCAGTTGACCCCCTCAAAGGTAAAAACTTTCTTAGGGGCAACCTTGGACACTCATCAGGCAAATGCCTTTGTCTCACAAGAAAGACAACAAAAGATTTACAAGTTAGAAACTTTACTGCTCACAAAAATGTTCATTTCAGTCCGCAAGTTCAAATCGCTTCTGGGAATGTTGTCCTCTTGCATTACCCTAATTCCCAACTGTCGTCTGCGAATGAAACCCTTGCAAGAGGAGCTGGACAAGCAGTGGCTGCAGATCTCAGGGTCCTTCGACTATGTTATCAGAATAACACCTCAAATGAAAGAAGCGCTCCTATGGTGGACTCACATCCCAAACATAGCGACAGGCCTATCGTTCATAGTGGACTCACCAGGTTTCACAATAACAACCGATGCATCCCTCGAAGGGTGGGGAGCACATCTACAAGGACTGACAGTGAAGGGAAAATGGGACAGTCAAGAACGAACCTTGCACATAAACCTCCTAGAGTTGAATGCAATATTCCTGACTCTGAAATCCTTTCTCTCTATAATATCAGGAGCTTCAGTTCTAATTCGAACAGACAACACAACAAGCATGCATTATTTAAACAAGCAGGGAGGAACAAGCTCAACTATGCTATCCCTTCAGGCACAGCAAATCTGGGATTGGGCTATACAACATCAGATAACGCTGATGGCAGTGCATGTTCCAGGAGTGGCAAACATCCTAGCGGACTCCCTGAGCAGGTCAATTACATCCAACCACGAATGGTAACTTCACCAACCAACGTTGGATCACATCTTTCGGTTGTGGGGCAAACCGAGTTTGGACCTATTTGCAACCAGTCAGAACCGCAAATGCCAATTTTTCGCCAGCTGGCTACCCTAACAGGGATCGTGCGGGAATGCGTTTTCGATAAATTGGTCAACGATTTATGCCTACGCTTTTCCTCCGATTCCTTTAGTCCAAAGGGTGCTTCGGAAGATGAGGAAAGAACCCTGCCGAATACTTCTCATAGCTCCCAGGTGGCCTCGCCAATTCTGGTTCACAGAACTTCTGCTTTTATCGGAGTGCAAACCCAGACTGTTGCGCCCATTACAGAATTTGCTGACAACAAACTGCGGCCAGGTCTGCCATCCGGATCCAACATCTCTGCGTTTAGCAGCTTGGCTCCTGAATACTATGAGTTTGCCGACTTAGTTATACCTACTGACTGTCGAGAGGTCCTAGCTAATGCCAGAGCGCCCTCCACTATCAAGACTTATACACTGAAGTGGAAGAGATTCTGTCATTGGTGTGCAACTTCTGAAGTGCACCCTATTCACCCCTCACCAGAACAATTGCTGCCTTTTTTCCTCCAATTGGCAAAATCTGGCCTTTCTCATTCTACTATTAAGGTATTCCTTGCCGCGATTTCCAGGTTTCGACTGCAAAATGGATCACAGTCTCTTTGGTCATCAAGAATAATAAAACAATTTCTTAAGGGATTATTTAGAATGTTCCCTCCAATTAGGCGCCCTCCTCCGCCTTGGCATCTTAATATTGTATTAGCTCAACTCATGAAAGCTCCGTTTGACCCTATTCATAGGGCTGATCTTAAATTCATTTTCATGGAAAACATCACTTCTACTGGCTCTTACTTCGGCTAGACGAGTAAGCGACATACACGCTTTCACTACTCGACATCCTTTCCTCCAGTTTACTAAGGACTCTGTTATACTTTGAACAAATCCTACCTTTATTCCTAAGGTTCCATCGGATTTCCACTTAAACGAACCAGTCATCTTAAAGACTTTCTTCCCTAATCCACAGACACCAGCGGAGAGAGTCTTACATTCTCTGGATGTTAAGAGTTGTATAAAATTTTATTTACAAAAAACAGCCTGTATCCGTAAGGCTGATCAGCTTTTTGTGGCCTATGGAAAAATCAGGAAAGGGTATACAGTGACTAAACAAACTATAGCACGTTGGATTTCCTGTGCAATCCAATTTTGCCATCAACAGGCTGGCAAACCTCTGCAATCAACAGTAAAAGCGCATTCTACGAGAGCAGTCTCCTCATCTACAGCTCTCTTTGCAGGTGTGCCTAGTCAGCAAATTTGCAGAGCAGCAACTTGGTCCAGCAGGCACACTTTTACCAAGCATTACTGTCTGGAAGCTGCTAGTAATGCTGGTACAGCGGTGGGACAGGCGGTGCTACGTAATCTTTTTCTGTAAGGTGAGCCTCTATTATTTCCACCTCCCTTTCAGTTTTATAATTGCTATTCGTATATAAATAAGTGGTTCATAAGTGCGATATACACTGGGTGATGTACAGTGTTCCTTCGTACTCTGTGTACTATATTCTTTCTGTATGAACATTCATACCTATGTGATAACTGCTATCTACTCTGATTCAAGCATGTGAATCTATGAAAGATACCCCAATACTGGAGAAGAAAATAAGTTACTTACCTGTAAACTGTGGTTCTCCGGTATTGGTATCTTTCATAGATTAACATGCGACCCACCCTCCTCCCCATAGAAGCTCCCCTATTTTATTGTACGTTTATACTACACTTGTGCTCGAAAATCTGAGAGCCTGGAGCCTCTGTGGAGAGGGTTCTAGAGGGTGCTGTTGCCTGATTGGCTGGAGTTTGGACCATATCTAATGACTTGGACGAGATATTAAAGTGAATGGTTTTTCTCTATTAACTTTAATGTTAGAGTAATTACTTACTGCTTTTTATGTACCGTGGGACTCACACTTCGACGACGGGGAATGATTCAAGCATGTGAATCTATGAAAGATACCAATACTGGAGAACCACAGTTTACAGGTAAGTAACTTATTTTCTTCTTCCTCATGACTCAAAAGACTTATTCGAAGAAAAACTTGCACACATTCGGGTCCAACACTAGATGGCAGGAATATGCACATCATTTGCATCTACAGCACTACATGCCACAAACAGATGCTTACAGGGTAAGTAACATTTTCCTTCCTGTGTGTTCATTTTCTGTAATAGATGCATCAATGATAATACAACCAAAATAGTACTAAATCTGTTCCCAATACTAAAAACTAACTTAGAAAAAAATTCAGAGCATAAATAATTGGCATGCTTTGCTGTTTTGTAACTGTATTTATGTATTGCGCACACCGGTTCATATGCTCTCACTGGGAAGCCTTCAGTTAATGCTGAACAAAATTAATTTAAATGTTTAGCGTGCTGATCAGGAACTTGTCACTGCTCGACATGTGTAAAACTTGAACTGTATAGCAAGTGTCTCTGAACACTTGAAACCTGAGCGCATAGCTGGTGAATTTATCAAAGAAGATTGGTGTGACACAAATTTAAATAATACTTTTATGGCCACCTTCACAGTTCATTTCAAACTGCATATCCGATCCTATGTCTGTTGCCCAATGCATTTCGGGAACACTTCCTTCTTCAGGGGCCACTGTTGAAAACATAAACATGGTAGGGGAAAAAAAATCACAAAATCATATTTAATGATGCAACGCCATGTTTTCTTGGTTGTTTAACTAGTGAGATAAGTTAATGAAAGGAAACGTGGTGCCTTGAGTGAAAAACAAATATTTCTGTGATTTAAATAGAAAAGTGGTGCATAAACAGCATGCATATCTTATAGAAAGATACCATATTGCAAACCCTGCATATCCAATATTAATCGTACTGAACCATGAAGTGACAGAAAGAGTTCTCTTCTGCACCTTAGTTGAACCCTAGGACAGAGGAATTGTTGAGTACAACAGTGGCCCCTGCAGAAGGGAGTGGTCCTGAAATGCATTGGGCAACAGACATATGATCGTATATGCAATTTCCTTTTGTTAAATACGCCAATGTTTGATTATGATTAGTTATTGCAAAACCATCACAGAATATTAATGTTTCATAAAAAATAAATGTATAGATGTTCTTTATGCGATATAATGTCAAATTAAATATAGCAGTTTGAATATGAACTGTGAAGGTGGTCATAAAAGTATTATTTAAATTTGTCCCACAACACTCTTCTTTGATAAATTCACCAGCTGTGCGCTCAGGTTTCAAGTGTTTAGAGACACTTGCTATACAGTTCATGCTTTGCTGTTTGCCATATTGTAAAGAACCATTGCAGAATATGTATAACTTAATGCTAATTCTTTTGGTCAAATGCAAATAATGAGCAGCATCTTAAAGTTCACATGCTTTTGGCACCAAAATTTACCCACTTAACTTTTATAAGCTGGAGGGACAAAAAAGATCAAATAAATGATATTCCATGCCTCAGGGACCACATAGATTATTTGTGACATCTTCTTCAGGCAAGTGCAAATTCCATTTAGCTGATTTCTTACAAATATGTATCCTGACTTCTTTCCATGTTGAATAATGCAGAAGTGTGGTTCACAGTGACTCTTCAAAGGTTTTCTGCACGGAAACCCTCACATGCACTGTTGGATTTCATTCGATAAAGGTTCTTCTGATTTAATCTGTAAAATACAAAAAGCTGTTAAAATCTGACCTCCTCTACACTATATTTGCTTCTTATGCTACAACCCTCAATCATTTGATGAATGAGGCATCATGCCTTTTCTATGGATGTTTTAGTGTAATATTGTCTTATTTTGTCCCTCCTTCAGAATACAGCCAATTTGGATCAGTTTGAGAGAATCAAAACGTTAGGAACAGGTTCCTTTGGCCGGGTGATGCTGGTGAAACACAAGGAAAGCGGACACCACTATGCCATGAAGATTCTAGACAAACAGAAGGTGAGACATTGGCAATAACTGTATTGACTGTAACTCTTTATAAGAAGATTTAAGTATGCATTGACCTAAAAAATAAAGGCTTGTTAGAGATTAATTTGTTGGCTTGATATTGATACTGTTTGTTCAGTCCATTTCAAGCTTGTTATTAAAAATATAAATCTTTTTTTTTTTTGTTCTATTTATTGTCATTTTAACAGTAATACATAATGGTACGGTAATTTCCTCCAGGTGTGTAGTTCATGTATACAGGGCATTTTTACACAAGGTTAGCAGAAAGACACATTATATCAACTGACTTCATTCAGTGTTCTTATAATTGTACATATATAGTTATAGAGCCCACAATGTATTCTATACTTCCCACGATGTTTACAGGTACCTTGACAAATTCTCACATGATAGTAAAAGATCAATGCATATACTCAATTAACAAACTAAACATCTACAGGCAAAAAGAAAGAAAAACAAAGCTCAAGACATCCCCCCTGACAGAAATTATGCATAGCCGCAGTGTCATGTATCCAATGCTCCCCAAGTAAAACAGTATCCCATGTGTGTGCTGCCACCTAAATCTCTGCACCTCTCCCACCGCATGCAAAGCCAATTCCCATCCCCCAACTTAGCTGATTTTGGGTTCTATTTGTTGTGAGTTTTGTATTTCTGATTCAGATTGTATATTTATTTGAAGTGTTACCAGAATTGCGTTCCAATTATCAGAGAGTGGAAACTTACGTAGCCCCAGCGTATCTTCTCTTCTGAGGGATACGCCCTCATCCGTCGCCCAGTTTAGGACAGAGCGGGACCAGGCGAGTAACACCGGAGGGTCCTAGGACTTCCAACGACGTGTTATAAGTCTTTTAGCCACCACAAGGCCCAAATCTAGGAACCGATTTGTAGCTCTGTGCGCTTTATCTGTAGGGAATAATCCCAGTATACATGATTCCCAAGTGTTTGGGAGTTGTCTACCTGTGCACTCAGATAAGTGTAATATAACCTTTTCCCAGTACTGTTGAAGCTTATGGCATGTTCATAACATGTGTACAATGTCTGTGTCTAAATGGATGCATCGAGGACAATGTGAGTTGTTTCTAAAGTACGTGCGGTGCACTATGTAAAATTGTATTAGTTAAACCTAGCATTGCGGGGAACATGTGTGGGGCTTGCTAGTATTACGCTCCATTCTGTATCTGTGCATGAGCGACCTAGGTCAGATTCCCATTTTGTGCGCAGTGAAGTCAGATCTGCCGTCGTGTGGAGACGAAGGGCGTCCGCAAACCAGCGAATGAGGTGGCTACTATTTCCCATAACGTATATATTGAAGTACCATGTTAGTTTGTAGTTCTTGCGCAATATCCCCCGATTTGTTTTGTAATAAACTAATCCAAAAGGTATGTAGAAGAAAATGACCCGGAGGCATTCCATCCTCTCGCACCAAATCATTGTATGTTACGAGCACTCCGTTTGAGTACAGGTCTCCGATTGTGTGAATACCTGCATTGTGCCAATCCACCAAATCGAGAGGAACAGTGGATCTGGGCCCTCTGGGTGTCCCAAGCAAAGGTATCTCTTTTTACATGTCTGGTGAGGAACAGCGGTCTGCGGAAACACCTGTAAGCCACTTGTAACAATAGGGGATGTGATTTACTGTGCCCTGTACAGGGGTGGAAAATAGTATAGCATGGACTGTTAGGGGAGCCCCCTAACAGTCTCCATTCAGCAAGCCACCAACTGCAGCCGAGACGCTATATAATAATGCCCTAGATTAGGTACCACTAGCCCTCCTTGAACCATCGGAAGGTACAGTTTAGTGAGTGCTACTCTGCAGCGTGTTGTGTGCCATATAAGGCTGCAGAGCATACGTTCAATTGGTTTAAAAAAGGAAGGCTGCAAATATAGTGGCAGATTAGCAGAGTAATAAAGAAGGCGGGGGAGCACCACCATTTTGATTAGTGAGATCCTTCCTGCCACCGATAGAGCCAGTGATTTCCAAAAGGTCATCTGTGATGACAGGGCTGTAAGTGCTCTGGTGAGATTGCTATCCAGGAGATCCCGGCCACTATGGTATATCCTGATGCCTAGCTAATGGAACATGGTTGGTTGCCACGTGACTAGAGTATCATCGATAGAAAACATTGAGTCAGTTGTGGTAGGATCAAATGGAAATAAACAGGACTTGTCCCAAGTAACCCGTAGTCCTGAAAGACGAGCAAACTGATTGAGTATAGCAGGTACAGTATCTGGGATCCTCCCAACATCACATATATATAAAAGGAGGTCATCCGAATATAAGGATATTGCATGTGTACTTCCTCCCATATGAATGCCCCATTGAGTTGGGGATGCCTGCATGGCCAGGGCCAGTGGTTCAATAGCCGATGAGGAGGGGGTTAGAAGGGGCAACCCTGGCGGGTACCCCTACATACCGGTATAGGTTGCGACAGCATATGGCCAGTCCTGACTTTTACCACCGGCTTATTATAAAGTAATTGCATCAGTGAGGTAAAGTATGGTCCCAAGCCAAACCGAGGCAAAACGTTGAAAATTTATGGCCACTCGAGTGTATCAAAGGCTTTCTCAAGATCTAGCACCATACAGCCGGATCTGGGCCAGGTCAGTGGAGCTTATTGCATAACTCCGAACAGTGGTCACAGGTTTAGGGAGGTAGACCGTTCTGGGACGAATCCATTCTGATCTTCATGTACTAACTGAGGTATTTGGAATGCCAGCCTCCCAGCCAGGATGTTAGCCAACACCTTGTAGTCTGCGTTTAGTAATGCCAATGGTTGATATGAGCCAAGTCTGGTGGGGTCTCTGTCTGGCTTTAGGAGAGTGACCGGAGTGGCCTCACGCATAGAGCTCGGCAGTTGGGACATTTGCAGTGCCTCCTCAATTACCCTCAATAGATTAGGGGCCAAAAGGTCCGCATACGTTTTGTAAATCTCAGAGGGAAAGCCATCCGGTCCCGGCACCTTCCCTGATGCCAGAGATCTGATCGCACCCTGAATTTCTTCGACTGTTATGGGTTCATCTAGTTCAGCACGCTGATCAGCAGTAGGCTGCGGGAAGGAGAGATTATCCAGGAAATCAGTTATATCAGCCTCAGTTGCCTCTATAGTCGATTGATATAATGAGGTGAAATGGAGCACCAGGTCACTGTGTATTTCGTGTTTGGTGTAACGCAGTACTCCTGCTGGGGAGTAGAGTGCAGTAATAGGTCCATGCGGTTGTTCTTGCCTTATCAACCATGCAGGCAGGGTCCCCGTTCTATCTGCTAGGGCATGTGTTCTGACGTAGTGTGCTGCATAGTTAAGACAGCGCAGCCTCTCTAGTAATGCGGCGTGTTGTTCCCTCCCTGTCGACAACTCTGAGGTGTAAGAGGGGTCGGAGGCCGACTTTGTCTCAAGCGACAACAATGCTCTTTCCAACTCTTGTAATTCTTGTTCCACTTGCTTCCGTATACCTCCACCCAGTCCCATGCAGCCTCCCCTAAGCGTCGCCTTAAAGGCATCCCATTCCAGAAAGACTAATGTTGCTGTGCCTGTATTTTGTGTGAAGAAATTCTCAACTGTGGTGCGGAGGGAGGTACGAAAAGGCGGTTCTTCTAACATAGTAGGTTGTAGGCGCCAAAATAGGGAAGTATGACCGTGTGTATCCCAAGCTAAGACGATGTAATGGGGGTTATGATCTGAATGGGTTCTACCCAGGTACTCCACCTGCGCCACGTATGGCAGCACATTGGGTGTGCACAGGAACCTGTCTATGCGGACATGCAGAGTGTGGGGGACCGGGTAAAAAGAGTATACTTGGGTACTGGGATTTCGGTGTCTCCAAGTGTCTACCAGTCCCCAGCTGTCATCCCAGTTCCTCAGTCGTGCAGCCCCACTGGCTGCCGATGTGCCCCTAAGGGGCGGGAACAATCGGTCAAGGGCTACATCTAATACATTATTGAAGTCCCCCCCTATCACCTAGGGTATATGACACCATTCCGTAAATTTATGCCAAAAGGGGCCCTGCTCCGTATTGGGGGCATATATGTTTCCTATTAAGAGACCTCTACCATCTAGTTTACCCTTTAGAAAGATATACCTTCCCTCTGCATCAGTCTCTGTTTCCTCTATTAATAGGGGGTCCCAGGGCTTACCCAAACCAATACTCCTGCAAACGCCTAGTAATCAGTTGCAATGATGTGGCCTCTCCATCTGCGTTGCAGTCTAACTGCCTCCAAGTGTGTCAAGTGGGATTCCTGAAGCAGGGCTATCTGCGCATTATGACGCTTAAGGTATGAGTAGACCGCATACCTACGGGAGGGGGTACGTAAATCCCTCACGTTCCATGTAACGATTCGTTGTGACAGCATAGTTTAGATGTATATGTATATATCGCTTGAGAGGATACACACATACGACCATCGGTGACTGCGACAATGTCATGTGAGGGTAGCCTTATTTGAGCGTAACAGCGCCTGAGCAGACTTTTTGCAAAACATAACAACCTTGCAAACATGTAATACCAAAAGAGTGGATCCTGCAACTGTGTGGTTCTGTCCAAACTCAAGAGTATATCTAATTCAGTGAACCAACGCTGAGGTCGTGTATGCATGAGGGAGCGTGACTTATAACGGCCCACCAATGTACAGTACCCACCCAATTACATAGTAAATGCAATTCCCTTTGGTAACTCCCATTTCGTTCGTAAACCGCACAACCGCACTGTCCACCCCCACAATGAGTGTGACCAGTGCCCCCTCTTTTATCCCTATCAACACTTTACCACCCGGCAGCCATCGGACTACATCTCAACAATTGCCCCACAGGGGTATCAGGTCCTCACTTACAGTACAGGCCAACAAATATATAATGTCCTCAGATAACTCCCTCTGACATCTGTGGAGTGACTTCTGGCATGATCAAGGAGTTCGTGTCTGAGGGACAGACCACCGAAGAGCCTCCGTTGTCAGAAGTACGAGTTGAGAGCAAATCCCTGTCCGTTTCTTACCCAGCTTCCGAGATCTTTTCCGCTTCTTGGAGTGCTTGTCGCCTTTCTTTAATTATCTGCTCCAGATCTGGAACCGCTGACAACTGCGATGCCTGAGGTTTCCGTAAGCGCCCATGTCTCTTGACTGAGTTTGCAGCAGCTCCACGCATGTTTCCCCTTCCAGTGGGTCTCGGACCCGTGAATCTCCCAGATGACTCAAGCTAGTCCCATGCATCCCTTGGTGCGTCAAAGAATTGAGTTTTACCATCTGCCACCACTCGCAGTTTCGCAGGAAAGTACAGTGAGTATTGAATGTCTAGCTTCCGAAGTTGTTTCACCGCCGGGAAGGAGCTGCGTTGGACTCCCACAGTATAATCCGGGAAAAACATTACCTTGGCGTTGTCCACTCGGATGTCTTGTATCTTCCTGGTTTCCCTCAAAATTGAGTCTCTATCCCGGTAGTGGAGTACTTTGAATAGGAATGATCGGGGGTTTGATCCTGGGGCTTGTTTCCGAAACGGGACTCGATGTACTCTTTCTACTGAAAAGGAGGGGGATAGCGTCCCTTCTGGCATCAAATCCTTCAGCCACTTTTCAGTAAACTCTACCGGCGTTTGACCCCCGACTCCCTCCGGCAGTCCCACCAGGCAGATGTTGTTCCTTCTAGAGCGTCCTTCTGCGCCTTCTACCCTTTGTTCCAGCTGTCTGAGCCGCGCTTCATGTTCCCCAATTTGTTTCTCCATGAAATCTGAGGCTGGCTGAAGTTCCATTATGGTATGTTCCACAGTCGTGACCCGGTCTGTTAACTTTCTGTGGTCTGCATGTAGAAGCGTGAGTTCTCTCTTAGGGGTTTTCCATGTATAGTCATAAGCGATCAATAGTCCCGCCCATGTGCGGGGACCCTGGAGCACTTTATCCAAATATGTTCTTAAGTGATGAAGTTCACCTTTCTTCGGGAAGGCCTTGTAAAAGTCGCTTAAGAATGTCATAATGCAGCCTAGGATAAGGCCACAGAGGTCAGAGTTCTTCATCTTGTAATAGCAAAAGAAGGGACTGTGAGAATATATGCTCTCAGAAAATATCTTTTTTGTAATAGCACAGAAAAAGAACCTTCACAAAGCCTTTCGCTATGAATAGACAGGAGGCAGTTACCCCACTTCTTTTTTCCGGCTCCTTCTGACAGGACCCTTGGAGCATTGAACTCTACCTTTTTTAGTTTTTTTTTTCAATTTAACTCTTCAAACTTCACTATTTTTTGCTTCACTCGACGTCTTTTGTCCTTCTCTGTGGAGCAAAGAGTTTTTCTCTGAGGAAAAAGCCTTTTTTTCCTATTCATAATGCCATCTCTTTTCGACAAATGGCCTAGATGTGGCAGAAAAAAAGCTAAAACAGACCCTTATGAAGTCTGTATTCTGTGTTTGCCTTCCTCTCCTCTTCCTAGCTCCTGTGACATCTGCAAGACCTTCTCCAGACGTACCCTGCGTGACAGGGAGAAGATTCGCCTGCAGGGAAGAGAAGAGAGAAGAAAACAGCAGGTAGCCATTGGGACCTCTGAGCGAAGGGGAAGAAAATCTCCCTCCAGAGCTCTTACCTCAACCCCCAGTGGACGTAGGAGGTCTGAGAGGCGTTTATCACCCAGAAAACGCTTGCGGTCCCGATCGACGTCGAGGAGGTCGACGTCAAGGTGGTCGACGTCGAGCGGAGGTACGGCGCCGACATGTTCGCTGTCATTGACTGGCTCGACGTCGAAGAAACATCGACGCTCGACTTCGAGGACCACTAGAACGACGTCGAGAGCCAATTCACACCGACGTAGAGACAAGTGTCGATGTCGAGGGATAGTGACTCGCCGTCGCCGAGAGATAGAAGATCGACGTCGACAGCTAAACGTCGACAACGTGATTGGTCGACTTCAAGAACTCGCTCTTCGTCGAGTGGTCGACGTCGAGGAGCAGATCTTCGTCAAAAAAGTCGACGGCGAAGATCGACGTCGAGGAGAGGAAAGGCATCTAAAAGGAGAATTTACTCCTCATCAGACTCTCACTGCAGATCTCCTTCATTGGTGGAGATACCCGAGTCTCCCACCCTGGCATCACCTGCACAGGTTCCCGTAGTGCCGCCTCTTCCGGCTTTGCCTCCTCCGCCGCAGCTTCCAGTACCTCAGCTTCCGGTGACTCCAATAATACCAGCACCGGTTCCTCCTGCAATACCTCGGACCACACCAGCTCCTATAAGATCACGTTGGAGATCGCGCCGTCGATCTCGACAGGGCCGCTCACGATCCTCCACTAGATCACAACATTCACGCCGCCACTCTTACCGCAGATCCAGATCACGTTCACGCCGTCACCACCATAGAGACACGTCCTACCAGAGACTACTCTCCTAAATTATCTGATTCACCAAAACCTCGGTCCTCTCCGATTGATGACATTAATACCTTTCAAGAGGTCCTGGTTCGTGACGCAACTAAACTGAACATTCCTATGGAGGCGCCTACTCCATCAAGGTCTGTTATTTTTTAAACACTCCATCAACGCACGGCGTGTAGACCACTACTACCTCTAGTGCCAGGCCTGCTCGATCCAGCCATGGAGATGTTCCTCACGCTGGCGGCAGCAAAATCTGCACCGTCAAGGCTCATCAAGAAATACCGCCCACCTGAACAGGATCTGCTGTTCTTATGGTCTGACCCTCCTCCAGATTCAGTGGTAATTCTGGCGGCACGAAAGTCTCACGCCACTTCTCCATCTGCGACATCTCCCCCCCCCCCGATAAGGAAAGCAAAAAGATGAATTCATCAGGACGCAAAATCTGCAACACGGCCGCTACATCCATGAAAGCAGCCAGTGCCACAGCCCTCTTAGGACGATATGACCGCTCCTTGTGGGACTCAATCTTGCACTTCGCAGACCACCTCCCTAAAGAACATAGGCAAGATTTCCTAGAAATAGTTCAAGAGGGTGCAATGGTCTCCAACCAAATAATCAGCGCGGCAGCAGACTCCTCGCTCCTGGCTGCTCATGGCTACTGCCATGGAATATCCCTACATCGGCACGCATGGCTGCGATTAACGACTCTGAAACCCAATGCCCAGTTATGGCTACAGAACTTACCCTTTTCTGGCTCCACTCTTTTTGGTTCACACGCTGACGACGAGATGTCACGTATGAAAACAGAGATGGATACTTTAAAAGCGGTGGGGCTAGAGAAATCAAAAGAACAGCGACGTTCTTTTCGCCCCTACCACCGACGTTTCTCCGCTCAGAGGGTTCAGACCCCTCAATGGCAATCAAACAGATCACAACAATACCAGCGGCCGTACCAACAGCGCAAACCGCAGAGAGGTCGTAACTCCCAAGAAACTAGTCAAGGAGGACGACAACCCGCTGCATCAAAACCCTAAATCCTCTCTTCCCCCTCTTCTGTTACCCACTCCGGTAGGGGGAAGCATTGTAAATTATCTGGCAGAGTGGAAAAACATCACAACAGACGCCTGGGTCTTGAATATTGTCAAACATGGCTATCGTCTCAGGTTCACTGCCTCACCTCCTTCTATTCCTCCGAAGGGATCCACGTCTCGCCTAAAGCTCTTACAGGAAGAAGTCAACATCCTGTGCCACAAAAAAGCGGTAGAACCTGTCCGGCGAAACCAACGAGGTCAGGGTATCTACTCCTGATACTTTCTAGTGCAAAAGAAAGGCAGACCCGAGTTCAGGCCTATTCTCGACCTTCGCATCGCAAAGAAGTGGATCAAAAAGGAAAAATTCAGAATGTTGGCCTTACATCAAATTTATCCTCAACTTCAAAAGGGAGACTGGCTCTGTGTGATAGATCTACACGACGCCTATTTTCACATTCCAATCACAAAGTCTCATCGGAAGTTTCTCAGGTTTGTCGTGGGACACAATCACTACCAATATGCGGTTCTCCCATTCGGCCTCAAGTCAGCGCCCAGGACATTCTCCAAATGCATGGCAGTGGTGGCAGCGCACCTTCGGAAACAAAAACTCTTTGTATATCCTTACCTGGACGACTGGCTGATCAAAGCAGCCACATTCTCGGAAGCCCAAGAACATTTCCTACGGACGTGCGATCTGCTTCATCCCTTGGGTCTACACGTCAATATGCAAAAGTCCACGGTATCACCAGTTCAGACTCTACATTACTTAGGAGCTACCATCGACACGCTACAGGAAAAGGTGTTTCCTTCGGAGGAACGACGGTTATCCATTCTCCAAAAATGTCTCAACCTTCAGCGGATAACCCGTCCATCAGTACGCATAGTCTCCTCTCTCCTCGATGGCCTCCTGCATGTTCCTGACTCCCAACGCTCGCCTCCATATGCGTCCTCTCCAGGAATGTTTAGAGGATCAGTGGAACCATTTCTCGGGGAACTGGGAGGACAAGATTACGCTATCAACTCATGCAGTGGAATCTCTCCAGTGGTGGTGCTCCCAGAAAAATCTCCTGTGCGGAATGCCCTTCCACCCACTTCCACCGACACAGACCGTAGTCACAGATGCTTCACTGCTCGGCTGGGGAGCCCATATGGATCACTTACAAGTACAGGGTCCTTGGTCTCCCAGAGAACAAAAGTATCATATCAAACTTCTAGAACTTCGAGCAGTACACCTGGCTCTCAAGGCTTTTCACCCGTCATTCACGACCAACAACCTGCTTGTTCAAACGGACAATACAACCACCATGTACTACCTGAACAAGCAGGGTGGAACGAGGTCCAGACCTCTGTCGCAAGAAGACCAATCAATTTGGCATTGGTTCATTGCCAGGAATCTAACACTGGTAGCGGCTCACCTTCCAGGGGGCCAGAACATCCAGGCAGACGCACTCAGCAGGGTTCTCGACGACAACCACGAATGGGTACTGAACAAAGAAGTCGCGGAAAGTATTTTCAGTCTGTGGGGCACACCTTCTATAGATCTGTTCGCCACAAAAGAAAACAAAAAATGCCACTACTTCGGCTCCAGATTTCACCATCCACAGTCTCTGGGGAATGCCCTATGGATCGACTGGTCGAACAAACTTCTTTACGCTTTTCCTCCAATACCATTAATACCGACAGTCCTGCAGAAACTGGCGTTCACAACAGCCCAGATGATACTCATCGCCCCAGAATGGCCGAGACAACTGTGGTTCCCGGTGTAGGAAGGTGGAATCTGACTGCATGGTTACCCCCACTTTTTTCCTGGTGTTTTGCTGGTTTTTGACTAGTCTGACTGGGATCCTGCTATTCAGGACCCCAGTATATCTGCTTTCTCCTCTAAATTGATTGCAAGTACTTTAGGTACACTCCAGATTGGATTCTGGGGTACCCTTATAAGTCCCTAGTATATGGTATACTATGTACCCAGGGCCTAGGTACCCCAGAGGCCTCCCAGGGGCTGCAGCATGTATTGTGCCACCCCCGAGAGACCATTTAAAATGACACAACAGGTCTGCTACAGCAGCCTGTGTAAGGTGGTGCATGCACCCCTTACTTAGATATAGGTTCACTATATCTATCCTAATCACTGCACATATAAACCTATCAGTCACCCCTATAGCAGGCCTTATCAATCCTGAAGGCAGGGTGCTGGGTTTTATGTGAGAGGTTGCCCATGCATGAGCAGGGCCCCTCTGCAGCCTTCGGAACCTATATTCCGGGGTTGTTTGTGATGCAGCCAACCATATATACTTAAGTGCATTATAACCTCGCGGTAAACGCTAACTTTAAAACGTCTACATGGAAACATGTCTTGTTTGGTGTCAAACACCTTGGAATCATACCTCCACACTAGTAACTGTTGTGGGAGGTATGATTCCACCCTCCTAGAGGGAGAAATATGACAACACCGGTACACCCGGTACCAGCTTTCTTGATCCTGGCATCACAAAATGGATGCTGCCAGCCACAGACACGAGTCTGCCCTCCTGCTGCTGGACGAAACTCCGGCAGGGGAAGGTTGGACAATAGGTTTCCTGTCACAGGGAGGTGTGACCATCTCCCAGACAGGCTTTAGTGTATTGGGGCTGGGTGGGTGCCCTCTAAGAGTGCTTTCATGTCTGCACTGGGGGCACATTTGGTGTCCCTGTGCATAGTCCAGCTCAAACCGGTTGCAAGAGCCATTTGCTCCTGCTCTGGCGCGAAACTGGACAAAGGACATGGGTGTAGCCACCCCTCTGTCCTGACCCTCCCATAGGTGGGTCCCCAGAGTTTGCCCCACCACTTCCTTGGGTATAAAGTAGGAACCCCTGACTACAGGACTTTAGATTTTACCTGGACTAAACTCTGCTACAGAAACCAAGTACTTCGACGATCTGCACGAAGCTGGACGACGGAAGAAATCTCCCTTGGAGTAAAGGAGTTACTCCCCTGCAAGGCAGGCACCTAAACGCATCTGACCGGGTTGCATCTCCCGAGCTCCTGAGGACTCCGAAGATTTCTGCAACACATGAGGTGGATTCCCGAGGTCTCTGAGGTTGATCTGCGCTCTCAGCAATTCTGAGGCCCGTATCCCTCGTGGGGACCGTGCAACCCGTATCCCCTGTGCACCGTGTACATTTGCAGCAGCATATGCTTTTCGGCGATCCCTGAAGCTGTGCTTTGGGCTACTTGTAGTCCTGACCCCGAGCAGTAATTCCACCGAAGATTTCTGCCTACACTCCACGAGTGTTCCGTGGGCTGGTATTTTGTGATTCAGCTCGAGTTCCCTTCGCGATCCCTGGTCCGTTGGCCTGTGGGTCCCTGTGAAGGTAACTTTGACTTTCCGTGGGCTTTCCTGGTTGCTCCAAACGTGCCCTGACTCTCCATAGCTTGAGAGTCCCCAGGACCTTGCTGGTCCTCACCGAAGCATCTTTCCTCTGACCGCGTGGGTTGCAGTTGCCAAGGCTTGTTGGTGTTCAATCCGGACACTGACCCCCCAGCACTCGACATCCTTCGTGGGACAGCTCACCTCCGGACTTTGGTCGTCGTCGACGTCTCCTGGTCCCCGCGGCTGCAGAGTCAAGCTTCACCTCTCCTCACCTGAAGCACCCGACATCGGTGGGCAGTCATCCATCGTGCCCCTGGTCACTGTGAAGTGACCCAGACTCTGTCCCCTCTGCTTTCAGGTTCTTCTCATCTCCGATCCAGGCTTGGATCACACCGGACACTTTTCATCTTCCTGGCCGCAGTACTTTTTCGCATCACGCCATTGAAAACGACGAAGGTTTCCGACATCACTTGACCCCTATGCACCCGGCTCCTCTGGGATAGGTAACACGGGTACCTCGGTACTCTCAAGGGTGCTGGCCTTAGAACCTTCTATGTTTAGCTGGGTTTGCTTAAAGTCCTCTCCGAAGTGTCCTTAATCTTTAAATTTCCAACTGCGACTTTCCCATAGAGTTGTACGGAGCTCGCGCCTGTGTTCACACACTGCACCCGTCCTCCGTGGGTCCCCTGTGTCACTACTTTGGGTGATTCCTTGGGGTCCCAGCGATTCTACGTGCTCTAGGCTCTGTGTCTAGTCAAGTCGTGGTTGTTATACCACTTTCTTAGTATATGGTTTGGTCTCCCCCTGGAGCCCACTGTGTATTGTGCTATTTACTGTTCTAGTGATTTAATATTGTGTGCTTTGTTCTCTAATCTCATAAAGAGGTTAGTAGAGAGTGTTTAGTAATAAATACATATATTTTATATATTCCTTGTGTGGTTCTCCTTTCATTTGGTCATTCAGGAGGTTATGATCTGGTAAAACAGGCTGCTTTACATTCCTTCGAGACTTAGCCTGAAGGCTGCTCTTCATAGCTACCACTAGGATAGCTTTCAATAAAGGTTGTCTTTAACCTAATCATCAATAAGGGTCGTTTGGACTGGTGCAAGGTGCCCACTTTAATTAGTGGACAGCATATACCAGGCCAACTTCTCACATTGGTGTGCAGCGGTTGGGATTCAAGCTTGCTATTGTTTTACCAGATAATCTCAATGAGTGACTAACTGAAAACCACTAAAGGTACTTGGGTACATATAAATCGAGACTAGAATAAAGTAAGTTCTACTGAACTTGGAGTTGGGTAGCCAAGGGTCTAGCACACCCTTTCTCCAACTCAAGAGAGTCTCAGTTCCCACTAGGTTAGGTAGGTGCCTACACCACACAACACTAGTATGTCTTCTAGGCCAGAAGCCAGTGGGCCTCTGCCAACTAAGTATGACCATATCTCATTTCAGGAATTGAGAACCATGTGTACATCTAGGAAACTGAAGACAGGGAAAACCCAAACACTCAACGCCTCATAGAGGCTTTGCTTTTAGATGACCTCAGAAAGACCCCAGGGTCTGATGAGGCAGGCAAAGGGGGTGGGGCAGCAGAAGAGGAAAGGCCAGGAAGTGAAAACTTCTATGACCTGGACTCTGATGCTGGCCAGGAGGATCAAAATGATACTAACCTGGACAATCCAATTCTTCCTGAAGGTGAGGGAGAAGGCCCTCAGTGGCCCTCTCTTTACCCCACCTGGAAGGGTTAACAGTTTACCAAGAAGATCAAGATCTCCTTCTCAGGAATCTAATCATTCTGGTACTTCTGTAGGGAGCTCTGTTTCTCATAGGACCTCTGCTTCTCATAAAAGGGAGTCCTCTTATGAGAAGAAGTGCCAACTGCTTGAGTTTGAGAGAGCTAAGCTCAGAATAAAGAGAGAGCAATTGGCCTTAGATAGGGAATCCCTGGAGCTTCAGAGAGCTTCTAAAAAGTTGGGGCTAGAGCCCCATGGTGGCAGCAACAGTGTCCCTAGAGGTAGAGAACATACTCATGACCATAGGAACCTGAACAAGATTGTCCCTCCCTACCAGAGTGGGGATGACATCCACAAATGGATAACTGCACTGGAGAGGGCCTGTAAAGTACAGAGGGTCCCTCAGAAGCAGTGGGCAGCAATCTTGTGGCTCTCCTTTGGAGACAAAGGTAGAGACAAGCTCCTCACTGTTAGAGAAGAGGATGCTGATAATTACAAAGTCTTGAAGAGTGCTCTGATTGATGGGTTTGGCTTAACCACTGAGCAATACAGGATTAAGTTCAGAGATACCCAAAAGGCACAGACTCAAGACTGTGTTGACTTTGTAGATTGTGCTACTAAGGCTCTGCAAGGTTGGATACATGGCAGCAAGGTGCATGACTTTTTAGGATTGAACAATTTGATTATAAGGGAGCAGATCCTTAATAATTGTCAAAACCAGCTTTTACACCAGTACCTGGTGGACTCAGATCTGACTTCTCCCCAAGAATTGGGCAAGAAGGCAGATAAATGTGTCAGAACCAGAGTAATGCCAAAGAATCAGGGTGGTGACCAGAAGAAAGATTCTTCCAAGAACCAAGAGAAAGGTGGGGATAAATCCAATGATAAATCCACTACAGGGCCCCAAAAGCCCTCTTCTGGGGGTGGGTCCCAAACTCCTTCCTCCCCTGAAAAGAAACCTTATTGCCATGTCTGTAAGAAGCCTGGCCACTGGAACAATGACCCCATTTGCCCTAGGGCCAGCAATAAGGAAAATGTTCCTCCCAGCAATACTACCACTCCTCCTGGTACTACAAGTAGTAATTCCCCAGGTGGTGGTAGTGCACCCAAAAAGTTAGGTGGGTTCTCATGGGGAACTGAGGTGGACCATGGTTTAGAAAGGTCCCCCTCACGGGCCTCCTCAGTCTGTGATGGTGGCATGGGATTTGCCACTTTTACTGTCAGTCCTAATTCTTTGGGCAAGTACAGACAGGAGCCTCTAAATGGTCAGAAAGCTGTGGCATTCAGGGACACAGGGGCTAGTGTCACCATGGTGACAGGGAACCTAGTACCCCCTCAACAGCTTCTACCTGAGTTTAAGTACCAGGTGACCAACATTGATGGTATCAGGACAGATCATCCCATGGCCATAGTCAATCTCAGCTGGGGAGGGGTCACTGGCCCAAAGAGAGTGGCAGTGTCCCCAAACTTGCCTGTAAATTGCCTGTTGGGTAATGATCTAGAGATTTCAGCCTGGGCTGAAGTTGAATACCAGGCCCATTTAAGAATGTTAGGCCTCCCTGAGAAAGTTGGTGGGACCCATAGGGCCTCAACCCAACCCCAGGGAAATTTTGGAGTGGTGAAGCCTGAAAGAATGGCCCACTCTACTCCACCAGAGAGCAGAAGGGTTGAAGAAAAGTCTTCTTACCCCCAGACTATAGGTAAGGGTCAGCTTCCTCAGGGAACTGATCCTACCCCTAGTGAAGGAACTGCCCCAGAGGTGGTCAGGCCTGGCCTGGCAACACCTCTGATGGCAGGGACTCTTCCAAGGTGGTACCCAGTCTGGAGCAGGTATCCTGCCCCTCTCTACCCTACCTCAATCAGCCTAGGGCTGCAGAGGTCAGGGTTGTCAGTGGACCCCTAAGGGCCCACTGCCCAGAGGAACACCCTCATCAACAGATTAGGGGCACCCAGTCTAGTAGCCCTAGCCAGGTGAAAATTCCTCAACACACTGAGGGATCCCTCTTACCATTAAATAGGGACCACCCCAGATGGACTCTATTGGGCAAGGGCAAACCTGGGACCAAATGGTTCCAAACCTACCCTCTCCCTCTAGTGTTCCAACCAAAGGGACCCAACCCCCAGCTGTAGGCAGCCAGAGGTTGACCCTTAGGGCCAGATACAACTCAGTCATGGAAAGAAAGGCCTCCATGGTGACCAGTGCTCTGAGGAAGATGAGACCAACTTTATTAGGGCCTCACTCCTGTACTCAGACACCCCACCAGCCTTTTCTTTGCCAAAAACACTACAGGTAGTAATCCCAACTTTTGGAGAAAATCCAATACCCTTAAGGGTAGGGACTCCTTAGTGGACCATAAGACGGGGTATCCATGCTAGTGCAGGATCTTCCTTATATGGCCACTTAGTCAATAAAGTCTCAACTGGGCAAGGTTAGCCTTATCTCCTTTCGTTTGGGGGGTGTTATGTAGGAAGGTGGAATCTGACTGCATGGTCACACCCACTTTTTCCTGGTATTTTGCTAGTTTTTGACTAGTCTGGGAACCTGCTATTCAGGACCCCAGTCTATCTGCTTTCTCCTCTAAATTGATTGCAAGTACTTTAGGTACACTCCAGATTGGATTCTGGGGTACCCTTATAAGTCCCTAGTATATGGTATACTATGTACCCAGGGCCTAGGTACCTCAGAGGCCTCCCAGGGGCTGCAGCATGTATTGTGCCACCCCGAGAGACCATTTAAAATGACACAACAGGTCTGCTACAGCAGCCTGTGTAAGGTGGTGCATGCACTCTTACTTAGATATAGGTTCACTATATCTATCCTAATCACTGCACATATAAACCTATCAGTCACCCCTATAGCAGGCCTTATCAATCCTGAAGGCAGGGTGCTGGGTTTTATGTGAGAATTTGCCCATGCATGAGCAGGGCCCCTCTGCAGCCTTCGGAACCTATATTCCGGGGTTGTTTGTGATGCAGCCAACCATATATACTTAAGTGCATTATAACCTCGCGGTAAACGCTAACTTTAAAACGTCTACATGGAAACATGTCTTGTTTGGTGTCAAACACCTTGGAATCATACCTCCACACTAGTAACTGTTGTGGGAGGTATGATTCCACCCTCCTAGAGGGAGAAATATGACAACACCGGTACACCCGGTACCAGCTTTCTTGATCCTGGCATCACAAAATGGATGCTGCCAGCCACAGACACGAGTCTGCCCTCCTGCTGCTGGACGAAACTCCGGCAGGGGAAGGTTGGACAATAGGTTTCCTGTCACAGGGAGGTGTGACCATCTCCCAGACAGGCTTTAGTGTATTGGGGCTGGGTGGGTGCCCTCTAAGAGTGCTTTCATGTCTGCACTGGGGGCACATTTGGTGTCCCTGTGCATAGTCCAGCTCAAACCGGTTGCAAGAGCCATTTGCTCCTGCTCTGGCGCGAAACTGGACAAAGGACATGGGTGTAGCCACCCCTCTGTCCTGACCCTCCCATAGGTGGGTCCCCAGAGTTTGCCCCACCACTTCCTTGGGTATAAAGTAGGAACCCCTGACTACAGGACTTTAGATTTTACCTGGACTAAACTCTGCTACAGAAACCAAGTACTTCGACGATCTGCACGAAGCTGGACGACGGAAGAAATCTCCCTTGGAGTAAAGGAGTTACTCCCCTGCAAGGCAGGCACCTAAACGCATCTGACCGGGTTGCATCTCCCGAGCTCCTGAGGACTCCGAAGATTTCTGCAACACATGAGGTGGATTCCCGAGGTCTCTGAGGTTGATCTGCGCTCTCAGCAATTCTGAGGCCCGTATCCCTCGTGGGGACCGTGCAACCCGTATCCCCTGTGCACCGTGTACATTTGCAGCAGCATATGCTTTTCGGCGATCCCTGAAGCTGTGCTTTGGGCTACTTGTAGTCCTGACCCCGAGCAGTAATTCCACCGAAGATTTCCGGCCTACACTCCACGAGTGTTCCGTGGGCTGGTATTTTGTGATTCAGCTCGAGTTCCCTTCGCGATCCCTGGTCCGTTGGCCTGTGGGTCCCTGTGAAGGTAACTTTGACTTTCCGTGGGCTTTCCTGGTTGCTCCAAACGTGCCCTGACTCTCCATAGCTTGGAGAGTCCCCAGGACCTTGCTGGTCCTCACCGAAGCATCTTTCCTCTGACCGCGTGGGTTGCAGTTGCCAAGGCTTGTTGGTGTTCAATCCGGACACTGACCCCCAGCACTCGACATCCTTCGTGGGACAGCTCACCTCCGGACTTTGGTCGTCGTCGACGTCTCCTGGTCCCCGCGGCTGCAGAGTCAAGCTTCACCTCTCCTCACCTGAAGCACCCGACATCGGTGGGCAGTCATCCATCGTGCCCCTGGTCACTGTGAAGTGACCCAGACTCTGTCCCCTCTGCTTTCAGGTTCTTCTCATCTCCGATCCAGGCTTGGATCACACCGGACACTTTTCATCTTCCTGGCCGCAGTACTTTTCGCATCACGCCATTGAAAACGACGAAGGTTTCCGACATCACTTGACCCCTATGCACCCGGCTCCTCTGGGATAGGTAACACGGGTACCTCGGTACTCTCAAGGGTGCTGGCCTTAGAACCTTCTATGTTTAGCTGGGTTTGCTTAAAGTCCTCTCCGAAGTGTCCTTAATCTTTAAATTTCCAACTGCGACTTTCCCATAGAGTTGTACGGAGCTCGCGCCTGTGTTCACACACTGCACCCGTCCTCCGTGGGTCCCCTGTGTCACTACTTTGGGTGATTCCTTGGGGTCCCAGCGATTCTACGTGCTCTAGGCTCTGTGTCTAGTCAAGTCGTGGTTGTTATACCACTTTCTTAGTATATGGTTTGGTCTCCCCCTGGAGCCCACTGTGTATTGTGCTATTTACTGTTCTAGTGATTTAATATTGTGTGCTTTGTTCTCTAATCTCATAAAGAGGTTAGTAGAGAGTGTTTAGTAATAAATACATATATTTTATATATTCCTTGTGTGGTTCTCCTTTCATTTGGTCATTCAGGAGGTTATGATCTGGTAAAACAGGCTGCTTTACATTCCTTCGAGACTTAGCCTGAAGGCTGCTCTTCATAGCTACCACTAGGATAGCTTTCAATAAAGGTTGTCTTTAACCTAATCATCAATAAGGGTCGTTTGGACTGGTGCAAGGTGCCCACTTTAATTAGTGGACAGCATATACCAGGCCAACTTCTCACATTGGTGTGCAGCGGTTGGGATTCAAGCTTGCTATTGTTTTACCAGATAATCTCAATGAGTGACTAACTGAAAACCACTAAAGGTACTTGGGTACATATAAATCGAGACTAGAATAAAGTAAGTTCTACTGAACTTGGAGTTGGGTAGCCAAAGGGTCTAGCACACCCTTTCTCCAACTCAAGAGAGTCTCAGTTCCCACTAGGTTAGGTAGGTGCCTACACCACACAACACTAGTATGTCTTCTAGGCCAGAAGCCAGTGGGCCTCTGCCAACTAAGTATGACCATATCTCATTTCAGGAATTGAGAACCATGTGTACATCTAGGAAACTGAAGACAGGGAAAAACCCAAACACTCAACGCCTCATAGAGGCTTTGCTTTTAGATGACCTCAGAAAGACCCCAGGGTCTGATGAGGCAGGCAAAGGGGGTGGGGCAGCAGAAGAGGAAAGGCCAGGAAGTGAAAACTTCTATGACCTGGACTCTGATGCTGGCCAGGAGGATCAAAATGATACTAACCTGGACAATCCAATTCTTCCTGAAGGTGAGGGAGAAGGCCTCAGTGGCCCTCTCTTTACCCCACCTGGAAGGGTTAACAGTTTACCAAGAAGATCAAGATCTCCTTCTCAGGAATCTAATCATTCTGGTACTTCTGTAGGGAGCTCTGTTTCTCATAGGACCTCTGCTTCTCATAAAGGGAGTCCTCTTATGAGAAGAAGTGCCAACTGCTTGAGTTTGAGAGAGCTAAGCTCAGAATAAAGAGAGAGCAATTGGCCTTAGATAGGGAATCCCTGGAGCTTCAGAGAGCTTCTAAAAAGTTGGGGCTAGAGCCCCATGGTGGCAGCAACAGTGTCCCTAGAGGTAGAGAACATACTCATGACCATAGGAACCTGAACAAGATTGTCCCTCCCTACCAGAGTGGGGATGACATCCACAAATGGATAACTGCACTGGAGAGGGCCTGTAAAGTACAGAGGGTCCCTCAGAAGCAGTGGGCAGCAATCTTGTGGCTCTCCTTTGGAGACAAAGGTAGAGACAAGCTCCTCACTGTTAGAGAAGAGGATGCTGATAATTACAAAGTCTTGAAGAGTGCTCTGATTGATGGGTTTGGCTTAACCACTGAGCAATACAGGATTAAGTTCAGAGATACCCAAAAGGCACAGACTCAAGACTGTGTTGACTTTGTAGATTGTGCTACTAAGGCTCTGCAAGGTTGGATACATGGCAGCAAGGTGCATGACTTTTTAGGATTGAACAATTTGATTATAAGGGAGCAGATCCTTAATAATTGTCAAAACCAGCTTTTACACCAGTACCTGGTGGACTCAGATCTGACTTCTCCCCAAGAATTGGGCAAGAAGGCAGATAAATGTGTCAGAACCAGAGTAATGCCAAAGAATCAGGGTGGTGACCAGAAGAAAGATTCTTCCAAGAACCAAGAGAAAGGTGGGGATAAATCCAATGATAAATCCACTACAGGGCCCCAAAAGCCCTCTTCTGGGGGTGGGTCCCAAACTCCTTCCTCCCCTGAAAAGAAACCTTATTGCCATGTCTGTAAGAAGCCTGGCCACTGGAACAATGACCCCATTTGCCCTAGGGCCAGCAATAAGGAAAATGTTCCTCCCAGCAATACTACCACTCCTCCTGGTACTACAAGTAGTAATTCCCCAGGTGGTGGTAGTGCACCCAAAAGTTAGGTGGGTTCTCATGGGGAACTGAGGTGGACCATGGTTTAGAAAGGTCCCCTCACGGGCCTCCTCAGTCTGTGATGGTGGCATGGGATTTGCCACTTTTACTGTCAGTCCTAATTCTTTGGGCAAGTACAGACAGGAGCCTCTAAATGGTCAGAAAGCTGTGGCATTCAGGGACACAGGGGCTAGTGTCACCATGGTGACAGGGAACCTAGTACCCCCTCAACAGCTTCTACCTGAGTTTAAGTACCAGGTGACCAACATTGATGGTATCAGGACAGATCATCCCATGGCCATAGTCAATCTCAGCTGGGGAGGGTCACTGGCCCAAAGAGAGTGGCAGTGTCCCCAAACTTGCCTGTAAATTGCCTGTTGGGTAATGATCTAGAGATTTCAGCCTGGGCTGAAGTTGAATACCAGGCCCATTTAAGAATGTTAGGCCTCCCTGAGAAAGTTGGTGGGACCCATAGGGCCTCAACCCAACCCCAGGGAAATTTTGGAGTGGTGAAGCCTGAAAGAATGGCCCACTCTACTCCACCAGAGAGCAGAAGGGTTGAAGAAAAGTCTTCTTCCCCCCAGACTATAGGTAAGGGTCAGCTTCCTCAGGGAACTGATCCTACCCCTAGTGAAGGAACTGCCCCAGAGGTGGTCAGGCCTGGCCTGGCAACACCTCTGATGGCAGGGGACTCTTCCAAGGTGGTACCCAGTCTGGAGCAGGTATCCTGCCCCTCTCTACCCTACCTCAATCAGCCTAGGGCTGCAGAGGTCAGGGTTGTCAGTGGACCCCTAAGGGCCCACTGCCCAGAGGAACACCCTCATCAACAGATTAGGGGCACCCAGTCTAGTAGCCCTAGCCAGGTGAAAATTCCTCAACACACTGAGGGATCCCTCTTACCATTAAATAGGGACCACCCCAGATGGACTCTATTGGGCAAGGGCAAACCTGGGACCAAATGGTTCCAAACCTACCCTCTCCCTCTAGTGTTCCAACCAAAGGGACCCAACCCCCAGCTGTAGGCAGCCAGAGGTTGACCCTTAGGGCCAGATACAACTCAGTCATGGAAAGAAAGGCCTCCATGGTGACCAGTGCTCTGAGGAAGATGAGACCAACTTTATTAGGGCCTCACTCCTGTACTCAGACACCCCACCAGCCTTTTTCTTTGCCAAAAAACACTACAGGTAGTAATCCCAACTTTTGGAGAAAATCCAATACCCTTAAGGGTAGGGACTCCTTAGTGGACCATAAGACGGGGTATCCATGCTAGTGCAGGATCTTCCTTATATGGCCACTTAGTCAATAAAGTCTCAACTGGGCAAGGTTAGCCTTATCTCCTTTCGTTTGGGGGGTGTTATGTAGGAAGGTGGAATCTGACTGCATGGTCACACCCACTTTTTCCTGGTATTTTGCTAGTTTTTGACTAGTCTGGGAACCTGCTATTCAGGACCCCAGTCTATCTGCTTTCTCCTCTAAATTGATTGCAAGTACTTTAGGTACACTCCAGATTGGATTCTGGGGTACCCTTATAAGTCCCTAGTATATGGTATACTATGTACCCAGGGCCTAGGTACCCCAGAGGCCTCCCAGGGGCTGCAGCATGTATTGTGCCACCCCGAGAGACCATTCAAAATGACACAACAGGTCTGCTACAGCAGCCTGTGTAAGGTGGTGCATGCACCCCTTACTTAGATATAGGTTCACTATATCTATCCTAATCACTGCACATATAAACCTATCAGTCACCCCTATAGCAGGCCTTATCAATCCTGAAGGCAGGGTGCTGGGTTTTATGTGAGAGGTTGCCCATGCATGAGCAGGGCCCCTCTGCAGCCTTCGGAACCTATATTCCGGGGTTGTTTGTGATGCAGCCAACCATATATACTTAAGTGCATTATAACCTCGCGGTAAACGCTAACTTTAAAACGTCTACATGGAAACATGTCGTGTTTGGTGTCAAACACCTTGGAATCATACCTCCACACCAGTAACTGGTGTGGGAGGTATGATTCCACCCTCCTAGAGGGAGAAATATGACAACACCGGTACACCCGGTACCAGCTTTCTTGATCCTGGCATCACAAAATGGATGCTGCCAGCCACAGACACGAGTCTGCCCTCCTGCTGCTGGACGAAACTCCGGCAGGGGAAGGTTGGACAATAGGTTTCCTGTCACAGGGAGGTGTGACCACCTCCCAGACAGGCTTTAGTGTATTGGGGCTGGGTGGGTGCACTCTGAGAGCAGTGGCGGCTCCCCCATTGGGGCGTGGGGGCGTCACCCCACTGCTTTCTTGCAGTGCGAGAAGCAGAAACATAAAATGGTAAAAGTACCATTTTATGTTTCTGCTTCTCGCACTGCGAGAATGCAGAAGTGCCTGGTTGTGGGAGGGAGGGTGGGCGGTCCCGCTCGAGAGCAGCGGGGGAGTGGCTTCCCCACTGTTGTGGAACCTGACTGCTTTGGTCGACCTGGGGCTGACCAAAGCAGTCATGCGCACTCTCCCTTTTCTCTATATAGGCTGCATGCAGCCTACATAGAGAAAAGGGCCTCGGATTAGGCTCCCGGCTGGGGCGCTGTGCGCCTGCACCGCACCAATCACAACGCTGCCATTGCAGCGCTGTGATTGGCGGGGGGATGGAGGCTGCCTGTGGGTGGCTTTCCTCCTGATGAGCACTGCTGCAGGAAAACGCGCGGGACGGCGGGAGTCGGGACCCGGCCGCGGAACGGTGAGTTTTATATTTTATTTTAATTTATTTAGTTTGCATCTGTGCTGACCTCACAGCTATGTACAAAGGAACTTTTCGTACCCCACGTCGTTGCTGGTTATCATGCGAGTGAGGCTGTTAGAGCGTGAGTACCTCAGGCACGCGTAAAACGCCATTAAAAACCGATGCACTACTTTTGAATGGGCCTTGGGTAGGCTAGGGGGCTCCCCTGCCCCCTTGTAGAACCTGCCTTGCGGAATAAAGCTGACGTAGGGCAAACTTCCAGTCTCGGCCGGGGGGGAGGGGGTCGCGAGCAGCATGTGTTATCAGTTATACCCACGCAGCAAATCAATTGTTTCAGTGCCTGGTTAAAGGTGATGGCAAGCCGTGTTTTCCCCTTTCAAATGTCGTCTCAGTTTTAAAGGAAATCGTTCTTTGTTCAAATGATGCGTGTGCTTTTCTTTAGCGGTGACATCGTTACCTCGGTCAAGAAAGATGCATGCCAATGTAGGTGTTCTGCTTCTGAGGGGTTGTTTGTAAATGCTGAACGGGAGTTGGTTAATCAGGAAGCAGTTTTTCAAATTCTAGACTTTATTTAGTTTGTTGACTTGATAAGACATTTATTTCACCTAAGCCGCAAATCGAGGCTGTTTAAATGATAAAGGCCTTCCTCAACCTGTTACCTGTAGGTCACTCGGAAACCTCAGTGCAGATGACAGTGCCATGGGCAGAGCTGTTATACATCTGTGGGGAGGAGTGGGTGCATAATCTTTATACATCTGTAGGGTTGGAGAGGGAGGAGTGGGTGCCTAATCTTTGTACATCTGTGGGGTCGGAGAGGGAGGAGTGGGTGCCTAATCTTTGTACATCTGTGGGGTTGGAGAGGGAGGAGTGGGTGCCTAACCTTTATACACCTGTGGGGTTGGAGAGGGAGGAGTGGGTGCCTAATCTTTGTACATCTGTGGGGTTGGAGAGAGAGGAGTGGGTGCCTAATCTTTGTACATCTGTGGGGTTGAAGAGGGAGGAGTGGGTGCCTAATCTTTGTACATCTGTGGGGAATTCCTATCAGTAGAGCTTTAAATAGTCCAGTCTCATCCGTACAGGAGATTGAATTAATATCTTAACATCTGCACCGGGGAAAGTTTTGATTACTCTACTTCTAATTGCTGCTTCTAATTACTTTATTCCAACTTGACTTCATGTGTTAGGTCATTTAAATGTATTATTATTTGAATTTCTCAAATTTGCTTTAAAATGCACAATTTGTCCACTTTTTCAAAATTTTCTCAGGGGATGAACCCCCCCGAGCCTACCGTAGGTTGTTCTGGCTCGCGCGCTATGCCCGCTCGCCACAGTGCAATACGACAATTATTTTACGCCCACCACTTTCAAATGTCTCCAGCCGCCACTGTCTGAGAGTGCTTTCATGTCTGCACTGGGGGCACATTTGGTGTCCCTGTGCATAGTCCAGCTCAAACCGGTTGCAGGAGCCATTTGCTGCTGCTCTAGCGCGAAACTGGACAAAGGACATGGGTGTAGCCACCCCTCTGTCCTGACCCTCCCATAGGTGGGTCCCCAGAGTTTGTCCCACCCCTTCCTTGGGTATAAAGTAGGAACGACTGAAGAAATCTCCCTTGGAGTAAAGGAGTTACTCCCCTGCAAGGCAGGCACCTAAACGCATCTGACCGGGTTGCATCTCCCGAGCTCTTGAGGACTCCGAAGATTTCTGCAACACAGGAGGTGGGTTCCCGAGGTCTCTGAGGTTGATCTGCGCTCTCAGCAATTCTGAGGCCCGTATCCCTCGTGGGGACCGTGCAACCCGTACCCCTGTGCACCGTGTACATTTGCAGCAGCATATGCTTTTCGGCGGTCCCTGAAGCTGTGCATTGGGCTACTTGTAGTCCTGACTCCGAGCAGTAATTCCACCGAAGATTTCCGGCCTACACTCCACGAGTGTTCCGTGGGCTGGTATTTTGTGATTCAGCTCGAGGTCCCTTCGCGATCCCTGGTCCGTTGGCCTGTGGGTCCCTGTGAAGGTAACTTTGACTTTCCGTGGGCTTTCCTGGTTGCTCCAGACGTGCCCTGACTCTCCATAGCTTGGAGAGTCCCCAGGACCTTGCTGGTCCTCACCGAAGCATCTTTCCTCTGACCGCGTGGGTTGCAGTTGCCAAGGCTTGTTGGTGTTCAATCCGGACACTGACCCCCCAGCACTCAACATCCTTCGTGGGACAGCTCACCTCCGGACGTTGGTCGTCATCGACGTCTCCTGGTCCCCGTGGCTGCAGAGTCAAGCTTCACCTCTCCTCACCTGAAGCACCCGACATCGGTGGGCATTCGTCTATCTTGCCCCTGGTCACTGTGAAGTGACCCAGACTCTGTCCCCTCTGCTTTCAGGTTCTTCTCATCTCCGATCCAGGCTTGGATCACACCGGACACTTTTCATCTTCCCGGCAGCAGTACTTTTTCGCATCACGCCATTGAAAACGACGAAGGTTTCCGACATCACTTGACCCCTATGCACCCGGCTCCTCTGGGATAGGTAACACGGGTAGCTCGGTACTCTCAAGGGTGCTGGCCTTAGAACCTTCTATGTTTAGCTGGGTTTGCTTAAAGTCCTCTCCGAAGTGTCCTTAATCTTTAAATTTCCAACCGCGACTTTCCCATAGAGTTGTACGAGCTCGCGCCTGTGTTCACACACTGCACCCGTCCTCCGTGGGTCCCCTGTGTCACTACTTTGGGTGGTTCCTTGGGGTCCCAGCGATTCTACGTGCTCTAGGCAGTGTCTAGTCAAGTCGTGGTTGTTATACCACTTTCTTAGTATATGGTTTGGTCTCCCCCTGGAGCCCACTGTGTATTGTGCTATTTACTGTCGTTCTAGTGATTTAATATTGTGTGCTTTGTTCTCTAATCTCATAAAGAGGTTAGTAGAGAGTGTTTAGTAATAAATACATATATTTTATATATTCCTTGTGTGGTTCTCCTTTCATTTGGTAATTCAGGAGGTTATGATCTGGTAAAACAGGCTGCTTTACATTCCTTCGAGACTTAGCCTGAAGGCTGCTCTCCATAGCTACCACTAGGCTAGCTTTCAATAAAGGTTGTCTTTAACCTAATCATCAATAAGGGTCGTTTGGACTGGTGCAAGGTGCCCACTTTAATTAGTGGACAGCATATACCAGGCCAACTTCTCACACCCGGACCTCCTTCACCGGTCTATCCGTCCACATCTCAGACTGCCTTGCAGACCGGACCTCCTCAAAAAGTTCAGAGGTTAACTACTACACCCCAGCCTGTCATCTTTGAGTTTGGCAGCATGGCTCCTGAGATAGTTCAGTATGGTCATTTAAACCTGTCTCAGGATTATATGGACATCCTAAAGGAAGCCAAGCGATCATCTACACGAACAGCTTATGCTTTTAAATGGAAGCTATTCTGTATTTGGTGCTCTTCTAACCAGTTTGATCCCACTTCCTGCCAGGAAGAAGCTATTCTTCCCTATTTATTGTCTCTCGCCAAGTCGGGCCTCCAATACTCTTCAATAAGAGTCCATCTTTCTGCTCTTACAGCATATTGGAAAAGTCCTTCACAAATCTCTTTCTTTAGGATTCCAGTCATTAAAGTCTTCCTAGAGGGGTTAAAGAAGGTTTTTCCTCCCTTTAGACGCCCTTCCCCTCCATGGGAGCTGAACGTAGTACTGTCTTGTCTCATGCTTCCTCCCTTTGAGCCCATCCACAAAGCCTCATTACAGCATCTCACATGGATAACCGCTTTCCTAGTGGTCATTACATCAGCGAGGAGAGTTAGTGAGATTCGGGCTCTTTGCACTCATGAACCTTACACTGTGTTCCATTCCGGTAAAGTAGTGTTACGCACACATCCTAAGTTTCTCCCTAAAGTGGTCTCAGATTTCCACGTGAATCAAACCATTGCTTTGCCCATGTTTTTTTCAAACCCTTCATCTCCAGCGGAGAGGTCTCTCCATTCACTGGACTTGAAAAGGGTACTAAAATTCTATTTGGACAAGACTAAAGCCATTCGTAATTCTCAACAATTGTTCATCAATTATGGCCCAGTCCGCACAGGGTTAGCGACTTATAAACGATCACTCTCTAGGTGGATTGTCTCTTGCATTCTCTGCTGCTATCAACTAGCCAATAAATCCCTTTTTGGTAGGCCCAAAGCTCACTCTACCAGGGGTAAGGCAGCTACTGCTGCCCTATTGAAGAATGTTCCTTTAGCAGATATCTGTAAGGCAGCGACATGGAGGTCTATCCATACATTCACTAAGCATTACTGCCTTGACACAGATGCCAGAGCGGATGCACAAGTAGGTCAGTCATCCCTCCGGAATCTTTTTTCTTAACGGAGGCTTCACATTTGGTACTTTTCTGTGCCCCTTAAGGGGGGTTGAGCTTGCTACTCTATTCATCGCTTATGACTATACATTAAAATCCCCTACGAGAGAAGGTATAGTTTCTTACCTGTAATTCTAGTTCTCTCGTAGGGGTATCTCCATGATAGTCATAAGCAGCCCTCCCTCCTCCCCGGTGGAGTGGGCACATTATCTCATGCTCCGTTTACTATCAGGTGTCTATAGCCTTCAAAAAGAACTGAGGTAACTGCCTCTGGCTGAGCATGATGGGATATTGGTGGTCTCTCTGCTCTTAAAGGCACCGTTTTCTTTTTCTATACTTATAATGGCGCCAGACACTTCTTCATATCGGTCTATTCATAGCAAAAGGCTATGTGAAGGTTCTTTTTCTGTGCTATTACAAAAAAGATATATTCTGAGAGCATATATTCTCACAGTCCCTTCTTTTGCCATTACAAGATGAAGAACTCTGACCTCTGTGGCCTTATCCTAGACTGTATTATGCCATTCATAAGTGACTTTTTCAAGGCCTTCCCGAAGAAAGGCAAACTTCATCACTTAAGCACGTATTTGGATAAAGTGCTCCGGGGTCCCCGCACATGGGCGGAACTATTCATCGCTTATGACTATCGTGGAAATACCCCTACGAGAGAACTAGAATTACAGGTAAGAAACTATACCTTCTGTAGCAATACTGTCTATCTTGGACTCTAGAGAGAGTCTAGAACGCTCAATGGCTTGGAGAATGGCATCCGATCTATCTTCAGGTGACGAATTTCATGGGGTCTGAGATCGCTGTTGTTCCCTCTCTGCTGCCGAAGAGGCCCGTCAGGAGGTTCTGGAGTTTATTCCCCTGGAGCGCCCCATCTCAGCCTGTCGCTCAGTGTCGTAGCTCCACGCCTCTGTCCTGTATTTATTGTGTGAGCGCTTTGTTGTGTGACACCAATGAAATAGAAAGCCTCTCTTCCTACCTAAGCAGATGATTAGGTAGTCTTGCTCCTGCGTGCCAGCGTTACTTAGCAGGGCTGAGCTTCAGTACGGAAGTATCATCCAGCTCTGTGTATGTCCCTGTAGAGCCTCCTATCCAACAATACGTTCCTGAAAGGCCTTCTTTGGTTTAAGCTCCCCTGCCTCCTGTTGCCACTATCATGTGGACCCTGCCACACAAGCCCGATACCACACAAGGCTTTGGCATGCAGCTCAGCTGTCCCAGGCAACAACAGTGAACGCAAGCAGAAGGGGTGAAGTATCAATGCCCGGTCCCAGGGGGCCCCCGTACCTGCAGCTCTTGTCCAAGCGTGTCTTTTCTCCATAGCTTGGCCTCAGCACCGATGCTATCCCGGTGTATAAGTCTCTTCTCTGCGGTGATTATATTTAAGATGTATCACCACCGTTGATTTCAGGCCCCGGCTGCGGCAGTGTTTTATCCCCCCACTGTCTGTGCTGTTCCCACAGTTACCGCTCCTCTGTACCCAGGGGGGGGGAAGGTATTCGGGCTAATGCAACATCCCTGGCACCCCTCCGGCCCACTTGGTGGTCGGATCCCGGGGCTGCTACACAGAAACCGGGCGCTCCGTTCTGCTGCTAGTCGACCTCACCTCAGCTCCCGCGGGTATTGCGCAGACTCAGCCGCCACAATCCTTTTCTCCGGTGTTCCGCTGTGGTGGCTCGCCACTCCGACCTGTGAGCCCGATCGTGTCCCAGCCGGGCCCACTAGCGCAACCACAACAGCGTACGCCGTCCACGGCCCGGGCTCGATCAGCAAGCAGAGCCCGCCGCTTCGTCCAATCTCTCCGATTTGACTCCACCGAGGCACCAGCACACTCAGTTTAGCTCGGGATACATCAGGTGTATTTCAGGCCGTCAGATGGCGCTCGATGTGGGATATAACGGAGTGATAATATTGGTGTGCGGCGGAGCGAGATTAAGTCGCGTCCGCCATCTTGCTCGCGCCAGCCACCATAGGGCAATATAAATCTTCTTTTATACTGCAGATCTTGTAATACTTTTGAGTAAAGAACTCTCTCCATTTCAGTTGGACACACTTGCTTGATAATGTGGATATTGTACTGGGCAGCTCTCCTAACATAATTTTACCACAAATCAACCATTTTAGCTATATAGGCTGTTCAATTTACTGCCTAACACAGGTCTTTCAAAACATTTCCAGGTAAAACATCGACCAGATCTTATCAGTAATTTTTATGTTCGAGGCATGTGAGCTTTAGATCACATGCTGTGCATAGCCTGCCATCTAGTGTTGGGTCCAGATGTTTGCACTTTGTTTTCGTTCGAAGAAGTCTTTTCCAGTCACGAAGTAGGTGACTCCTCGTTTCGGTGATAGTGCGCATGGGCTTCGACTCCATTGTTAGATTGTTTTTTTCCGCCATCGGGTTCGGATGTGAATTGCTGCGCTCCGGTTCGGCACCGTTTCTCGGGTTCCCTTCGACGCGCAATCCACTACCCTCGACGGTATTGTTTCGCAATTGCGTTTCCCATTCTCCGCGTAACGTTTCGGCTTAAAGATCTTCGATCGGAAAACTCGTGGAGGGCCGTTGGGCCTACCCGCGCTGGGCTCTCTAGCAGTCGATGGAACAGACTCCATTCAAGCTCTGTCCCGGGTGTTGCGCCAAGTTTTCGCGCACCGACCTGCACGAAGTGTGCAATCTGTTTGTCCCCGGAACACAATGAGAAAGAGTGCGACGTGTGCCGATTGTTTCGATCAAAGAAGACGCTTTGTGACCGTCTGGCTCGACGTCACGAGATGCAACACCAAGGCGGCTCCGTACCGGACATCTTCGGCGAAGATTCCGACTGAGAAGAAACACACCCTCAAGGAGCCAAGGAAGAGGAACATGTCTCCGTGTCCGAAGCCGACTCCGGCATGGAAGAACAGGAGCAAGTTACACGGGGTCAGAGTACCGTGAGTACAGAAACCCCCTTGCCCCAACAACCAAAGACAAAAAAGGCTCCGGTCCTTCCTCTGCCTGCGGGCCAAGGTTGGCACCGAGAAAAAGTTTCGAGCACCCCGCCCGCGGGCCCGGCGCCGAAACACAAAGCAAAGCCTTCCAGCTTGGGCTCGAGCCGACCCCATGCAGGCGCCGAGCCGAAGTCCTCAGCGCCGAAATCCAAACATGTCCTGGTCCACGTTCCTTCTTTGTCGAAGCCTAAATCTTCGGTACCGAAGAGTTCAGAGCCAAAACTTTCGATGCCGAAAACTGCAAGTAAACATAAAAAGACTCTGACAAAAGAGCCTCGGTCTGATGTTACACCTTCAGATCCGAAACAAAAAGAACCGGTTATTAACCCAGATACTGGACATATTCATGCCAAATTGCCTGAAAAAAGGAAATTGGCCCAACAGGATGAGCACCACATGCCCCTAAAGAAAAGGGATGTGGGTACAAACCCTTCACCACCTTATGTGCCACCTCCTTCACCTACTAATCCTCAATTACTCATCACACCCACTAATACACCACCACCACTATCACCTGACCCACAGGATGAAAGGGATGGAGATGAGGATAGGCCACAATATGTTTACCCATGGGAGGATTATGATACTGATCCACACACAGATACTGACCCTGACTTGTACCCGTCCAGGCCATCACCACCTGACGACAATATAGGCTACATTGAGCTTCTTAATAAGGCTGCTAATTACCATGGGTTGGAGCTACATAAGGAGGCTTTAGAGGAGGACTTCTTGTTTGAGACTTTAAGCTCCACTCAGAAAACTACACATACACTACCAATGCTTAAGGGGATGCTTAAGCATGCAGATGAGGTTTTTAAAGACCCTGTAAGGGCAAGAATCATCACGCCCATGGTTGAGAAGAAATATAAGCCAGCACCTACTGACCCTGCCTACATCAAGGGTCAGCTGCCCTTAGACTCTATTGTGGTTTCTAATGCTCGCAAGAGAGCTAACTCACAGACCACAGGTGAGGCCCCTCCTCCTGATAAAGAGTCCAAGTTAATTGAGGCCTCTGGCAAAAGGGTAGCCTCACAAGCAGCTAATCACTGGCGCATTGCTAATGCTCAGGCTTTGCTAGCCGGATATGATAGGGCTCATTACGATGAGCTAGAAAAACGTATGCAATTTCTGCCTGATGAGCACAAATCTAAAGCAAATTATCTTATCCAGGAGGGCAAACTTATCACCAATACCTCCATCAAGTGCGCATTAGATGCAGCAGACACAGCAGCGCGCGCAGTAAACACCAGCGGACTGCTACGTAGACATGCATGGTTGGGAATTTCAGGTTCAAACCTGAGGTACAGGCCTCCATTCTCAATCAGCCTTTTGATAAGGAACACCTCTTTGGTCCAGCAGTGGAGACACCTCACTGAAAAAAATGAAGGACACTGAGGTCGCAAAGTCCATGGGGGCTTTACAGTTACCTGAGAGTAGAGTTCCTTTCGGCGCTCCTTTTACAGGGGTGGCTCCAAAAATATTACCACAGAAAATCCCTCCTCCTCTTACAAGGGCAACAACCAATCGCCCTCATCAAGAGGCTATTTTAGAGGAGGTTTTAGAGGAAACAATGGTAAGGGAAGAGGCAGAGGCAACTCCACACGCACTTCCCCCGCAAATAACAAACAGTGACTTCCTTCCGCTACCCCCGATCATTCCACTCCTGTAGGGGGACGTCTCTCTCAATTTCTCCCGGTCTGGAACACCATCACCTCAGACAAATGGGTTTTACAAATGGTTACTGCCTGGAACTTACAAACACTCCCCCAAACATTCTTCAAAGATCACACGCAATGTCACAGGAGCATCTTACCCTTCTAAAAAAAGAAGTTCTATCTCTGTTGGAGAAAGGAGCGATAGAACCAGTCCCATTAAAACATCAAGGGACCGGACGGAGTATACTCAATGTACTTCTTGATTCCCAAAATGACGGCTCTCTCAGGCCTATACTAGACCTCCGAGAACTAAATCTATACATTCAGTCGAACCACTTTCACATGGTCACACTCCAGCAAGTACTACCGCTCCTTCAACAAGGCGACTTTCTGTCCACTCTGGACTTAAAGGACGCCTATTTCCATATCCCAATACACTCTGCTCACCGCAAATACCTCAGGTTCGTAGTAGCAGGCCAGCACTATCAGTTCAAGGTGCTCCCATTCGGAGTAACTACAGCACCCAGGGTTTTCACCAAGTGCCTGGCAGTAGTCGCAGCTCATCTTCGAAGACAACACATTCATGTCTTCCCATATTTGGACGACTGGCTCATAAAAGCCAGCTTGCAAAAAAGCTGCCTACGTCACACTCGCAAAACAGTGCAATTCCTCCACGATCATGGATTCACAGTAAATCTGTCCAAATCCCAGCTACATCCATCCAACACACAGGCGTATCTGGGAGCCACAATAGATACACAAAAGGCTTTGGCCTTCCCCAATCCGGCCAGAATCCGCAACATGCAAACTTTACTCTGTCAGTTTCAGCCTCAACACTCATTGCCAGCTCGAGTGTTCATGCAGTTACTAGGGATGATGGCATCTTGCATTCTAATAGTCCCTTACGCAAGACTCCAGATGCGTCCTTTTCAGGAGTGCTTAGCACGTCAGTGGAACCAGGCTCAGGGTCTCTTATCAGATCTAGTGTTGGTGGAAGGCCGCACCCATCGCTCTCTGCAGTGGTGAAATACACAAAACCTTTCAAAAGTGCGGCCCTTCATAGACCCGGTTCCACAGATAGTGCTAACAGCAGACGCATCGCTCACTGGTTGGGGAGCTCATCTCCAGACGCATACAATTCAGGGCATGTGGAGCCTGCAGCAAAAGCAGCTTCACATAAATCATCTAGAGCTGCTAGCGATTTTTCTAGCGCTCAAAGCGTTTCAAGTTCATCTAGTAGGCAAAGCTGTCCTGATCCGTACAGACAACATGACAGCAATGTACTACATACAAAATCAGGGGGGCACACACTCTCTCCAGCTGTCACAACTAGCACAGACCATCTGGAGATGGGCCATACGCCACAAACTGTTTTTCCTTGCAGAACACCTTCCAGGAGTAAACAATCAGATTGCAGATCTGCTCAGTCATCAAAGAACACAGATCCACGAATGGGAACTCCACCCTCAAGTTCTCCTCCCATTCTTCCAAATGTGGGGTTTTCCGGTCATACATCTGTTCGCCACAAACCTAAACGCAAAATGCTCAAGCTTCGCATCCAGACATCCACATCCATTGTCCAAGGGCAATGCACTATGGATGAATTGGTCAGGGATATTTGCCTACGCTTTTCCGCCTCTCCCACTCATTCCATTAGTGGTTCGGAAGCTCAGACAGGCGTCCCTGACATTAATCCTAGTTGCTCCCACATAGGCCCGACAACCCTGGTTCACAACCCTTTTGGAGCTCTCAGTAGTTTCTCACCAAAAACTACACCTCACTCCCAATCTTCTCACTCATAGCCATGGAGAGATAAGACATCCAGATCCCAGCCATCTTGTGGCAGCAAGAACAATTACAGTGATGACCAACACTGTGTATTTATTGTCTTTATCCTAAACATAAGTGAATTGCAAGATCTGCAAGTCTTTCTCCACTAAGACTCTTACGACAGAGAAAGGAGATTAGCATTATGTCTGATGAATAAAGATGATTTTCCTCCTCCTAAAGGAGATGCCCCCTCTTCAGGGGAAGAGTCCGCGAGAAATGCCACCAAAGCACTTCCATGAAGGCAGCGCACAAGAGGAGACTTTTACAGTTCCCTGAGCATGATCTATTTTGTACAGCACTTGCAGCTAGCTCCTCTGCTGACAAGTCAGAACCTAAGCGCTGCAGAGACTCCCCTGTGACACAAAAGAGGAAACCTTGTCTACGACAAGATCGTCGACGTCAAAGACGTTCACTCCATTGTTGACGGCGAAGATACCATCGACGACTACACCGTGGAGGACGACTTGGAGCATTCCGTTGACGACACCATTGGCGTCGAACATGCCATTGACAGCAAGGAGACTGTTGATGATGACCATACCGTCGACGAAGACCACCATACCGTTGACGACTGTCCATACCGTCAACGGTATCACCATTGAGAACCACCAAGTTAAAAAAAAGACATGGGAGGAAATGTTTTTTCACTGTTGAGGAGCACAGATATGCCCCCAGTACAATTATTGCAGTCAGACCAGGAAGAAGAGGATAGTGATTATGGCTCACTGACAGCTTACAGCCCAACGCAGTTGGATGTCAGATATGTCCCAGGTTTTGAAGAGGACGAATGGACGATAAGTCCTGCAGTGAATATGTTTGTTAGCAGGAGTATAAGTCTGGAATGGATTTAAGGCAAAAATCACCTACATACTATACAGAGCAAGATGTGCTCCAAGTGCCAATGACCTTCTTATCAACATTGCAACAGATCATTGGATACTTTTACTAAGTTATTACTGCAGCAACCAACTAATAGTCCTAGCATGGGCTTGCCTGCTGCTCCCATCCTCCCTTCTCCTCATCCTGTTCCTTTAACAGTTTTACCTCCTACGCAGCCATCACCACTACCTCCTCCTCCACCGTCAAGGGATCTGTCCATGGAGAAGACATGGATTAGGTTTACTCTAATAGTTCTACCCATTCTGATATAGGAGGAGAGCAGGGTGAACTACCACCAGATTTTGATGAAAGCGATGATTATGGCAGAGATTGTATTTTCCCAAGTAGAAACGATTTTACAAGATGCTATGAATGATGGCTCTAAATTTCAGTTGTTGATTAAAAGAGCTGCCACGCAATTCAACCTAACATGACCTCTGTAGCTCAACCATACCTATTCTTGATTGTGTCTGCTCAGAACGTCTGAAATTAATTAAGAAACCTGCTACCGTTCCAGCTGTGATACCTCTTCTGGAAAAGAAATACAAAGCCCCAGATTCAGCTCCAGCTTGCCTCACTGGTCATACTTGACCAGACTCTGTAATTGCAACAGCGGCTCAAAGAAGAACGAAGACCCCAATAAGGTTGTCATCTAGTCCGCCAGACAAGGATATCAAACGTATTGACAATCTGGGATGGAGAATTTCCTCTAATGCAGCAACATCAATTAAGATAGCCTTGGCGATTCTAGGTCGTTATGATCACCAGATGTGGCATGACATAGCCCCTGGAACTAACTTCCTCGTTCATTATTGACGCAGCAATAGATGCTTCAAATATAGGTTTTCACCAGTTGGCAGGATGGACTGTGCTAAGGAGGAAAAATGGGTTAAAATCCACAGCCTCCCGCACTGATGTCCAATCTAAAATATTAGACGTACCATTTGATGAGAACTCTTTTTAGTAAACATGTTGATGAGGCTTTGCAAGGCCTTAAAACAGACACTGATACAGCGAAGGTGTTGGGGCTGTTGCAGTATCTTAGATTTGGGACATCTACTTTTAGTGGCTCACAAACATCACAAACTTTCAGAGCAAGATTCAATTAGAATAGAGGTCAAGGACACTCCTATTATCCTCAAAGACAGTCTGGATATGACAAAGGATACTCCTTCAATCGAAATCAAAGGCAAACTTACAGGAGGTCTACAGGAAGAAAGAGGGGTTCCTCACAAGTACCAACCAATGATAATAAGAAGATAGCCTGACCCCCAGCACGAGAACTTCCCTTTTTTATCCTGCATGGAAAAAAGAACATTAAAAAAGTGGGAATTACAATTCGTCCAGTCATGCTATACGTTGGAGTTCATTCAGAGATCCCCCCAGTTTGTCCACCAAGAAATCCCCATCCGCGTCATTGGAAGGAGCTGCAAATAGAAATTCTCATGCTTTTTTCCAAAGGAGCCATAGAAATTGTCACCAAATCCCAAAGGAATCAAGGTTTCTATTCCAGGTTCTTTCTAATAAAAAGGAAGGACAGTTCAATGGAGGCTGATATTGTATCCCAGAGTGCTGAACAAGTTTCTAAAGAAACAATCATTTTGGATGCTTTCCCTGCAAGAAGTCCTCCTGATGATGCAGGAAAGGGATTTTTTTAACCTCCCTGGACCTTCGGCATGCTTCCTTCCACTCATTCATTGAAAACACAGGAAGTATCTTTGGTTTTCAGCAGCGGTACAACACTACCATTTCAAGGTGCTCCCCTTTGGGCTCAAGTCAGCACTGAGAAGATTCACCAAATATCTCACTCCAATTGCCGCTTTTCTCAGGAGATAAGGTCACATGGTGTTCCCATACCTGGACGACTGGTTAATCAAAGCACATTCCAGAGAGAAACTAAAAGCTTTCACGACTGCTTGTATCAATTTCTTCTGGAGATTAGGTCTTGCGTTGAACAGGGAGAATTCATTGGTGGTACCCCAAACAAAGATCCAATTTCTGGGAGCAACACTCGACACTCAGTTGGGGAAAGCCTTTCAATCGGCAAAAAGAGTGAGAAAGTTACAGTCTATGTCAAAGACTATTGCTGGAAAGCAGTCAATCAAAGTGAGGCAATATGTCTTTGATAGATATGATGACACCATGTATAGGTCTCATTCCGTTTTGCATGCTTTATATGAGACCTGTTCAGCAAGAGTGGAATTTACAATGTAAGCAGGTGGAAGGCTCATGGGAAGATATGGTCCATGTCGCAAGGCGCTTGAAACAAGCTCTGATCTGATGGAGGATTCCAGAAAACCTAAATGCAGGAATTTCTTTTCTACCAATAACGGAAAGGCTATAACTCACCACGGATGCTTCCATGGACGGATATGGAGCCCACCTGAAATGGATTTCAATCCGAAGCCTTTTGTCAGATGCAGAGAAAAAACTCCACATCAGTGTGTTGGAAGTTTGTGCCATAAGACTAGGCTTACAAGCGTTCCTCCCCAGTTTGACAGATCAGCCGCGCCTAATCAGAACAGACAATACAACATCCATGTTCTACATAGCCAAGCTGGGAGGGACAAGGCTCAATATCTTTTCAGAAGAAGCTCAGCTGCTGTGGAACTGGGCCATTTCTCACAAGATAGACATTGCAGTGGAACATCTGCCTGGCTACCAGAATGATCAGGTGGATGCGCTCAGCCGGCAAATGACGGATTATCACGAGTGGGAATTAGAACAGAAACTGGTGGATTACATCTTCAATCAGTGGGATCACTGGGGTCACCCCATAATCGATCTGTTTGCTACTGCGAACAACATACAATGCCCATGCTTCGCAAACATGTTTTGGCATCCAGGGATGATGGACAATGCTCTTTCGATCATTTGGGCTACGATATTTGCCTACGCCTTTCCTCCTGATTACCAGGGTGTTGAAGAAAGCAAAAATAGACCATTGCAATCTAATCCTCTTTGTTCTGTGTGGCATCAACAGTACGGCTACAGTGAGCTGCTGCAGTTGGCAGCGCGTCTAGCCATTCCTTTGAAGGTGCTTCCCAGGATATTGTCCAGACAGACATCAATGAGAGATTCTTCACCATGGTCCTAAGTTGCTGAATTTGATAGTATGATGCCTGACCATCTAGAATTTGGCCATCTGGATATCCCACAAGAGTGTAAACAGATTCTGGCGCAGGCTCGTGCTCTAGCGACTAATAAGACTTACAATGGTAAGTGGAAACGTTTGTGTCTGGTGCAGGATTAATGATCATCATGCGCTTCATATAAAGCCTTCTCAGATCCTGCTATATTTGTTAAGTTTGACCAAGAGTGGTCTCAAATATTCTTCATAGGATTATTAAACAATTTATGAAAGGTCTCTTCAGAGCTTTTCCACCTCTGACATCCTCCAGTTCAATGGGAGCTTCATACAGTCCTCCGTCAGCTGATGTCACCTCCTATGGAGCCGATACATAGAGCGTACCTAAGATTTGTTTCATGGAAGACAGCGCTACTCTTAGCTCTGACATCCGCTAGGAGAGTGGGAGAGATTCAGACATTCACCAATCATTCAGTCAGTCACAATACTGTATTCGGTTAATTCACACCATAAAAGTGCACACAGTGTAAACAGATCAGTAAAATTTACATAAATAATCATCATAAAAACACACATAAAAATCTCTATAAAAATACAGCATCCAAAGCTTAACACACATCAAGCATGTTTTTCAGACAACACGTCTCTTCCTCTTCCTAACAGCAGCAACCAGGAAATTAGAAACCCTAAAATATACAGAAGGACTAGTTAACATCTGCAGATAAATTAGCGCAGGTCTGACTTGAGAAAAACCTCTATCTTTTAATAAAGGTACTATTAAACGTTGACAGAGAGCACAGTAATGATCGCACAACATCATAAAGTGCAATGTATCCTGTGTGGAAAAAGTGTCACAAGAGCATTGGACCAATTCATCAACCTTATGCTACCCTTGAGGTTCTGCAAGGATACAATGCAGAAGATCCAATCTAAACCTTGTTACTAGAAAACAATGGTAGGGGGATTGTAACAACAGATAAATAAGCTTCTTCTGATTGTCAAGTTTTTAACAGACTAAAGGGCCGTGCCGTTGGTTTAAGAAGCTCACTTGCTTCACTCTCTGCACATATAATAGTAAGATAGTGTCTCTACACCCATGTCAGATCTCTCTTAGTGAGCCCATTAGGTTACCCAAGATAATTCAGGACGTTCCACTTTCTCTGCTACGTTTTTTATGTATCAAAACCAACTAATATAATTTGCTCTCTCAAGGGACAGTCAGTCATTCACAGTGATCTGATTCGGTTCAACATTGGGATTGGCCCATATCTTGATCCAGCACATTAATGGAGCTAATGACCCCAAATCAGAAATATACCCCATACCCAATTCCTGATGAACGATAAGAGGGTACAGTTTGGGGGACAGAAAGTAGATTTCTCATAAACGTATTCTGTGTACAAATGTAGGTCACCGAATACTTATGTCCCCATATATAGGCCCCGTAGCAAGCAATAGCAATACATTTTTCCTTATAAATTTTCAATATGGCTTGAACTGGTTTGGTCCCCAGCCTTTTAGTGAAATCGAGGACTGAGTTTATTTTTCCTTTTCTCTGTGGGCCCATGTAGCCCTATCATCGAACAGTACTCCCAGATACGAGAAGGTAGTTACTCTTGTTATTTCAATACCCTGTCCATACTGGGTTTTCTGTTTCCTGTTTTTTGGGCCCATTGTCATTACATGTGCAAAACTGTTGTTCAAGTCAAATGACATCATAGAATCAATAAAAGAATTAAACAATTGTTGGAGCCATGCAGCAGTCCTTGCTATTAACACTGCATAATCTGCATATAGGAGCGCAGGTTTTAGCTGGGTACCCGCCTGGGTAATGTCACTACAGGCTGTGCATAAAACCGGTCCCAAGTTGTTAATGTATAGTGTAAATAAAAGTGGGACAAGTATACACCCTTGCGCCCCTGTGATCCTATTTGGTTGAAGAAAGACTCCCTACCTGGTTGTATCTCATGGCGGCAAAAAGATCCCTATGGAGCTCATGTAAACAATTTAAGATGTTATGATCAATCCCCATATTGATCAGCAACAACCACAGTTTAGATCTATTAACACTGTCAAATTCCAAAGTTATGTACATAAAGGCCATGTGAAGTGAACTTTTTTGCCCACAGTGTATTTTCCCATTAAAAGCTGTAGGTTAAGGCACTGGTCTATAGTACCTTTCCCTGAAGCCATATTGTAGATTAGAAATTACATTATGCTGTTCTAGCCAATTGGACATCTACCTAAAACTTTAACTACTCAGTCAGTAAGGGTAATTGGTCTATAACATTGTGGGTCTGACCTCAAATCGGTAAGTGTGGTGAATACAGGTGTTCAGCCCCAGGTACCTGCGCAGGCGCACCCAGGCCCAACTGGTGGTTTGTAGGGTGTGAATTTCGGCCGGAGATCTCCTAAGCCCACATGGAAGGATAGTGGAGCGTGTATAAGGACAGGCTTGCGTGTGCTCAGGCTTCAGGAACTGAAGGCGTGCATCCGGGTGGTACCAAAAGTAGGCGTAGTGTGCCTCCGCCAATGTAGTTAATGACCTTGACAAGGATTCCCTTCGAGCTGACTCACCCAGTGTATCGAGCAGTTTAACTTCAGCTGCCCCGTCTCCCAGGGACCCTTTCTCATGCTGCTCAATCGTGCCAGATGAGACCTTTTCTGGCCCCCAGCCTAACTTCTCTGCACTCTGAATCTCCTCAGATAGGGCTCCCACAGCTGATGTTAGATGTGATATAATGGACACACAGTTCCATGGAACTTTATCTTTGTCTTGTATCAGGGTTACTAGATAGTTTACACTTACCCATAGTTGGAGTCAGAGGATAAACGAAAGAGTGCTGGCCCAGCCTTTTCTGGACGATGATGGGTGCAGCTCAGGCCCTGGCACATCCCGCGTCGCGGGAGATCTCAAGACGCTTTATAGTGCTTGGGTGTGATGCCGTGCGTCGGCTCCCCTCCTCTGGGCTTGGAATCCTGGAACTTTATGTCCCCACTTGCGGCAACAAGGCAGTGTCCAGCAAAACCGCTTCCTGATTAGTTAGGGATTCCTTAATTCGGCCCGCCTCCCTGAGGGTTGCACCTTGCCAGAACTCACGCGGCCCACCAGCGTAATCAGTCGCTGCGACCACTGATCGGCGCACCATTCGTTGGCCCGCTCGTTAAGCCGGTCGTTGACGAGCCCACGCCGCTCAGGTTAGTCCTCTCCTCCTTTTGACCCACACCTTGCTTGGGGTCCCGGGGCCTCAGTTAAATTTATTTAGGCTCTCCTCTTTTTCTCCTTCTCAGAAATTACTCCTATAGCCCTGGTTGATACGGGCTTCTCTGGTTACGGAGCGCTTAACAATTCTGGAACTCTACGGCTCAAAACCAACCAGCATGAGCCTCCACTACACAAGGTTCCCTCCACCACGTAGTGATACTGCGATTTCACCACAGCACCTACTTATTGATAGGTGCGTCCTTCCTCTAACCAATGGATTCTTTCCCCTTCCTTGCGCCCTCAGCATGCTAATTTTTTACCATTTCTCTGTTTAATCAGGGTTATTCTGGATGCCCTTGATTCCCTTCTCTCATCCTACTGAAGGGATCATCCCACTTGGATTGACTTCTGCAATCCTTGTTGCCCCAGGCAAGTCAACCTTCCTCTGTCAGATTAACCTTCTTCAAGCCCATATACGCTTTCCCTTGATTCTTATACATATATTTTAATTCCAGATATCTGGTGCTCATGCCCAGTCCTGATGACCTCACATTGCCAGAGGTCGAAACGCCGTAGACAATAGACCTATATAGACTAGTAATATAATATATTACAATGGGGGGTACACCACTCAATCACCCATCAGGGAGTTGTAGAAATACTTTTTGGGGGGATGGGAGCCTATGAATCCTGGGCATTTATGAAACCTTGAGACCACGGAAAATTTAGGATAGTGTAGCCTGTTGGATCCCACAACAATTTCTTACCCAGAATGCCCTGCAAACTTCAAACTTTGGCTAAATCACACATTTTCCTCAAATGTCTGTGAGTGAAATTTCTGAAAAGTGCCTACCATCCAGCAGCCCCACAGTTTCCCTGATAAAAATTGAACCTCATTTCTGTGCCTAGTATGCTTACTCCGGCATTGGCATGGGCATCCCACCCCATTTTGGTTCCACCAGGCTTTTTGTCCCACTTGGAGGCAGATTGTGGGGGCCTAAGGGACCTAAAGGCCACTAGACACCTGGAAAAAATGTTCCAAAAAAGGGATAGGTTTCTAATGTTCAGAAATGCATACGTTTAGTAGGTTTCCCTTTGTGGCGGACAAGCCTGGGACCAAATACTGCAGCTACCCACATCCTCAAAATGGGTCAGTTTGCAGGGCAAACATTTTGATGTCTCCACATTGCGTTGTTAAGGCCTTTGCTGTTGTATGGTAAAGGCCCAGCTATTCAAGTGTGGTACAGTTTTATCGGGAGATGTGTGTGAGTACAGAATATTAAAGCATTTGTGCAGAGTACAGTCTATTGTAGATTCAGATGCTGTACATATTTCTGCCGTCTAGTGGTTCGGTCCTGGATTGCTATACTACTAAAACCGTTTGCTTCCTTTGGTGATGTCAACATTCATGAAGCCTAGGTATGACGTTGACTGTAATCCCATAATGCCCCAGTAACTGACCACCATTTTAGATTTTTTTTTTTGTCATTGGGTTTGAAGCTCCTGCAAGACTGTAGTGGGATTGCTGGAAGAATATCAAAAACCTTAAGAAACACTGTTTCTTAAAGATGGATCGTCGTTATTTCGGGCATTATTGAAGGTATTTTCAGTGCAGTCTGAGAATGCTATTGATAGTAGGTGGGTTCCCTGACATTCCTCTATGGCATCTCAGAGTTGGAGCAAAGTCTTCAAAGTTTTGCCCTAATTGCCATCAGAAGTTCACCTTAAGTGACGAACCACCTGTATGTATGTTCTGTCTGCTGAGTGGCCATAACGACCACTATGATTGTTCCCTTTTCAAACCAAAACCTATCATCCAAAGGGACAAGGTACTCTTTGCTCACTAAGCAGCAGAAGGCATCAAGGATATCAGACTTTGAGAAGCAGAGGGCAAACGCTCCGTTGCTGGAGGAGATGGGTTTTTTGAAGTCGATGATAATGAGGCCCAGGAAGCTCGGGGTGAATACCCCGTGGAGCCAGCCCTTTAGATGATTCATTCGGACGTCGAAAGTTCTCTCACAACAAAGACCCTAAGTCTGTTGTGCCCCGTCCTAAAAAAGGTCTGGTGCTTCGAAAGGCAATGCATCCTATCTGCCTGCAAAAACTGCTAATGCCGAGGCAGTTGAGTGAAAATACAAAGCCGCTAATGTATAAGCCCTCAACGTGGAAAAAGCTTGCTGTAGTAGGAGTTTGAGGCTTCCGGGTTTAGAGAAATAACCACTGGTAGGAAAACGTCCAACATAACCAACATTGGAAAGACTAAAAGAGCACTGGAAGCACAAATATATATACTAATTTTAAAAAAGAGGTCCATCGAAGAATTCATGGAACACCAGTAGCTACCTCTTTCCGGAGGCATTAACTGTCCTAGGTAGGCAGCAGCAACACATAAGATTCCGGAAGCACTACAGGAGGTATCAGATGATGAGTTGGGGGGGATTTATGTTCACTCAATATGAGCACAGGAGGCAGAATTTGAGGCACATGGTGAGGAAATACTCTGAGAGGAAATGGATACAGAATCTCCCCAGGAGGAGATAGGCATTTATCTTTCACGACCCTATCCACCAGATACCAAAAGAGCTGGATTAGCAAGAAACATTTGTCCTCTTGGAAAGATTGAGCCCGGTGAATAAGCAAAACCAATTACTACCTATGCTTCCTAGCATTTTACAATGATTGACAGAGGTTTTTCACCAATCTGCATCAGCCAGAGCTGTTATCCCTAGGATCCTAGGCTAGAACTAGAGCAAATGTATAGGGCATCCACGCTGGATCCTAAACGCATACAGTCCAATGTAAAACCTGACTGTATTTCAACTGCAAGAAAAAGAGCCATGTCACCAGCATCTTTGCTTCAAAACCCAGATAGCAAGAGATCAGAAGCAGTGGGCAGGAAAATGGAGAGGGTGGCAGCTATATGCAGTGACTTATCGCCAGCTCTAATTCTCTTGTCAATCTGTATGTCCACCAACATTGAGAAGACATTGAATACTTCACATCGCACCTGCCTGAGGAATACTTAAAAAAGAGCTAAGGCAATCATAGGAGAGTGGAAGAAATCTCCTTAAGTCTGCCCTAGATGCGGCTGCCACTGCTAGTAGGCACATGGCTAAGGGCACTGTATTGAGGAAACATGTAGTTACACATCCCAGGTTTTAAACCTGAAGTACAGGCCAACTTAGTTGTAGTAGTCACTACTAGGGCCCAGAGGTGAACAATATTCTTTAGGCCATGAAGAAAGTGAATGAAACAGCTAAAGCCATGTCAGCTTTGCACTCATTCTTGCCCTTCTCTTAGAAGGGGAGGCGTTACAGATAGGAGAGGTCCGGGAAGTATGATATTCATTTCCACATCTCAAGGAAAACTCACAGGAAGTAAATTTGCCAGACACAACTGCTGCAACAACAGCTAGCCAAAACTTTTTTCATGCCAGAGGCAAATCTTGAGGCAACATCTCCAAAGGAGCAGGAGCAAGTGAGCCACCCCTCCACCCACTACACCTGTAGAGGGGAGGATAATGGTCTTCCTAAGCACTTGGGAGTCCATTAACATAAATGGGTGCTAAACCTGATAAGACATGGGTATTGTATAGAGTTTGTAAATATACTTCCTACAATACCTATAAAACACAAAATTTAGAAGAAAGACCAAGAGGACGTACTACATAGGGAGGTACAAGAACTAAGGAAATAGGAAGCAATAGAAATTGTGCACCTCAGTTTAGTTCCTAATCCTAAAGCAAGACTCAACCCTGCAGTCAATACTGGGCGTAAAGTTTGTCAATAAGTTTGTCAAAACTAGGGGTGGGTGTAATTTGCGTATTTTCAGGGAGCATAATTCAGCGAAATTACTGAAAAATGTCGTGTAATCATGCATTGTTACGCAAGCTGCACCTTGCACTGAAAAAATTATCCGAACAGTCTTGGAAAAATTCACCTTGAAAATGTAATTTGGAGTTGATTTCCGATTGCTCATCTTCAAAACACTGCCACTCGCGTATGTATTGCATTTTTACATTTTAAAATTACCTGAACGGTCCGCTTGGGTAAAAAACATGTACCTAAAATGTTTGTTGACCACCCACATTAAAGGAACTGCCACTCGTGTTCAAAACACTTTCCGTTCGCGTTAACAAATTTCTCAGTAGTCCACTCTGATAAAAAATCTATCTGAAATGCCGCTTGAGTTAAAAAATTATCCGACCAGTACATCTCACGTTAAAATTTCTCCCAAAATTACACGATGTGGAGGAATAATGTAATTTCAGTAATTTCACTTGGATTTTGTTACCCAAAATTACCACAATTAAACCAACTACTACGGGGTAATTAAAATTTCACCCAGGCCTAGTCAAAACCCAAAGCTTCCAGATGACAACATGACAGCAGGGAATACTCTTGTAAGAAAATACATTTCTGGCGACTACAGACCTAAGAAATGTCTTCTCCCAGGTCCTGATTCACTATTCAAACAGAAGACAACTCAGGTTTGTGCTAATGGGGGGATGCATTACCAGTTCAAAGGGTGGTCTTTTGATATAAATGCAGCAATTAGAGTGTTAACCAAAACACTGGCGGTGGTTGCAGCCCACCTCCTGAGAAAATTTATTGATGTGTAACTTTCTCTAGACGACTGGCAGGAAAGAAGAAGACGTTCACTCAAAGCAAGGAGAACTTACTAAGAGTAGTCCGCCTCCTTCACTACCCGGGGTTCTCTATAAACTGGAAGAAGTCTTTCTCCACTTCAGAGATGAAGACTACTTTTCAATGAGCAGAGCTCAGTAACCTGAAAACAAAATCATTTCCAACTCTAAAAGGAGTATTGCAAGAACAGGCTTGCCTTTACCATAGGTTTTGGTCTCCCGACACAGAGGACAGTGATGAAACTTTTGGGCATGATGGCATTTTATATCCAATTAATCACAAATACAAGGTTACACACAAAGCCAATTCAAGAATGGCCAGTCAGTGACTACAAATTTCTGTGAGGATCTAGAGGTTGTTACCGAGAAGGTCAATAAAGAGAGAAAGTGGTGGACCAGAGAGAACATATTGAAGAGACGACTGCTGAACCCCTACTACAGATTGTCATACCAACCTGTATGTCACTATGTTCTACCTGTACAAGCGGGAATGGGGGGGGCAGTGTGTCTTATCTACTGACCAAGCTAGCTCAATCTATTTGCAAGCTGTCAATAACAAGACACGTAGAGGTGATAGCAAACCAAATCCTAAGAGTAGAAAACAGTACTGCAGATGAGATCAGAAGGTTAGCAAACATTTCCCATGAATGGAAATTAATGCAAGAGTTGGTAAGTGCAATATTCCTGCAGTGGGGAACACTACAGGTAATTGTGTTTGCAACAGCAAAAACGTAGCGCCAGTCCTTTGCATCCAGGTACTACCAACCACTGTCACAAAGGAATGCTCTGTTGATAAATTGGTAGTACAGAAGGTTTGCCTTTCAGTTTCCTGAAGTATAACTAATTCCTCCCCCTCCCCCACCCTCTCTCCCCTTGTAATAGAGAAGTTCAAAGCTGTTAACATGACTGTAATCCTGGCAGACCCAAAATGGCTGCATGAGCCATGGCTTTCCTACACAATACAGAGAGCACAAGGTGATTGTGTCAGGGTTACAATACACAAGGACACAACACATCTCAAGTGGGCAAGGTTTTTCATCTAAACCCTGTGAACCTACATTTATTGGCCTGGCTCCTGAAATACCTGTTGTCATCTAAGGTTACCAGACATAGCGCTTAAGATAATTAAGGAACACGTAGAGCTTCCATGAGAAAGTGCTATGCTTTGAAGTGGGAACGATACCTCATTTGGTGAGAGAAAAACAATTCTCTCCTGCTCTTATCTTGCATCATTGATAGTTTATCTGTCCGCTATCTAAAAACCAATACTCTAATTGTTCTTTACGATTTTAACTTCCACATCGATGCTGATCAGTATAAGGCAGTCTTTGAACTACTCAATGCATGTTCCATCTTCAACTTACCTCAACTAGTTCTAGGGCTCACTCAGCTGGTCCACACACTCTTGAACAGATCTTTGCACACATATGTTAGTACACTGTCTCACCCAAACAGCTTAGCATCGTCCTGTCTGTCTGGGCGCCTACTGATCTCATAGAATGCTGAAGTGATGAGGGTTGCTTGGCAGATAGCCATTATCACCAGGGTTGAGTTAGAAATTTAATCTGCTTCTGATTGTCAATCATGCCCTCTCCTGACAAAGCTACTATTGTGTATTTCTACACACCAACTTGTTTTACAATAGATTCGACGAGCTTCAAAGAACCCAGAAGTGTGCATGTACCTGATGTACTTGAATTGTGAAAGGAATGGAAAACAAGATACGCTACCCGACTTTAAAAAAAAAGTGCTGTTTTAATGTGTAATTTGCCTCACCAGTGCCATTACACCTAGCTGCCCTGTGAAAAAGAAAACTGCACCTTTGGTTCAGTTCCTGAGGATAAAGCCCTAGCTGCTCTCTTATTGATCAAAGCTTTAAAGTAGCTACAGCTGTGAAAGAACCATGGAATTCATTTGTCAGGATGTATGTGTGCCCTAACCCGACCATCCAGGACATAGTGTGATTGCCAAAATCCAAAAGAAACATGCCCAGGATCAAGTGGCGTTGTTGGAGCTATAGGGAAGTTCAACTGCCCAGACGAGAAGTTCTGCAGATTTCAGTTGCTCCCAGAGTCCCAAGGAAACTAGTGAGAGCAGTGTGAAAATTGGGTAGAGTGGCAGCAGCAACAATGATAAGTCACAGAGTGAAAACACTCCCATTTTACATTGTGGTGAGGTGAGAAATCTTCAGAATTATATCGATAGAAGGCTTTAGATGTGTTGCTCTACATTTAAGAGCATGTTTGCTGTACTGTTCAACAGCTACTTATCAAACTGTAGCTGCTGGGAACTGGCACATTTCAGATACACCATCCCCCATCTTTATCTAATTTAATTTTTTCCGCGCGCCTCAGATCTTGCCTGTTACGCTTGTTTCCCTGGTGTGTGCTAAATCCACATCTCGTGCTGTGGGGTTGGTTTCAACATCTTTTGGGACTATGTGACACATAACTCAGAGGGTGACATCACTCCATCTGTGCATTTACATACATCATGACCTGTATTCATGGAATGATAAAGAAACTTGTTCAGCGGACCCAATGCCCACCTGAAGTGAAAGGTTGTTTTCCTTTCTCCATCAGTCCGCTATTTCTTGAAGATCAAGGTACAGATGTTCCCTGCAAGCTGGATTCTACAGAGCCCAAGAAATGTCCAAAGTCATGCTAACGTGATTTACACACTGCCTGAGTTTACACATAGTGGATGACCAAGCATCACAGATACAATCTTCCCAGGATTGCCAGCACATGTAGCTCATCATCTGTAGGAATTAGGTTTCGGCCCAAACCATATAACCAGGATTAAAAATGCTTAGCTGGAATATTGCCGGCCTGCAACTGAAACTAGAAGACAAGGCTGGGTATCATTCATTAAATCAAAAACAATTTTCTGTTAGCAGGAGACAAGGGCTATGGATGAGAGTACCTTTGATGGTTTTACTTCTTTCTCCACAAAAGACATAAAGGAAACAAAAGGGAGGCAGAGAGGTGGACTAACCATTTGTGTATCTATCCAACTGGGTACAGTTGAGCAAGCATTTTCCCAAATCAGCAAGAACATCCAATTGCTAGCGATTTCCAGCAACCTCTGGGAGCTAACCATAATGAATGTTTATTTTCTTCTGGATATCAGCTGAACTGAATGAGCTAGAGAAGCAAATTGGCATTGCCCGTATTTTTTTTTTATGACATCCTTAAAACGTAACCACCTGCGAACAAGACAACATATTGTCTTGGTCTGCGGGGACACCAAATCTGATGCTACATTGGTCAATTTAGATGTATTGTATAATCATGTTATAGGCAGACCATCTTATCCTCATTACTTTTTTACTCCGTAGCTCAAGTAGAGGTCTTTAACGTCCTTTGCGCTAAAAAATGATCTATGCCCGCAAAATGGATCCATGCCCTCTGATTCACCATTACATTACACCTTTTATTCATGGGGGCTCGTTAGTTTGATAGATTACAACCTAATCACCTTGGATTCGTGGCAGATGGTCGACGATCTTGTAATCGAGCAAAGAATTGAAAGCTATCATGACCTGCTGATAGTAAGCCTAATGGCGCTAATGAAGTCTGACCAGAATACCAGTCTAATCCATTGGTTGAGAAAATGTGCACTAGAAATAACAACAAAGAGAAAATCCATTACTTACCATCAGAATAGTAGGCCAGAAAGTGTCCTGATAAAGTCCTAAACCTCCAGAAAAATATGCTTAGGGAATTTCAGGAGTTAAGAGACTCAAATAATTCAGAGATAATTTCAAGATTTGAAGTTTTAATCAATCTGTCTCGATGTCATTGTAATTGGTAATCTGATCATAGAAGTAGTCATACCTCTAATTGTAACCCTTTGCATATGGAATGGTTCGACCAGGAATGCAGCAAGTTAAAATCTGCACTTTCGCTGGCACTGACAATGAGGCAAGTCGCTCCTGATGGGGGAAAACACATGAAAGTACTAAGGCAGAAGTGATCCTTGTCAAATATAAAAAAGCCAGGTGCAAGTAAAGTCCTGGCAGACCCTCATAGAGGCTCTTCGAAGCAAAAACATCAGGCTTTTCTGGGAGCTAGTAAGATGGGGATCACAAGGTACCCCAAGAAACTTGGAGAGTACTATTATGCCTGCTTCCTGGTTCAATCACTTTTCTTTACTATACAGTCCTACCAGCTATAGTGACCTAATCACGGAGCGAGGTATATTTGAGAGCGGAAGTTCAGCAGACAAAAATGCATTATAGATGAGACTTGAAGTGCTAGACCACCAAGCGCTCTAGAAAATAAATCACGGACTAATGATTTCTCTGGAAGCACAGTACGTTTAGCAATCCTTACCCAGAAACAAAATAAGGAGCAAGGCACCAATCGGATACCAGCAGACCGATTTAGATCTGACCTCACTATATAGGTACCTATTCTAACTTCAGCCTACAATGCAATATGGATCAAGGGGATGGTACCAGCATCATAGAAATCTGCCATAATTGTCCCTCCCCACAAGAAAGGTCCTCGGGATGACCCCGCCAACTACTGTCCAATTTCTCTACTTGATGTAGCAGGGAAAATATACACAAAGCTCTTGCACACTCGCTTAGATGATTGGGTGTATAACAACAGAATCATCAACGCATTTCAGGCTGGTTTTAGGAAAGGCCAAGGAATAATATACCAGACTATGCGGTTATTCAACATCGGCCTCAAATACACCAGCATCAAACAATCAAAATTATGGTTGCCATTCTTTGAATTAAAAATGGCCTTCAATAATGTGAACTGTGATTCTGATGGATACATCTGCCTGTGGATTCCTCACCTTTTGAATTACCCCTGCGCCAGCATTCCACAAAACTTTTTTCTAGCTCCCCCGCGTAGACGAGGACGTCACAAAGGCACGGCTCCGCTCGCGACTCCGTATGACGTGCCCGGAGCCATAAGACGACCTCGTCGGCGTGCTGATGTCTGTTCCCTTTTTTCCGCGCCGTCGACGCGTAACGGTTTTCTGGGACTCTCCAATTGGTTTCGTTATTACTTTGTTTCTTCTTCACTCTTGGAGTAGCAGTGTGATGGCTACTTTGAAGAAGTCTGAATTTAAGCCTTGTAGAGAGTGTGGGGGACATATGTCCATCACTGATCCCCACGATGACTGTCTCTGGTGTCTTTCGTCGGACCACGACGTCGGAGGCTGTTCCAGTTGTCAGAAGATGAATCCGAAGGCTTTGAAGGAGCGTGAGGCTAAGCTTTTTATGGCAAAAGCAAGAAAGGAGAAGAGGGGTCGTAAGAGGTCAAAATCGAAGTCGTCGACCTTGCATCATTCGAAGTCGAAGAAGCACAAGAAGAAGAGAAGGCATGGTTCTCGACGTAGCTCTTCGAAGGGTAAGGCTTCGAGGTCGCCTTCTCCGGTTCCGCGACGTCGCTCTAAAGAGGTCTTCTCGCCCTCGCCGTCTCCTTCTCCTCAAGCGACTGCGACTCCGACTCACTCACCGACGCCGAGGGGTTCTCCGGCGCCAAGAGATTCTCCGGTGCCCAAGGAGTCTTCTCCTGAGCCTGTGGCCTCGCATGTTCCGGATCCGCCTGCACAGGAGCCTCGGCCTTCATCTCGGACTCGAGTGGAATCAGACTCTGCTCCTTTCCACCCTTTCCTGGGCCTGGGTCGGATCCTTCGCATTTTCTTAATGCGATGTACGGCATGTTTGCCAAGGCAGCCTACCCTACCGGTGCGCCGTCGGGCCCCGTGGGTCCGCTTGCTTTCAATTTGGGCATCCCTCATCAATATGCCCAAGCACCCTTTGTTTCCTTTATGCCGTCGGCGCCGTCCGGGCACTTTCCGGCTCTGAGATTTCCAACGCCGGTTTCTCAATCTCCGGCGCCATCTGGTGGTCCTTCTTCCTCTCGGCTTCGATCGGCGCCGTTGCCCGCTTCAGAAGGTTTTCCTTCGACTCCGGCGCCGCGCTTGGTGCCGCCGACGCCGATTCCGAAGTTGCGGTCAAGGAGGGAAGCCCAAAGACTGCTGGAGGAGGAAGAATATCAGCAGGATGAGGCTGAAGAAGGAGAGATCGACGACTCTGTTGATGAGTTCGAGGGCCTTCGAGAGGCAAGTGGTCTAGACACTTTCCCTGAGTGGGAGCTTACATCGCCGAAAGCCTTACCTTCTCAGGATGTTGCACCATACGATGCTGTCATCAGGAAAGCTGCTGAACTTTTAGACCTTCAGTTACCCACAGCTGACTTCAGGCCAGATATTCTCAAAGAGGTGTTACATTCTCCGTCTTCTGTGGTTGAGCCTCTTTTGCCTTTTAATGAGGCCTTAACTGAGCCAATTCTGGAGGTGTGGTGAAAGCCCCTATCGGCTCCTGCTGTTTCAAGGACTGTAGCAAGGAGGTACAGGCCTCCTCCTAATGATCCTGCCTTTCTTTCTGCTCTTCCTTCGCCAGAAAGTTTGGTAGTGCAGGCTTCCTGTTCTAAACAGTCGGCTGGGTCTTTCCCTCAAACTCCTGGAGACAGGGACTCTAAGAAATTGGAGCAATCTGCCAAGAAGGTTTTCTCTTTTTCGAGTATGGCGTTGAAATCTACCAATGGAACGTGCTTGTTGGGGAGGTATATACATGCCTTGATGGACTCGGCCAAGCAGTTGGCTCCTAAGTTGCCGGACGATGATCGTGGTTCCTTTTTAGAGGTTTTGGCGGATACGCAGGCTGCAGCCCGTCAAGTTATTCAGTCTGGCCTGGACACTGCGGATTGGCCAGGGTGATGGGTTCCTCCATCACTACCAGGAGGCATGCCTGGCTCAGGTCTTCGGGTTTCTCTCCAGATGTACAGGCTACTCTTCTTGATCTCCCGTTCAATGGATCCAAGCTTTTTGGTGAAAAGGCGGATTCTGCTCTGCAAAGGTTCAAAGACAGTAGAGCCACTGCGAAGTCCTTGGGTCTTCAGTCCCAGTCTAGGGGCTTTGGTTATAGGAGGTACCGTAGTTTTGGTAAGGCAGCTTCCTTTCGGGGTCGTCAGCAACCTCAGCAACAGCAGAACCCTCTGTACAAGTCGTACAGAGGGAAGGGCAGAGGTCGTCTGCGGGGTGCATCCCGACAACTCTCCTCCTCCTCTTCTTCCTCCCCTGTCCCCACCACTGGTACCACGGGAAAGCAGCTCTAGATCCCCCATCTTGGAGTATGCTGGTCCTGTAGGGGGTCGGGTGTCCCATTTTCTACAAGATTGGAAATCTATCACTTCAGACCTTTGGGTTTTGAATCTTGTGGAAAATGGGTACGCCCTTCCGGGAGTTTCCTCCTCCTTACCCTCCTCGCCAGGGCTGGTGCTCGGAGGACCATTTGTTGCTTCTGCTGTAGGAGGTTCTTGTTTTGCTTCAGAAAGGTGCGATAGAGGTGTTTCCGGAGCAGGAAAGGAGTCGGGGATGCTACTCCCGGTATTTCCTGATTCCCTAAAAGGACGGCCGGTTAAGGCCGATTCTAGACCTCACAGTCTTGAAGTTTTACCTCAGGCAGGAGAAATTCAAGACCTTGACCCTAGCTCAGGTTCTTCTGGCGCTGCAGCAAGAAGTCTGGATGGTATTCGACTTACAGGATGCGCATTTTCACATTCCCATCCTGAAGTCGCATCGGAAGTATCTCCGGTTTACGGTAGGGTCTCAACACTACCAGTTTGCGGTCCTCCCGTTCGGTCTCACTTCCGCACCACGGGTCTTCACAAAGGTGATGGCGGTGGTGGCAGCTCATCTCAGAAAGTCGGGGATTCCTGTTTTCCCCTGTTTGGACGACTGGCTGCTCAAAGCAAAGTCGCCGGAGATGGTGCTGCGTCATCTGCAAGTAACAGCACGTCTGTTGTTCGACTTGGGTTTCTCGATAAATGTACCCAAATCTCACCTGGTGCCTTCACAGCGCAACCTGTTCATAGGGGCAGTACTGGACACTACTGTGTGTCGATCTTTCCCGCCTCCGCAGAGGATTCTCGACATTCAGGAGATGATTCCGTTTTTTCACGATGGAGCGGTTGTTTCAGTCCTGAAGGTCCTACGCCTGCTCGGTCTGTTTGCTTCCTGCATACTGTTGGTCAATCATGCACGCTGGCCCATGAGGGCACTCCAGTGGTGCCTCCGCAGGCAGTGGTTTCAGCACAACGGAGATCTCCGGGAGATGGTCAAGATCTCCAGAGACACTGCAGCGGATCTGTCTTGGTGGAGTGTGGTGGGCAACCTGTTGCAAGGAAAACCCTTTCAACTTCCTCCACCGGTGGCCACAGTGATCACGGATGCCTCCACTCTAGGGTGGGGTGCTCATCTGGGGGATCAGGAGATCAAGGGTCTTTGATCTCCGGAGGAAAGGTTGCTTCACATCAACCTTCTGGAATTGCGGGCGATACGTTTTGCTCTCAAGGCCTTTCTTCCCTCCGTTCGCGGTCAGTCGGTGCAGGTCCTGACGGACAACACTACCGCAATGTGGTACATAAACAAACAGGGAGGTGTAGGGTTGTATCGTCTCTGCAGAGAGGCTCTGCGACTCTGGTCTTTGGCTCAGGACCATCGGATTTGTGTGTTTGCAAATCATCTGGCCGGAGTGCTTAATGTGCGTGCGGACAGTCTCAGTCGGCATTTCTCGGCCGACCACGAGTGGAGGCTTCATCCAGAGGTAGTCCATCATATCTTCCTGAAGTGGGGATTCCCTCGGTTGGACCTTTTCGCCACTCAAGAGAACGTGCCCTGCCCGTCATTCTGCAGTCTCCAGTTTCCAATGCGGGGAGCGTTGGGAGACGCGTTTCAGTTGGAATGGGGTTCACAGCTCCTTTATGCGTTTCCTACCGTACCTTTGATTCTTCAGGTTCTGAGGAAGAGTCGCCAAGACCGGGCCCAAGTTATATTGATCGCCCCGGATTGGCCAAGAAGGGTGTGGCACACAGATCTACTTCCTTTCATCGCACCCTCCGCTCCGTCTCTCTCTCAGGGCAGATCTCCTCTCGCAGTCGCAGGGGCAGGTTCTACACCCCCACCTCTAGAGCCTGCTGTTTTTTGCCTGGAGATTGAACGGGGCAATCTGAGTTCTTTCTCTCTCCCACCGGATGTGGTGGATGTTATTTTATCATCCAGGAGACATTCCACCAAATCTATTTATTCCTCTAGGTGGTCCAAATTTGTGAAATGGTGTGGAGAGAGGTCCATTGATCCTTTGAAAGCCCATTTGTCTGATGTGCTTGGTTTCTCTCTTTTCTTGGCTCAGCAGGGTTGTGCTGTGGCTACGGTAAAGGGTTACTTGTCGGCTTTCCTTTGTTTGCCAGATCAGCCATCTTTATTTAAGTCCCCCATTGTTATGAGGTTCATTAAAGGCCTCACCAATAGGTTTCCTCCCACTCCCTTCATTATTCCTCAGTGGGATTTGAATCTTGTACTTCTCTTCCAGGGGATACTCATCAATAGTCATAAGCACTGAATAGTCCCGCCCACGTACGGGGACCCCGGAGCAATAGCCAATAATATGCATATACCTACATATATATCCATAAACACATATAAGTAAATATATATATATAGGTGATATGCATAAAACAAACATATATGCAGCCTGATATTATATACTAGGCTCAGAAAACCTGCCTCATTGCATGTAAAACCTTTTAAATTTGAACAACAAATAAACATACCCCATGATATAATCATGATTAAAACAAGTAAACCACTTTAGTTTGCTTTGAAACAACACAACCTTTATTTTCAAAGGTAAAGGGGTAAGACCATAGAGGCAGGTCAGCCTAGAGAGGATGCATATAGAACAGTTAGGGAAAAAACTGGCGCCGTGCCTTTAAGACCTCTTGGAACCCTCAGGCTCCCATCATGCACTACAGGTGACAGTTAGGTCAGTTCTTTTTCCGGCTCCTTCTATGAGGACCCTGGAGTTTGAGCTCCCCAGTTAGTGGTTTTTTATCACTAATTCTGGTTTTGAGTGGAATATTGTTGTTTCACTCGACGTCTTTACTGACTAGCTGTTAGATTCAGCTGTTTTTTTTTTCCTAAATTTTTCACTTTTTTCCCTTTCAAAATGCCGGCCTTATTTATTAAGTGCCCGGCCTGTGGAAAGATGTCCAAATCGGACCCACACTCGGTCTGTATTGCTTGTCTCCCTTCATCACACAAGCCAGACCAGTGTTACCATTGCAGCAAGTTTTCCAGAAGAACCCTTAAGGAAAGGGAGAAGATAAAGCTGCACTCTATGCTGGAGAGAGGAAGTAAGGCAAGTGCTAAAGGAGAACTGTCTGCAAGAAAGCCCTCCTCTCACTCAAGACGCAAAGAAAAAGATGACGAAAGAAGACATCGGTCGCCGTCGAGGGACAGATCAACGTCCAAGGTACCGTTGTGCTCTGAGTCAGCGTCGAAGTCGACGTCGAAACGTCCTTCGACGTCGAGGGCTCCAAGTCATCACGAATCGCATAGGCGGACCACATCTGGCTCACCTACAGCAAGAGGCGGTGAGATACCGACGTTGGCACATCAACGTCGAAGCCCGCCGGCGAGAGCACCTCCAACGACGTCGAAGACACCACCGACGCCAAAGGTACTGCAAGCTTCGTCGTCAAGCAGAGCGGTTTTGGTGTCGACGCCGGCAAGACAGCCGTCGCGACATTCGACGTCGAAACAGGCATCGCCCAGGGGTTCGACGTCGAGAAGGGCGCGTTCGGCGTCGAGAAGACAGACTCCGAGGAAGTCGCCTTCGGCGAGAAGGTCGATGTCGAGAGCGAGATCGCCGTCTAGGACTTCGGTGTCGAGGAGGTCGACGTCGAGAGCGAGATCGGCGTCGAGGAGGTCGACGTCGAGATCTAGGTCTGGCAGATCGAGGTCCAGATCGCCGTCGAGGGGGGTCGACGTCGAGGAGGTCGGCGTCGAGGAGGTCGGAGTCAGCGACGGAGAACATCCAAATGGCCTCCAGGAGTGCTTCTTCCTCTCCGGGGCTTCAGATCGTACAGATCTCGCCAGAGCGCTCTCCAGCTCCGCCTGCACACCCTGTAACAAACATCTCTCCTAGATGGCTGGGAGATATAAGGGAGTGGAAGATACGGAAGGTTACCAGGGTGGTCCATTCACGTAGCAGATCCAGGTCTCCATTGATACAGTCGGTGCACTCCTCAGGGCGGCATGATCGACGAACCCGGTCACTTAGATCTCCATCGGTGAGAAGGCATACACCCCGCTCTCCCAGAAGTAGAGCTTCTAGACCTAGTCATCGCTCTCACAGGAGTAAGAGCCATAGGTCGTCTTCATGGTCTTCATCATCTAGACCATCTAAAGCGGACTACTCACCCACTCTTTCCTCAACACCTCCGAGTAGGGTATCCCCGATTGACGATCTCAACACCTTCAATGAGGTTTTGTGTAGGGGAGCGGCTAAACTTCAGATTGAAATGCCTGTTCATGTTCCAACAACCTCAATCATCTTTGAAACGCTGCATCAGAGGGCGTCATCCAGACCTCTACTTCCCTTGGTGCCTGGTCTACTGGAGCCTGCGTTGCACAAGTTCTTGACTCCAGCTTCAGTGGGTGCTGCTCCCTCAAGAATCTTAAAGAAATATAAAGCTCCTGACACAGACCCTCTGTTTCTGAGATCCGATCCACCTCCGGATTCAGTCATTGTCTCGGCCGCGCGGAAGAACCAGACAGGGGCAGCGTCTTCCACTGTACCACCTGACAAAGACAGTAAGCCCATGGATTCAATAGGCAAGAGGATGTGCAACACCTCCGCATCCTACATGAAGGTAGCCAGCGCTTCGGCCTTGCTGGGTCGTTATGACCGCTCTCTCTGGGACTCCCTGTCACGTTTCACGGACAAACTCCCTAAGGAGGACAAGCAAGACTTCCTGGAGGTCCTTCAGGAAGGGGACCTGGTGTCCAACCAGATCATCAGCGCGGCAGCGGATGCCTCAGATCTAGCATCACATGGGTACTCTCATGGAATCTGTGCCCGTCGCTCTTCCTGGCTCAACGGGGTTGAAGCCGGAGGCCCAACATCGGATCCTGAACCTGCCGTTCAATGGATCCTCGCTCTTCGGATCTCATGCCGATGATGAGATGTCGCGCATGAAGACAGAACTGGACACGGTCAAGGCAGTGGGACTCGAAAAGAGGAAAGACTTTAAACGGCGCTATCGCCCCTACGATCGGCGCAACTACCAGCAGAGGGTTCAAACCCCTCAGTGGTCTACACAACAGCACCAAGGGAGATCCCAGTACAATCAGCGACGACCAGGCAGAGGATGAGGAGGTTCCTCCAGGCAGTCTGCACCAGCTGCCAAGCAGCAGCAACAGCAGAAACAGTGAGTGCTTGCTTCCCCTAAACCCGTTACCCACTCCGGTGGGGGGAAGCATTCGTATGTTTCTAGAAGAGTGGACCAAAATTACACTGGACAAGTGGGTTCTAAACATCGTAAGGAACGGATACTCCATCCGGTTCAAGTCACCTCCACCTTCTATTCCTCCCCGGAAGACCACCTCCCATCACGTAAGTCTTCTACAAGAAGAGGTATCTGCCCTGCTTTTAAAGGAGGCCATCGAAAAGGTTCCATGGCAGCAACATCATCAAGGACTTTACTCTCGTTATTTCCTAGTCCCAAAGAAAGGCCTCGGCAAAGAGTTCAGGCCCATTCTAGACCTCAGGCGACTGAACAAATTTATTCTGAAGGAAAGGTTCAGAATGCTGGCATTGCATCAGATAATTCCACACTTGCACCCACAAGACTGGATGTGTTCCATAGATCTTCAGGATGCCTATTTCCACATTCCCATCTCTCTGAAGCATCGGAAGTTTCTAAGGTTTCGCATTCAATCCGACCATTACCAATTCACAGTCCTACCGTTCGGTCTCAAGTCAGCCCCTCGCACTTTCTCAAAGTGCATGGCAGTAGTAGCGGCGTTCTTGAGAAGGAAACAAATATTCGTCTACCCCTATCTAGACGATTGGCTTCTCAAAAGTGCTTCCCCAGCACTTCTGCAACTACACCTCGCTTACTGCGTTCGACATCTGCATCGATTAGGTCTGCATGTCAATTTCAAAAAATCCATCCTCAACCCAACGCAGAGAATTCATTACTTGGGGGCAACTCTGGACACGGTAAACGCAAGAGCGTATCCTTCGGAGGAGAGACTGTCATCCATCCTCCTCAAGTGTCAGACCATTTTGCGGAACCCTTACCCAACAGCCAGACAAGTCTCGTCTCTTCTGGGTTCTATGGCATCTTGCATCTTTCTAGTCCCGAATGCCAGGCTACACATGAGACCTCTTCAACAGGCCCTGGAAGATCAGTGGTCCCAGATCTCCAATCGCTGGGAGGACACGATAACGATACCTCTGTCTGTCAAACTCTCCATCGGCTGGTGGATGCGGAGGTCTCATCTTCTCGTGGGCAGCCCTTTTCACGAGGAACCTCCAAAGCTGACTCTTGTAACAGATGCGTCTCTTCAAGGATGGGGCGCCCACATGGGGTCCCTGCAGGTACAAGGCCTGTGGTCGGAAAGAGAACAGCTCTATCACATAAACATGCTGGAGCTCAGGGCAGTTCATCTGGCCCTCAAGGCGTTCTTTCCGTCCATCAAGTCCAATACCCTCCTTGTTCAAACGGACAATACAACAACAATGTTTTACCTGAACAAGCAGGGGGCACCAGGTCCAGGCCTCTGCCGCTGGAAGCACAGGCGATCTGGAGGTGGCTTCTGGCTCGGGACATGAAGATCTCAGCGGTCCATCTTCCGGGCATCCTAAATGTTCAGGCAGATGGCCTAAGCAGGCATTTCGCAGAAGCGCACGACTGGGCGCTAAAGCAAGAAGTAGAACAGGACATTTTTCAAGCCTGGGGGAACCAGACATAGACCTGTTCGCAGATGCAGACAACGCAAAATGCCACGTCTTCGCCTCCAGGTTCCCACAACAAGGCTCCAAGGGGAATGCTCTATGGATAGACTGGTCAGAGACATTACTCTACGCATTTCCACCAGTCCCCCTCATTCCTCTAGTGATCAGGAAGCTGTACAGATCCAAAACGAGGATGATCTTGGTTGCACCAGACTGGCCTCGCCAGTGGTGGTACCCGGACCTTCTTCGTCTTTTGACAGTACCGCACAGGAGGCTACCCTGTCATCCAGATCTGCTGACCAGGGCGGGCGGCAAAGTGTCCCATCCCAATCTGCCGTCCCTGAAGCTAGCAGCATGGCTCCTGAATTCATCCAATATGGGCACTTAGGTCTCTCTCAGGACTGCATGCAGATCTTGAAAGAGGCTCGACGTCCTTCCACAAGGAGAACATATGCTTTCAAATGGAGGCGATTCTACATGTGGTGTACTGCAGAGGGTCATGATCCTATTCATGGTCAGGAACAGGTACTGTTACCATATTTACTGTCTTTGGCAAAAGCAGGATTGCAGTATTCATCTATTAAAGTTCACTTGGCCGCGATAACAGCTTATAGGAAGTCCCCCAATCAGGTTTCCTTTTTAGAATGCTAGTGGTTAAGGACTTTTAGAGGGCCTAAAGAAAGTCTATCCTCCAGTGAGGGCTCCATCTCCCTCTTGGGAACTCAATATCGTTCTCTCCAAGTTAATGGGCCCTCCTTTTGAACCTATACATAAGGCCTCGCTGCAACATCTTTCTTGGAAGACTGCATTCCTTGTGGCAATCACGTCTGCTCGCAGGGTGAGCGAGATACAGGCTTTGTGCTCGTCGGAGCCTTATCTCGTTTTTCATGCAAACAGAGTGGTACTAAGAACTCACCCGAAGTTCCTTCCGAAAGTGGTCTCGGAGTTCCACATCAACCAGTCGATCACTCTTCCCACTTTCTTTGTGAACCCTGTCACACCTGCTGAGAAGGCATTACATTCACTGGATCTTAAAAGAGTGTTGAAGTTTTATCTGGATAAGTCTAAAACTGTACGCAACACTGACAGATTGTTTGTTAATTACGGACCATTGAACACTGGCTCTCCGGCCTCTAAAAGGTCCATTTCTAGGTGGATTGTGTCATGCATTATGCTATCTTATCAGCTAGCACACAAACAGCTCTCAGGCAGGCCGAGAGCACATTCTACAAGAGGAAAAACAGCTACAATAGCTATGCTGAGTAAAGTTCCTATTCAAGACATATGTAAAGCAGCCACATGGCGTTCGGTGCACACTTTTGCACGCCATTATTGTCTTGATTCTGACACTCAAGCTGATGCTAGGGTTGGCCAGGCATCCTTGAGGAACTTATTTGGGTAATATAAGTTGGATTGGTTGGCATGATATAATGGTATTCGCCCGCAGAGTATGGGGATGGCTTGCTACTCTATTCAGTGCTTATGACTATTGATGAGTATCCCCTGGAAGAGAAGGATAAGTTACTTACCTGTAATCCTAGTTCTCTTCCAGGGGTATAGTCATCAAAGTCATAAGCAACCCTCCCTCCTCCCCGGACGAATACCATGTTCATGTGAGATGTATCTGTTACCCATACTGTGATCACACTGTTTACGCCGTCCAAAAGAACTGACCTAACTGTCACCTGTAGTGCATGATGGGAGCCTGAGGGTTCCAAGAGGTCTTAAAGGCACGGCGCCAGTTTTTTCCTAACTGTTCTATATGCATCCTCTCTAGGCTGACCTGCCTCTATGGTCTTACCCCTTTTACCTTTGAAAATAAAGGTTGTGTTGTTTCAAAGCAAACTAAAGTGGTTTACTTGTTTTAATCATGATTATATCATGGGGTATGTTTATTTGTTCAAATTTAAAAGGTTTTACATGCAATGAGGCAGGTTTTCTGAGCCTAGTATATAATATCAGGCTGCATATATGTTTGTTTTATGCATATCACCTATATATATATATTTACTTATATGTGTTTATGGATATATATGTAGGTATATGCATATTATTGGCTATTGCTCCGGGGTCCCCGCACGTGGGCGGGACTATTCAGTGCTTATGACTTTGATGAGTATACCCCTGGAAGAGAACTAGGATTACAGGTAAGTAACTTATCCTTACTTTCCTGATGGGGTCTCCTTTTGAGCCTCTTCATAGTTGCCCGTTGAGGCTTCTTTCTTTCAAGACGGTCTTTCTGATTGCTATTACCTCAGCCAGGAGGGTAAGTGAGCTTCAGGCTCATAGTTCTAAACCTCCGTTTTTAACCATTCATGCAGAAAAGTTGGTTCTCAGGACCAGGACTGCTTTCCTGCCTAAGGTGGTCACTCCTTTCCATCTAGGGCAGTCTATTACCTTGCCTACCTTCTATGCCCCCCCCCCCCTTCACCCTTCCAAGGAGGAGGAGAGACTTCACGGCCTGGACCCTAAGAGGGCGGTCAGTTTCTACCTGGATAGAACCAGGGACCCAAGACTGGATGATCAGCTCTTCGTGGGCTACATTGGACGAATGAAAGGCAGAGCTGTCCACAAGTGAACACTTTCCAGGTGGATCATCTTGTGCATCAAGATCTGCTACGCCCTGGCCAAGAAGTAGCCTCCTGAAGGTATTAGAGCTCATTCCACCAGAGCTAAGTCGTCGTCTTCTTCTGCTTTGGCTAGAGGTGTTCCTGTTGTAGACATCTGTAAGGCGGCAACTTGGGCCTCCCTCCACACCTTTGCAAAGCATTACTGCTTGGATACGGAGGTTAGGAGGTTAGGAGGGATGGCCATTTTGCACGCTCTGTACTGCAGAATTTTTTGGTATAGGCAGGTGGACACCCTCCTCCGGGAGAGGGACAGCTGTGGGGTTCAATTAAAAAGGTGAGGAATCCACAGGCAGATGTATCCATCAGAAGAACAAGTTACTTACCTTCAGTAACGCTTTTTCTGGTGGATACAGATTACAGTGACGACGCTCCCGACGCAGTTGTGCCCCCAACCGGCGTCGACCCCAGCCTCACCCCGACTTTCGTACCGCTGTTCATCCCTGGCATTCCCTACCGCCCTGAGTGGCAGCCAGAGGAGGGTGAGGATGACTGGGAGGGGTCTGTGGACCCTTTAGCTGACCAGCTAAAGAGCCGGACTAGCGAGAGGAACTGGGTGATGCCAGTGGTTTGGATACCTCCCCAGACCTAGGCATGCTCTTCCTTCCTACCGTGGCTACAGAGGAGGGAGCTTCGTATGCAGTGGTGTTGCGTAGGGTGCCTGAGGCCTTGGGCCTGGAGCTTCCTACGGTGGCAGTCAGGACTAACCTCCTGAGAGGGGTACTTCAACCGGCTGCGGCCTCTTCGGAGCCCCTGCTGCCTTTTAATGAAGCCCTCACCGACGTCCTTCTGGGCACTTGGTCCAAGCCCAGCACAGGGGCTCCTGTGGACAGGATGATTGCCCGACGTCACCGCCCAGCCCCGGGCGACCCACTTTTCCTCTCCCAAAACCCTACCCCTGAGAGCTTGGTGGTCCAAGCCTCATCTTCTAAGGGCGCATTCCCTACTGCTCCCCCAGATAGGAAGCTGGACCACCTTGGGAAGAAGATGTTTTCTTCCACCAGCTTAGAGCTGCGGTCGGTGAACACCACATGCCTCTTGGCCCGTTATACCCATACAGTGTGGGATACGGTTGCGCAAGTGCTGCCACAGTGCCCGGAGGAGGCCCGGGCCGCTCTCACCCACGCAGTGGCAGAGGGTCGAGATGCAGCTAAGTTCACCATTCGGTGTGGGCTGGATACCGCCGACTCTCTGGGTAGAACGGTTTCCACGTCAGTAGCCTTGAGGCGCTACGCCTGGTTGAGGACGTCTGGTTTCTCTGGGGATGTCCAATCCACCCTACTGGACATGCCCTTTGATGGCCATTGCCTGTTCGGTGACCAGGCAGACTCAGCGATTGAGCGCTTCAAGGATTCCAGGGCTATGGCCAGATCCTTGGGCCTCGCGGCAACCTCTGGCCCCACGCAATCAGCCTTTCGCCCCTTTCGTGGCTACGGAAGGGGTGCCCCACCACGTTCCACCCAATATGGCCACAGGGCCGCGGAAGCTACCCAGCCTCTGCGTGGACGTGGGACCCAGCAACGCGGGTCTGGGGGCCAGCGGGCGGGCCAGTCCACCCAGCAGCCTCCAGACCCTCCTAGTCCGACCTTTCAGGGCCACCAGAGGCCAGTGGGCGGCAGGATTCGCCATCACCTCCCCCACTGGCAAAACATCACGTCGGACAGGTGGGTTTTGCAGATAGTCCGAAGAGGCTTACTCCTTCCCCTTCAAGACTACCCCTCCCTCCATGCCACCAGCACTCCATCGCATGTCGGAGGATCACTTGACCCTTCTCCGCCAGAAAGTTGTATCTCTCTTGGCCAGGGGAGCTATCGAAAGGGTCCCTGTGCAAGAAGTAGGTTGTGGTTGTTACTCCCACTACTTTCTGGTACCCAAGAAGGACAAAGGCCTGCGTCCTATCTTAGACCCCAGGGCCCTCAACCGCTTCCTCCGAAAGGAGAAGTTCAAAATGCTCACATTGGCTCATGTCCTGTCTGCCCTCGATCCCGTAGACTGGATGGTAGCGTTGGACTTGCAGGACGCCTGTTTCCACATCCCCGTCCTGCCAGCCCACAGGCGTTACCTACGTTCACGGTAGGCCACAAGCATTTTCAGTTTACTGTGCTCCCCTTTGGCCTTACAGCGCCCCTCGGGTGTTCACAAAAGTGATGGCTGTGGTCGCAGCTCATCTGCGTAGATCAGGGGTTCCAGTCTTCCCCCCCTCTCGACGACTGGCTGGTGAAGGTGTGCTTGCCCAAGGCTGTCTTCTCCCACCTCCAGACTACGGGGAACCTCCTGCACTCGCTCGGGTTCACAATCAACATGCTGAAGTCACACCTGATTCCCTCTCAGAAGCTACTTTTTATCGGAGCAGTTCTGGATACAGCGCAGTTTCGGGCTTATCCTCCCGAGTAGCAAGTCCAGGATATTCGGGCTATGATACCGATGTTTTAGCCTCTATCCCCGATTTCGGTGAGAATGACCCTGAGGCTGCTGGGCCTCTTGCATCCTGCTGGTGGATCATGCCAGGTGGCATATGCGGGCTCTGCAGTGGGACCTGAAGTTCCAGTGGGCGCAGCATCAGTGGAATCTTTCCGATGTCGTCCAGATCTTGGAAGGGATTGCACGTCAATTGCAGTGGTGGCTCACGAACCAAGATTGGGTCAGCAGCAAATCCCTTTCCCTTCCCCAACCAGAATTCACAGTAGTGACGGATGCGTCACTCCTGGGATGGGGCGGCCACCTGGGAGAGGCGTAGATCAGGGGTCTCTGGTCCAGCGGAGTCCTGTCTCCACATCAACCTTTTGGAGCTCCAGGCGATCCGTCTTGCACTGAAGGCATTCCTTCCTTCTGTCAAAGGAAGAGTAGTGCAGGTGTTCACAGACAACACCACTGCCATGTGGTATTTCAACAAACAGGGCAGGGTGGGGTCGGGACCCTATGTCAAGAGGCTCTTCGCCTTTGGACATGGCGGGAACATCAGGGCATATCCCTGGTGGTTCAACACCTGGCAGGTTCCCTGAACGCCAGGAAGGACAAACTCAGCCGCCGGTGCATGATGAGTCACGAATGGTGTCTTCACTCGGAGGTGGTGCAAGGTCTCTTTCGGCAGTGGGGAGAGCCTTGGTTAGATCTGTTCACCACCGAAGAGAACTCGCAAGGTCAGCAGTTCTGCGCGTTGGAGTTTCCAAGGCGCCACTCGCTCGGCTACGCTTTTCATCGCAAGTGGAATTGCCGCCTCCTATACGCCTTTCCGCCTGTACCACTTCTGCCCAGAGTGCTGAAGAAGATCAAGCGCGACCAGGCCCAAGTCATTCTTGTGGCTCCGGACTGGGCACGAAGAGTCTGGTCCCCCGAGCTCTTGAGCATGGCCATCGATCCGCCGATCAGACTGCCTCTTTGGGAGGATCTTCTGTCGCAGCAGCAGGGGACGGCCCTCCGTCCGAACCTGTCCAGCCTGCACCTCCTTGCGTGGAGATTGAGCGGCGACAGTTGACAGCTTTCGACCTTCCTCCCGAAGTCTGTAACGTCATCTTGGCAGCCAGGCGTCCCTCCACTAAAACGGTATACGCCTGTAGATGGAACAAATTTGTGGCATGGTGCACAGCAAAGGCTATGGATCCCTTTCTGCCCCTCTTTCGGATGTTCTCCTCTTCATTCTATCTTTGGCCCAGCTGGGCTCCTCTCTGGGCACTCTTAAAGGCTACCTTTCAGCCATCTCTGCTTTTCAGCGCCTTCCTGATCAGCCTTCTCTCTTCAAGTCTCCGATTTTAAATAGATTTCTAAAGGGCATTACTCCTCTCTTTCCTCCTTCTCTTTTCATAATGCCCCAGTGGGACTTGAATCTTGTTCTTACCTTTTGTGTGCTCCCTTCGAGCCACTACATAATTGTCCTCTTCGTCTTCTTACCTTGAAGACCGCTTTCCTGCTTGCCATCACGTCTGCTCGCAGGGTGAGTGAACTTCAGGCTCTTTCCTCCAAGCCTCCTTTTCTTGCAATTCATCCGGACAAAGTGGTCCTTCGCACTAGGCCCTCTTTTCTGCCTAAAGTGGTTACCTCTTTCCACATAGGTCAGACCATCACATTGCCCACCTTCTTCCCGCCTCCACACCCTTCCAAAGAGGAGGAGAGACTCCACCGTCTGCACCCAAAACGTGTGCTGTCCTTCTACCTTGACCTCACTAAAGATTTCCGGGTGGACGATCAACTCTTCGTGGGTTATGTGGGCGCCAAGAAGGGTCGGGCCGTACAAAAACGTACCATCTCTCGCTGGGTTGTCCTATGCATCAAAATCTGCTATTCTTTGGCGAAAAAGGAGCCTTCAGTAGGACTGTGCGCCCACTCTACCCGGGCGACGGCAACCTCTACTGCTTTGGGACGTGGAGTTCCGCTGATTGACAACTGCCAGGCAGCCACGTGGGCATCCCTGCACACGTTCACAAAACATTACTGCCTGGATAGCCAAGTCCAGCGAGACGGCTTTTTCGGCTGTTCTGCTCTCCAGGACTTTCTGGTGTGAACTTAATTCGCAGACCCACCTCCGGGGTTGGCATTGCTGGGGTATCTATTCTAATGTAAGGAATCTATAACTAATGGTTTCTTTCAGATGAACAAGTAACTTGCCTTCGGTAACGATGTATCTGTAAGAAACATACATTAGTTATAGATTCCTTACCGCCTCACCCATCCTCCCCATTCTGCGAACTGACTTCTAGGGATAAGGACTCCCTTCCAGGGCCCTAGTTTTGTGCACCAGTGGTCAGTGTCTTGCATGGCTCTGCGCTTCTGGAAAGTCGTGTCAGAACGAACGTCAGCGCGCAGGGGCGGTGTCTAAGACACTGCAACGTCATCGTTGCGACCACGATGCCGAAGACGGACGCGGAGTCGACCGACGCCACCTACCGATGTGCAGGGGTACTGCTACAGAAAAATTCTCCGGATCCAGTCTGACGCCTGGGGTTAATTCTGAGGTAAGGAATCTATAAGTAATGTGTGTCTCTTACAGATACATCGATACCGAAGGTAAGTAACTTGTTCTTTATGTGACTTGAACAATTATCTTGTTGCAGGCTTTAAATATTTAAGTAATGCCTGGTCAGTTGTCGGTTGATGGATGTTTCATTTTGTTTTGGAAGGATAGAAAAAATCCTGTTTCCGTGTTGTAAAAATTGGAAGACACTCAAGTGTCAAGGGTTGAGAGACACCCATTAATGTTTATTGTGAAATGGTAAGGAGACCCTGAGTCGGTGAGCACAGGTTGAAAGAGACCCAATGACCTTTAGTGCAAAGAGTGCAGCATACCCTGAATGGGTAAGCAGTGGATGAAAAATGCCCTGTGACATTTGCAGTGAAGTGTGCAAGATACCCTGCTTGGGTTTGAAAGAGATCCTGTGACATTTACTGTGAAGAATGTAGATACCTTGACTGGGTGCGTGTGGGTTAAAAGACACCCTGAGATATTTACTGCAGAATCTCCAAGATACCCCAAGTGGGTAAGCAGGGGTTAAAAGATTACCCTGTGACATTTATTACAAAGTGTGCAGGATATCTTGAGATGGTGAGTCCCATTCCTGACACGTGTGTTGTGGTATCGTTATCAGTGTTAGCCTGGTCAGCTGGTGCAGTCAGGTGGTGTTAATTTATTTTGATTTCTTTTCTGCACACAGAATTGCTCCATGTAGTCTTGGTTGTTGAGAAAGAGGAATTTTTGGTTCAGTATTTCTGGCATAGCATTTGTGTAGATGCATCTGATTGGGCTTGTTGGGAGTTTGCAGTGGTTTTTGCAGTCATAGTTTTTGTGGAAGGACTTATTTGTAGATGTAGTGTATAGGATTTTCAGTTTGCTGTAAGTTAGGATGTTCTGTTAATTTATTTGTGGTTCCATTTGTTTGGTGTGTGTTTCCTTTTTCCATCGTATGGAAGGAGGTGTATGGTATCCTACCCATCTGGACACCTAGTGATTGCATAGAATGCAAAGGTGATTAGGGTTTGTTTGCAGACTGCCAGTGTTACCCGAGCCGAGTTGGAAGTTACATCTGCTCCTGGTAGGGTCATTCATGTATCTTTTTTACTTGGAATAAACACACTTGCGTATTTCTACACACCAACTTTCGATACAGAAACATACCTTGACTGACCATAAGGCTATTTTCTTTGTGATTAAGAAGTACAACCACATCAGTCAAATTTTAATTTACAGAAACAGATGTGTCGCAATTTAACAATATTACCTTGAATGCCTTAACACACAAAACAAGGTTTGGAGCTCTAGTCCCAAAGAGGTGGCTGTCTACAGCCCCAAATATTTTGGAAGAAAATTTTAAATAGATTTGGAGAAAGAGAAGCACTCAAAAATTAGTTTCTTATTTTCTTTTTCTGTTCAGGATATTTATTAAGCTCTGAAATCATTTCCGACAGTGGTCCCAGTTTAAAAGAAAACATAATTGTCACATGTATAGTCCATACCTCCTTATACATATATTGGTTAAACATGCAGAAGAGTTAAAATCTTAAGCCAACTCATTTCATTCCAGCAGGAACTTTTTCAAGGCTGCAATATTACATGTCAATATTAAAATGCAAAACACTCAACAAACACTTATAGCTCATAAAATCAATACATCCCTGTGAGGTTTCAGGAAGGAGGAGCGGGAGACAGGGTAGTGGTAGGAAAGGTTTTATTCTTGTGGGGGTGCGTCTGTGCGCAGAATCCTGTCTGTTAGGGGGATAGGGTACAAGGTTGGTCCTAGGTCTCCAGGTCGCCTCTTGTCCCCGTCTTCCCGAGGGGTTCCACTCGCGGTCCAGATCTTCTTCCTCGGACTTCGGATCGTCTGGCCACGGGATGATGCTCAGGACGCCCGAAAGGAAGGAAGATTGTAACAGAGGGTAAGTGTTCGTGAGAACAGGTGCTTTGTCAAGGAGAGGGAGTGAGGGGACACCCGTCCGAAACCAAGCCGTGACACACACTAGATGAGGAGAGTGTAAGTGCTGGGGTTGGGGAATCCGCTTTTACAAAACGGGCGATAAGGAGCTAGCGCCACTAGTCCTCTGACGCCTCCCGCCTCCCTACCCAGCCCGCGAAACGATTCCGTACCTGTTTTAGCCACGCTCCTCCTGGAGCGTGGCTGGGCGAATCGTGAATCCGGTGGCCTCCTGGCTCTCTCGTTTTCTCCCGTTCTTCCTTCGCTCTTCCCGGGTACGCCGTTCCTCTCCTGTTCCTCCGATCTCCGTACTCCTCTCTACTCTCTGCTGCTCCGCTCTCTCCTGTTCCGCCTCCGGTGTCAGTGCACACTGTCTTCCTGTTCCAGCCCTCTCTTGTTGGACGGAGGGCTGCGTCGTCATCGATAGGGGCGGGGTCGTCGTCCGTCGGGTCCCAGTTAAAGGGACCATGCCTCCTTTCCGTTGTGTCCGAGGAGGCAAAGCCAGCCCAGTCCTCCTGTGACGAGAAAGCAAAAGGGGCGGTGACGTCCTGCACCTCCCACCAGTCTCTATGAAGGTCCGGGCCGTCCCGGTACGTACCCGCCCCGTGACAATCCCAAAATACATATTTAAATTTAGACCATCTAAACTCCACTTTCTTTGTAGTGCTGTGAGTTACAGTAATTGCACAGTATTATTTAGACAATATTGCTATCATTCCATTTAATGGACAACGAGAAGCAGTAGTTAATCTATAGTACACAGTGAGCCACCTTTATATAAATGGAGGTTAACATATATTCCCCCAAAACAGTGTTAATTAATGATATATAGATTCCATATAACATTTAAAGATGGCTGACACACATTCGATGATAAACCTGGTTAAGGTCCCGTTTTGAATAGGCTCCATATTTAAAAACCATTAATTGAAATTATGAAATTTAACATATGAATCGATTATTTAAAGACCATAACAAGAAATATATATGTATGTATGTGTGTGTGTGTGTGTGTGTATATATATATATATATATATATATATATATATATATGTGTGTGTGTGTTTGTTGAATATTTTGTATTTTAAAAATGATATATAATATTGTAGACTTGAAAAAGTTCCTGTTGAAACACAACTCATTAAAGTCAACTGGAAACTGAATCCCAGATCACTGTACCGCCCCTGGTACAAGCTAGACTTCCTCAAATTAGTTTCCATCTTAGGCAGTACCTGTCCTTTGCCACATGAGGACATACCCATCACTTCTTGTGTTTGTAACGCCTGGATTAAGTCCGCTCTAGACACCACTCTTCCATTGAAAGTCCAGAATTCTCGTTTGATGTCCCTGTCGCTTCCTGGAACACAGAAGAACTTTCACTGGTGAAAAGACGATGGAAGAAAAACTTTGGTGCCATGCCTATAATTCTGCTGATAAGTTACTCCAGAAGTGCGAATTACAAGCATACAGAAACATGCTTAACAATGTCCCTGCCAAGTATTATCCTATCACATCTGTCAATAGTCAAGTCAAATAATTTTTTGCCCTCTATAATTCTCTTGTTCATCCTGAAGTCACTACCACCTTGGTTGCCCCGTCGCAGAATCTCTGGTCTCCTGCTCTCACCCCTATAAGTCAGAATATTAATTTGTACCCGCTCAATCTAATTTCTTCCAGTTTTCCATTCGATCTATGCCTGGCTAAGATTGCGAATTCTGTTGCTATTTCAGTTGCGTCAATCTTTTTTTTTTTTTTTTTAACAAATCTTTTTATTGCAAGAAAAATGAAAATTATGCAAAATTAACCAAAACAAATACAATATAAAGCAGTCATCAAGGTATTCAGAGTTCAAAATATGAAAGTGTGGTCAAAAACAAATCATAATTTTGGAGTTTTGTACAAGCGATTCTATCATGGTCCCAGGTAGTCGGAAAAGCCATTACAGTGACTCATTATCAACAACAAATGGGGAAGCATCACTAAAGGGGGTACATAACCAACCTCTGCTCTCGTTCGAAGGGCCCCATATTTTTGTCCATTTGCCCGGACATCCTCTACTTTCATACACCACCCTCTCTGCTTGCATACACCAATCCATATCGGATTCCCAATCAGTGCATCTTAGTTCAACCCCTCCCTTCCATGTTCTAGCGATGTTACGTTTTGCCACCATGCAGCCCAATGATACCCATAGTTTTTTGGTTCTAGATAAATCAGTAGTGTCCCAAATATTCAAAAGACCTAGCCTCGGGGAAACTTCTATAGTTTTATGACATATCCAGGACATGGCGGGGACGACCTCACCCCAGTATTTCTGAAGGGGCGGACAAACCCACCATTGATGTAAAAAGGTACCAGCGTGACCACAGCCACGCGGACACGCCGGGGAGTCAAGGAGACCCATCTTAACCAGTGCGGAACTCGTGTAATAGGCCCTGTGGAGTACCTTAAGCTGTATCAATTTAAAACGGGAATGGATCGCCACCTCCCGGGGTGATGCCAGAGCTTCTCTCCAGTCCTCGTCAGTAATCTCATCCAGATCATCTGCCCATTTTGCGCGCACTTTGTCATGAGTATCGGGCGAGTTATTAAGGATCTTGCGATAGGTCAGTGAGATGGCCTTATGTGGGAGGTAGTCGTCTAGGAGTCTGTCTTCCAAAGGAGAAGAAACCGGTAGATCCAAGCCCCTGGGTAATGCTTTACGCAATACACTTCTTGCCTGAAGGTAACGAAAAGTCTCCCTCTCATGCAATTGGTACTGGGACTGTAGCTCGGTGAACGACACCACCCCGCCCTTAGCCCATAAGTCACCGACCCTTGAAAGGCCGATCAGGTCCCATTTATCAAAACCTGGTTGCTGCGAGAGCATACCTAATTGACCAGACTCATGCAGCGGAGTAACCTGTGTGATCCTGCCCTTCCAGCCCAACGCGGAATTTGCTGTATGCCAGATAAGAAACTGTGGCAGAGGTTGGGGTATACTTGGGCACATGTTTTGGCCCGCCATACAGCGCTCTCAAATAACTACCAGGGAGCATGTTGTGTCTGTCCATTCTATACGCCGGGTCTGTAATGGGTCGATGAGTCCAGTGGTTGAGAACCACTAATTGTGAAGCCCAGTAATATGATCTGATAGCTGGTAAAGCAATACCGCCGTCATACCAGCTTTTAGTAAGTTTGGCGAGGGCCACTCGTAGCGTACCGTTATTCCAGAGCAAACTGCGAACCTCTGAGTCGACAAAGCGAAAATACTGAGATGGGACCAAGTGTGGCGTGTTCTGTAGCGCATAAAGAAAGCGGGGAAGCACCATCATTTTATAGAGAGCGGCCCTTCCTAGAAGCGTAAGGGGTAGAGTTCTCCAGTGCTGCACGTCAGCACGGAGGCGATGTAAGGGGGGTATCAAATTTCGTTGGTAGAAAACCTCTGCGTCCGTCGTAATATATATACCAAGGTACCGAAAGCCGTCAGTGACTATCTTGGCCTCACAACCCGAAGGAAGGAGTGGTGGCTGCCCACTCAAGACGTAAACCAATGATTTGTCCCAGTTGATGGTATAACTGTAATAATAGTATTTTTGAAAAATAATAATAGTATTTTTGAAAAAGGGCAAAGATATGGAGCACCCTGTTGATCGAAAATTGGGGTCTGGCCATATAAAGTAAGATGTCATCGGCGTAGAGGGAAACTTTATCCATCCACTCCGACCAATTAAGTCAGCGAATCAGGGGGTCCCCTGTGAGCCATATCGCCAAAGGTTCAAGCGCCAAAGCAAATAACCAGTTGCGCCAATCTTGACCTATATCTGCAAACCCCTCCAGTCCTCCAATATGGTGCCAGACTTTTGGCAAACCGCTTTTACCATGACCCTGCTGGAAACCCCCACTCTTGATCCAGTAGTTTTGTCAAATTACTGCCTTATATACTTCTGCCGCGGACTTAAAAAACCATGAAAGCTGCGTTAATCTGCAGTTGTTAAAGTACATCAAGAACAGTTCTCTTTTAAACATCTATCCGTCTGGTTTTCATTCTAAGTTGAGCACCAAAACCATGCTTGTAGCCATCAGGATGACGCTGAGGGTTCAGTTGCTATCATTTGCCTTGATTTATCAATGGCTTTCAACACAATTTCTCATTACACCCTACTGGACCGACTTAGAATTGCTGAAGCTGGTTCACAGGGTACTGTACACAGTTGGTTTGCGTCTTTACTGTGGGTACATACCCAAGCAGCATGTCTGGCTTCATACTACTGCAGCTTCTAAAGTGTTTCATCATTGAGCCCTACACTTTTAAATCTATATGTGGTTCCTCTAGGTGATGTAATTTCATCCTATGGCTTCAAGGTCTATGCATACGCTGTTGATGTCCAAATCATTCTAAGACTGGAAGTTGAGCATGAATGTCTTTCGGGACAAGTTTAAAAGCTGCTTGTGCTCAGTGGCTAACATGATAAATTCCATCTCTCAGTGGCTGCACACAGATAAGACCAAGGTGTTGTTTTTCAATCATTTTTCCATCTTGACCTCAAACTGGTGGCCCAAACCTTTTTGTGCCTGCTGGACACCCACCTCTTATGCACACAATTCAGGGGTGATGTTTGACAGTAACCTCTTCTTTGAAGCTTATATCAATAAACTAACTGTGACATGCTTCTTTATTATGAAGGTAATTAGGAAATCATTCTCTTGTTGCCTACCTTTTCTAAGAAATCACTAGTTGAGTCTCTTATCAGTAGGCTAGACTATTGTAATTCCCTCTTTCTCTTCCAGGGGATACTCATCAAAGTCATAAGCACTGAATTATCCCCTCCCACGTGCGGGACCCCGGAACATATACAAAAATACATATATATGTGTATGTTTCGGTAAAAAAGTACAGAGTACCTCCCAAACATAGACATATACATGTATATATAAATAAAAACATGCAGCCTAATATACTTCAAATAGGCTAATATGCCAAAATTACATGGGTTTTTCAGAAAAAGAAAATAATCTCCCATATAAACACTGTAACAGAGAACATACACTGCAATAGTGTTCCAACACAGCCCTTTATTTTCAGAGAAAAAGGCAAGTAATAGCAGGCAATTAGCTCATAGGCTGCATAGATGAGAAAACATCACAGTACCAAAAAACTGGCACCTTGTCTTTAAGGATTCCAAGAACCTGGACACAGTGCCTTTAAGACCTCCAGGAGCCCCCTGCTCCCATCATGCACCACAGGTGACAGGTCATTTCTTTTTTCCGGCTCCTTATGTGAGGATCCTGGAGCTTGAGCTCGTCAGTTTTTGGCTATTTCTAGTCAGAAATTGGTTTATTCCAACTTTATTCGACATTTTGTGCTGCTGGTATTAATTTTTAGTCTTTTTCTGACAATTTAACAACTATTTTTTGTCAGAAATGCCAGCTTTATTTAATAAATGCCCTTCCTGTGGGAAGAAAATGGCTAAATTTGACCCTCACTCTGTGTGTATTGTGTGTTTGCCATCTTCACACAACCCAGAGAAGTGTTACTACTGCCAGCAATTTTCAAAGAGAACTCTGCGTGACAGAGAGAAGATCAAACTTCATGCCTCAATGGAGAGAGGAAAAGGACATTCTAAAAGTGGCCTTGAGAGTAATCCTGCCTCCAAGAAGCCCTCCTCTCAAGAAAAACAGAAGAAACGGTGTCTATCTGCTTCCCCAGCTTCCAAAAGAAAGCAGATTCCGGATTGCTCGCCGTCGGCGTCGAAATCAACGTCAGAAAGACAAGGGACAGATCGCCGTCGAAACGACGAGAACCTCCGTAGACGAAAAGTAAGTTGACGTCGAGGCATACTACTTCGGGCTCGAAGTACGTTGGCCATGAGAGGCCTAAGTCGACGTCGAAGCATCCGTCGACGTCAAGACACCGGTCAGCATCAAGATCCCCGCCTTCTCAACGAAGGTCGGCGTCGAAAGGATCGACGACGAGGACACCCTCACGGACCTACAGACGGTCGACGTCGAGGGCACGATCACCGTCGACATTGAAGACGCCGCAAGCCTACAGACTGTCGACGTCAAGAACTCCTTCACGTTCGACGTCGAAGAGACCGATGTCGAGGGCATCGCCGCATAGACACGAATCCTCCAGTGTGTCTCCACAGCAGCGGTCGACGTCAATGGTGGCCCATTCCGTGTCGTCGTCGAGGCATCGCTCGACGTCGAGGGAGAAAAACCTCACCATTCAGTCAGGAGACGTACCAGAAAAGCCAAGGTCGACGTCGAGAACCATACGTTCGATGTTGAGGGAAGTGTCATCTTCGCCTGGCATTAACATTATTCAAGTTACACAGGAGGGATCTCCGGCTCCTAGAGAAAAAACTCCTCCTGTTAATATGTCTCCAAGATGGCTAGAAAGCATACGACACTGGAAGGTCCCACCCAGAGTTCCGGGCTCTGAATTCTCCAGAACTATTTCTACATCCAGAGTCTCTGTGGGACCTCCTCCTACTGCATCCTCGAGGCCATCTCCACACAGGTCTCCGAGAAGATCTAGGTCCCCATCAGCACGGCGTTCATGATCAAGAGGACGCTCAAGATCTCGCCATTCTCCTACCCCTAAAAGGAGACGGAGGTCACCATCATCTACCACGTCTTCAAGATCGTCCATTAGGGATTATTCTCCAACTCTATCTGCGACACTGCCATCCAGGGTTTCCCCGATTTACGATATCGGAACTTTCAATGAGGTTCTCTGCAGGGGTGCCAGCAAGTTAAATATCAATATGTCTGCACCACCAGTTTTGACTTCCGTCATATTTGAGTTTGAGACCCTTCACCATAGGTCATCGGCAAGGCCTCTGCTTCCTTTGGTCCCAGGTCTGCTAGAGCCAGCAATGCAGACCTTCCTGACTCCGGCCACGGTGGGCTCAGCTCCCACACGTATTTCTAAAAAATATAAGGCACCAGATCAGGATCCATTTTTTCTTCGTGCGGACCCACCTCCAGAGTCAGTCATAGTGGCGGCAGCCAGAAAGGCACATTCAGCTACATCCTCCTCCACTGTCCCTCCGGAGAAGGACAGTAAGAATATGGACTCATTAGGTAAACGAATGTGCAACACGTCTGCATCAGTGATGAAGGTGGCTAGTGCTTCCGCCCTGCTGGGTCGGTATGATAGATCACTCTGGGACTCTGGCAAGATTCACAGAAAAGCTGCCGAAAGAGGATCAACAAGATTTCCAAGAAATCCTACAAGAAGGCGGCTTGGTGGCAAACCAAGTCATCAGTGCAGCCGCAGACACATCAGATTTGGCTGCCCACGGCTATTGTCACGGTATTTGCTCGAAGCGCTCAGCCTGGCTTCGTCTCATGGGGCTGAAACCGGATGCACCGAGAAAGATCGTAAACCTCCCCTTCAATGGCTCTTCTCTATTCGGTTCCCATGCGGATGATATGTCCAAGATGAAAACAGAATTGGACACTCTAAAAGCTGTTGGCTTGGAGAAGCGAAAAGAATTTCGACGAAGGTTCCATCCCTATGACAGACGTCCCTTTCAGCAGAGGGTTCAAACCCCTCACTGGACCACGGAAAATCAAAATCAATCTAGGTCTCACTACCACCAGAGAAGGCCTGGACGTGGAGAGGTACTACAAGACAGCAAATGGCTGCACCTAAACAATCAGCAAAGCAATGAGGAGTGGCTTCCTCCATGCCCGTTAACCACTCCGGTGGGGGGAAGTGCTATGTTACATCTGGAGGAGTGGAAGAAACTAACAAAGGACAAGTGGATTCTGAATATTGTGCAGAATGGCTATTTACTCCGATTCAAATCCCCACCTCCATCAATTCCTCCGCGAGAAACATTTCTCCAAGACCACCACTTGTTGCAATCGGAGGTGAACATTCTTCTACAAAAAGATGCCATAGAAAAACGGTCCCTGTTCCTCAAAGAAAGCAAGGGATTTATTCTCGTTATTTTCTGGTGCAAAAAAGAGGTCCTACCAGAGAATACAGACCAATACTCGACTTGAGACTATTAAACAAATTCATCCGCAAAGAAAAGTTTCGGATGTTGGCGCTGCACCAAATCTTCCCTCAACTTCATCAGGGGGACTGGATGTGTTCTATAGATCTACAGGACGCATACTTCCATGTGCCAGTGTCCAAGAAGCACCGCAAATTTTTACAGTTTCAAGTGTCATCTTTCAGTCCTTGGCGCTGTCCTCGCTAGTGCTGTGATACCTCGCTATTTTTATCTTTACCAGTTTTATTCCTGATTTTAAAAATATCATTTTAATAAGTACCATTTTACTGCCTTCACAGCTGCTTGTTACAGTGGGGGAAGAGAGGGGGGCTGTTACTGTTACCGCTAGTTGGCTCCTTGATTACCGAGAGTACTCTCGCCCTGTTCCGCCGCGGCTTGTGCCGTTTGAGCTGAGGGCGCTGCGACGTACCCTCGGCATCACTTTCGATATCCCCACTTCCAGCGCCGAGTGTGGCGCTGCTGGAGCGGTCTGGTGCTCCCAGCGCACACACTACTTAGGCGCATGCTCATGCGGCCGCGCAGCGAACATCTTTCAGTCCTTGGCACTGTCCTCGCTAGCGCTGTGATACCTCGCTATTTTTATCTTTACCAGTTTTATTCCTGATTTTAAAAATATCATTTTAATAAGTACCATTTTACTGCCTTCACAGCTGCTTGTTACAGTGGGGGAAGAGAGGGGGGCTGTTACTGTTACCGCTAGTTGGCTCCTTGATTACCGAGAGTACTCTCGCCCTGTTCCGCCGCGGCTTGTGCCGTTTGAGCGGAGGGCGCTGCGACGTACCCTCGGCATCACTTTCGATATCCCCATTTCCGGCGCCGAGTGTGGCGCTGCTGGAGCGGTCTAGTGCTCCCCAGCGCACACACTACTTAGGCGCATGCGGCCGCGCAGCGGACATCTTTCAGTCCTTGGAGCTGTCCTCGCTAGCGCTGTGATACCTCGCTATTTTTATCTTTACCAGTTTTATTCCTGATTTTAAAAATATCATTTTAATAATACCATTTACTGCCTTCACAGCTGCTTGTTACAGTGGGGGAAGAGAGGGGGGCTGTTACTGTTACCGCTAGTTGGCTCCTTGATTACCGAGAGTACTCTCGCCCTGTTCCGCCGCGGCTTGTGCCGTTTGAGCGGAGGGCGCTGCGACGTACCCTCGGCATCACTTTCGATATCCCCATTTCCGGCGCCGAGTGTGGCGCTGCTGGAAGCGGTCTAGTGCTCCCCAGCGCACACACTACTTAGGCGCATGCGGCCGCGCAGCGGACATCTTTCAGTCCTTGGCGCTGTCCTCGCTAGCGCTGTGATACCTCGCTATTTTTATCTTTACCAGTTTTATTCCTGATTTTAAAAATATCATTTTAATAAGTACCATTTTACTGCCTTCACAGCTGCTTGTTACAGTGGGGGAAGAGAGGGGCTGTTACTGTTACCGCTAGTTGGCTCCTTGATTACCGAGATACTCTCGCCCTGTTCCACCGCGGCTTGTGCCGTTTGAGCGGAGGGCGCTGCGACGTACCCTCTGCATCACTTTCGATATCCCCACTTCCGGCGCCGAGTGTGGCGCTGCTGGAGCGGTCTAGTGCTCCCAGCGCACACACTACTTAGGCGCATGCTCATGTGGTCGCACAGCGGGCACGCCGAAGGCAAGCCCGTCTGCGCCTGAATGGCGCCAGGATCCCTGGTTCTTCCGCTAAGTTCAGAGATGCGTACTCTTCTGAGGAACTGTTGGCCCTTAGAAGTCCTGGAGACATTGTTTGTCTTCATTTTATGGCGGCTGACAGCGGGCGAAGGGGTTGCAGGAACTGTGGCTTTCTGCTGACTCCGGGCGGGGAAGAAAGGGGTAGAGGGGAAGCATTGAGAGCAGTTAGTGCCCCCCTACTCTCTTTCCTTTAATTGGAGATCGCTTAGCAAACATAGTTTAGAAATCCATGATCTACTTATGGACCAAAAACTGGCTGGGTTATTCCTAGTCGAAACCTGGCTTAATGAGATGTCTGCCCCGGATATCCTGGACGCTTTACCTGAAGGCTATGCTATCCTTAGGGTGGATAGGTCAGGGCAGAGGGGGGGGGAGGGGGGGGGCCTGGCTGTGATATTCAGGAAAGAATTTCAGCTAAAAATGTCTAAACTGTTGATGTCTAGCTGCGAAGCAGCCTTTTTTAATTTAACCATCACTAGTGCAAAATCGATTGTAGGGCTTCTTATCTACAGACCCCCTGGTCCGGCAAGAGCTTTTATTGATGAGCTTTTGGAAATACTATCCCCCTACGCTATCCGCTACCCCAATTTTATTCTCTTGGGTGATTTGAATCTTCAATTAGATGATAAAGAAAGTAAAGAATCTGCGGAGCTGACCCTAGGACTTCAGGCAATGGGTCTTAATCAATTGGTCCATACTCCCACACACAACAGGGGCCATACGTTGGACAATATCTTTACTAACAGTACGCAGGTGGATGCCGTGTTACCTGTCCCTGTTGTTTGGTCCGACCATTATATTCTCCCTTTCAGGATTTTGAACCCTGGAAAGGCCCTCTGCAAGCAGGGAAAGCGGTCTGAGCCCATGATGGTTCGGAAATGGTCCGCGCTAACCCAGGACACCTTTGAGGAGAAACTGGCTGGTAGTACCCTTGATTTAGGGGTCGAAACCCAGATAGCTGAGAACCGAGTTTCCCGCTGGATCAAGGAGGCTGTGGACTTCTTGATACCGCTGAAACCATGCAAAAGCACTCGTCTGACAGCTTCTGCGACATGGTTTTCAGAAGAATTGGCGCAATTGAAAACGGGATGTAAGCGCCTTGAACGCCAGTGGAGGAAGAGCTACCTGGATGAATACAGGCAGAGTTACCTAGGGGCTCTGAAGTTTTACCACCTTCAGATCAGGAGAGTGCGGAGGGAATTTTATACAGAGCAAATTGAGCTAGCTAAAAATTTCACAAAGAACATCTTCCAGGTTGTGAAACAACTGTCTTCTTTGGAACGTGTGACGGCTGCACTTCCTGCTTCTACGGATCACTGCAATAAGGTTGCAGACTATTTTATGGGCAAGATAGATAAAATATATGCCACCTTTCCGGAAAGTAGCAGGAATTTTGTCCCCCCTCCTGTCGTGGAGGGCCCCTGGACCGAGGATAAGTTTGTCTTTATCCTCCCATGGAAAGTGAGGTTCTAAAGTTGATGGAGGTTGTTAAATCAGGGTCGCCGTTGGACCCGGTTCCCCCAAAATGTTTGCAGCGAGGGAAGAAAGTTATTGCTCCGGTCCTCACTAAACTACTCAACATGTCCTTTACCACGGGGCAGGTTCCCAGCAATTGGAAACACGCTATGGTTGTTCCATTGCTGAAGAAACCGTCTTTAGATCCCGCTCTCCCCGAAAATCTGAGACCGATCTCTCTGCTCCCCTACATTGCAAAAATTGCGGAGAAACATTTAAATGGCCAACTGTCTGTTCTTGGAAGAGAGACGGGTTCTACATGATACCCAGTCTGGCTTTAGGCCACTTCATAGCACGGAGTCGGCCCTTCTCATGGCAGCGGAAGCCCTGAGAATCGCAGCCGATGAAGGAAGGACAACTGCTATGATTCTTCTAGACTTGAGTGCTGCGTTCGACACGGTCTCCCACGGCCTTTTGCTGGAGAGGCTGCGGGAGGCCGGGGTCGACGGTGTCACATGGGAGTGGATGAAAAACTTCTTGCAGAACAGATCCTTCCAGGTTCTACAACATCCATTTAATTCTAGAGTCTGTCCTCTGTCGCAGGGGGTGCCGCAGGGTTCGGCTCTCAGCCCCACCCTGTTTAATATTTATATGCGCCCTCTGGCAGATATTGTATTGAGGCATGGGATAAAGCTGGTGTCATATGCTGATGACACTCAGCTGATTGTTACTCTGGAGCAAAAGGAGTCTGGAATGGCATCTGATTTTAAGGTCTGCTTGGGTGAGCTTGCGGACTGGATGAAATACAGCTGCCTCCAGCTGAATGCTGGGAAGACAGAGGTGATGGTAGTTGGAAAACAGCCCTCTCTTTGGTCTCAGCGATGGTGGCCGGAGGAACTGGGACCTACTCCGTCACCGAAAGCAAAGGTTAAGAATTTGGGAGTATGGTTCGATGAAAATTTGTCTTTCTCTGAGCAGATAACCGCTGTCGCCGGAGCCTGCTTTGGCATTCTTAAAATGCTACGTAAAATAATGGACCTACTCCCCCTTGACGCCAAAAGAACTATTGTACAGGCTCTTGTTACATCTCGCCTTGATTACTGTAACATATTGTACCGAGGGGTGACCGCCAGAAATTTGAACCTCCTGCAGAAGGTCCAAAATGCTGCAGCTCGGCTGATTCTGAATATCCCTAGGCGGGCCTCGGTTGGGGAAGCTCTGAAGAAACTTCATTGGCTCCCAGTACAGGCCAGAGTTACCTTTAAGGCCCTATGCTTTGGTCATAGGATCCTTAGTCAGAAGGGGCCACGATTCTTGCTCCCCCTTCTCACGGTATATCGGCCCGCACGGGATTTGAGATCGCTGGGCTCTGCTAGGATGATTGTGCCCAAGGTCCGGAAGGTTCGAGCTGGAGGGAGATCGTTTGGCTTCCTGGCAGCTAAGGCATGTAACGACCTGCCTGCGGATCTAAGGATCTGCGTGTCGGAGTCTCTGTTCCGTAAAAATCTAAAAACCTGGCTCTTCCGACACCCTTTCGGTGGACGGAAGTAATGTTTTTGACTTCTACTGTTTGATAGTCATACGCGCAGGAAGGGTGTTAGTTCAGGGTAGTCGCTGGGGTTTTGATGATGTTCTAGCGCGGGGACACTCCGTTGGAGTAACCAGGCGCTTTACAAGCTAAATAATAATTCCAGCATTTCCAATTCAAGGTTCTCCCGTTAGGGCTCAAATCAGCTCCCCGAACGTTTTCGAAATGCATGGCAGTTGTGGTGGCGTTTCTTCGCAAGCAAAGGATATTCATATATCCTTACCTGGACAACTGGCTCCTGAAGAGCTCATCACCTGCTCTGCTTCAGAGTCATCTCTCATACTGTCTTCAACTACTGAACAGGTTGGGTCTTCATGTCAACTACAAAAAATCGATCTTCAACCCGACACAGAGGGATCCACTACCTGCGTGCCTCCCTGGATACCGCAAAGGCAAGCGTGTGTCCTTCGGAGGAGAGGTTATTCTCAATCCGCGAGAAATGTCACAATCTTCTTCACATGCAACGTCCCACAGTCAGGGAGGTGTAATCGCTGCTGGGATCAATGGCATCATGCATCTTCATCGTACAAAACGCCAGGTTAAACATGCGTCCTCTGCAACAATCTCTGGAGGACCAGTGGATGCAGATATCGGGGCGCTGGGAGGACCATGTGCTTCTTCCCCAATCGGCCAAGGATTCCATCAGATTTTGGATGAAGCGATCCCATCTAATGAAGGGAGTTCCTTTTCACCTGGACCCTCCTACCCTGACGATAGTCACGGATGCTTCACTCCAAGGATGGGGTGCTCATATGGGTCCTCTCCAAGTTCAAGGTCTCTGGTCAGAGACAGAACAAGGTTATCATATCAACCTCTTACAGCTGAGGGCCGTACACCTAGCTCTCAAATCACTGTACCCTTCGTTCCAGTCTCGTTCTCTTCTGATTCAAACGGACAATACCACAACTATGCATTATTTGAACAAACAGGGGGGTACCCGATCGAGACCTCTCTCTCTCAAGTCTCAGACTATCTGGAAATGGCTTCTTGCAAGAGACTTAACCATTGTGGCGATTCATCTCCCGGGAACTCTCAACGTCCAGGCGGACGCCCTAAGCCGGGACTTCGTCGAAGCTCACGACTGGGTACTCAACGACGAAGTCACTCAAAACATTTTTCAAAATTGGGGAGTACCAGACATTGACCTGTTTGCAGACGCGGTAAACGCAAAATGCCTAGTCTTCGCATCCAGGTTTCACCAACCAGGCTCTCGGGGGAATGCCCTTTTGATAAAATGGTCTCAGACATTACTGTACGCCTTTCCACCAATTCCGTTGATTCCCACAGTGATCAACAAGTTCTACAGGGCCAACACCAGAATGATTCTGATAGCCCCGGAATGGCCTCGTCAGTGGTGGTACCCGGATCTTCTTCAGCTATCGGAAGTTCCACACAAGAGGTTACCATGCCGTCCAGACTTACTATCCAAGAACGAAGGGAAGGTGTTTCACCCCAATCTCTCATCCCTAGGATTGACGGCATGGCTCCTGATGTCCTCCAATACGGACACCTAGATTTGACTTCAGAATGTATGAACATTCTAAAAGAAGCCAAGAGACCTTCCACCAGAAAATCATACGCTTTCAAGTGGAAGCGTTTTTACTTGTGGTGCATGAACAATGGACATGATCCCGTCCGGGGTCAGGAACAGGTGATTTTACCGCATTTGCTGCATTTGGCAAAATCTGGTCTTCAATTTTCCTCTATTAAAGTCCATCTTACAGCTATCGCAGCATATAGAAAGTCCCCAACTCAGGTTTCCTTTTTCAAAATTCCTGTGGTCAAAGATTTTCTTGAGGGATTGAAAAAGGTTTATCCACCAATCGGGGTCCCTTCTCCACCTTGGGAGCTCAACATTGTTCTAGCAAAACTGATGGGTGCTCCCTTTGAGCCTATTCATAGAGCTTCTTTACAACATTTGACATGGAAGGCCGCTTTTCTAGTGGCTATCACCTCTGCTCGCAGAGTGAGTGAGATCCAGGCGTTGTGTTGTAAAGAGCCCTACATTGTTTTTCATGCAAACAGAGTAATTTTAAGAACACATCCGAGTTTCTTACCTAAAGTGGTCTCAGATTTCCATATTAATCAGACAATTACACTCCCCACATTCTTTCCGAACCCTTCAAACCCTCCGGAAAGGTCCCTTCATTCTCTGGACCTCAAGAGGGTTCTGAAGTTCTATTTAGACAAAACAGAGACCTTGAGAAAGTCAGATCGTCTGTTTATAAATTATGGTTCCGTAAATACAGGTTCTGCAGCTTCCAAAAGGTCTATCTCTAGGTGGATAGTGTCCTGTATATCGTTGTCCTATCAACTAGCTAACAGAACCCTCCCGGGAAAACCAAAGGCCCATTCTACCAGGGGGAAAGCATCGACCACAGCTCTCCTTAGGAATGTACCTATTGCAGAGATTTGTAAAGCAGCCACATGGCGATCAGTGCACACTTTCACTCGCCATTACTGTTTAGACTCTGACACACAGGCGGATGCTCAGTTTGGGCAAGCCTCGTTAAGAAATTTATTTAGTCATCCTTAAAATGTTATTTGTGCTGTATTTATACTGGTGCTCGTCCGCGGGTAAGTGGGTATGGGCTTGCTATTCTATTCAGTGCTTATGACTATTGATGAGTATCCCCTGGAAGAGAAGGATAAGTTACTTACCTGTAATCCTATTTCTCTTCCAGGGGTATACTCATCAAAGTCATAAGCAACCCTCCCGCCTCCCCGGACGAGTATCGACAGTATAGTATTGTTTCTGCACCTTGCGCCGTGATTCCTTTGTTAGTACACCGTAAAAAAGAACTGACCTAACTGTCACCTGTGGTGCATGATGGGAGCAGGGGGCTCCTGGAGGTCTTAAAGGCACGGTGTCCAGGTTCTTGGAATCCTTAAAGGCAAGGTGCCAGTTTTTTGGTACTGTGATGTTTTCTCATCTATGCAGCCCATGAGCTAATTGCCTGCTATTACTTGCCTTTTTCTCTGAAAATAAAGGGCTGTGTTGGAACACTATTGCAGTGTATGTTCTCTGTTACAGTGTTTATATGGGAGATTATTTTCTTTTTCTGAAAAACCCATGTAATTTTGTCATATTAGCCTATTTGAAGTATATTAGGCTGCATGTTTTTATTTATATATACATGTATATGTCTATGTTTGGGAGGTACTCTGTACTTTTTTACCGAAACATACACATATGTATGTATTTTTATATATGCTCCGGGGTCCGCACGTGGGCGGGGCTAATTCTGTGCTTATGACTTTGATGAGTATACCCCTGGAAGAGAACTAGGATTACAGGTAAGTAACTTATCCTTGTAGGACTTCCCACTTGCCTCTTTCATGAATTGCAGTTGACACAACATTTGGCCCCTTGTATCATCTTGGGGCTTAGTAGGAACACCATTATCTCTACTCACTTTTCCTTGCATCACTGGCTACCTGTGCACAAGCATTTCATCTTTAAAGCTCTGTGCTTCTGCCATAGAGCCATACATGGCCTGGCTTTGTGCTTAACAGCTATATAACATCTATTTGATCGGCCTACCAGACCTCTAGGTTCTAGCATGCTACACCCGGTGAACATCCTCAATTTAGGAAGTTGCGCATAGGCGGTCTGGGCTTTTCTATTAACTGCAGAGGCCTGGAATGATCTCCTATTAGTAATTTGCACAGAAAAACATCTCTTGAAATTTTCCTAATTTCCAAAAATGCATTTGTTGCTTTTGAAAGTTGTGTACCTAATATTTCATGATAGGAGCAAAAATACTTTTTTCCTCATGGACACTTCAACCACCACAGTGGAACCTAAACCTATTACCAGTAGGTTTGATGATGCCACCCTTTGAGTCTGCCGTACACAAGGCTTCATTTTAGTTTCTCACTTTATAAAGAGCATTCCTTGTAGCAATCACACCAGTCAGGACAGTAAGGATATACAAGTGCTCACTGTACAGGTGCCTTGTATAACTATTTATGAAGATAGTTAGCATGACAAACTCAATGTTTTTACCAAAGCTGACTCCACCTTTTCACATCAAACACACCATTACGCTATCAGCCTTCTTTCAGAAGCAAAAAGGTCTCGTCACATGTTGTAGGGAGGGTGGTAATGTATTCCATACAGGAAACAAGAAGAACCAGAACATCTACTCTAGTTGCACTGTGTTGGGCATAGCTGTAACCAAAAAACACTATTGCAAAATGAATGGTACAAACTATGGAACCTTGCGAAGCCATGGTCAGTAAGACATTGCAAGAAAAACCAAGAGCCCATTCCACAAGAAAGAACAGGGCTACACTTGCATTTGTGTCCAATACAAAGCAGCTATGTGGTCATCAGAAAACCCCTTCATAAGCCACTATTGTGTTGATGTCAACACTAGTAAAGTAATAGCGGTAGGACAATCCATACTTAAACACTTGCTCTCACACTGACTCTTTAACAACCTCAAGAAGAGATGATACAGGCGCCATGAGTATTAGTTAATGACATAGAGCTCATGTTGGATGATTATTATATAAAAGCTGCCATAACCTACAATGTCTACATCACCTAGACAGCCATTGAGATCTCCTCGGACCCAACCACTTTCTCCAGACACCTCGTAATTTACTAATGGAGCATACACCTAAGAGTACACCAGGGTCAAACCTCATTATTCCTCCAGCAGATGAAGATATCACCTCTTATGAGGAAAGAGAATAAGGCGAAGTACCGGATAATCAGGGTTTACCTAATGATTGGGACGACTACTTAAATCTAGCTCCTTAGCCACCTGCTCCTTAACCTTTGGATTCTCCTCATGACGACATTGGAGAATTTCACAATCTAATGGAAGGAGTGGTGAAGGGATTTATATTGCCAATTTCTTCAAAACAATCAGCTTGTCTTTTGTATGACTTTAAAGACCCTTTTAGGAAATCGGTAAGACCAATCCCTATTTTAGATTTAATTTGAGAGGAAGGCGTTAAAGTCATAAAGAATCCAGCAACCATCTCTGCTGTCTTGCCTAGATTAGAGAAGAAATCTAAAGTGCCAGAAAATTCACCAGCTTGTTTGATTTGACACCCAAAACCAGATTCCGTAATAGCACAAGCAGCCCAACGGCTCTCGAAAAATCCTACCACACCCATCTCCACGCTACCTGGAGAAGAGGGTAGATGTTTGTACAATATAGGGGAAGCGTTTTTCCACTATCTCCAACTGCAGTTTGCGCAGCCAATTCCTTAGCCATTCTCAGTCGCTATGACAGATGTGGTCAAACATCGCTCCATACATCTATCGTCTATAGGAGGATGCAAAAACTGAGGTTAAAAATATCCTGCAGAAGGGTGAAAGAACTTCGTGGGAGATTATAGATTGTGCAACGGACATCGTTTCTACAGGTTTCCGTCAGTTGGCAGAAGCGGCTGTACTCTACAGACAGGGGTGTTTGAATGCCACTTCTTTCAGGCCTGATGTCCAAAGTAAGGTCCTGGACATGCCATATGATGGAGAGGCATTATTTGGCAAGCATGTTGACCATACCCTACAGTCAAAGCAGATACAGACACTGCAGGTTGTTGGGTGATTTGGAGATGAGGGGAATGCTCTTTTGCGGAGCAAGGGGTAGAGGGGGCTGCTTTCTTACAGAGGACAATATCAATATTCACCCTTTCAACAGCAAAGCCAACCACAATATCCTCAGCAGCAATATAGGGAATAACCACCAATAGCCAATACCAAGCAAACACAGAGAAGGAAAGAATATTCCCAAGGAAGGGACACTAGACAAAGGCAGTGATGAGCTGAAAATGACAGTTACCTTTACACATTCCTCAATGCTGCTCTGGGGTTGAATCTCAAATTTAAAAGAATGGAGTAAAAGAACAACAGACTGTTGGCTTTTGCAGCTAATCATGCTTTGGAATTAAACCAGACCACCTCATATGCCTCCACAAAAACATCTCTAAATTTTCTCCTCCAATTAGAAATACTAACCATGCTCAGCAAAGGAGCCATAGAAAAAGTGCCTCACAACCAGAAGGGAATTGATTTCTATTCCTGCTTCTTCTGAATAAAGAAAGACAGGCGAGACACATTTTGGTTCTGCGAAAACTAAACAAATATAAAAAAAAACAGTAATTTCGTATAGGGGTGACAGAACTTATGGAGCTCCACTCTGCAGAATTCCACTGAGTTACAAAAAGCTTCTCAAGATTTCACGGAGTTTTGCCAATGGGCTGAAAATGTGCAGCTCATGCTGCAATTCAGTGCTGGTAGAGCTGAAAAATCAGCTGGACCGGCACCAGGTGTTGCGCAAGAGCGCACGGCTATTGGTGTTGATTTTGCTGCCACTCGGGTAGAAAATCTACTCGAGCGGCAGCCCTCTGACAGCGTTAGAAAATCGTGCTAGAGGACACTAAATCTCGCTCCCATTTTCTGGAGGCATGCGGGAGAAAAATTCCACCATGCGGTGATTGGCGGAATTTGGCCGGAACTCCCTGTTAAAGTGTAGCGCGGAGTGACCAAAACTCCACCAATTCCAAGGGCGGACTGAAACATTCCCGCCACCCCGAATTTCTTATGGTTACTCTTCAAGAGATCCTCCAGCTTCTCAACCACAGAGACTATATAACAACATTAGATCTCCAGGATGCCCGCTTTCATATCCCAGTTCACCCAAAACACCATAAATCCCTAAGATTCGAGATGGCCGGCACTCACTATCGAATCAGAGTTCTCCCTTTTGGGCTAAAATCTCTCTCCCCCTCCCCCCCCCCCACTCCCCTCCCCCCTGCATTTTTGCAAAAAGCATAGCTCTAGTAGCTGCACGTTTAAGACAAAAGGGCCGTCCGATATTTCCGAATCTTGACAACTGGTTGTTAAAGGCACCTTCTCGTCAAGCAGCTGCAGAAGTAACCAGGGCTGTCTGAATCTATGCAACAAAGTAGGTCTTACTCTCAATCCACAGAAGTCGTCACTTCGAACATCAAGCCCTACAACATTCTTGGGTGTTGTTCAAGACACCATGCAGGACAAGGCATATCCTAGTCTTTCGGAGAACCAGGCTCAGACTTCTTGCACAGGAGTTGCTGAAAAGAAAGTCAGGGTTCAGTTTGCCTGTAGACCTCTACAGGAAGAGCTGGACAGACAATGGATAGAAACTCAAGGCTCTTTCAGGAAATAATTCAAATCACTCCAAGTATGAAGATGTCTCTTCCTTGGTTGATTCAAGAGACAAATCGCTCGACAGGATTAAATATGCTACCCCAAAGCGCAGATTTTGTTATCGCGACAAATGCCTCCCTAGAAGGATGGGGGAGCTCACTTAAAAGACCTGGAAATTAGTGGAAAGTGGACTCCACACCGCCTTTGACCTTTATTTAAATCTTTTGGATTTCAAGGCTGCAGCATTAAGCCTACAGTCTTTTCTTCCAAGAATAAAGGGATCAGTAGTACTAATCCGCACAGACGATACCACAACTATGCATTACATCAAAAAACAGGATGGTACAAGATCTCAAGCATTGTTTTAGGAAGCCCAAAGGATATTGAAATGGTGTTTCAACATCAGATCAGAGCATAACATATTACTGGAGCAAGAAATGTTCTAGCAGATACAGAGTAGAATGACAAACAGTTGCCATGTTTGGGAACTCAACCAAGAAATTCTAGGCAGCATCTTTGCTCAATGGGGCAAGCCAAATCTAGACCAATTGCATCTTCACAAAATCGAAACTGGCAGTTCTACGCAAGTGGGTAGCCACAAATTGGTCGTGGGGGGAATGTGTTTTCGATAGCATGGTCAGGGATGTTTGCTTACCCTTTTCCTCTGATCCCATTAATCCCACAACTTCTCAACTAAATGAAGAGAGATCCATGCCGAATAATTGTAATTGCCCCGATATGGCTCAGACCACATTTCTACTGAAATCATTTCCCAAATTGTTGACAATGAGCCACAGTCAATACTTCATCCAGATCCAAAGTCCTTACACGTCAGCCTGACTCATGAACACAATGAGTTTGCACATTTGAAGATTCCACAAAGAAATTGCGTTCAGGGCCAAAGCTACCTCTACCAACAAAATGCAGACACTTAAACTGAAGCATTTCTGCTTATGGAGTTGAAGATTTACCCTTTAACTTCACCACCAGAGCAGTTATTACCTTATCTGTTATATTTAGCTAAAACAGGTTTGGTTTATACTTCTGTGAAAGTGCACATAGCAGCAATATCACACTTTGGGAGATCATCTGGTTCACCATCCTTATGGTCGAATAGGATCATGAAGGAATTTCTTATAAGACTTTCTAGAGTTTGTCCTCCAATTAAACAGCCTCCTCCTCATTTGCAAGTTAATACAGTACTCTCAGAATTGATGATTCCTCTATTTGAACCTATTAACAAAGCTGAAATAAAATTCCTGTCATGGAAGGTAGCACTGCAATTGGCCTTGACGTCAGCAATGAGAGTTATTGAAAAACAGGCAGGCTTTCACCATTAAAGAGCCGTTTCTGCAGTTCAGGAGTGAGCAAGTAATTTTGAGGACCCCAATTTATTCCAAAGGGTCATCAGACTTTTATCTGAAGGAGCCACTTGTCTTAAAAACATTCTTTGCGAACCCGAAATATGTAGCAGAAAGGTCATTGCACACATTGGTTGTTAAAAGATGTCTGAAATTGTGTTTAGACAGAGCAAAACAGTTTAGAAAATCAGGTCAGTTGGTTGCTTATGGTAATCCTCAAAGACTTTTCAAGCAAAGTATAGCACGCTGGAAATTTGCATCCATTCAATTCTGTCACTGGAGAGCCGGAAGGCCTTTACTGACCAAAGTACGAGCACATTCAACAAGGAGCGTCTATACGTCTACTGCTCTATTTGCTGGTGTGACTGTCTGTTCAGGACATTTGTAGAGCAGCATCATGGAAAAACAGACACACATTTGTGCAGCACTACTGCTTGGGCTCGCTAGTGCAAAAGTATACAGCAATGGGACAAGCGGTGTTATGTCATCTATTCCAATAAGGTAAGCTCTTGCTTCATTTGTTATCCCACCATCCGCTATTATGTCATTAATTATCATATTGTTTTCATGTTTAACTGCTAGCTATTCTGATTCAAGCATGTGAATCTATGAAAGATCCTATACTGAAGAAGAAACTAAGTTTCTTTCCTGTAACTGTAGTTCTTGAATATTGGCATCTTTAATAGATTCACATGCTACCCAACCTCCTCCCCTTAGAGGCTCACCTTATCTTCTATAGTGCTGTAGGTTCGCACTTGTGCTTTAAAATCTAAAGGAAGGCAGCATTTGAGGAGAGTGTTTTACAGGGTGCTGCTGAGCGATTAGCTGGAGTTTGGTTCTTTTTGAATGATGTGAATAAGATACTTAAGTGAATGTTTTCTAGCTCTTCTAGGCTATGTGTAACACTGTACTGGTTTCTAATAATAATGTGGGACTCCACTTCAATGACTGGGAATGATTCAAGCATGTGAGTCTATGAAAGATGCCAATACCAGAGAACTACAGTAAGGGTAAGTAAATTACTTTCTTTTGCAGCTTGAAGATCTTCTAGATTCACCTGTGTTCCACCACTTCCCCAGTGAAGGAGACTGTGGAAGCTTTAAGAAAGAAAAAAAAGAATCTAAGATGGTGGTCACATATTAGGGCATTCGGGGCTTATAATCAACGTCATATCCGCGCTCTGCCTATTTCAACACCCACCAAAGGTAGAATTTATTTTAGTATTATAACTCTTCTAGACCCATCCCCTAGCACATGAAATTATAATAGCATGTAAATCTAGAAGCTCTTCATCCTGCAAAACCATAATTACAGGTAAGTAACAGGTTTCTTATGTTTCTATATTTGGCTTCTAAATGTAAGCTAGTGTGCAATAAAGAAAATATTTTGCAAAATGGCCTCTGATCACATGATAGTATGAGTAACCCCAAATTCAGAGTTGTACAAATAACTACTAGACCTATACTCCGTATATTGGACGCATTTCAAAAAAGCATACTTCCTTCATGTCTATTTTACATTTATTAGATTTTGCCATATGAATTGCTGCATGATCTGTACACCATGAAATATCACTAGAAGCTACAGCTCAATTGTTGGATCTGGGTTTCATGTATTTTTAGGCAACCAACAAACACTAAACATCCCTATCACCAGAACGGTCTGAAAGACGTAATGCTATATTACTTTTTTACATTGGCAATTGGGGTGGGCCAGTTAGAGGGGCCTAAGCAACATCTCATTCGTCTTTTATGTCACCGTACTTTTACGTCAAGACATAATGTGTCTAGCTAGCCCACTGACTTTTCCACTTATCTTTAAAACCCTTTATACACCCCCTCACCTGGATATATGGTCTTGTCCCCACCCCACCCCCACATAAGCTAGCACCCTCCTTCACAGCACCCATTTTTTTTATTTGTCTTGTTACAATGCCTCTTTATTTGTGAATTTCAATGAAAGGATGTTTTAGATGGCTTTGCCGTGGTATGTTTGTTATTAGTCTTTGTTATTAGACTGGTGAACTTAGTCTTTTTTTAAACGAATGATCTAACTTGTCTGTTTCCTTTAAAAATGTCCCCTTCTAATTTCCTCTGTATTGCTTTTCATTACTAAAAAACTAATAGTTTCTTGAACAAAAAAAAATGCCCCTCCACCACTCTGTTGAGCAGAGACATTGTATCTTTAGAGGGTTTATTGTATTGTTCTAAATACCTAGCTATGGCTTGTACCCATGAAGCCCGTTGTCAAACCTGGTTATACTTTGCGAAATGACCCACCTTTTCCTAAGCCTCATTCATTCACTATGTGTAAACCTCTGTACTCCTATATTGGATCTTTTTAAAGGCACATACTTGAAACATCCCTCATTATCGAGGTGGGAATCCCTGTATTGTAAGTTGGAAGTAAACAGTAATAAAATGCTTGAAGACAAAACCATGTTTCTTTACCATGGATGACTCTCCAATATTCATAAAAGGTGGAATAAATCTGGTATGAGCTCTCCGAGTAGGTTTCAAAACATGTTTTACAGAAAAACCGGTGGCCCAAGTAGGAAACATTTACTGCCTTTTTGTATAGATAAATGTAGCCAATCAACGAGATTGGAACATAAAAGCACTTTTGGCTATAAACACCATTGCATTTTATTTAATAGCACTCAACAAGTGGTGTCCTAATGATTAACTAAGCAGAGCATTGAAAATGTGATTCTGCCGCTTAAAGAATTCTAGAAGGCTGTGGTATCCGAGCATGCCCAACAGGGAGACAGTTGGGCACTTTTATTTCCGCCCTATGACCCTAAAAACGTTTTTTTTTTTTTTTCCCCAAGCTATTTTTGGCGAGAAACACCACATTTTGGATTTTGGTTAACACTCACCATTTTTAGGCATTCTTTACCTTTTGTTTCCATAATCATCTGGAAACCATGCAATGTTTTCTGTTTCTTCCGTCCAAAGGGTGTTCACCCAATGTGCCTGCACTTGTTCCACAAATTCCCAGCTTGTGATGCTAAAATGTCTTGCTCACATACTGAGATATTAGGAGTGAACACCTATCGCTGATTTCAATAAAAAGATTTACAAAAAAAAGTGAGCACCTATAGTGAAAAACGAGAATAACAAGTAAGTTACTTTCTCTTACTTAATAACACTTCACTCATTAGCAGCAGCTCAAACATCAACCAGTGAAGTTTTGTTGTTTTGGCTGAGTTTGCACCATGTGAGCATAAGATACATACACTGCACTGTCCTGAGAGACACCATGTCTCAGACTTCTATAATACGTCCAGTGTGTGGGAGGCCCCTGACCAAGCTCTACTGTGTCGCCTTGACGCATATGATTAACTTTTCCAAACACTTATTATCTGGAATTGATTATGTAAGGTTGAAATCCTGGAACATTTACAACAGTACTAGCCAGAACCTAAGTACCTAAAAATTTCGAATTAATAAGGAAGGACGCAAAGTGCAAGTGTAAGACCATTATTAAACCATCCTGCCTATGAATTTTCTCCTCATGCACCAAGTACAGTGGAGGTATTTTGCCAAACTACAGACACATTCTCTTGTGTCAGTCTTTGGAATCCTCAATGCAACAGCATGCTGCTTAACCCCCAAATGCGGCATACCTAAATAATCCATTTCCTACCTGGCAACATATAAGCAGCGCAAAAAAACAGGCACTAAGACATAGGAAGGGAGCAAGTGGGCGAGGCAGCTGTGGGCTTGGGATGGTTTCTTGATCTCAAGTCAAAGCTATTGTTTTTAGTACTTTTTGTGGCCTGAACAATATCGCCCATCAAAATTGCACAAAAATGACTCAAAAATGCAATCAACGAAGTGTGTTGGAGCGTCACCAACATGCAATACTGTGGTAGTGGACCAAGTATAATGCGTTCCATGTGTTGACAGTTCGTGTTTGAAGAAACCGTACAAGTCAGAGAGAGCCCACTGCATAGAAATATAGAAATATATGTAAGATTCTGTACTGCCCACAGTAGATTATAATCATATTGTAAGTCACCAGGAGTGCCATAACCATATATAGGCAAGAGGCCAAAGGCAGAGTACCTTTTTCATGGGAATGAAACTTCGAGGTGACGTGATATATTCTTATATCATTTGAAGCAGTGGCGTACTAAAGGCCTGCAGTTCCAGGGAGCCTCTTCAGCACAATACCCTGGCCTGAGAGCTCCTGAGTGAGCCTGAAGGGGCCCCCTCCATGTACAACAACACTTGAAAGCTAGAGTTTATTTAATGCATCTTTAATCTACATATACTACCTTCCTTTATGCATCTATATACCTTCCATGTACTTATGGATCAATATATTTATTACTTTTCTTCTAATTCAACATATCCAATGCACTACCCTATTTCTCACCCTTTACCGCTCACAATATAGCCTCTACCTCAACTCTGACTCCTCTCAAACCTCTTTCTACTACTCTTTCCTATGCACTACCCTATTTCTCACCCTATACCTCTATCTATATATCTACTGCCACTCTCTTATTCATCCCAAGCCCGATACCACTACTATGATCCCCAAAATAACCCTTTCTAGGCTCTTCCCTACTCTACCCCTCCTTGCATCATCTCATACCTCTTTTACTATTCTGATCCCCCAAAACAAACCTTTCTAAACCCTACTCTCTGACTCTTCCCTCTCCATCTCCCTTTTACTCATCCTAAGCCTCTTATCTATTGCTATGAGCTGCAAAACATCCCTCCACTATCCTTTTCAATCCAAATAGCAGACTAACATGTCCACCACTCAAATTAATTTCATATTTCACTATACTAATTTACCACTAATCCTTTATGGGTTCCGGAGTAGCGTGCTACTCGCCGAAAAAGCGCTCCAACACCTCATCAGAGGTAGCAAGCGCTATATAAATGCAAACCTTTTCCCTCTTCTATCCCTCCACTAGCCTTCTCAATCCAAATAACTGACTAACATATCCACCATTCAAATAACTTTCGTTTTTCACTATACTATTTTCACCACTAATCCTTTATGGGTTCCGGAGTAGCGTGCTACTCGCCGAAAAAGTGCTTCGATGCCTCGTATGGGGGTAGTAAGCGCTATATAAATGCAATTACAATACAATATGAGCTTCCGTTTCCTTGACCAGATCACAAGGTAGGCATGTACTTTAGATGGCCTCTGTGCCATAGTAGTTTTAACAGAAGCTGTTTATAGACAGAATATCATCTTTAAGAATAAATGCCTGGCCGCCGGGAGCGTGATTATATAAAAAAAATAAAGTGCTCAAAGGAACAAATACATTTAAAAAAAAAAAATTCAATAGTGTTTTAAATTCCTTGTTTTGAGTTTGAGATTTCCTTCTCTTACACATAATTGCAATAACTGTTTTTCAGTTGATCCATAAATATTACTGGGATTCCTGACTTGTTCTTCCATAGCTCTTCCACTCCAAGAGACGTTATCAAAGTTCGCACATAGTTAAGCCATGGGATTTTGTCGTGTCTAGGCTAATTACCTTTTCAAGAACAAATCGATATTGCAATAATTCCTCCGTACCCCATAGCCTTTGCCAAACAAGCATTTTCAATGCTAGGTCTTGCATTACTGATAGTTTGAGGTACAGGCAATGCAATGCCAATAGCTCATACTTTCAGTAATGCCAGACCTAGTGCATTGCAAATGCTTGCGTAGTGAGCCAGGAACCAGCATTGTATTTCCCGGTGCAGCACCGCAAGCTGCTCTTAGAGGTCCCTAATGAGCAAGGCACCAGCACTGCATGTCTAGGAGCAGGACCTCAAGCTGCTCCTAGAGGTCCCTAGTGAGCAGTTTTGAGAAGTTGCTGCTACTACATTAAAAAGTACCATTAGTAGAATTATGTAATTCGTAATTTCACTTCAAGGCTTTGATAAGTGGGCCAGGAGTTTCGGGTTGTGGCTAGACCAGTTTTGTTTAAATCATTTCACTACCCTCTGAGTGACGCATACCCATCTTCACCCAAGGAAAGACTGAAATGGAGATGTCGATAACACGTAGGTAAAGCCTCCAACATTTTTAACGAGACCGATTTCATTGAATAGAAGCGACCGCGATTGTCCCGGGCTGCTTTAAAAGTGGCGCAAAGTAAAGCATGTCGTACCTGCAGCAGGAGAAAGGCATTAAATAAAATAGTGCTTCCAGACTAAAGAAGACGTACCATTTAACAACAGAAGTAAAAGGGCCAGTCCTCATGGGAGGTACAAATGAAGACAATGCGGTACCAAGGAGGGACTAACAAGCCTATTTACGAATCAGAAGCCAGCATTTATGAAGGACAATGACACAAGCCAATGACACATATGGGCGGAGAGTGGGTGGGGCTTCCAGTGCATACTCCAATACAGCATGCCTCGCAGAGAGAGCAGCGCATGCGCACTGCCACTAGGCTCAACCTAAAAAGCAGTGGTCTGATATTTGCCTTGAAAGAAATAGATTTTATATTCAGATGCAAAAATAACACTAGCAAGGGTGTGCTCTGTGGTAAATTCACCATATTTCGCAGACATTGTTTGGACCCCGGAGCTCTGCTCCAAAGAGAGCAGCTCTCAAAGCCTTAATATTATAAATATGAATAGCTGGATTGGTGGGCCTAGATTTATATGATTTAAGCATCCGCGAACCCCCCCCCCCCACCCCACCCCCCCCAAATAGCCTCCTGAACTTTAGACTGGTTTGTATACCCTAAGACATATTTGCCGTTAGTTTGACCCCAAGGTATTCAAAATCCACCACCTTTTCAAGGTCACCACCCAAAGACAAAGGACCATGGTAAGATTTGTGTGAGTTTAAGATGATATATTTAGCTTTAAAGGAATTTCCTTCCAGTCCTCTAACATCACAAAACTCTACAAACCTGGTCAATAGTTTGTTATAAACTCAGCCTGAAGATAGATAGAATGTTGTTGTCATCTATCCAATGATGTAGTTTTATTAAAAGATTTTGGCAAAAAATATCTTGCATATTGAGACTAAAGGGCCTATCATTACTTTGTATGTACCTCCTTCCTTTTTAGTCGATTGCAATTATTTCAGCACTGTTCCATGAGCTTGGCATTTCGGTGCCTCTAAATATGGAGTTAGAACAACAATCAATATAAAATGCTCACATTTCTGAATCATTTAGGTAAAGGTCGCCAGGTATCCCATCAGGTCCTGGTGCTTTACCAGGGACAAAGCTCTTTATGGCGCGCAGTGTTTCATTGAGGCTGAATTGAATAATATTATCAGGAGTGCTCACACTATTACAGCTCTTTGTGGCGACAATGTGCCAAAATAAATGCTGATCATTCCGCTTTGCTGCTATGAGTAAATCTTGCTAATTAGCTTTGTCCCATTCTCCCTGACCCACTACTTGAGTGTTCTTATACCTTACCCTGGCTTCTCTAATCAGTGCCAGATTCTAATTAGGTACAATTTGTCTCTCCACAGGGATTATTGAAATAAAAGGGATTTATTTGCGTTTGTTTTCATGTTCTTCAGGAAATACTTTCTTTGGGGAATTCATTATACCTGGCCTAGCTTCAGAATTCACCCAAAGCTGGTTTGTATCTTTGTTGATTTCCCTGGGTCAGGAGAGACCTTTGTCATCACCATGACTTACAATGTGAAGACGAAGAGTGAAGAAGTCCTATTGTGTGTCTGCTCCACATGCAGCTAAAAGATCTTTGTTGCTTATCTCCATCAGTAGTTCATTTACTGACTCCATACAACAATATTGCTTGTTGCTTGTGGTCCGGTTTGGCGAGGACCTGGCTTGGCAGTTCTGGCTGGACTGTTACAGTTGGAGCAGGACCAACACTGATTTGCATATAGCTAGGTCTAATCTGAGGTGGCATGTTGGGCAAAAGAATAATGGGTTGGAATGCTTTTCCGAGCGATTGCCAGTAGTTAGATTGATTGCAAGCATCCACTAATCCCCTTTTGTATGTTTGAGCCATAAAACCTTAAGGCGGCAAACTGACATTTGTGATAAGTTTACTGCTAAGTTTTGGAGTTTGAGAAAACCATCTGATCACGTACCTGCAGCAGCTGAAGAAAGTTGACCATTTCCCTAAGGAGATCATTGCAAAGCAAGCCCCCTGTCTGTTCCACTAAAAATACACAAACCCAACAATGAACAGATGCCTGAATTGAACTTGCCAATAGAGGCTTTTATTAATATTGAAAAATCTTTATCTCCTCATGTTCCCCTCATATAAAACTTTTAAAGTGCACAAATATAGGATGAGGCAGAGGGTCGCGATCAGCGCTCAGAAGTGGCTTACAGCAAATGCCAACTTATTATACTACTTTTGCTAGAATGTGACCAGGTAGATAATGAAGATGAAAAATTTGAAGAACTACCACCATATCACGGTTGCAGATCTGATTATGGGACCCAACAACATATACTTCGAGGGTCCACCTTTCCATGCCCAAAGCAATGTTTTCATGGCTTCCTTTAGTCCGCGTTCCAGCCAGTTTTGCAGTACGTGTTGAACTGATTTTTCCATAGATTTCCTAGGCCATTTACTCACCGCATAACCCGCCTCACTAGCTGACACCTGGACCTCCGCAGCGAACTCCAATTCCCCCACCCCACCCCACCTCCCCTCCCAATTCCTTCCCTTCTCCTCCCTCACCCCCTAGTTCAGCAACCTCCAACTGTAGTTCTCTAGCAGTCACAGTTATGGGAGAGCTGAAAGACTATGAAAATGCAGAAGAGGACAACTAAGAAGAGGGGGTATTCCTAAGAGAAGTCAGAGAGAAAGAGGATGGTATACACAAAGAAAAAATGGGCACTGCCTAGTTCCCCAGAAAGGACAAACAATGCTGCAGGCCAACTCTCCTCCAGACAATATTGGAGTGTTTCATACATTAGAGGCAAAGACCATCTAGAGCTTTGACATTCATATGACCTCCTAGAGAAATAATGCTATTGCTGTAGTTTTAAATTGCAACCTCAGAAGTCGTCAAATTAACCTGCTTTTTCAATTATATTTTGGAGGAGGAGCAAAGACTTGCAATTACCCCAGCAATGGGTATCCGATATTAACCCTTGTCCAAAAGAAAAAAAAGTGCCATGTGGCAGGCATAGCTCCTACATGCTTAACAGTTCATTCGAAACCCGATTACCACAGCAGCCCAACATCATTCATGCAGTCCTGTCAATCCAGCGCAGTACCATAAGGCACGGACAGTAGGTGAATTAGGGCTCTAGGGAAAACGTGGGTTCCATAGCTGCTGCTCAGAAATGGGTGCTAAAGAATTGCTTACCTTAGTAAGATATGATCATTCAATGTGAAATGACGTGTCCATTCACCAACTTCATTTTGGAGGATATGATATCAGAGGCATAGACATTTTTAAAGTTGCCAAAGCTTCAGCTGCAATCATGAATATAGCTATTGATGTGTCTAATACTGACTTATGTCATTATGGTTGAATAGTCTGAATCTGGTGTTTTTGGTGCTCTCCGTTTCTTGATTTTGATGACTCATTCCACAGAAATGTGGAAGGGCCTGCTTGATGTTGTATCCCTTGATGCTGAATGTAGTTTAGATTTAATTGCAGTCTTTAATATAGACTTGCTGCCTTCAATGATGAACCAGCCTCCCAAGGAGAGCACATGGCAATGGTGCCTACCCTTGATGTTCTGGACATTGACGTTGATGTGTTGTTCCTATTTTTTCCATGTCCAGGCCTTTCCTCGTTTCTCCTTCTCAAGGAGTGCCTGTAAATGGTGGAGTGAGCTGTGGTAGAGGGAGGGAGCACTCTTTCCATGCCCCTCAGGCTTTCCTAATGCAGATTTGTGATGCCTCCATTGATGCTTCTGCAGGTCATGAAGCTGAATAGTGTCCCTGTCCTTTCCATTTTCTGACAAAAAAAACAGTCATGTTGTAGATGAGAATTGGTGAAGCAGACAATGTGAGGGTTTGTGCTTGATTTTTTCTCCTGCAGGAAAACCATTTCTGAAAAAGGGAGGACATTTTGTGAAGCACTAACAATGTTTTGTCAAGAAACGGAAAAACTATAAACTCTACATCAAAAGACTTGGAGCATAGGTGATTTTCAGTAGTTTGGAAAGGGATCTAAAGAGAAAAGAGCCCAAAAGGCCAAGCTCAGCTCTCCAGGATCCTGTCACTGGGAACATACCCAGCTTACTGGCAGAGTATGATGGGATGCTGGTGGAGTGCTCTAAAAAGATGTGTGGTGCATATATTTCGTTTAAAAACAAAATGTGCTCCGGGATGCCCCACGTGCTGGACAGTTCAGTGCTTATGACTTAAAGAAATATTACCCTCTAAGAGAACTAGTTATACAGATAAGTAACCATTCCTACTTTTGCTCTGCTTCCACTTTAAACCCACCTTCACCATAAATGCTTCTTGCTGTTTTGTACAATGTGGATCTATAGCAATTCATGCTGCAAAGTAAAATGATCTCTCATAGCAATGGTTTTGCATCTTGTACTCTACAGATTCTTGTGTGAGCCACCTTTGTACCCTGTTGGGTGAAGTATTCCAAATATTATTCATAAATAATATTTACAAATACATGAGAGCATTAAAATAAAATCCAGAGATTACTTTCTATGGGGTCGTGCGGTACTGGACCACTTCAGAGGGGCAGTCTCAAGTAGACGTTCTCTGCTTACACCAGCCACATTGATTAAAACATCTAATTTCAGAAGCATGTGCCTGTGTAAGTGTTTGGAAATAGAGATTTGGGGCCAGATGTACGACCATTCACTGTTGCAAGTCGCAAATTGCGTCGAATTGCGACTCGCAATTTGCGCCTCGCAAAAGTGAATGTACAACAGTGTCTCAGACACTGTTTGCGATTCCCAATGGGGTCGCAAATTGCATGCCTCATTAATATTCATGAGGCAAGCGCGATTTGAAACCCCATTGGGAATGGCTAGCACTCCCAGGGATGGTGGCCTGCTGGGGTCAGCAGACCACCATGTCTGTGACTGTTTTTTAAATAAAGCAGTTTATTTATTTTTTTAAATGCAGCCCGTTTTCCTTAAAGGAAAACGGGATGTAATTAAAAAAGAAAAATGAAACTTTTCAGTTTCATTTTTTAAGGGTAGGCAGTGGTTCCTGGGACCACAGCCTGCTCTTAAAAAATATTTTCGCAAACACTCACAAAGGGGAAGGGGTCCCCTAGGGACCGCTTCGTGTTTGCGAGTGGTTTACCACCTACTTGAAGTAGGTGGTAAACTGCAAGTGTTTTGCAGCCGCAAATGCAGTCGCAAAACAATAGTACATTGCAGTGAGACTCGCTATTAGGAAGGGATGCCCCTGATTAATAGCGAGAGTCACAAACGCTATTTTGTGAGTCAGTGACTCCCAAAATAGCGTTTGTACATGCCAGGACCCTTTTTTGCGGTCGCAAACGGGCCGATCTCCCGTTTGCGACCGCAAAAAACGGTCGTACATCTGGCCTTTGCTATCTTATTACAGTACAGTTGCCTCCCACTCTTTCCACCACCCACTCCCGTCTTTACCTGCCCCATGTAGATGCACATGCCCACTTTCATTTATCTGGGTAAGGCTTAGAATGCAGGTAAGCATTATGTAGTTCGACGTTCAATTCCTGATTTGCTAAACTAATCTCCACATCCCATAAAGAGTTGCTATAGAAAATATTCCTCAGACCCTCCTTGTTCTCTTTGGGTGGTTAGGAGATCTCATCACTTTGCATCTTTTGAAATGTATACTTTAGAACATGGTTGCATTAATGTCCATATCTTTATGGCTAGCTTTATTCAGAATCTCCTTAACCTACTGGCATCATGCTTTGCTTTGTAAATGTCTGCAGTGGGCTCACCCAATCCTAACAAATAAATTCTTCATCAATTTCTCAGGTTGTGAAATTGAAGCAGATAGAGCACACTCTGAATGAGAAGCGGATCCTGCAAGCTGTCAACTTCCCTTTCCTTGTCAAACTAGAGTATTCTTTTAAGGTTAGTACTGGTTGCCTTTATATCTTCTAGTCCTTGCCTTGTGTGGGATGTAAAAATATCGGATTCTAAATGTGTGTTCTCACTGCATTAATTCTGTAGTCTGCACTTCTCCAACATTTTATCTTTTATATATTCACATGCCTAAATCATTCCCTGTCATCATGCTGCGAATCCCCGGTAGCTTGACGACGGAGAATGATTCAAGCATGTTAATATATAAAAGATTTCAATGTTGGAGAACGGGAGTGACAGGTAAGGAACTAATTTCATAGTGCTTTTGCAAATTGTATTATATGCTGTCTCAGCGTCTCGTGGTGCAATGTAAATTCCAGGTGTTGCATTGGCATGGACTGACTGCAAACACATGATGACTCCGTACATAAATGACACCGTCTGACCCCCAAGCTGTCTTGTGTTCATGAATATTAGTGCTACAGATTTTGAACTATGTGCACTGCAGAAGCTATTGATTAGATTAAGGTGATACTTAGGTTCTCCAGTATTGGGGTATCTTTCATAGATTCACATGCCTGAATCATTCCCCGTCGTCGGAGTGGGAGTCCCACGGTACATAAAAAGCAATAATTATGCACATAATAACCATAATATAGGTAATACATAAAACCAGGAAGTGAAGTAGATAGAAACTACAGGGGAAGAAACTTCCACTTTTATGACTTGTCCAAGTCATTATAAACAGTCCAAACTGCAGCCAATCAGGCGACAGCACCCTCCAGAATGCTCTCCCCAGAGGCTGAGGCTCTCAGATTTTCTACCGCACGTCGTGTGAAGGGAGTCTCCTGAGCTCTGCTCAGTACTTTTCTATTTCTTCACGAATTACTTCACTTCAGGATGTCTTCATCTAAAAGATCTCTCTTTCGACCTTGTGAGTCTTGTGGGAAGCTCCGGCTGTTTTCAGAAGACCCCCACAAGAAATGCATTTATTGCCTGTATCCGGATCACCAGGTGAGGGACTGCAAGATCTGTAGGACATTCCCTCAAAAAACTCTCAGAGACAGAGAGGGACGTCTACTTCTGTGGCTACAGAAGATCAAGGATCAAGACAACCACTTATCTGATGTGGGGAGTATTGCCTCAGGCTCTACTGCGTCCTCTAGGAAGAGGATTGCTGAGGAGGTCTTGTCTTCTCCTGGGGCTAAGGTGTCGAGAAAACGGCAGTCCTCTAAGGGTGCTGAATTGCCTTCCTCCTTAAAAAAGGCTCCTCCACCTTCTACAAGTAAGCCTCTGCATACTGCCCCCCCCCGGAGAAAAACTGCGAAGTCTCTGGCTTCAAAACGCTTGCCTGAGAAGATTTTACCTCAGAAAAAGGTACCGTCGTCGACGGCATCGACGGCGGCTCGTCGACGATACTTACCGTCGACGCTACAACGACGTCGACTGCCACCTTCTCGTCGCCGAGACCACAGATGATCATGTCGTCGGCGTCATCACCGTCAACGCTGGTTTCTGTCTCCGTGAAGCCAATCTCGTCGACGACGGAAATTAGGTCTACCGTCGACGACGAAGAGTAGAAAACTCCCGTCGACGACCGCCTCGTCGACGACCGCCTCGTCGACGACCGCCTCGTCGACGACTGCCTCGTCGACGACTGCCTCGTCGACGACTGCCTCGTCGACGACTGCCTCGTCGACGACCGCCTCGTCGACGACCGCCTCGTCGACGACCGCCTCGTCGACGACCGCCTCGTCGACGAAGACTACCTCGTCGACGAAGACCGCCTCGTCGACGAAGACCGCCTCGTCGACGAAGGCTGCCTCGTCGACGAAGGCTGCCTCGTCGACGAAGGCTGCCTCGTCGTCGGTTACTTCATTTACATCGGCTTCGACGACGACCGCTCCGTCGACGGATCCCTTGTCGACGCTACAATTATCTGCTTGTACAGAATTGCAGGTTTGGTCAGCGACTGCAGCAACGGCGCCTTCTGCACCGTCTACGACACAGGTGCAATTACCACCACTGACAACAGCATCTTCCTTGCTGCATAGACGTGGTTCTTCATTGAAGAACCTCTCTCCACTGCATATTTCCCCTACTAAGGTACCTCTAGAATTGCCTGAACAATTACTAGATTATGGTGAGGATGATGAGGAATCTGAGGACGATGACCAATTTCGCACTGCCAGGAGCCCATCAGAATTATTCATCAAATATCAGGAGGACGATCAGGATGACGATCCTCCCCAAGAGACTGTTGGTCCAGCTCCAGATGCGATTCCAACGGCGTAAATGCCTTGGGCTCTATTAAATAATCTACAATTCATGTTGGATGATTATCGCCGTTTCCCTCCATCTGAATCGGCTTCATCTATTCCACCGACACCTGTACCTCAAACTTCCTTTTCTGCGTTGAGGTCACCCAGACCACCGTCTCCGGTGCCTTCTCATCATTCCAATGATGCTCACACCTCTGACAATGATAGGGAGGAAGGAGAATTAGATGACAGATCGCTTCTTACGGAGTGGGACGATTACCAACTGCAAACTCCGTCTCCTTCAACTCCAGCTCCCATCGATTCTCCTCCTGTTGACATCGGAGGGTTTCATCTTCTGATGGAAAGGGCAACTCAAAGGTTCCTCATGCCTATGGAAACCAAAAAGGATGAGTGTTTCCTATACGACTTTAAAGATCAGACGAGGAAGCAAGTACGGACCATCCCAATAATTGACTTCATTTGGCAAGAAGGATTGAAGGTAATGAAGGCTCCTGCTTCTGTTCCTGCAGTCCTACCTCGCCTCGACAAAAAATATAAGGCGCCAGATAACACACCGGCATGTCTCATAAGTCAACCAAAAGCCGATTCTGTCATTGCCCAAGCGGCACAACGGCGAGCTAGAAACCCATCTTCTCCAATCACAGCTCCTCCAGATCGGGATGGCAGACGATTGGACACTATTGGGAAAAAGTTTCCACCATGGCAGCAACAACAGTCCGTGCTGCTAATTCACTGGCCATACTAGGCCGATACGACAGGCAGATGTGGTCAGTTATCTCTCCTTACATCGACATGTTGCCAGAACCATCCAAATCGGAAGCTTTAAAAATACTGCAAGAAGGAGAACGTATCTCTGCGGAGATCATAGATTCGGCCGTAGATGTCGCATCTACAGGTTTTAGACAACGCAGTACTACGACGGCAAGGCTGGCTCAAATCGACATCTTTTCACCAGGAGGTTCAGGCAAAGATAATTGACATGCCGTTTGATGGTGAATCACTGTTTGGCCAACATGTGGATGAGGCCCTTCAAGCCATCAAGAAGGATACCGAGACAGCAAGATCTCTGGGTACTCTCCAATTTCGGAAGCCGCCCTTTCGTGGAGCATGGGGCCGTGGCTCCTTTTCTAGTCGAGGAGGATATAACCAACAAAGGTCATATCAGTCCTTCCAAAATAGTCAACGATACCAATCTCAACGCCAACAGTCTTACGGACAACGAAATACCTCCTATTCACAGAATAAGAGAAAGCCTTCCTATCGGGGACGCGACGCATCTAAAAAAACAGTGACAACCGCCGCCTGCCACCTATTCTACCGCCTACCCTTTTAAAAGTTGGAGGGAGAATCTCCCAGTTCTACTCGAACTGGTCCGCTATAACATCAGACAAGTGGGTCCTGGACATTGTGGCCAGAGGCCATGTTCTAGAGTTCATAAAGATCCCTCCAAACTCTCCTCCCAAAGGCCCACCACCAGCTCATCTCGAGCTTTTTTCCCAAATAAATTTGATGCTAAGAAAGGGAGCGATCGAGAATGTCCCTCAATTGCAAAGAGGAACCGGGTTTTATTCAAGATTCTTCCTGATAAAGAAAAAATCGGGAGAATGGCGCCCCATTCTGGATCTCAGCTCCCTCAACAAATATTTAAAGAAGTTATCCTTCCGGATGTTAACGCTTCAAGAAATACTTCACCTACTTTCTGCGGGAGATCACATGGCCACCCTCGACCTCCAGGACGCATATTTCCATGTACCGATTCTTCCCAGACACAGGAAATTCTTGCGGTTCAGAGTGGCTGGCAGGGACTTCCAGTTCAAGGTCCTTCCCTTTGGACTACGTTCTGCACCCCGTGTATTTACCAAGGTTCTAGCACCGGTGACTGCACACCTTCGTCTGGAGGGGATCCAAATCTTTCCGTATCTAGACGACTGCCTTATCAAGGCGAATTCTTTTACGGTCGCAGACGCCCACATTCAGAGATGTTTGTCCCTCTTCCAATCTCTAGGTCTCTCCATCAATCTCGACAAGTCTCATCTAGCTCCATCGCAAAGACAAACGTTCTTGGGAGCCACGTTAGACACTCAACTGACACAAGCATTCATCTCAAAAGAAAGGCAACAAAAGATTTGCAGCCTTGCCCACCTGTTGCGCTCAAAAGGTGCGCTTCAGTCCGACAGTTAGTCATTTCTGGGGATGATTTCTTCATGCATTCCTTTACTTCCCAACTGCCGTCTCAAAATGAGACCCCTACAAGAGGAGCTCGACCACCAATGGTTGCAGGTTTCAGGCTCCTTCAACGATCTCATTCGCATCACTCCCCGGATGCGACAAGCCTTACTCTGGTGGACTCGCAAGAAGAATGTGAAAAAGGGTGCGCATTCCTAGTGGAAGCTCCAAGTTTCACCATCACTACAGATGCATCCCTCGAGGGGTGGGGAGCACACCTTCAAGGGCTCACAGTCAGCGGCAAGTGGAACATCCAGCAACGAACGTGGCATATCAACCTTCTAGAATTGCTGGCCATCTTCCTCGCCCTAAAATCCTTTCGCACCATCATTCTGGGGGCATCAGTATTAATCCGGACAGACAACACAACAAGTATGCACTACTTGAACAAACAAGGAGGAACAAGGTCTGCCCGGCTCTGCAACAAGCCCAACAAATTTGGGACTGGGCGATACGACACAGGATCAGCTTGTCAGCAATACATGTTCCCGGAGTTTCCAATGTCCTGGCAGATTCCCTCAGCAGATCAATAGTATCCAATCACGAGTGGGAGTTACATCAACCAACGTTGGATCAAATTTTTCAGGCGTGGGGTGCGTCCCAATCTAGACCTGTTTGCGACCAGTCAGAACCGCAAATGCCCATTCTTTGCAAGTTGGCTTCCCCACAAGGGGTCACGCGGGAATGCCTTTTCGATGAATTGGTCACAGATCTATGCCTACGCTTTTCCTCCGATACCGTTGGTTCCCAGAGTTCTCCGGAAAATGAAGAGAGAACCTTGTCGCCTAATCCTCATTGCTCCCAGGTGGCCTCGCCAGTTCTGGTTTACCGAACTCCTCCTTCTATCAGAATGCGATCCCATTCAGTTTCAGCAAAACCGAACCTTCTGTCCATCCAGAATGGACAGATCTGTCATCCGGACCCTGCATCTCTCGAGATTAGCGGCCTGGCGACTGAACACTTTGAATTCGCTCATTTAGATATTCCTGCAGACTGTAAGGAAGTCTTAGCCAATGCTCGAGCGCCTTCCACTATTAAGACGTACAGGCTTAAATGGAGGAGGAGGTTTTGCTTGTGGTGTCAGACTGCCGCTATTCATCCGATCCATGCAAAACCGGAGCAGATCCTACCATTCTTTTTACACTTGGCAAAATCAGGACTTTCCCATTCTACTCTGAAAGTATTTTTAGCGGCTATTTCAAGATATCGACAAGATGGTTCCAACTCTCTTTATTCAACTAGGATCATTCAGCAGTTCTTCAAAGGATTGTTCCGGATGTTTCCTCCTATCCGCCGCCCATCTCCATCCTGGCATCTGAACGTGGTGCTTGCACAACTTATGCGACACCCCTTTGAACCTATTCATAGAGTGGATTGGAAGTTTCTCTCCTGGAAGGTGTCTCTGCTGTTAGCTTTAACATCAGCTAGGAGGGTTAGTGACATTCAAGCCTTCACTATTAATCCGCCTTTTCTTCAATTCACTTCAAACTCGGTAGTGCTACGCACTAACCCCAGTTTTATGCCTAAAGTACCTTCAGACTTTCATCTCAACGAACCAATAATTTTGAAAACTTTCTTCCCTAATCCTCAATCACCTGCGGAGAGATCTTTGCATACACTTGACATCAAAAGATGTCTCAAATTCTATCTACAAAGGACTTCTTCCATCCGTAAATCTGATCAGTTATTTGTGGCCTATGGAAAAATACGCCAGGGTCAACCAATATCCAAACAGACCATAGCTCGTTGGATTTCTGCTGCGATTTGTTTCTGTCATCAACAAGCAGGAAGACCATTACAAACGATTCCAAGAGCGCACTCTACTAGAGCAATGTCCTCGTCTACTGCTTTGTTTGCTGGTGTGCCTCTTTATCAAATCTGCAGAGCTGCAACATGGTCCAGCACGCACACTTTACCAAGCACTACTGTTTGGAAGCTGCCAGTAATGCAGATACGTCTGTGGGACAAGCGGTTCTCCGTAATCTTTTTAAATAAGGTGAGCCTCTGTTCTTCCCTCCTCCTCTTTACTGTTTCTCAGACTGATATCAGCTATGTTTATTTTTTATATATATATATATATATATATATATATATATATATATATATATATAACATTGCAATATATATTTATTTATTCACAAATATATACTTATATGCATACTTTGGAACCTCTATGTATGTTATTGCATAAGGTCTCTGGTACATAGGATTATGTTACAAGTGCAATCTTACGAGCATTATTATGGATGTACTGCTTTGTACTCTGATTCAGGCATGTGAATCTATGAAAGATACCCCAATACTGGAGAAGAACAATAGTTACTTACCTGTAATCTGTGGTTCTCCAGTATTGGTATCTTTCATAGATTCACATGCAACCCACCCACCTCCCCTCAGAGGCTCGTTATGCTCTTTTCACTTGTTACACTCTTGTGCGAGAACATCTGAGAGCCTCAGCCTCTGGGGAGAGCATTCTGGAGGGTGCTGTCGCCTGATTGGCTGCAGTTTGGACTGTTTATAATGACTTGGACAAGTCATAAAAGTGGAAGTTTCTTCACCTGTAGTTTCTATCTACTTCACTTCCTGGTTCTATGTATTACCTATATTATGGTTATTATGTGCATAATTATTGCTTTTTATGTACCGTGGGACTCCGACGACGGGGAATGATTCAGGCATGTGAATCTATGAAAGATACCAATACTGGAGAACCACAGATTACAGGTAAGTAACTATTGTTCTTCAGGCTTTACTGCATCGAGACTGTCATTTGAAAATTATGCAGCTTTTTCCTGTAAGAGCAGGCTATCAACAGCCAGTTGCGTAGATATCTGTAAGAGAAGATTCCAATTCTGAGGAAAGACTGACTATAGCCTAACATTTGTAGAAAGTTGTCTGGAAGAGTAAGCGGCAGGATCTTGAATCAACAGTGTTTGTCATTTATTCCAATCATAAGAGATTTTTGTGCTTTGTTACAGTAAGCATGTGCAAATATGAACCTTGCGGGCTATTGGCATACATCTGCCCCCTTCAGGTTCCTTTAAAGGATCTATGAAAAAAAATCTTCTCCTGCAGTGAATCATTCATAGACACATTCTTTAATTGTTCACTGTCACAAGGCTCAAAATCCAAGTTACTCCCTGTTTAATCATTGCTCTGCTTAATGTGCAGTTTTTCACCGTTATTATGTGACCAATACTCTGACCAACGAAGAGCCAAATAGCTGATCTCACTTTAGAGGCTCCACAGGGCAGAACGTCTGTTGCATGTAAAGTGAGAATGCTTTGGACCTTGCTTTCAGAACCTTTGAAGCATTTTTCAGCCTGTTTTCTTCCTGGGAGGAATTTCAACCTCTACTTTGGAGAGAATGAAGGTGCAACCACCCTTTTTTTCCCTTTTTGTTTAAACCCAGGAATATCTCCCTGCTGATGTCTGACTGGATTCCTGAACAAAATCCTCTTCAGAGTCTGCATTTTTATGGAAAGAAAGATATATTTTTCATTATCTGCCAATTATTGTGTTTATGGCCTCTACCTAGATTACAGTTCTACGAATAATGACATTTGCCACACTTTGTGGCTAAATCATTAAACTCCTAGAACTAGAAGTATAGTCCGAACAGGGCTTGGAATCCTGCGTGAACTGGACTTTGTCAGCACCTGAGCTCTTTCTCTGAGGCTTAATCAAGGGTGACTAGGTGGCTTTCCTAATCCTGTCACTGAGATGTAGACTTCTTGTCCTCCACATGGTACTTTGACACGTTGAGCCTGCTTGAAAACACTCACAAGAAGTTTTCCAGGTGAGCATAGTCTCCAGGCTCTTCTGTCATCTCCCATCTATCAAAATTACAAAATTGTCATCTGTTGCTTCATCGTTTGCTGCCAAGTGGATTGTCAAGTCTTTAATTTCAAATCTATCAACTGTTGCCTTTTCATCTGCTGAGTGCTGTCCTCCTGTAAAGCTGCTTCTAAGTTAACGATTTCATTGTTAACTTCCAACTAATCACAGTCACTTCCCCCACTTCCGCCAACTGCTTCATGGTCTACACTCTTTCTTTTGACATCAGTGTTGACTTAAGCTTCCTCGTCAGTTCTTCTCCAGATGATGACTTCTTTACCCCGCTTGTCCACAACCTCATAAGCTGTTTAAACTCTGCTTTTCCACTAACTTTGGTACTGTCAGCCTTTTCAGCCACTCTTATTGCGGATACAGTTCCACCTCAAACACTCTAGGTGCCCCCTTATAAGAATCTCTCTACAACCAGGGGCTCAAATTCTAAAGAAAACCTGTTCTAGCCTGGAAGGGATGGAGAAAGTTCAAGACTAGACAAAAGAGAGGTGGAAACCTACTTCATCGATAAGTATGACTAGGAATATCAATATGCATTAGGCTCTCATGAACTGGATATTAATTTTGCAAATTAAATTCTTGCTTTCACAGGCACAGAAACTACCCATGCTGGGTTTTAAATGTGTTTTCTCTCATCATTAATTCTGTACTCTGCATTTCTCCAACAAGCTTGCCCCTTCTACCTCATCATAGGGATGGCGGACTTTATGAGATCCTTCTGGTTGAAGGACCATTAGACCTTTACAAAATATGATGCAGGACTTCTATCAACTGCTGCTCTAGGTTCCAATGTCTGTGCAGTTACCAACCTCTGCACCACTTCCACCTCAGCCACCTATGTTACAGCTATCCAGCCCCCCTACGTTTTCACAGCCATGATTCCAGCAAAGAGCAACTACTGCTCCACAGCCTCCGCCATCTCCACTACCACAACCTACTTGGCAGTAGGAAAAGTTGCAAGTTGGTAGTGATGATGATGAGGATAAAAAATACAATGATAGTGCTCCGGCTCAACCAGGTTAAGTAATCCACCACCAAAGAAAGTGAATTATGTGCTTATTAGTTTCTGTGATGATGCCATTTCAGAACCAATTCCTAAGAACGAACCTAAAAATGTTTCGGGGAATTTCGAGAGGACTTCCAAAAAGTTTCAGTCTTTCCATCATTTCCACAGAAATTCTCTTTAAACGAGAAAGGGTGTTACAGCTCGCTCCTATATTAGGTATTTTTTGAAGGAATATCTTTCTCAAATAAAAATTCTGGCTTCAGCATTTGTAAACCTGGACAAATTTGGGACAAAATGTAAGGCTTCTGATTCTACCTCACGTCTTCAACTAGATCCAGGCAAAATCCATAATTTTATCTGAGGCCAAACAATGTATCCGGAACCTGTCCTCTTCTTGCACTGTACCTCCTGCATGGGAATCCTGAAAGGGCTTACTATTGGGAAAAGAATGAATGCCCTAGATACCACATAAGTGACGTTTTCACACATTTCTACTATACTCTTCCAATATCACAGGCAATTATGGCATGATAGTAGTCCTTTTTTGCATAAATTAACTAAGGAGGACTGTATTTATGCAAAGATAATTTTCAGAGAAGCAGAGCAGGCTTAGTCTGCTTTAATCCTTGCCTTCATGGACACTGCTTCTTCCATCTTCAGCCAGCTGGGAAGTGCTGCTATTCTTCATAGTTAGGAATGGTTTATGAGCATTTTATTAAACCTTGAGGTGTAGGTTAAGATTATGTGTATGCCCTTTGAGTGCAAAAACATATTTGGCAAATATGTGATGAGGCTTTGCAAACTATTAAAGTGCATTCTGAGACTACAAAACATTGACTCTTTTCAATGCCTTCAAATGTACCAAAAGGTTACCGGTATCAACTTTAAAAGTTTTGAATTTATATCCAATATGTTCCTTTGGATCCTACTGGTTCTACATCCAGCCTCAAAGACCACAGCGGGGGTGCTAAACTAACAGGCTTCTTCCACCCATTCAACGCCTGATTTTACCCTATTGGTGGGGGCACAGGATTCTGAGGGGAAAGTCAACAGGTATGTCTAAGGCACCTTTACTGAAATTTCTTTTGAGAGCCTCCAGTTCTTGTGGCAAAATGATCTACCCAGATGTTCCGCGCGCCTATCTTTAGCTCCCCTATCAACGGGGACAACTTTAAATGAGAAGCTTCAGTTGTACTCCTCTTTATTGAAAGTCCATACCAGGATGGGCATCAAACAAAGAACTAAGTATGACTTGTCCCTTTCTGTCAGGTTTTTGGGTTTCAGGTGATTCCTGTTCTGCCACTATATGAAGGGCATTTGATCAATGTATCAGGGTATCACAACTCTTCTGCCTTCCTCGTGATGTTGGATATGCTTCTATGCAGCTGTTCTTCAGTCATGCCAGCTGTGCTCCAGTGCTTTCAGTTCCAATTGTGTTTTGTGTTTCTAGCTCTGCTTTGTATTGCCAGCTCCAGCTGTTCTCCGGTCCTGCCAGCCACGACTGTGCTCCGATCTTGCCAGCCCCGGCTGTGCTTCGATCTTGCCAGCCCCGGCTGTGCTTCGATCTTGCCAGCCCCGGCTGTGCTTCGATCTTGCCAGCCCCGGCTGTGCTTCGATCTTGCCAGCCCCGGCTGTGCTCCGATCTTGCCAGCCCCGGCTGTGCTCCGATCTTGCCAGCCCCGGCTGTGCTCCGATCTTGCCAGCCCCGGCTGTGCTCCGATCTTGCCAGCCCCGGCTGTGCTCCGATCTTGCCAGCCCCGGCTGTGCTCCGATCTTGCCAGCCCCGGCTGTGCTCCGATCTTCCCAGCCCCACCTGTGCTGAGGCCCTTCCAGCTCGCCTATACTTATGGTCTGATTCATGTACAAAATGTCAGTCTTGCATGAATTGTTCTACGTTTTCCAATTGTTTTCAACCCTTTACATGTCTATGGAGATATTCCATTCATTTTCTTCTCTGGGATTTTTGTGTCAAAATGGCATCACTTTTTGTGCAGTTCCTCTCCTGTGTGAGGATGAAGTCTGCCCCTGACACACACTCAGCGTGTGGCCTGTCTATCATCAACACATTCTACCAAAGAATGTGAGATCTGCTCTAAAATGACAAACAATGCCCTAAAAGACTGTGAAGGTGCTCCTCGGAGGAAAATTGGAAGCCTGCAGAGAACAAAGAGAGAAGCAGCAGCAAAGGAAAAAAGTTGAGAGGGAGATCCCTGTACTGAGTCTGTACACTCTAGTGATGAGGGCTCCCATTGAGGGAGATCTATAGAGCAGGTGTCTCCAGTCAGTCGATCACGAGCTCCCAGTAGCTCCCAGACCCCTTCAAAATAACACCCAGCCTAGAGTTCATTTTTAAATAAGCACAGGGTTGCATTATCCTTTCAACATAAAGGGAAGGCTGTGTTTACTTTTCATTATTTTCATCAGGCTGCAGATAGCAGAGCCTGGTAATGAGCAGTGCTCAGTCAGAATTATGGGCCGGGCTGGGTCACAGATGTGAAAAACTGAAACACTGAAGTATTCAACTCTTAAATAAAAGTCCTTGTCCACTCAATATTGGAGCATGAGAACAAAGTGATGTTTCTAAAGGCTTTTACATGAGAGATAACTTAAAATGAAAAGTTAACTTAATGATTAACTCTTCATTTTAATTTTCTCTCAATTCAAAGTGTCGCATTTACAAGCAGCAGGTCTTTTGCTCCCAGTGGCCATTAGACACTGTGCCATATTAAAAACTGAAAAATAGTCATTTTTTTTCAAATGGGAGACATTTAAAGTGAAGAAAACCTTTTCTATGAAACATTAAGTATTAATATCTTTCTGCACTTTCAATTAAGCCAAATACCTCTTAATGTTTTATGAAGTATGTTTATTCACTTAAAATTCCTCCTATTTAAATAAATGTATTTTTATGTTCTAAATATGGCACCATGTCTACTGGCCACTGGTAGCAAGATGCTTGCTGTTTGTAAATGTGACTCTTGGAAATGGGAACAAATTTAAATGGGTTTTATGGAATCCACATGAACAAAGTTAATTATTCAGTTTAATTTTCTCAATACAGTGCCATATTTTAAGTGAAAAAAAGTTGGAGAAATTTCAAGTGCAGAAAAATGTTCCAGACTCTGAACATTTTTGCAGAAAGTTTTTCTGCACTTTAACTTTCTGCCATATGTGTCACACATGTAACGGTGCCACATATGACAAAAGGTATGTCCTGTGCCACAAGTACATATGACAGTCGCTCAGTCACCCATACACCCTATTCATATGCACATAGGTTCGTACATCCGCAAAGACCACGCTCTATCTGACACACATGGCAGCCCTGTCATATAGTGCCCCATGTCAAGGGATTTTGTTCAAACCATCGCATCTGGCTGTATGGACATTAGGCTTAAAGCCAATTAACCTGGGTGTGGGGCGCCTAGTAACAATGCGCGAGTTGCTTAGCCTTCAGTAGCTAACAATGAGTTTCACTGATCAGAAGTAGCTCTCACTACAGAAAAGATTGGAGCCCCCTCCTGGGCTAGAGCCTGCATTCCACCCTTCCATCATTGAAATTGGCAGCTTGGCTCCTGAAGTCTTGCAACAGGAATGTTTAAATATTTCGCAAGATTGCATGAACATTTTGAAAGAAACAATCATTGGCTAAAATATCTTATTCTTTTCAATGTAAGAGGTTCTGTATGTGTTATACATCACTTTATACAAGATAGTATTAAACTCAAAGGGAAAGGTTAACAAATACATTTTAACAAAAGTATAAAAATGTATTCATGCAAATTTCCAAAGTATATAAATTCACAGAACACATCTTGTTCAAAGAAATCTCTTGAGCCTAACTCAAGCATAAATCACTTATACCTTCTTAATAACTCTTGGTAAGAGAAGTCAAATGTGGATCCCTTAGGGCCTGATTTAGATCCTGTCCACTGAAATATATATTAATAGGTGAAAATTGACCAATGTAGCCTTTTTATACGCTGTTAAAATACATTGTTATATATAATATATAGTGTGTGTATGTGTGTATATATGTATGTGTGTATATATATATATATATATATATATATATATATATATATATATATACACAGCTGCAGGGCGAATAATCACCAACACTCACAGGAGTAATACACCCTTAAATTTATTGGGTTTTAGAACACGAAAAGACGCGTTTCGGCAACCGCCTTTGTCAATAATGGTGGGCGCCGATTTTCAACAGTATTTAAGTGTTACACTACGAACATCAACAATGGACACCAGATTTCCTTCAGTCCAACGGTGTCGGCCATACTTAAACATGCTAATTTGCAAAACGGTGTGGTACAAAAAGCATAAAGAAACAGCAATTTATGTACATATTGCCCTGGATGGGCAAGTCCCACACGGCTTAAACATACAGATCTTGCAACCGATTACATTACCCATTCAGCTATGTGTACTTTAGTCTGCAACCTTTCTCTGATATGGGTGCTAAACATAAACGCATTACAACAGACACCTGGCTTCCTTTAATTCATAGGTGTCAGCCCTGTTTACATGGTCAAACTAACGGTGTAATGCCAGTGACAAAGAGAGACATGAACTTTTCTTCATGTGCCCAAACTTATGAACTGCAATACAAGCCACACGGTGTACTGTTTGGTATGTCTGTGTGGCTTGAGGTACAATGGAAGTACTATACATCAGACTAAAGTGCGTATTTTAGAACACCTTAGAGCAATAGTCAATAAGGATGCCACGTATCCGGTGGCACAGCACTTTGAAGTGTACCACAAGAGCAACAGGGATCTGTTGAGATACTTTCGTTTGGATCATTTACCCCCTAGTGTGAGGGGAGGTGACAGACAACTACAACTTCGCAGGTTGGAATCTAGATATATCATAGATAACCAAACTAAGATACCGAATGGCTTGAACAGTGGGGAGGAAATGGCGATTCACTTATGAAAAATGTAATGTATGATGTGCTTGGTTGCTGTACCATGGGGGAGTGCACTGCGACATCTGTTGATGACGTATACGGTGAAGGTATAATAGAGAACAGCGAGACTGAATTGTGGTGTTTAACCCATGCAGGGTGATTTGTGGCAGATGAAGAGAATGGGTTTGCCCATGCAGGGCGGTAAAGCACATTAGAAATACATTCATGACCTATACCCATACAGGGTGATAAGTTTGGGCACATGAAGAAAAGTTCATGTCTCTCTTTGTCACTGGCATTACACCGTTAGTTTGACCATGTAAACAGGGCTGACACCTATGAATCAAAGGAAGTCCGGTTTCTGATGGATACATCTGCCTGTGGATTCCTCACCTTATGAATATCCCCTGCGCCAGCATTCCACGGAAACTTTTTCCTAGCTCTTTACGCCGAGGTCGTCACAATGCCATGGCTCCGCACGCGGCTCCGCATGACGTCACCGGACCCATAAGAGGACCACGTCGGCGTGATGACGTCAGTTCCCTTTTTTCCGCGCTGTCGACGCTAACGGTTTTTCTGGGACTCTCCATACTTTCTGCTAGATACTTTGTATTCTGGATTGTTTCTATCTGTGGTTTTGCCATGTCTGCTCCGAGGAAGTCGGGTTTTAAGCCCTGTAAGAGTGCGGGAGTCATATGTCGATCACTGACCCCCATGATGACTGTCTGTGGTGTTTATCATCGAGATCACGACGTCGAAGGCTGTTCTTCCTGTAGGAAAATGAACCCTAAGGCCTTGAAGGAGCGGGAAGCCAAGCTGTACATGGCTAAGGTGAGAAAGAAAAAGGGGTTGAAAACGTTCGAAGTCGAGGTCGTCGACTTCGCGTGACTCGAAGAGGAAGCACAAGAAGAAGAAGAGACATGGATCTCGGCGCCGTTCTTCGAAGGCTGTGGTTTCGGAGGTCGCCTTCTCCGGCTCCTCGGCGCCGTGAAAAGGACTTTGTCTCTCCTTCACCTTCGGTGTCTCCTGAAGCGACTCCGACCCATTCTCTCTTCGTTCAAGGGGACTCCGGCGCAGTCACTGACGCCGAGATTTTCTCCGACTCCGGAAGGTTTGTCGAATCCGGCTGATGCTGAGGATCCTTCGGTTCCAGCGGCTCCGCCTGTGGTTCCAGCGGTTCCGACTCCGGAGGTGCCTCGAGTGGATCTCGAGCCTGCTCAGTATCCTCAATTTCCGGCACCGGGATCGGATCCCTCGCATTTTTTAAATGCGATGTATGACGCTTTTGGCCAAGGCCTCATACCCTTCTGGTGCACCTTTGGGTCCCACGGGTCCTTTGGCATTTAATTTGGGTGTGCCTCACCAATATCCTCAGGCACCCTTCGTGCCATTCATGCCGACGACGCCGTCCTGGCAATTTCCGGCACCGAGGATGTCGACGCCGTATGTGCAGTCCTCGGCTCCATCCCTTGAACCTTCTTCTCGGATTCGTTCGACGCCGGTTGCTGCTGCGGATCCTCCTTCGACGCCGCTCCCGGATCCATCGACGCCGCGTGTGGCGCCAACGACGCCGCGGCCGAAGTTGCGCTCGAGGAGAGAAGCGCAGAGGTTGATTGAGGAGGAACAGTACCAGGCTGAAGAGATGGAGGAAGGTGAAATTTATGATACTGAAGATATGTTTGAGGGTCTGTGTGAGGCAAGTGGACTTGATACCTCCCCGGAGTGGGACTTTGCTTCACAGAAGACTTCCCCCTCGAAGGAAGTTTCACCTTACCAGGCGGTGATAAGGAAGGCTGCAGAGCTCTTGGATCTGCAGCTCCCTGTGGCTGAGTATAAGCCTAACTTGCTTACAGAGGTGCTTCATTCTCCGTCCTCTGTGGTTGAACCACTTTTGCCATTCAATGATGAATTGTCTGAGCCAATCTTTGATGTGTGGCGCTATCCTCTTTCTGCTCCTGCAGTTTCAAGGTCGGTGTCCAGAAGGTACAGGCCTGCTCCAGGGGATCCTGTGTTCCTTTCATCGCATCCTTCGCCTGAGAGTTTGGTGGTGCAGGCGTCTTGTTCGAAGCAGTCCACGGGCGCCTTTCCGCAGGCTCCTGCTGATAGGAATTCCAAGAAGTTGGAACAATCTGCAAAAAAGGTCTTCTCTTCGGCGAGTATGGCTTTGAAGTCCACAAATGCTACCTGTTTGTTGGGCAGATACATTCATGCCCTTATGGACTCTGCCAAACAGCTTCTTCCAAAATTGTCAGAAGAAGATCGAGGAAATCTCAGTGAGGTGTTGGCAGACTCACAGGCTGCGGCTCGCCAGGTCATCCAGTCTGGCCTGGATACAGCGGATTCCGTTGCTAGGGTGATGGGCTCATCCATTGCTACGAAAAGACATGCGTGGCTAAGGTCTTCTGGGTTTTCACCTGACGTACAGGCTGCCCTACTTGATCTTCCTTTTGATGGGACTAATCTTTTTGGTGAAAAAGCTGATTCTGCCCTGCAACGGGTCAAAGACAGTAAAGCTACAGCGAAATCCTTGGGTCTGCAGACTCAGGCAAAGGGTTATGGCTATAGAAGATACCGTGGCTTCGGGAAGTCTTCCTTTCGTGGTTTCCGACAGCCACAGCAGCAGCAACAGCAGCAAAACCCCTTGTACAAGTCCTACAGGGGTAAAGGCAGAGGTCGTCTTCGTGGAGCAGGTCGTCAGCCCTCTTCCTCCTCCTCCTCTACCTCCCTTACCCCTGCTGGTAATGCAGGAAAGCAGCCCTAGATCCGCCATCCTGGATCATGCAGGTCCTGTGGGAGGCCGACTTACTCATTTTCTACAGGATTGGAAATCGGTCACCGGACCTTTGGGTTTTAGATCTGGTAGAAAATGGGTATGCCTTTCCCTTCAGAGAATTTCCCCCCCCTTACCCTCCTTGCCAAGGGTTTTGCACGGAGGATCATTTACTTCTTCTTCAGAAGGAGGTTCTTGTCCTGTTACAAAAAGGTGCGATAGAGGTGGTTCCGGAGCAGGAAAGGGGTCAGGGGTGCTACTCCCGGTATTTCCTGATTCCCAAGAAGGATGGCAGGTTACGACCCATCCTGGATCTCAGGATTTTGAATCTGTTCCTCAAGCAGGAGAGGTTCAAGATGCTCACCCTAGCGCAGGTTCTTCAGGCGCTGCAACAAGAAGACTGGATGGTGTCCATCGACTTGCAGGATGCGTATTTTCACATCCCAATCCTGAAGTCGCACAGGAAGCATCTCCGATTTACGGTTGGTTCGCAACATTACCAATTTGCGGTCCTTCCATTTGGTCTTACTACTGCACCTCGAGTCTTCACCAAGGTGTTGGCGGTGGTGGCTGGCCATCTCAGGAGGTCGGGGATCCCGGTTTTCCCCTACCTGGACGACTGGCTTCTGAAAGCAGAGTCGCCAGAGATGGTGCGTCGTCATCTGCAGGTAACAACCCAGCTGTTGTTCAAATTGGGTTTTTCGATAAATGTGCCCAAATCTCACCTGGTGCCCTCTCAGCGCAACCTGTTCATAGGGGCGGTACTGGATACCACTGTGTGTCTAGCTTTTCCTCCTCCGCAGAGGATTCTCGACATTCAGGAAATGGTCCGTTTGTTTCACAATGGAGCGGTTGTTCCAGTTCTGAAGGTCCTTCGCCTGCTCGGTCTGTTCGCTTCCTGCATTCTGTTGGTCAATCATGCACGCTGGCACATGAGGGCGCTCCAGTGGTGTCTCCGCAGGCAGTGGTATCAGCACAACGGAGATCTCAGGGAGTCAGTCAGGATCTCCAGAGAAGCTGCAGCGGATCTGTCTTGGTGGAGTAAGGAGGGCAATCTCTCTCAAGGAAAGCCCTTTCATCTTCCTCCATCGGTGGCCATAGTGATAACGGATGCCTCTACCCTAGGGTGGGGTGCTCATCTGGGGGATCTGGAGATCAAGGGTCTTTGGTCTCCAGAGGAAAGATTGCTTCATATCAATCTTCTGGAATTGCGGGCGATACTTTTGGCACTCAAGGCCTTTCTCCCTTCCCTTCGCGGTCAGTCGGTTCAAGTCCTAACGGACAACACTGCCGCGATGTGGTATGTCAACAAGCAGGGAGGAGTAGGGTCGTACCATCTCTGCAGGGAGGCGTTGCAGCTTTGGTCCTGGGCTCAGGACCATCGTATTTGCTTGATGGCAAATCATCTGGCCGGGGTGCTGAATGTACGTGCGGACAGCCTCAGTCGGCAGTTCTCCGCCGACCACGAGTGGAGGCTTCATCCAGAGGTAGTTCGACACATCTTCCGGACGTGGGGAACTCCTCGGGTGGACCTGTTTGCCACTCTCGAACGCGCACTGCCCGTCATTCTGCAGTCTCCAGTTTCCGAAGCAGGGAGCGTTGGGGGACGCGTTTCAGTTTAGTTGGAGCTCTCAACTCCTTTACGCGTTTCCTCCCATACCCTTGATTCCTCGGGTTCTGAGGAAGATTCGCCAAGACCGGGCCCAAGTCATATTGATCGCCCCGGATTGGCCAAGAAGGGTGTGGTACACAGATCTTCTTCACCTCTCATCGCACCCTCCGCTCCGTCTCCCTTTCAGGGTAGACCTCCTCTCGCAGTCGGAGGGGCAGGGTCTGCACCCCCACCTCCAGAGCCTGCACCTTCATGCCTGGAGATTGAACGGGGCAACCTGAATTCTTTCTCTCTTCCGCCTGACGTGGTGGATGTTATCTTATCGGCCAGGCGACACTCCACCAAGTCTATTTATTCATACAGGTGGTCAAGATTTGTTAAATGGTGTGGCAAGAGATCTATTGATCCCTTAAAAGCTCATCTTTCTGATGTCCTTTGTTTTTCGTTGCATTTGGCCCAGCAGGGTTGTGCTGTGGCTACTGTTAAAGGTTATTTGTCGGCTTTATCAGCATGTCTTTGTTTGCCTGATCAGCCGTCTCTTTTTAAATCTCCGATTGTTTTAAGGTTTATTAAGGGGCTTACTAATATGTTTCCGCCCACTCCCTTCATTATGCCCCAGTGGGATCTAATTCTCGTTTTAACTTTCTTAATGGGTTCCCCATTTGAACCTATGCATAGTTGTCCTCTGAGACTGCTGTCATTCAAGACGGTCTTCCTTGTGGCTATCACCTCGGCTAGGAGGGTGAGTGAGCTCCAGGCTTTGAGTTCAAAGCCTCCTTTTCTTACTATTCATGCTGAAAGGTTGGTTCTCAGGACCAGGGCTGCTTTTCTGCCTAAGGTGGTAACTCCCTTCCATCTAGGGCAGTCCATTACCCTCCCTACTTTCTATCCTCCCCCTTCTAAGGAGGGGGAGAGGCTGCACCGCTTGGATCCTAAGAGGGCGGTTAGTTTCTATCTGAATAGAACGAAGGACCTGCGAGTGGACGATCAGCTCTTTGTGGGCTACGTTGGACGCATGAAGGGCAAGGTGGTGCACAAGCGCACTCTATTCAGGTGGATCATCTGGTGCATCAAAATCTGATACGCTTTGGCTGGTAAGGAGCCTCCTGAAGGCATTAGAGCTCATTCCACCAGGGCTAAGTCATCTACGTCTGCCTTGTCCAGAGGTGTTCCTGTGCTGGACATTAGCAAGGCCGCAACTTGGGCCTCCCTCCACACTTTCGCGAAGCATTACTGCTTAGACTCCGAAGTGAGGAGGGACGGCCATTTTGCGCGTTCTGTTTTGCAGGACTTTTTGGTATAGAAGGGTGGACACCCTCCTCCGGGAGTGGGACTGCTGTGGGATTCTATTCATAAGGTGAGGAATCCACAGGCAGATGTATCCATCAGAAGAACAAGTTACTTACCTTCGGTAACGCTTTTTCTGGTGGATACAGTATCTGCCTGTGGATTCCTCACTGACCCACCCGCCTCCCCGTTGTCCACCCTTTTATACCTTAAAAGAGGTATTGGTTAATATGGTTGTTTCATATTGTCATTTTGTATTGCCTCTGTTTGCCTTTGTGTAGGCTTATAGGAAATGCTTGCTTTCTTTTGCTTTCCTTTTTCACTTTACTCTGTGTATTTGTGTGAATATTGTATTTGCATATGGCCATGTCTGAACTGGGGTGGTGGAGTGAGCTAAAGAATGATGATGGTGGTTTAAACCCAGATCAGTTGACTGGGGGTGAGTGTTTGATTTGCTCAAACGCTCCGTCCATCATCCCCTTTGGTATCGCTTTGTCCGCCCTAAGTTGGCAGGGGTATGCCCAGACGTGGGTCCCTTGCTCACTTTGCCACTGGATTCAAGCTAGCCTGGCTGATGACGGCTGAATAGCCAGAAACCGGTCCCAGGATGCTTGTTTCCCGGTCCAGGAAGACATGGCTTGGCAGTTCGGGCTGGACTGTTCCCATGAGGCACAGGGTCAGACTGATTTGCATATGGCCATGTCTGAACTGGGGTGGTGAAGTGAGCTAAAGAATGATGATGGTGGATTAAACCCAGATCAGTTGACTGGGGGTGAGTGTTTAATTTGCTCAAACGCTCCGTCCATCATCCCCTTTGGTATCGCTTTGTATACTATGTATGCATTGTCTCTATGGTTGGTCCGCCCGTTCGCCTCGGAGGCACGGAAAAAATGGGTGGAACTGACGTCATCACGCAGACGTGGTCCTCTTATGGCTCCGGTGACGTCATGCGGAGCCGCGTGCGGAGCCATGGCATTGTGACGTCCTCGTCGGCGTGGAGAGCTAGGAAAAAGTTTCCGTGGAATGCTGGCGCAGGGGATATTCATAAGGTGAGGAATCCACAGGCAGATACTGTATCCACCAGAAAAAGCGTTGCCGAAGGTAAGTAACTTGTTCGTCTGTTGTAATGCGTTTGTTTAGCACCCATATCAGAGAAAGGTTGCAGACTAAAGTACACATGGCTGAATGGGTAATGTAATCAGTTGCAAGATCTGTATGTTTAAGCCGTGTGGGACTTGCCCGTCCAGGGCAATATGTACATAAATTGCTGTTTCTTTATGCTTTTTGTTCCACACCGTTTTGCAAATTTGCATGTTTAAGTATGGCCGGCACCGTTGGACTGAAGGAAGTCCGGTGTCCGTTGTTGATGTTTGCAGTGTAACACTTAAATACGGTTAAAACTCGTCGCCCGCCATTATTGACAAAGGCGGTTGCCGAAACGCGTCTTTTCGTGTTCTAAAACCCAATAAATTAAAGGGTTTATTACTCCCGTGAGTGCTGGTGATTATTCACCCTGCAGCTGTGAATGTTATGCGCGGTTTCGTCTCCGCGCCGAAGAAAAGCACCCGACTGCGAGTGAAGGGGAGTTAGACGGAAGAAGGGAAGCGTGATATATATATATATATATATATATGTATGTGTGTTTGATGGCATGTGTGGCTGTAGATACACATGCTTGGCATAAGTCGTCCATCTAGTGTTGGGCTTGGAAGTGTGCAAGTTGTTTTTCTTGGAAGAAGTTCTTCGAGTCACGAGTTATAGTGACTCCTCCTCTTGATTGCATTGCGCATGGTCATCGACTCCATAGTTAGATTGCTTTTTTCCGCCATCTGGTTCGGTCGTGTGTTCCTCTGCTCCGGTCGACACTGTCAGTAGGATCCTTTTCTGTCACCGTCTGTATTGTTATCGATCCAGATTCATTATATTATATTGTATATCTAAAATCTTCTAAGGGAGATTCGATTCCGTTCCGGCCTTCGCCCTTCAGGGCAAAAATTCTTTGTTTCTTCTTATACAGAAACTACTAAAGGGTATGGAATGGACACCTTTTACATTTTGCCCTTCCTGTCATTCAAAATTCCCTCATACCGATTTACATGAAGTGTGTAATTCCTGCCTCTCACCGGATCATCAAGAACAGATCTGTGAGGCCTGTAAATCCTTCAGGTCAAAGAAGACACTTCGGGAACATAAAGCAGCAGGAAGAATGCAAATGTCTCGATGCAGCATCAATAATACACCGGACATTTTCGGTTCGGAGGAACCGGAAACAGAAATGGAGACCCATCCGTTGGCTGCAGATGAGGTTACTTTCTCTCAAGAACAAAGCTCCGACTCCGATGCAGAAACCCTTACACCTGGGCAACAAACCATGAGTAAACTGCCCCAAAACGTTACACCCAAGGTACAAAAGTCTGCTGTTGGGCCTCCAATGCCTTTGGGCCATGGTCTGCACCGAACGACTGATCACGGAAAGTCTGGCCTCGGTTCAGCTCCGAAAAGACAGTCAAAGACTATCGATCCGAAACAGTCCACCTCCAACTCAAAAAAAATCTTTGGAACCGAAAACATCCAAAGCAGACGTTTCCTCATCTTTAGTAACGAAACCTGCTGATCCAAAAAAATGTTCGGACTCTAGCTCTAAATCTAAAGCCTCGGATCCGAAACACTCCTCACCCAGGCATACAGGAGGCAAAATAGTCTAAAAAACGTACAGTTGACCATTTTTCAGAGGAGGTTCAACCAGTTTTTGAAATATTGCAACAGCAATTAAACAATAAACAAAACATCTCGTAATTCATCCAGCTACAGGAAGAATACTTACTAGACCTCCTCAAGAACATTTAATTCCTGCAAAGAAAAGAAAACAGGAGGATAAAGTCACCAGTCCACTTAGGATTACTCCTCCTCCAATACCACATACACCTCAAAATTCTCCAGACCTTGAGGCTATTCACTCAGAATAGTCAATACACTCTTTTTAAGGGGATGGAGGTGATGATGATGATGATCAACACACACTACTCCCATAAAATGACTGGGATATATTTGACACAGATCCGCCTGATGACACGGATCCAGACCTTTATCCCTCTAAACCCTCTCCACCTGATGATACCACTACATGTTATGACCTTATAAATAGAGCAGCAGATTTTTATAAGGTACCTTTGCATACTGAGGAAATAGAGGATGATTTTTTATTTGAAAATCTTTCCTCCACTCAAATACCAACCCAATATCTCCCAATGTTAAAGGGTATGCTTAGACATACTACTGATATTTTTAAAGAGCCCTTAAAATCTAGAATTATTGCTCTAAGAGTGGACAAAAAAATGTAAACCTTCCCCAACAGACCCTACCTACATTAGGACTCAGCTTACACCCGATTCCTTAGTAGTTGCAACAGCACGTAAAAGAGTAAACTCTCAAGCAACTGGTGATGCTCCACCACCAGATAAAGAGAGCAAACGTAAAGACGCAGCAGGGAAAAGGGTTGCAGCACAATCTTCTAATCATTGGAGAATTGCTAACTCGATAGGTCTGTTCTCAAGGTATGACAGGTCACACTGGGAAATTTTACAGCATCTCCCAGAACAATACAAAAAACGGGCATGCCAAATTACATCAGAGGGTAAACTTATATCAAACACAAACATAAGGTGCGCTCTTGATGCAGCTGATACAGCAGCTAGGGGAATAAATACCAGCCTTTTTCTAGGAAGACATGCATGGCTAATGGTATCTGGTTTTAAACCAGAAGTGCAACAAAATATTATAGGTCTTCCTTTTGATGGTGAACACCTTTTTGGTCCACAAGTGGACACTTTACTAGAGAATATCAAAAAAGACAATGAGACTGCAAAGTCAAGGGGAGCACTACAAATGCAGTCTCAAAGGGGCACTTTTTGTCGCTCTACATATTACAGAGGATGTAAAACAACCTCCTCAGACACATCCACCCCTTTTAACAAAACTCCAACAAGTCCCCAAAGAGGATATTATAGAGGATCCTGCAGAGGGAAGAATAACAGCGGTCGAGGTAGAGGAGGTTTTAAGAAAAAGATTTCCTCTCCTACAATCAAAAAGTGACTCAACTGCCATTCCCCCGATCACATAACACCTGTCTGGGGAAGACTACCACAGTTCTTTCCACAAGGGGTAAACATCACATCAGATCAATGGGTGTTGGATGTTATCCAACATGGTTATTGTCTGGAGCTAACCTCAACTCCTCCAAATGTACCACCTCGTTTTCACAAAATGTCTACACAACATCTAAACCTGTTAAAAGAAGAAATTCAAGCTCTATTAAAAAAGGTGTAATAGAATCAGTGCCAATACAACAACAGGGAAAGGGGGTTTACTCCCTTTACTTTCTAATTCCCAAAAAGGACAGAACTCTAAGACCCATATTAGATCTCAGACTTCTAGACCGGTATATCCTATCAGAACATTTTTATATGGTCACTCTTCAGGATAGAATCCCACTTATCCAAAAAAGGAGATTTCATGACAGCATTGGATCTAAAGGATGCATATTTCCACATTCCAATCCATCCAGCACACAGGCAGTATCTCAGATTTGCCTTCAACGGACAGCACTTTCAGTTCAAAGTGCTACCGTTTGGGGTCACCACAGCCCCCAGAGTATTTACTAAATGTCTGGCAGTAGTAGCAGCCCATTTAAGGAGACAAAATATACATGTTTTTCCATATCTAGACAATTGACTTATCAAAAGCAACACAAATCACACGTTTGCAAAGCACTCAGACAACAATCAATTTACTGCACAAACTAGGTTTCACTGTATATGCAGTAAAATCACACCTACAACCACTACAAGTACAACTTTACTTGGGAGAAATCCTAAATTGTCAAACAGGAGTAGCTTACCCACATGCAACCAGAATTCAGACTTTCAAAGATCTGGTGCCACTATTTCAGCCTCAGAAACAAATATCTGTAAGAACAGTTATGCGTCTCCTAGGAACTATGGCTTCATGCATAGCCATAGTACCTCATGAAAGACTAAATATGCATCCTCTACAACAATGCCTGTCGCAACAGTGGTCTCAAGTGGAGGATCATTTGGACAATCTAGTGTTGATCAGCCGTCAAGTTTGCCAATCTCTGCAATGGTGGAACTACAACAAACTAGTACAGGGACGGCCTTTTATATTCCCAATTACGCAAACAACCATTACAACGGACGCATCAATGATCGGTTGGGGAGCACATTTACAGGACATAACTGTGCAAGGGCACTGGACACACAGTCAGTCTCTTCTACGCATCAATCAACTAGAACTCTTAGCAGTTCATCTGGCGATGAAACCATTCCTTCCTTACCTAAAAGGCAAGGTAGTTTTGATCAAAACAGACAACATGACAATCCTGTATTACCTGCAAAAACAAGAAGGGACAAAATCTCCACAATTGTCTCTGCTAGCACAAAAGATCTGGAAGTTTGCTCTACAGCACAACATTCAGTTGCTTGCAGAGTACATACCAGGAGTAGACCATCATCTGGCGGATCTTCTCAGCAGAACACGCCAACATGTCCACAAGTGGGAAATAAATGTACAAGTCCTACACCCATTCTTTGAACAATAGGGACAACCGGACATAGATCTATTTGCAACACCACAAAAAAAAATGCCAGAACTTTACCTCCAGATTCCAAAATCCAGGGGCAATGCACTATGGATCAATTGGTCAGGGATAGTTGTTTACGTTTTTCCAGCTCTCCTCCTGCTTCCATTTGGCATTTGCAAACTGAAACAGACATCCTTCAAACTGATGCTAATTGTTCCAACATGGGCCAGACAACCATGGTACACAACACTGCTGAAGATGTCGGTAGTACCACATCAAATGTTACCCAACCGACAAGATCTTCTCAAGCAGAACAAAGGCGCAACACTGCACCCGAATCCCAGATCTCTCAATCTTGCAATTTGGCTCCTGAAGTCTTACAATTCGGATACCTAAACTTACCAAAAGAATGCATGGATATCCTAAAAAGAGGCAAGAAGACCCACAACAAGAGCATGCTATGCAGCAAAGTGGAAACGTTTTGTTTATTACCGTCATTCAAAAGACATTAATCCTATACAAGCATCACTTCAAAACATTATAGGTTACATGCTTCATTTACAAAATGCAGGTTTGGCTTTCACCTCTATTAAAATACATTTTACAGCACTAGCTGCATATCTTCAGAATAGAGAACAAACTTCACTATTTAGAATTCCTGTAATTAAATCTTTTTACAAGGACCTAAGAGTTATTCCACCTCAAGCACCACATACGCCAATGTGGAATTTAAATATTGTGCTAACAAGGTTAATGGGGCCACCTTTTGAACCATTGCGTGCATTCCAATTGCAGTTTCTTTCATGGAAACTCGCTTTTCTAATTGCAATTACCTCACTTAGAGTAGGAGAAATTCAAGCATTGACTTTAGAAGAACCATTCTTTCAATTACATAGAGACAAAGTGGTTTTAAGAACTAACCCTAATTCTTACCTAGAGTAATAACACAATTTCACATGCCACAATCCATAGAGTTGCCTGTATTCTTCCCTCAACCTGAATCAGTAGCTAAAGAGCGTTACATACATTAGATGTCAAAAGAGCATCACAATCTTTCCGTAAAACATAACTGTTTGTCTCATTTTCAAAACCACATAAGGGTAAAGCAATTTCTAAATTGGGTATTGCACGTTGGATAGTTAAATGTATCCAAACATCGTATGCTAAAGCAAAGAGAACACTACCTATTCCACCAAGAGCCCATTCTACATGTAAAAAAAGGGGCTTCTATGGCATTTATAGGGTATATTCCCTTAGCTGATATGTAAATCAGCCACATAGACTACTCCACATACATTTACAAAACATTATTGTGTATATGTTATGGCAAGACAACAAGAAAATGTTGTTCAAGCAGTATTACGTTCTTTATTTCAAAAAAATGCACCAAGCACAAGTTAATCACCGCTTACAGGGAGAACTGCTTTTTGGTCTATGCTAGGCATGTGTATCTACAGCCTCGCATGCCATCAAAAGGTGAATGCTACTTACCCAGTAAGCATCTGTTTGTGGCATGTAGTGCTGTAGATTCACATGCGCTCACCCTCCTCCCCGGTGACTTGTGCTCTTTGCATTTATATATATATATATATATCATGCATTCACTACATGGTCATCTCTATAGCATACGCTATCCTTTCACTCCATCCTCACCCGCCAAACGGAAAACAATCTAACAATGGAGTCGATGACCATGCTCAATGCAAGCAAGAGGAGGACTCACTATAACTCGTGGCTCGAAGAACTTCTTCCAAGTAAAACAACTTGCACACTTCCGAGCCCAACACTAGATGGCGGACTTATGCTAAGCATGTGAATCTACAGCACTACATGCCACAAACAGATGCTTACTGGGTAAGTAACATTCACCATATACAGACCCACCATATGTTACATTCCCTCACCTACCGTGTAAACAATCTTTGAGAATTTGACTAGTGGAGCCTACAACGTTGAACTGTCTCTCCACCTCAGAATGAGGTGGATATATTGCAATCTTGCATGATTAAGGTGATGTAAAATTTGTTTGTCTGAGCACTGCTTTTTTGACATTAACTATTGAGAATTTCAAGTCACATGAAGGGCCATACTTTAAGCATGTGACTTTATGGAAGATATATATATTGGAGACTGTATTTACAACAAAGTTCATTTTTCTCATACGTCTAAACCAAAGGAAGTGGCAGAACCTTCTGTAACTTATACTGAGGAGGTTTTTGATAGTATTTTCATTATGTTTAAAAAGCTAGTGTCTTCTAGTCAGTTATTAGGTAGGACTGACTTAAAACCAGGTTAAACACTCTATAGTTTGTAGGGTTCTACTTTGCATATCGAAATGTTCTGTGTAGGGAGTTGTACGCCCCACCCCAAATAGATGATCATATCTGATAGAGACATCTAGCCGCAGGTTCCTTACCTTTGAACTTTCAGGCGTCAGGCTGGATCCAGAAGATTTTGATAGCAGTACCCCTGAGAGCGGATAAGTGGCGTCGGTCGACTCAGTGTGACGTCGTAGGCATCTGGCTCGTCGTGACAGCCGGATAGTCTATATAGGCGCCACCCTGGTACGCTGATGTCAGTTCTTTTATTTCCGCGCCAGCCAGCGCAGATCCGTCGAAGAGAGCTACCCCCATTCACTTTTTGACAGACTTTTTTCGACTTTTTGTTGACTCCTTTTGGTGTGCTGGGTATATCTAGTAAGAAAGCCTTGGGGTTCAAGTCGCACCATGTCGGTCACGGACCCCCATTTGGTGTGTCTCTGGTGCCTGGAGCACGACCTCTACATGAAGTCGTTCTCCAATTGCCGGACCATGGCACCGAAGGCTTTGAGGGAGCTGTCCCTACAACTGATTGTGGTCCGGCACCACGGAAGTCGCCTCGTCTATCCCGGTCTTGGTCGAGAGGAAGGTCGAAGTCTTCTTCCTCGAAGTCATCGCAGTCAGGTAAGAAGCACCATAAAAAGAACAAGCCGTTGAAGCTTGCATCGACTTCGCCCCCGTCCGTCGCGCGACGAGACGGAGGAGCCTCAGCGTTCGAGGCCCCACTCCACAGAGCGGGTGCCTGGGTCGACTCTGCGTTTCCCCCCCCCCCCCCCCTTTCCGGGCCCGGGAGTGACCCTCGCCCAACTAAAAGAATTTTATGATGCCATGTGCGCCATATTTGGGTGGCCGACCCTGCCGGCGCGCCTTCCGGCCCTGCAGGTTCAGCTGAAGGAGACCCCGTGGGTTCCGCACCTTCATCTCCGGCCACGGCCTCCTCTTGGATCCGGACCGGCGCTGGTTGTACCTCTGCGACGTTCCCCGGCGCCGCGTCCGAAGTCTAGGCCCCCGGCATCGCCGGCGACACCTCCCTCATCGTCATTCCAGGCGACACGGAGCCGGACGCGCATCCACCAGCACAGAGCCGTACGGCTCCATGCCGTTCAACCTGCCCTATTTTGAAGGGTTAGGCATGGATGATGAAGATTGGAAGGGTCAGCAGGATCCCTTTGAAATCCCGCAACCCAATCAAGACCTGGACTGGTACGAGGACCTGGGTGATGCCAGCGACCTGGACACCTCCCCAGATTCTGGCATGCTGTCTCCCCCTAACCTGGCTATGGCGGAGGGAGCTTCATTCGTAGTGGTGGGGTGTAGGGCTGCAGAGGTCTTGGACCTGCAGCTTCCTACAGTGGCAGTCACGACTAACGTCCTGACGGAGGTCAATCTGCCTGGTGTCTCCTCTTTGGAACCCTTGCTGCCTTTCAATGAGGCCTTAGCAGATGTTCTATTGGGCACCTGGTCCAAGTACAGCACAGGGGCTCCTGTGAATAGAACCATTACCTGCAGCCACCGCCCTGCACCGGGCGACCCAGCTTACCTCTCTACCCACCCCACCGAGCTTGGTGGTCCAAGCCTCCACTTCCTATGGCGCGTTGCCTTCCGCACCTCCGGAAAGGGAATCCAAAAGGCTGGACAGCTTCGGTAAGAAAATCTTCTCTTCCACCTGCTTAGCATTGCGGTCGGTAAACACTGCATGCCTCTTCGGCGGTTACTCCCATATACTATGGGATACGGTTGTGCAAGTGCTGCTCAGAGTCTAGGAGGAGGGCCAAGCTCTCCTTTCCCAAGCTATTAGACAGGAGTGTTGCGGCAAGGTTTGCCATATGATGTGGTATAGACACGATAGACTCGCTAGGCAAAGCGATTTCCTCGATGGTGGCTGTTAGGCGCCACGCCTGACAGAGGCCGCCTGGCTTTTCGGGGGATGTCCAAGCTAATCTTATGGACAAGCCCTTTGATGGCTCTCGTCTCTTTGGAGACCAAGCAAATGCAGCTCTTGAGCGCTTTAAGGACTCGCAGGCTACGGCCAAGTTCCTAGGCCTCACTACCGCATCCCGGCCTGTGTCTGCTTTTCGCCCCTTTCGTGGCTACGGAAGGGGCTTCCAGTCGCGTCAACCCTATTCCAGCCAGAGGACCCGCAAGTCCAGCAACCTCTGCAGGGTCGCGGATGTGGTTTGCCCCGACCCTGTGGGCCAGAAGTCAGATCAAGCCACAGCCCCTTCCTCCACTGCAAAACCTTCCTAGTCCGATCCTTCTGGATCATGGATGCCCAGTTGGTGGCAGGACACGCCATCACCTCCACCACTGGCGAGATATCACCTCGGACAGGTGGGTGCTGCAAATAGTCCAAAGGGCTACTCCCGCCCCTTCGAGACTACTCCTCCAACTTGCGATCGGCTGACGGAGGATCACCTTGCCTTACTCCACGAGGAAGTCAAGACTATCTTGGCCAAGGGTGCCATAGAGAGGGTGTGGTGCTATTCCCGCTATTTTCCTATCCTAGACCTCGGGCCCTCAACTACTGCCTCAAAAAGGAGAAGTTCAGGATGCTCATCCTTGCTCAGGTCTTGTCTGCTCTGGACCTGGGAGACTGGATGGTAGTGTTGGACTTGCAGGACACCTACTTCCATATCCCCGTCCTGTCTGCCCATCGTCGTTACCTGCGGTTGACAGTGGCCCACCAGCACTTTGTTTGCCGTGCTCCCCTTTGGCCTCACCAGTGCCTCTCGGGTCTTCACCAACGTGATGGCGGTGGTCGGAACCCATCTGCGGAGATCAGGGGTTCCAGTCTTCCCCCTATCTCGATGACTGGTTGTTGAAGGCGGGCTCATCTCAAGCAGTTGTCTCGCACCTCAGACTACGGCGAAACTCCTGCATTCGCTGGGGTTCTCTATCAACATGCCGAAGTCACACCTGACTCCCTCCCAGACACTCCATTTCATCGGAGCGGTTCTGGACATGGTGCAGTTTCGGGCCTATCCTCCTGAACTGCGAGTTCAGGATATTCAGGCTATGATATCGATGTTTCAGCCTCTATCCTGGATTTCGGTGAGAATGACTTGGGGGCTGTTTGGCCTCATGACCTCCTGCATCCTGCTAGTGGACCATGCCAAATGGCACATGTGGGCTCTGCAGTGGGACCTGAAGTTCCAATGGGCTCAGCATTGGGGTAATCTCATTGCCCTAGTTCAGTTATCGGAGGGCACCGTGAACGAACTGCGGTGGTGGCTGACAAACTGCGATTGGGTCAGAGGCCGACCCCTCTCCCTTACCCACCCAGATATCACAGTATTGACTAATGTGTTCCTTCTGGGATGGGGCGGCCATCTTGGAGAGGTGGAGATCAGTGGACTCTGGTCTCTGGCGGAAGCCAGGCTCCTTATCAACCTGTTGGAGCTTTGTGCGATCCGGTTGGCACTGAAAGCCTTTTTATCATCTCTTAAAGGAAGGCTAGTTCAGGTGTTCACGGCCAACACTACCACCATGTGGTACTGCAACAAACAGGGCGGAGTGGGGTCGTGAACCCTTTGTCAAGAGGCCCTGCGTCTCTGGACTCGGCTGGAACAACAGGGCATTTCCCTGGTGGTTCAACATCTGGTCAGTTCTCTGAACGCCAGAGCGGACGAACTCAGCCGCCGGTGCCTTGCGGATCACGAATGGCGCCTCCATCTGAGGTGGTGCAAGGTCTCTTTCAACAGTGGGAAGAGCCATGGTTAGATCTATTCGCCTCCGCAGAGAACGTGCAATGTCAGCAGTTTTGCACGTTGGAGTTTCCAAGGCGGCTCTTGCTCAGCAAAGCTTTTCATCGCGAGTGAAGCACAGGCCTCCTGTATGCCTTTCCGCCCATACCACTCCTGGAGAGTGCTCAAGAAGATCAGGAGCGACCGGGCCAAAGTCATCCTTGTGGCTCCAGACTGGGCACGGAGTGTCTGGTATCCCGAGCTTCTGCAAATGAGCATCAATCCTCTGGATCGGCTGTTTCTTCGGGAGGCTCTTCATTCGCAGCAGCAGGGGAGGGTCCTCCACCCGAACCTGTCCACTCTCCTCCTCCTTGTGTGGAGATTGAGCGGCGACAGTTGACAGCTTTTGACCTTCCTGCTGAAGTCTGTGCGGTTATTCTGGCCTCAAAGTCTGTAAACGCCTGCTGTTGTCAAAAAAATTGCAATCACTGTACATAACGGTCTGTTGACCCTTTGTCTGCTGCCCTGTCAGATGTTCTTCTTTTTATTCTCTCCTTGGCCCAGCAGGGCTCTGCTCTGGGCACTCTGAAGGGCTACTTTCAGCCCTGTCTGCTTTTCTTCGGCTGCCGAACCAGCCATCTCTTTTCAAATCACCACTTGTACAGAGATTTTTGAAGGGGCTTACCCATATGTTCCCCCTTTCGCCTTTTATTATGCCCCAATGGGACCTTAATTTAGTCCTTACCTTTTTGACGTGTGCACCATTTGAACCTCTGCACAATTGTCCCCTCCGGCTGCTCACTGTTAGAACAGCCCCTTCAGTGGCGATAACTTCTGCCAGGAGGGTGAGCGCAATACAGGCGCTGTCATCTCAGCCTCATTACGTGACCGTCTTTCTGGACAAAGTAGTGCTCCGCACTAGGGCATCTTTTCTGCCAAAGGTAGTAACACCTTTCCATCTTGCTCAGTCTGTTACTCTGTCCGCTTTCGATGCACCTCTTCATCCTTCCAAGGAAGAAGAGCGTCTCCGCTGTCTGGATCCTATAAGAGCGTTGTTCTTCTACCTTGATCGTACAAAAGATTTCTGGGTGGACGACCAAGTCTTTGTAGGAACAAGGAAGCGGCGAGCAGTTCAGAAGAGGTCCATTTCACGCTGGATCCTTCTCTGTATAAAAATATGCTACGCCTTGGTGAAGAAACAAACTCCTGAAGGCCTTGGGGCCCATTCTACCAGGGCGAAAGCAGCCACCACGGCTCTCCAGCGTGGTGTCCCGGTTTCTGACATCTGCCACGTATGCACCTCTGCACACGTTTGCCAGACACTACTGCCTGGATTCTGAGGTCCGCAGGGAGGGCCTTATCTGGTAGAGACATGATCTAGCCACAAATTCCTTACCAACCCACCCATCCTCTCCACACTGTGGATTGGTTTAGTGTCAGGGCTGTTTTCCCTTCAGGGCCCTGTGGATTGGTTTAGTGTCAGGGCTGTTTTCCCTTCAGGGCCCTATTTGTTTTTGGGCACACCACGGTCAGTCACTTCATGACTCCGTGCTTCTGGCATGGAAAGTCGTGAAAAGTACGGATGTCAGTGCACCGGGGTGGCGCCTATTTAGACGATGCGGACATCACAACGGCGACCAACCAGGCGCCTACGAAGTCACGTGGAGTCGTCCGACTCCACCTATCGGTGAGCAGGGGTACTGCTATTAAAATCTTCTGGATCCAGTCTGACTCCTGGATGTTCAAAGGTAAGGAATCTGCGGCTAGATCATGTCTCTACCAGATAAGACGTTACTAAAGGTAAGTAACTTGTCCATTAGGCCCAAGGTCATTCCTGCAGACTCATAGTCCACCACCTGCACCGAAGATTTTCTTACTCTGCACTCTTACTGTGCCCTTGAATGAAGGAGCACTTAGTACACATGAGCAGTAACTTTTGTATTCCTAGTCTTTTGCAGTCCTGCATCATTTCAGGCCCCTCCATTATCCTCTGTTCTCTGTTTAGGTCTCGCCTGAGCCAGCGCATGCGCTGCTCTGGCGAGACATTTAGTAACTGGGTTTTCAAAGTGCTACCCAAATGCTTTTGCCGGCCTCCAGCGTGCGGTTACGCGCGCGTGGACGTGCACAGGCCATCTGGCTTTCTGTAATGGCTCATTAAGCCTTACAGCGCGTGAATCCCCTCCCCTACCCCCTCCCTTCTCCCACTCCCTCCTCGTCAGCTTCTCTTATTACAAGCTTCCCGCGTCGCGCGGCCAATGCTTGTTGGATCCATTTCACAGGGAAGCAACTAAATGAAAGAAGGAAAGAGAGGTGGGCTGCTCGCGCGCACTACTCGTGGGCTTGTTTCTTTTTGTTTAAGCACTATACAAGAGTGCATGTGTTCTACAGCTTTATCCCTCGTCTGCTTCTCCCCCTCCTCCCGCTCCGTATTGCTCTCTTTCCTCCCTCTGCTTTTCTCCCCATGCTGCTGTCTCTCTCATTTATTTTTGGTTAAGCACTCCACAAGTGTGTTTTCTCAATTTATCTCTGCTGTGTGCTTCTCCCCCCGTGTTTTTCTCTCGTCCATGTGATTTTGTCGCCTCACCCCGCTCTCTGTGCTGCTCTCCATTGCCTGTATGTTTGTGTTTTTCCTAACTTCCTCTGTGTGCAGCTTTTCCTTTCCCCCTCCTAGTGTCCTTCTGTTACTCCCCACCCACACCTGTGGTCCTTTTTTTTTTTTTTAAATGTAATTGACGCTTTGGCACCAGAAAATCGCAATTCTTTTATTTACCAACACAAGTCGTGTCCGCCAGATAGGATCGACAAATGAAAAAGTAAAGAAAATGGCACATGCGTCATTCTGCTGGCATGCACATGCGCCTCCCCCACCACAGAGCGCGTCTCGCAGCTTGTTTTAAACTTTCTGCGCGCGTGCTTGTTATATCCAGCAGTCTGGTTCATTCCACAGCTTCGAGTCTGGGTATTTTTCATATCAAAATTGTCCAGTTCGGTCCTTCATTTCCTATGCACGCATAACTCCCTGTGTAGCCAGGAGCAGCCTATGACCACCCGCTCATTTTCCCCAGGCCCCCTAGAAATATCCGATGGCTAAAAGCTTTTGTGCCCATTCAGCCAAGAAATTGTTGGAATAGCAACTAACAGATGACAGAACTTGTCAGCATCGGTAAAATCTGTATGACCTTGAAGCTGCTCATTGAAATTCCAGTACAGATAACTTATTTATCTAAATTCGATTTTTTCGCCTTCATTAAACGCCCATTTTCTATTATATAGAAGTGCGTTTGCTTAAAACTACTAAAATCATTGTAAGATTTACTGCTTCAAATGAGCGCACTCTGGTCTGGGGAAGTCACAGGGGAAGGGCCAGATCGTATTCGATTTTATTATTCTTCCTTTGTTACACGTTTCAAAATGAGGTGTGGGTGTTCAGGCAAAGTGAGTGATTCACCAGGCAATCCATGCAAATGAACAGGCTTCTGGATCGAGGGATTTGGGTACTAAAAAATGAGTCAGTGCATGGTTTCACATCATTTTAGGCACAGATATTTTACAACCACGTCTGCTTTACCGAACATTACATTTGATGTTTGCAGGCCCCTAATTTGAGCCGGTGGTTTCCGGTGCTCGGCACTGTACTTCATTGTTACCACCGACACTTATGACCGTCTGCCCCTGGTGGAGTTGTTTGTCTAATTTAGAGATGATCACAACAACAGCTATTTAGTAATTCTAATGACTAATACATGCCACCCTAAGCCATTCTTATAGCTTTGGGGGCCTGGAATAGTCTGTGGGCCTTACTTATGAAGCCCTTGCGACTCTTGCGCCGCCGTTGTGTCACTTTTCGTTACGCAGCGGCGGCGAAACAATGCGCCACGTTGCGCCATATTTACAAGGTGAGCATCTAGGCAGATGCGTCACCTTGTAAAGCCCTGCGCCACATTATACCTGTATCAGGAATAATGTATGCAGGGTGGCGTTACCATGTAAAACAAGCATTGGCATAGCCAATAGGTCTCGCCTTTGGGACCTTATAAGTGTTTAGCCATGTAACAGTTAATGTTGTTGCACAAAGGATATTGTGCTGCATAACTAAATACTTATAAGGTCCCAAAAGCGAGACCTATTGGCTATGCCAATGCTTGTTTTGTTTATGCTATCCAATTACACGGAGAAGGGTGTGGCTCTGTTTGCAGGGGTTTTGATTATAGAGTCATGCATTGTTTCAGTTCCCCTTCTTCCCTATATATTTTTTGTTTTACTGCTGAAGCACATGGTCTTTGTAGGAGGCTGGCTTAGTATATGGTGCACACTTATTTAAGTGAAGCACCCTGCACTAATCTAGGCAACCCTTATGTTGTTTTTAGTGGTCCTAGACAACCCTAGAAAGCTCTAGAAGTGATAGCTGTGGAGAGCAGCCTTCAGGCTTAGTCCAGAAGGAGTGTTAAGCAGCTTGTTTAACCAGAACTAATCATATAGTGTAGATCAAACGAAAATGAACCACACAGTGTAGTTATAAAAATAGGTATATTTATAATACCCATTCACTAACACATTGGTATTTCTCCTTCCCGGAGATATCAACACAATACACACAATACTTGAAAGGTAAACAGGTAAGTAAGCACAAATACACAGTGGTCTCCAGGGGGAGACCAAACCATATACTAAAGAAGTGGAATGCAAACTGTGACGGATGTCTGGACTTGGACCAGAAGACTCAGAAGAGCTGGGGCCACAAGGAACCACACAAGGTAAGTACTCAGGAACCCCATGGAGGCTGTGTGCAGAGTGGAAACACAGCCACGTACCTAATAAGTCCATGGGAAAGTCGCGGTTGCAGTTTTCAAGAAGGACCCTCCCAGTGGACCCTGAAGAAACCCCATGGAAGACCGAAGGTTGGAGCGTCACCCCACCCGTGGATACCCCAGGAACCAGGATACCTACACCAGAGAAGCCGGGTGCATAGGTGCTATGTGACGTCATACACCGCCATAGGCCACAACGGAGGACTTCAGGAAAGATGCTACCGGCGAAGAAGGTGGAATAGTCCGGTGGAATCCAAGGATTGGTTCTGGAAGAGAAGATCCTGCAAGCAGTGAGGGCAGAGTCTATGCCACTCGGAGGAGACCAGGAAGCACGGAAGAGCAATGACCAACGATGACGGAAGATGCAGGTGTGATGCTGGTGACCTTGACGCTGCAGCTGTGAGGACCAGGCAACGCTCTGGATGACCAGGAGCCTTTCACGAGCTGTCGCACGACGGGAGTCGAGAACCCAGAGGGTCAGTGTCCGGCGGGATCACCAACAAGCCTTGGCAGCAGCAGACGTGGTAAACGAAGAAGGTGCAACATTGGGACCAGCAAGGTCCAAGGGACTCGCCAATTGCAGGAGAGTCAGAGCAGGCCCCCGAGTAAGCAGGGGAGCCCACTGAAGCCAAAGAAAATCCTCAATAGGACCCACATGCCGAAGGCACAGGAGTCGCAAGAGGACCTCGAGCAGCTCACCAGAGATGCAGGCCAATGGTGCAGAGATTGTGGTGAGGACGAAGATCTTGGCAGGAAGGGAGGCTGGAGCTTCTTGTAGCCTGAAGATCTCTTGAGTACAGAGCCAACAAGCCTTGGCAACAGCTAGTCGACGCGGTGCACCGGGGTACTATTCCAGCGGTTCCGACGAGGGATACTGGTCTCAAACTTGCTGAGATGACAGGTCAGGCCTCGAGTGAGTTGCAGAACCACCACCTGTGTTGCTGAGCCTTTCGTTGTTCGTGGGACATCCGGAGCAGCAGACCGTTCAGCTTCGTTGCGGTCCCTGCAGATGCAGGGGAGTGACTCCTTCATGCCAAGGGAGATTACTTCGGGTGTCTTTGATGCCTTCAGGCCTGGAGAGGAACCTGGATGAAGCACAGGCACAGACGATGAAGACTTGCAGAACAGTGAGACCAGGAGCAGCAGGAGTCTTCCTTGGTGTAGTCTTGGTTCCTGGCGAATCCAAGGTGCCCAGACGGTTGAAGTGGTTTCGGATTTGAATATTGTCCCACAATGAATCTGAAGAGCCACCCACAGGTAAGCCCTTAAGGACCCTAGGGAAAGGGTTGGGACGATTCAAGGGTCCCTCCCAGAGAAGGGGCTGGACAGAGGGGAGGATACTCCCATGTCCTCTGTCCAGTTTCGCGCCAGAGTGGGAGCCAAGGGCTCCCTCAACTGGCTCAAACTGGAGTATGAAAGGAGGGCACCAAATGTGCCCTTCAAAGCAGTCGTGGCCCTGGCAAGCGCCCCCACCACAGCCCAATACACTCAGTCATGTCTGGGAGGTGGTCACACCTCCCTGTGACAGGAAACCTATTGTTCTCCCTTCCCCTGCTCGAGCTCAGCTCAGCAGCAGGAGGGAGAATCGTGTCTGGGGTCGGCAGCAGCACTAGCTTGCGGGCAGACCTTGGAAGGCTGTTACCGGGAGCACTGAGGGCTTCCAGACGGAGCCCCCTGATGCATGGAATCGTACCTCCAACACCAGTAATAGTGTTAGGGTATGATTCCAACATGTTTGATACCAAACATGCCCAGGTTTGGCAAAACCAATATATAGTTAGCAATCGCGTAATGACGCATGGCCACTATATGTATCCAAATGGCTGACCGCACTTACAAAGCCTGGAGAATCGACTCCGGGGTTTGTAGGGGATATCCTGCTCATGCATGGCACCCTCACTTACAACCTAGAACCATGCCTTCAGGATTGAAAGGCCTGTCTTAGGGGTGAGTTATAGGTTTTAAGTGCTGTGACCTCAGATATAAGGAAACTAGCACCAGCTTACACAGGCAGCAATGGCTGGCCTGTAGTCACAGTTTGAGTGGTCTCTCATGGGTTGCATAGTACATGCTGCAGCCCATGGGAGACCCCTGGTGTACCTTTGCCCTGGGTGCCTTAGTACCATATACTAGGGACTGACATGGGTACACCAGTAGCCAATTGGGAAGGTACCAAAGTACTTACCACTGTCAAATTTAGGGAGGAAGCACAGTGACTGGGGTCTTAATTAGCAGGATCCCAGTCAGACTAGTCAGAAAACAGAGTAACACCAGCCTACTTTCCTCCAGTCTTATTTCATTGTTAATCGAGAAATCCCCCAAATGTTTTAGAAATGGATAGACCAACAGATAGAGTAGAGAATTTATAGTGATGCAATATCCTTTCTAGTCATAGACCTCATGCTGTCATCACGGTTCTGGGATCATTAATGGACACTGGCCCTAAGTAAGTGATCTCACTTTGTTGTTTAGGATGCATTGTATGCGTCTAGTCTTCAACATGTTAATGTTGTGTCTTTCTGCAGGATAACTCCAACCTTTACATGGTGATGGAATACATACCAGGTGGAGAGATGTTTTCCCACTTACGGCGGATCGGCAGGTTCAGGTAGGGGGTCATTCAAATCTGACTTCACTGCCACCCTCCTGTGCTTCAACTAAATGGGACATTACTTTGAGTTAGTGCTTCCTTGGTATTGTTTATCATCCTGTTGCTTTTTTGTTTGATTTGTTTTTGCCAGTAGTGTTGTACTGTTGTTGGCCAGGTCTGATTTGAAATTAAATTATTCATTTCATTTTAGCATACCCACTGGTTTTAACCATCCTGCATCCACCTCCCTAATAATCTAGAGTAAGTCCAATCTTTATTAACTGCTGCATCTTTTTCCTTAGGTCTTCAGGGTTCATAAATACTAGTAGATGCTGGTGTTGAATGTTAAGCACTATGCCCAACAGTACCTTACTCCAGTATTAGAACTTTCATAGATTCACATGCTTGAATCATTCTCCCTCGTCGAGATAGGAGCCCCCGGTATATTAAAATAGCAATGCAAAGTCAACATTCAGTGAATGCCCTAAAAAAGCCTCCAAAAAGACCACTCATGGGTCTTACAGGCGCAGTCCATCAAAATCTCCTCACAAGATGTAAAAGGAGATAAAAGGGCACTATTCAGGGGACAGTAAACCAAGGAAATCAAGATTTGAGCCGCCTGCATCACCTCCTCAGGGCAGGCATGCTTTTAAGAAGCCTTCCTCTACTCCGTCCACCCCCCCCCCCCCCCTCTTCATGGACAAACTGCCGACAAAAACTCTACCGTCGGCGAAAACGCCATCGTCGCCGACAGTCTTTATCGTCGTCGACGATGGGGGCCAGTCTACCAGCCTTCAGCGTCCATTGCCAAAGCCGCTTTATCGACTATTTCTGTCCCACCGTCGACACCATCATTGACAGCACCGTTGTCGTCGAGGGCTTCGCAACCTTCACCATTTCCGTTCCCTCCGATGTCATTGTCAACGACGACGATCACTTCCTCTGCGCCTGTTTTGACAGCATCACCGTTGGCGGCTCTGTTGGCGGTCTCGTCAACGAGAGCAAAATCGCCTAAAAGAGCTGAACAAGGTAGAATTAGACAACTTACACCAGAGATCACCTCACCTACTAAAGTGACACTTTTAGTCCCTTTACACCTGCTAGAAGAACAAGATACGGATGATGATCCTTTTGGCTATACACATAGTCCACCACAGTTGCATGTGAAGTGTCAGGAGGATGACTATGATGAAGAATACGAGGAACAACATTACTAAATTCCACAGGAGCAGTATCACCAACAATACCAAGAATTAATGATCTGCATGCCACCTTCATTGCTCACGGACCTGCAATTTATGTTATCAGACTACAGGAGAAGGTTTCCCACAGCGTCCCCTCCTACTGAGCAATCTGCATTACCACCTCGACAACTGTCTGTCCCTCCTTCCACTCCACAACAAGATCCAAATCTGATACCAAAAGTTGCTTCACATTCCCCACAACCTGCTGCTCAGCAGGGCCCAGTAACCACTGATGATGACCATGAGGAGGGAGAGCTTAGAGATCCGCACCAGGAGTGGGATGACTATCTTATAGAAAACACACAGATGAGCCCCTGGGTCTGGAAATCAGCAGAAGTGCGGGGGAGTCCCTTTTAAAGGACGGTTTCCCTCACCCACCGTAGGTGGCATGCTTCATCATCGGGTAACCTCCTTTTACTGCAAACCTAGTTGCAGTGCGGGCTACAACCCCTCTCTGAGAGGGAGGAGCTCAGGGATGTTTTGAATATAGTGAAGAGGTATCCTAAAACCTTGAGATGAACAGGGTGTGGAGGGAGTGTGGTGGAAAAAGTGAAAGTGAGCTAAAACTAACTTTTTGGTGTGTCAAACAAACTTTATTGGGACACCCAGAGGTCAGGATTAAAAAGGTTGAGATATGGCAGGAGAATTCAACCTGTCATAGACTAGTGGTCGAAATGTTTCAGCCAAGCACCCTCTGTGGAGGTGTATCTGCTTTCTTCAGGACCAAAACGTGAACAGGTGAAATAACCATGCATACCAAACTGAGTAGGTGGTAAGAAGAGTATTCATCCAGCTTTGGATATATTAATCACTCAAATTAGTCGCTGGTCAGCATCTTCCCTGAAAAGAGACTGTGTTAGCATAACATTGTATGGTACATCTCACTACGAACTCCCTTACGAGCCACCACGTGTACATGCTTAAAGAAGTGCAGTCGTGGCCTATTGTGAAATGCAAATGACTATTCAAAACGCTTTCCCGTATTATCGGGTGAGCTCATGACACAACCTCGGCACACACACTCGAGGTGGCATTCAGTTCCTATAGAGGAAAGAAGTGGGAAATACAACTTGACTGTGAAGTTCAGTCATAGAAATGCAAAGACCCAAATGCACAGTTGACCAGATTTAAACACAGTTGTTAAAACAAATAACCTACTGGAGCCTTATTTTGAAAGAAAATTGAGCTTGTCTACAGCATCGGTAGAAGAATGGGAAAAGCCCTACCATTCACCCACACTCTACTGTGTAGCTTAAATATGAAATTTTGTTGGTTTAAAAGGATGTTACAAGATGCCATAGGCAAAACGTCGGTGTTAAAAGAAGGGGATAATGATGGTTATTTGCCAAGGGCGTAGACGCTCCATATACAGAGCCTCTGAGTGCAATTAAGTGTGCTTATCCCAATGGGGACTGCAGAGTAGCTGCTGCATTTTAAAACATTCCCAGGAGAACCCTATCTGTCAACTCAAGAGGATGGTGAGCACTCTAGCGCAACCACCATAGTGAGGGTGATAAACAGTTGGAGGTTAGCATGTAATAGCTCCAACAGCCCGGAATACCAAGGTGCGCGTATTTTTAACCAAGTGCGGTATTCACTGAATAGGGCTGATAAAAGGAACCCTGTGAGTCTGCTGGTGAGGGCTGATGGTGCTGAAGCAATATGTGTTACTTAGCACCTAAACACAATCGGGACCGAGGCGCCCGATACCTAAGTTCACACTTGTTTACACGTCCACACGTAAACAAACGCAGATGTTGGTAGTGATGGGAAGCTGAAATAATATGTAAGACGAGTAAGGGCTTCACTATAAACCAGATGTTTTACTATAACTGCGTAAAGCAGATAAAACACTGTTGGTCTACCGGATTGTACCCGGTAAGGCAGGGACAGTTTTGATTAATTGCCAGCAAAGCGCCCAATACGTGAAGTACGTTAGCAGTAAATATAAGGCGAAGTGAAACCGGAGCTCAGTAAATAGTATTACATCTCCGCATAACACGTCTATTCAAAAGGATACTTGGACGTTGGGTGCGATTGCAAGCCTTGCGAGGAAGGCAGAGGCTTTGCTGAGGAGTCGGGAAAATCGTGCTCGCACGGCTCCGTAGAGTGCATGGGCTACCGGGTAGCCAGCAAGTTTTGCGAGCACAGTTATCTAGCAGCCAGCGTAAAAGAAAAACAGCGCGAGGTCAGCTCCGTAGAGTACATGAGCTCACGAATTGTAAGCACTAGTGTCTGACAGATGTAGAAAGACAGTTTCAAGGAAACGCCATACCTGGGGAGTATTTCCTCGGGACCGGTAACGTGCGCTTAGGAAGGGACGCTGAAAACGGGGGCATGTTCGGTTATCAGGACTCCGCCTGGATTGTGGCTCCGCCCACCTCCATGAGGTGAATGGAACCTGAAGAAATACTCCATGGCGCTGGCTTTGGAGTACTGTCATCCGAGAATGGGAAAATCAGTTGGCAAACAGTATGAGCCAATCTTTGACACACTTCTGCAGGCAGAGGAAAAATGATGCAAAAGTCAGCCAGATGGAGTTTGGCAGATAAAGACAAACCCCGTTTAGGGACAACTCAGCAGCGTCTTGAATTTAAAAACTTTATCTACAAAGCCACACTTTTTGGCGTCCCTTCCTAGGCGCACGCTACCGGTCCCGAGGAAATCTCCCAGGTATAACTTTTCCTTGAAACTGTCTTTCTATATCATTTTGTTACTTCTAAATCCAGGGGATTGCATGTCCACTCTTGACCTACAAGACGCATACTTCCACATCCCCATTCATCCCTCACACATGTAGTATCTGCGATTTGCTCTAGCCAGGAGCCACTATCAATTCAAGGTCCTGCCATTCGGTCTAAAGTCTATGCCAAGAATATTCACCAAATGCTTGGCTCTGGTAGCAGCTATTCTGAGGAAACAGCATCAGGTGTTTCTCTATATAGACGACTGGATGATCAAAGCGCCATCAATCTTTGCAGCTCAGTCATCCACAGCAGCTTACACAAAACTGTTTACCAGTTTAGGCCTTACCTTAAACAAAGAAAAGGCAGTCTTACAGCCTTCCACAAGCATCATCTTTTTGGGGGCAATTCTGGACACAACTCTCAACAAGACCTTTCCATCTCTCGAAAGGCAGACAAAGCTAATATCGCTGGCTCAGCGAATCCTAAAAAGGTCACTTTCAGTTCGCCGTTACAAGTTTCTCCTGGGAACGATGTCATCATGCATCCTTCTTATTCCTTTCTGTCGTCTGAGAATGCGTCCTGTTCAGGAAGGGCTAGACTGGCAATGGCGGTAAGTGGAAGGATCTTTCGACGATATGAAAACAATTACACCAGCATTGGTCCAGGCCATCTCTTGGTGGATCCAGCGTAAAAATATTTCAATCGGTCTCTCTTTTCTCACCACTCCCTCTCCGCTCATAATCACCACTGATGCCTCCCTAGAGGAATGGGGAGCTATTCTGCAGGATATCCATGTCAGTGGCCGTTGACAACAGCAACATCGGCACCTCCACATCAACTTACTGGAACTGAGGGCGTTGAAGCTAGCCTTGCAAGCATTCCTGCCAAAGATAAAGGACTACGCGGTGTTAGTCCGAACAAACAACACAGCGGCGATACACTACAACAAGCGGGGGGGGGGGCACCAGATCTCGCCTTCTCTCTCAGGAGGCACAGTGCATATGGCGGTGGGCAATCCAAAACAGAGTCTCTTTAAGAGGAAAACACCTTCCGGGCGATCAGAACACAACAGCAGACATGCTCAGCAGGCTTAAGTCATCAGGCCACGAATGGGAATTGGATCAGATGATCCTCAACAAGTTCTTTCTCCATTGGGGCAAGCCAACTATAAATCTCTTTGCGACTCCAGAGAACAAGAAATGCTGGTACTTCGCAAGTTGGCATCACCGTCCGGGAACTTGAGGGAATGTGTTTTTGATGGCATGGTCAGGCACCTTTGCCTACGCTTTTCTGCAAATTTCCCTCCTGCAAAGACTGCTGATGAAGATGAAAGCAGATCCATGCAGAATTATCCTCATAGCCCCATCATGGCTGCGTCTGCATTGGTACACGAGACTCCTCCTGCTTTCAGAGAGGCATCCCATCCTCTTGGATCCCATTCCATCCCTTCTGACGATGTTCCAGGGCCAAGTACGGCATCCAGATCCCAAATCGCTTTGATTAGCAACATGGCTCCGGAACACCTTGAGTTTCACCATCTAAACCTCCCATCTCCATGCAGGGAGATTCTCTCCAATGCCCGAGAGCAGAGCACTAACAAAACGTATAAAACGAAGTGGAAGTGATTCTGCCTTTGGTGTCAAGACGGAAGTACATCCTTTCTCTTCCTCACCTCATGAAATTCTTCCTTACAGCCTTCTTTTGGGCTGGATTAGCTCATGCCTCCATTAAGGTCCATCTAGCGGCAATATCTCATTTTAGAAGGACTTCTTCAGGGCCATCTTTATGGTTAGCTAAGATTATTAAGCAATTCATGAAAGGGCTATTTAGAGTCTTTCCACCAGTCAGACCACATCCTCCACTCTGCCACCTTAACGTAGCCCTTTCACAACTCATGAGGCACCCATTCAAGCCTATCCATAATGCTGATCTCAGATTTGTTTCTTGGAAGGTTGCTCTACTTCTCGCATTGACATCGGCGAGAAGAGTGAGTGAAATTCAGGCTCTTGCCATCCAAGAATCGTTTCTTAAGTTTAGGGATGACAGAGTAGTCCTGCACACCAATCCTAAGTTCATTCCCAAAGTTCCTTCTGACTTACACCTGAATGAGCCTCTCATCCCCAAAACCTTTTTCCCCACACCTGCAACGCCGGCGGAAAGGGCTATTCATTCACTGGATGTACAACAATGTCGCCAATTCTATCTTCAAAGAACTAAAGCTTTTCGGAAATCTTCTCAGCTCTTTGTGGCCTCTAGTGCTTCTCACAAAGGCTGTCCTCTATCCAAACAGAGTATTAAACGTTGGTTATCAAGTTCTAGTCAAAACTGCCATCAATCTGCAGGGAAGCCTCTCTGGGCGCCAGTACTTGCCCATTCTACAAGAGTGGTTTCAACCTCAACTGCTGTATTTGCTGAAGTACCCATCCAGGACATCTGTCGAGCGGTACCTGGAAGAGTACCCACACCTTTACCAAGCACTACTCCTTGGACTCCACGTTTCGCAGTGACACAGCAGTGGGCCAAGCGGTGCTGAGGAACCTTTTTCATTGACGGTGTGCTTTCTGCTTCACCCCTCCCTCCCTCCCTTTCTTCTCTAAACTGCGCACATTGTTTCCTCACTGAAATGTTCTTTGCTTCCTATTGCCTATCCTTTTGTATGGGTTTTGATATGTTTTACTTTAACTTATTTCTATATCTCTGGCATCTACTGCCAAGTTAAAAGCTCATGTTTTAGGGTAGATCTTGTTTATAATTTTTCAAAAATAGATCATTTAGCTAAACTATTATCGGAAAATGCACATATAACTGCTAGCGACTTGGATTCAAGCATGCGAATATATTAAAGTTCCAATACTGGAGTAAGAAAATAAGTTACTTAGCTGTTACTGTAGTTCTCCAGTATTGGAATCTTTCATAGATTCACATGTGACCCACCCTCCTGCCCGGAGAAGCTCACATTTCTGACCTTCGCAAATGTGTGTCTTGCACTAGTGCTGTGAAAGTCTGAAGGTCTGGGGTTTCTCTCAGATGTGTTCTAGAGGGTAGGGCTTGTTTGGTCTCATTTACAAAACAACTAGGATATGTTACAAAACTAAATGGGCCTAGGCCTTTTTTCTTGTTTATATTCACTTTGCATTGCTATTTTAATATACCGGGGACTCCCATCTCGACGACGGTGAATGATTCAAGCAAGTGCATCTACGAAAGATTCCAATACTGGAGAATGAAAAATTTCCTAACTAGCGTAAAGGAAAGTTTCAATTCTATTAAGGACGCGGAGGCTTCGGATTAGGCTGATCATTCTTTACACTTTATTACTCCAGCAGCCATTAACAAAAAAACACATAACAAACTACATTTCCCATGGGAAAAATGGAGAGAGAAAAAGTCCAGCAACACATTGTCCAATCCTGAGACAGGATGGCTGGTGACCTTCCCCTGAGGACGCTCTACCCTCCTCTTTCTTCGTGCGACCGCAGCCTGCAAGTCTTCGAATTATTCTTGTTTACTGGCGTCCGAACCTAGGTCAAATAAGGAATGGGATGAGAATCCGAAATAAGGAACAACTTGAACATTTCCGACAATGATTCCTCAACAAGCATAGAACAAGAAAAGGAAAAACATTAAAGTTCTAGCAAACAACCAAAGAGAATCGAAAGACGATTACTCACTACCTGTACGAAGATGTTCTGGGAGGGACCCTCAACCGGGTGGGCTAATCCTCGCCTCCACGTCCTTAATAGAGTTGAAACTTTCCTTTACGCTAGTTAGGAAATTTTTCATTCTATGTCAGGACCGGAGGCTTCGGATTAGGCTAGTTTAAAGCTTATCTACCACCAGAGACGCCAGTGATAACACTGGTTTGAAGTAAAACCTCTTGAAGGTAGAGTCTGAGGACCAGCCTGCGGCATTAAGGATATCTTCCAACCGCGGCCCCAAAGAAAAGGCTTTCGATGCCATTGCACCCCGGACAGAATGAGCCCCGAAATGAGAAGTGTCTATCCCTGCTTCCTGCATAGCCCAGCAAACCCATCTCGCAATCGTAGGGGAGGAAACCGCCCCGTGTGGCTTGGTAAGAGTTATAAACTATTGTTTGACGCCCTGAGGACGTATGTCAACTGTCGCAACTTCGTAGGCCTTCAGTGCTCTGACCACACATAGTTTTGGGACATCAGGGAAAGCAGGATAAGACACAGATTTTAAATTACATTTTGTCCTCCTGGAGATATGAAAGGTAACTCCCTCCGGAGTGAACACTCGACCCGTGAGGTCTAAGGCTCGTACATCAGAAACTCTGCGACAGGATATTAGACATAGAAGGGTCGCCAGTTTTGCCGACATTTGTTTCCTAGAGAGATATTTATTTGATGGCCATGATCGGAACAGATTCAGGACCTTGTTGACATCCCAAAGGGTAGAATACCGTGGTTCAGGTGGCCTGGATAGCCTGATACCCCTCAATAGCTTGCACACTAGCGGGTGCTCCCCAGTTGGGTGACCGTCCACCGGCATATGGCCCGCTGATATAGCAGATCGAAAGGTATTGACTGACCTATAGGCCAGGCCTTCTTTAGCCAGAGAGGCTAAGAAATTAAGGACATAGACAACGTCCGCCCCCATTGGATCAACCTGTTGTCGAAGACACCAACTCCCCCATCTAGACCAAGTGTAGCGGCATCTCTTGTTAATGCGCTCTGCCCAAGATTTCGCGAGTAACGAGGCAGCGTCTTCCGAAAAGGCCTGGCACCGTCCAATGTTGCCTGTAACCCGCCAGGCCATCAGCTGAAGGCCTCCTGAGAGGAGGAGGTGATGGGGATTCCCCTGTGGATATTTGAGGAGATCCTGAAACTGGGGTAGACGGATTGGAAAATCCCTAGAAAGTTCCATCAGAACTTGTGACCTCCATATTGGGGTGATCATCACCAGATCCACCAATTGCCTTCTCATCTGGGCGGACACTCTCATTATCATCGCGAAGGGGGGAAAGTCGTATCCCTGCTCCGTACACCAGTCGTGCACGAACGGATCCGTCGCCAAGACCCCCGGGTCCGGGCGCCAGCTGTAATACCTCGTTAACTGGGTGTCCAGCCGAGAGGCAAAGAGGTCGATTGAGAACGGGCCCCAGAGGGATTGAAGCTCGCGGAACACTCCTGGATGCAATTGCCACAGGCTGGTGTCCTTCCAATGGCGGGAGCACCAATCCGCAACCTGATTGGATGTCCCCGGGAGGTGTTCTGCTGAAAGGGATATCTGATTGGATAGGCAGTACATCCAGAGGTCTCGTGCTAGATCCGATAAGGCTCTGGATCGAGTTCCCCCTAAATGGTTAATGAAGCGAATCGCCGCTACGTTGTCCATCTTGAGCTGAACACAACATTGGGCTTTGTCCTTGGTCCAGCATTTTACCGCAAAGGAGCCCTCCATCAGTTCTAAACAATTGATATGAAGGCCTTGCTCCGCGGATGACCATTTTCCTCCGGTAGAAATAGCCCCGCACCGGGCACCCCAGCCCGACCCACTTGCGTCGGACTCTATCACTAGGTCGGGTTGTGATCCGAAAATCGCCCGGCCGTTCCAAGCCTCCATGTGCGAGATCCACCATTGCAGTTCCGTCCTGGCCTCCTCCGATAGAGTAATGACCTGGGAGTAAAAAAGACCCCTGCGAAGATGAGAGGCTTTGAGACGTTGAAGGGCCCTGTAGTGCAGGGGGCCCGGAAATATGGCCTGAATAGACGATGATAAGAGGCCCACTACTCTGGCGAGTTGGCGAAAAGATATCGTGGGTCTGGCTAGCGTGCGTCTCAGCTCGTGCCTGATTTTTGCGAGTTTGCGAGAAGGGAGGCTCGGAGTAGCCTCGACCGAATCCAGCAAAAACCCCAAGAATTGCATTTTCTGAGAGGGTCTGAGATCCGACTTGGACTCGTTGATCACAAAACCGAGGGACTCCAAGAGGCTTGCCGTCTGTTGTAGTTGGGTTAACAAACGCTTGGGACACTGATTCATTATCAGGATATCGTCCAGATATACAATCATCCGTATCCCTTCCGATCTGAGGCGTTCCACCACCGGCTTCATCAGCTTGGTGAAGCACCACGGAGCGGAGGACAGACCGAAAGGGAGGGACGTAAATTCGAATGTCTGCGAATTCCATTGGAATTGGAGGAACCGCCTGTGAGGGGGAAAAATCGGAACCGTAAGGTACGCATCTTTGAGGTCCAGGCGGACCATCCAATCCCCGGATTGGAGAAGATCCCGTAGGAGATGGATACCTTCCATCTTGAAGTGGCGATAAATGAGCCACCCGTTGAAATCCTTGAGATTTATTACAGGCCGATAGCCTCCGTCCCGTTTTTCCACTAAGAAGATGTTGCTGAGGAAACCCGAGGGTGAGGGGTCGAAATTACAATCGCTTTCTTCCTCAAAAGGTCGGAGACTTCCTTGTCTACCAGATCCCTCTGTTCCCTTGAAAAAGAGAGTGGCCGGGGTTGAACTAGCTGAGTAGGATATTGGACATACTCTATCTAAAAACCTTGCACTGTCTGTAGCACCCAGGCATCTGAGGTTAAAGAAACCCAATTGTGGTAGAACCATTGCAGTCTGCCCCCAATCACTACATCGTCTGAACTCTGAACGCTCACCTTGTTGGTTATTGTAGCCACCGTTTCCTCTTCCTCTACCCCCTCTACGTCGTTGTTGCGGTCTGGTAGGGTAGAAGTTCCCAAACTTGTTGGGATCCTGCCATTGTCCTCAGCGTGGCTCCGCAGACTTTTTTTTATATTTTTATTTATCTTTATTGATCAGCTTGTAGGCAGTAAAAACATAAGACACCCCAACATGGGGTTCAGCATTCCACTGTTGTTTTTCGTCACAGGATATCAATACAAGCCGTTTGCAGTTACAGAACTTAACCCACAATGAACAATCCCACCATCCATTACCCCCCCCTCCTCGGCACTGTGAATAGCATTTCAATAAATCTTGGGTAGCCCTTCAGAGTGACATGCAGCATATTTTCTAACAGTCCCTTCGCCCCCCATATACAGCCTAGTACTTCGTACGGTATCTCAGCCTAAGTCTGGCTTTCCAAGTAAATACCCCGTAAGGGGAGCCCAGAAATCCTTGGGGCGAGAGGCCTCCGGTAGTTCCTCCGCATAAGTGTCCAATTGGTCCCTACAGTACAATAGGTCCCGGATCCACTGTTGGAACAGCTTTAGCCCCCCCACCTCTGCGCTACAGCTCGCTTAGCAAACAACGTGGAAATGGCTACGAGTCTCCTGTTGCATGGTTTAAGCTTTTGTACCCATCCCAGCAGACATACGGCAGGCAAACATGCAACAGGCTCCATCACAACATCCGTGAGCACTTGCGTGACCTTTGCCCAAAAATTGGCGATACCTGCACAGTTCCAGGTCAAGTGCAGGAAATCTGCGTCATCCTGTCCACAACGCACACAGCGCGCACAGTCCCTTAGTCCGAAACGGCGTAGCTGAAGCGGGGTATAATAGAGTTGATGTAGATATTTGAAATGGATTATTCGGAGATTACAGTTCGCCGTTAGTCGTCCGGTCAATACACAGCAAAATTTCCATTCAACCAGTGACATGGAGGTACCCACTACCGCCGCCCATTAGGTATATGAGGGGGACTCCGCTAGTTCAGTCTCCCTAAGAGATGCATTGTATAATTTTGTGATCAGGCCCCCGCGCTCCTCCCCTGCTAGCACCGCCTGCAGTTCCCGCAGAGTACGTGGTTCGGCCGGGAATTCTGGGTAGATATCACGGATTGCTTGTCGCACCCGCACATAGGTGAATCCCAGCATCAGGCCTGCGCCATGGCGACTCTGCAAATCCGAAAGCGCCCGGAACTGGCCCTGATTGTACAAATCCCCAAGGCGAGTAATCCCTACCTTACCCAGCGCTTGCAAGGCGGTTTGTTCCCGTGCAGCCGATATATCAGGATGCGCCGCGATCGGCAGTCTGGGGGCATATAGGTAGTCCATCCCTGCCCTCTTAGCGAGTGCATTCCCATGCCGTACAATTAACCGGGCTGATTTCACCCCGTGGTCCCCCCCCCCCTCCCATCAGGGCAGCTGCAGCCAGGGGCACCGGAAGGACAGAATCCGCCTCAATAGCCGTGTGTGGTTGAAACCTCTGTGGAAAATACCAGAAGTGCGCAAACTGTGCCTGAGCGCATAAGTAATATAGACGTAAATCTGGGGCCTCAAATCCACCTCGCTCGAATGGCAGCGTCAGAACCTTCCAGCTACACCGGGGTTTCCCCCCCACCCCCAAACGAACGCGAGCAGGACCGACTGTAACGTGTTAAATAGCGCGACATTTAATCGGATAGGGATATTTATAAACAGATACAGCAGTTTGGGTAAAAATTTCATTTTTATGATCGCAATGCGATCCGCAAGTGAGAGAGGTAGCTTAGCCCAGCGTGTAGCCTGGTCCGTAATCTTATTGACTGCGTGGCCGTAATTGGCAGAAATGACTACCTCAGGGTCTCTATGAAGCCAAATGCCCAAGTATTTCACCGGGTCATTTGACCATTGCAAGGGAAAATCCATCTCAATCTCCTTGGTACCGGCCGTTAGTGGGAACACAGTAGGTTTAGCCCAGTTGATGCCTAGATCCGAAAAGCGCTCAAACCGGACATACTCTCTCAGTAGTTCCGGCAAGTATGTGGCGGGCTCGCGCACATAGAGCATCATATCGTCAGCATATAATGACACCATTAAGGGTCGCTGACGAAACCGCAACGCCGTCTGGGCGTGTCGCTGCCGCAGCTTACAGGCCAACGGTTCCAATGCCAGCGCGAAAAGCATTGTCGACAGCGGGCACCCCTGCCGCGTCCGCGTTTGATGGGGAATGCCTCAGAGACCCAGCCATTAACACGAATCCGCGGCACCGGTGCATCATATAGGAGGCGAACCCATTTTAAGAAGAACGGAGGTAAGCCCATTCGCAGCAAGACGGTGAACATGTACTCCCACTGAAGGGAGTCAAACGCCTTCGCTGCATCGAGCAGCACAGCCACCGCTTGAAAATCCCGATCGAAATAATGCAATGTGGAAAAAATAGTTCGGAGGTTGTGTGCCGTGGATCTGGAGGGCACGAAGCCCGACTGGTCCGGCAGGACCAATTTAGGGACCAAGGGCTGGAGCCTGGTGGCAATCATTTTTGTCAAAATTTTGGCATCTATATTCAATAATAGAGGGGTCTATAGGAATCACATGTATTCGCTGCTTTATCAGGCTTCAAAAGCATTACGATTAACGCTTCCGTAAGGGAGGGAGGCAGCTTGCCAGATTCATACGCCTCAGCAAATACCTCCAGCATCTGCGGAGCCAAATCATCGGCATAAGCCTTCTAGAACTCGCTAGGGAGACTATCAAGGCCCGCCGCTTTGCAAGTAGGGAGGGACATGATTGCCTGCTTCACGTCTTCTACGTCAAACGGCACTGAGAGATACTCCCGTTGATTGAGGGACAGCCAGCCCAATGCGACATCGTCTAGGTAGTAATTTATCTCAGAAATAGGCGGCTGATCGCGTTCCCCATATAATTTAGAGTAAAAATCTAAGACCACCCCACTAATGTCCGTGTTACCGAAGTGCGCCTCTCCCTCCTCGTCCACCAGCTCGGTAATGTAGGCCTGGCTGCGAGGCGCCGCCAATTTCTGCGCTAGCGAGCGGCTGGGTCGACCCCCCTCCCCGTAATAGCGAGCAGTGCACCTTCGTGATCTATGTCTCATTTCCTGGTCGACTGTCTCGTTATGTTCCGACACTAGCTCCCGGATTGCAGCCAATTTTTCAGCGGCGGGGCAACTAGCATAGTCGCGCTCCAGAGCAGCTATGTCCTCCGCGAGCTTCCTAATTCTGCGGCGCAGATCTTTGAGAACCCCGGCCTGTGCTCCGATACAGACACCCCCGAATAGTCACGTTAAACGCCGCCCAGAGAACCCCGGCGCTGTCCACAGTACCAGCATTTTCCCAGAAGTAATTATGAATGGCTTCTCCAACCGTGTGCTTAAAAACCGGATCTGACAAAGAGGGCGGTTGCAATCTCCACGCAAATGGGGGCTTCCCACCACCCGGGACCAGCAGCGCAAGCAGAACAGGAGAGTGATCTGAAAGGGTTTTAGCCAAATGTTTAACATCCACAGCCCACGTGCAGACCGCCTCAGACAACAGCCAATAGTCCAGGCGGGACCAAGAACCGTGCACGGTAGAGATAAAAGTGCTCTCTCTGACCCCAGGATGCCTCAAGCGCCAGACATCATGCACATACCCAGCATCCAGGAGTCCCACAAGGGTATCGGTGGACTGTCTATGTCGCGGAGCCCCGCTTCCCTCCCTATCCTCGTTGATGTCCAGGCACGTATTAAAATCCCCTCCCCAAATAATTTCAGCACTGGGGAAGGCAGATATCCTACACCAGACATCCGCAAAAAATGAGGAATCATCCACATTCGGACCATATACGTTCACCAAGAGAACACTCGTGCCACCAAGCGTACCATGCACAATCGCCAGCCGACCTTGCTCATCCCTGTCCGAGCCATGGACCTGGAAGGGTGTGCCTCTCTTAACAAGAATCATCACCCTCCGGGAATAGGATGAATAAGAGGAGGTCATTCTAACGTCCGCCCATCGGGCGCCCACTTTCTTCTCAGACAGCGGAGTCAGATGCGTCTCCTGTAAAAATGCCACCTGAACATTCCACCTATCCAGGGACGCTAATACAGTACGAATTTTCTTTGGACTGTTGAGGCCGCGCACATTCCAGGTCACAAATCGGAACTCACTACCCATGTGTCATGTGATCCAGCCAAGATATTTCGATTTGAGATCCGACCCTTAGAACATTTCTTCCAGGCTCATATATGGTACAGTTCACAAGTGCCGACACCCTCCAACCTACCCTCACCCTCCCCTTCCCCCCCACCCACTTCGGCATGCCCAACTTGCCAAAGCCATCCCAGAGTAGACAAAGCAGTCCCCGACCTCCCACCCACTTCAGCGGCCCCAACTTGCCAAAGCCATCCCCTCCCTGAGAAAACAATTCCCCATACCCTAAACAAAACTTATATTGCATGTTGGGTACTCTCATACGGGGAACACTAGAGAGCTACTAGCCTCCCACTAAGTAGGAGGTGGCTGATCAGGTCCAATTATTGTGCAGGATATAGAAACATATGGGTCAACACAACTTATCCAGCGCATTGGGCTCCATGCGTGAGCTCGGGGCACGTCTCATATGTGGGATAGTAGACCAAAAAATACAGTTCGCCACCCCAGCCCGCAAGTGCCTACTTGAGAATTACTGAACATACATAAAAATATGGTGCATCCTAACCATCTGCCCAGAAATAACCAGTTCCATTGCGACCACCCGCTGGGGGATGTCCTATGCCACAGATCATGAGTCCAGGGCGGAGCACGTAAATGGGACCAGAAACATTAATACAGTTCGTCGCCGCCCAGACATCGGGGTCCTGTGCTCTAATATGGGCGTATATCTAAAGAAGGAGTACCATATAAGCATTTGTCCTGAAATAGGCCCCACAGCTGCAACCAGCCCGCCGTAATGGACATTGGCTCACAGTGAAACAAACCCCAACAATAACACAGAAGAAGAGCATAGTGTGGGGATCTCCTATACAGGGGGCGTCAGAGTGCTACTGTCCTCCCACAGCGTAGTCTAGTACCTGAACTAAAATCAAAAAGCAAATACATAAACGTAAGGCATCCAAACCAACCAATATGTTACGTAAAACTCCCCACCCTGGCCATACGTGTGGAAGGCAATGAACGTAAAGTCACAACATAGAAGGTAAATCCCACCAGCAGGATGACCCAGAGAGCAGACACATTAACAACCCATTCTTAATATCATTGTTCCTCCTCTTCATGCTCAGTCGCGGCCTCACGTCGGTGCCTCTTCAGTTGCTTCGCGAGCTCCATCGCCGCCTTAGGGGTCGAGAAAATCTTGAAGTTCCCCTCTGGTCCCACACGGAGGCGCGCGGGATACAACATGGTGTAAGATGTTTTCGGACTGAAGGAATATTTTTACTGCGCCAAATTCATGACGCGCAGATTGGACTGCAACAGTAAAGTCCAAGAAAAAGGACAGTGTGTTCCCCTGATAACAAATATTGCCCTTATCTCTGGCCAGCCTTAAGATGACATCACGGTCCCGGTAGTTCAAAAGCCGAGCAATTCTAGGGCGAGGTGGAACACCTGGGATCGGACGCGCTGCCAAAGAACGGTGGGCGCGCTCAACTATAAACATGGAGGAAAAGTGCTCGGAGCTAAATATTTCCTTAAGTAGATTCTCAACGAAGTGCTCCATCCTACCAGTGTTCGTGGATTCGGGAAGGCCCGTAATCCGAATGTTATTTCTGCGGGACCGGGCCTCTAAATCTTCGTTCTTGGCCTGAATGAGCGCCAAGACCTTTTCCATATTGAGGGTCTTGCTGGCAACTTCACTAAGTCCATCCTCCATAGTAGAGACCCTCTGTTCCACCTCCCCCATTCTTGCATTTTGCTTTTCCAGCTGCGAAGACATATGGTCCAGACTGTGACTCATAGTTGACATACTACCCTCAATAGCCTGAAGGCTTTTTTGCATTGCCAGCAACGTAGATTCCAAATTGGGCGGTCCCTCCCCCTGTAAATCGGCCTCAGAGTCCGAAGCCGCTTTTTGCTGGCTCCTGCCTGACTTTCGCGCCTCAAACGTGAGGCAGGGTTGTAACTTGTCCGGCTTCCCCATAGTGGGAGGTGAAGGATATAGGTAGGAGACAACAGTCTCGGCAGTATGGCAGCACCCCCAAGGGCACCTGGGACGCTAGGTCCAGCAACAAGCTAGATGCAGGATGCGAGCAGTGCAATGAACCTACAGCAGTGAACACTCACTACAGCACGTGAGGTATAGGCCTCCCAAATACACCAGCAGTCAGAGCCAAGCCAGTGCAGTAGAACGTGTGAGAGGCGACTGTGCAAGGCAGTACTACAGGCTTACATTTGAGTTATTCCTCCCAGCAGGCCACTAATGTTCAAGCATTCTATAAAGTCCCATGCTCCAGGGGCACAATGATAGCAGACTGGCAATTACAATCCAAGACGCACTCCCACCATAGGGCGACTCCTCGCGAAAGCATCCGTTGCGCAGTTCCCAGACACCAGGCAAGGAGTAGGATTCTGGCAAGTCAGTAAGTTATTGGCAGGGAAACTCCACCTGTCGCACTTAAGTATAATGCCGCCCGTGTGCCCCTGCTATCACGTCCAGGCCAGTACAAAGAAGCGAGAACAAGGCGTCAGTATTATGCAGTAAAGTAGTGTGGCAGCAGAGTCAACCCCCACAACAGGCCGCAAATATGCACCACAGGGCAGACAACTCCTTTCCACAGAGGCACAGATAGGTAGTTTGGTCTCCGCTATCCAGGGCACGCCACCTCAGGGGAGCGGTGTGACAATGTAGATGGCCCTCCCTATAAGCCGCAAACGTGCACTTAGTGTAGAGAGCTTTGTATTCCAGGGGCACAGTGGTACGTGCCGGAGACCGCCATCTCCAGCGCACCACCGCGGGGAAAGGTATCGTGGCTAGGCGATCCCTGCACACACCAGCTGCGCAATGCCGAGCTTCACTGGGCTCCCCACCAGAGGCACAGTTCAAGCAGCGATGTCAAATATACGGGGGTAAATCCGCAAATTGAAAAGTCCCCGGGCAGCAGCTACAGGTCAGGGCAGAGGGACGCGCAGCATTCACCAGGGGGCCTTTCCCCTCCGCCCAACCAGAGACCTGGAGGAAGCCAAGACAGGCAGGCCCAAGCGCGCCGCGCACACAGACCACAGCCGGCAGGCCGCGGCCCAGAGCCCCGGCCCGCACCGACTTCCGCGGGCCAAGGCATTGAGCCGCCCCCCCCCCGCCTACCGCAGCGGGTGTAGACGATCCTCCGCGTCGGCAGACAAGGGCCTCAGGTGGGCTCTGCAGGATCCGCCAGGCTCCGCACGATGTTCATGCCCTCCGCACCAGTACCGCAGGCAGCCAACAGCCGAAGAAGGGAGCAGAGCCGTCCAGGAGTTACCGGCCAGGCTCGAGCCCCCGCAGACAGCAACACAGGGAGGTAGGAATCGGCATCCGCCGGTAGTGCTGAATCTAGGCTCAGTTGCTGTAGCACTTCGCGCTCTCGCCCCCGCAGAGCACCGGCTGACGCTCAATCTCCGCTCACCACAACGGCGGCCGCCATCTTGGCTGCGCGGCGGTCAGGGCAGCCCTCGCCGAATTGCTCGTGACACAGGGAACACCAGCAGTCTTAACAGCCCCCAACAGCAGCAGGGGTGTCACACCATGCAGGGCAGTAGTTTGGGCACTTGGATGCCGCGATATTCAGCCGATATTGGGCGGATAGGAGATCAGCCGGGCGGAGCTGCACTATGGTGCGGCCATCTTGCCTGGCGCCCTCTAGCGCCCCCCGTGGCTCCGCAGACTTGAAGGAGGCTTGGTTGTAAGGACGGCCAGCCGAGCGCCCCCTGCCACGACCGTCTGCCCCAAAAACACGCGGGGTGAAGATACGCATGATGGATTACTGGGCCTTGTCCAGGGAATTGAATGCATTTACAAATTTTCCCAACTCTCGGACGAAAGGGTCCCCAAAAAGATTACCTTCCGCCACAGGCCCGGCCTCTGAGGTGGCTAATTCCCCTAATTTAGGATCAATTTTGATTAATAGGGATCTGCGGCGTTCCGTGGAAATGGCCGCATTAGCATTTCCCAAGAAAATGATCGCCCTCTGGGCCCAGCTGGAGAGTGTCTCAGCAGAGATGAGCGTGCCTGAGGATTTGGCGTCTTCTGCCATATCCAAGATTTTCGCTAAAGGGCCCGCCGTGTCCAGGAGCTTATCCTGGCACGCCCTCCAGGAACGATCTATGCCCGACTTAGGGTCCCTAATAAATTTGCAGAGGAAGGTGGCCATCTTAGGATCCACTTCAGGAGTGAGTGCGACCTTTCCATCAAGTGTCAGTCTGGGACACTCTGCCCTAAGGCAGCTCCTAACCTCTTTATCCAAAGGCTTGCGAAGCCTTGATGCCATGTACGTAGCCACTTTAGGGGCCGGAGTCCACTCAGCTGACCGGGGGTGAAGTAGATCGTCCGATTTAGCATATCACTGCTTATGTCCGGCTCCGAAGGCTGGTCTGGTCTCGCCGGGCGCCATGGCCTGCCCGAGTCACCGTCACCATCAGAGGTCTGGGGGGGACTTGTCTGGATCCGACGTAGGCATAGGGTCGGGGAAACCCGAGGGTCCCGCCAGATCCTCTGAGGGTTGGGGAGAAACTGGAATAGGGGGAAGGGGTTGGGCCTCCATAAACGCCTTTTTTAAACGCGCGAATGCATCTGAATCCACCCCTGCGTCATCAGCGCGTTTCCTTTTGGGGTCAAGGGTAGCGGAGGAGGGTTGCCCTGGAGATCGGCGGTTTTGTGCCCCCGATTGAACTTCCCTGGAATCCAGGGGTTTTAGGCACTGGGCCTGCAATTGCGCTATTTTCTTCTCCAAGGGCGCCACCACCGTTGAGACCGCCTTGAGGATGGAGGAGTCCATAACCTGACAAAAGTTGTCATCAATAGGCAGGTATGCGACCTCCTCCTCCTCTTCCTTCATAATATTGGTCCTCAAAATCCTCCATAACACTCGAAGATAAGGACAATAATCAGAGGAAGGGGTTAAGTATAGGGAAATTCCCTGCAAGTTTAAAACAACCATAAGGGTGTAATATAATGAGCACTGGGACCGCAACACTCTACTCTTACTGAGGGTAATGAACTTGCTTGGGCCGGTCCCTTTATGTCACTGACATTCTTACCCGAGTTACGGGTGTTGTGCTCCAGGCAGGGGCTCTGTAACCGGCTTTGTTTGATAGATAAAGATCTTCCCCCGCGTGTTTAATTAGGGCAGAAAAAACCAAGGCAAATACACAGGCGCCGCCGAGCGAGTCCCTCCGCGTCAGTTACACTCTTTGAACTGAGCGGAGAACGACTCGCCGGCCGCGGGGGGTAACGATGCGCCAAGGCGCGCTGTGAGGAAAGAGACGTGGTCCCCTTGCGTGGGAGTGCCGCACCTCGTCCAGAGCCTGCCGGTGTGACAGAGACCGCGTAAGGAGCGAAAGACACTCCCGTGGTCCAAAACCTGAAATAAAGCTGCGCGGAGCCGCAAAAACACAAAGCCAATAATACGCTTATTCAGAAACGCTTGCGCGAGGCACAACAAAGCAATTAACCTTGTTCAACATACAAATAAAGCAAATTCCTGTTGGAGAGAAAAACGACTTAACTTGATGCTGCTGGAGCAGCGAAGAAAGAGGAGGGTAGAGCGTCCTCAGGGGAAGGTCACCAGCCATCCTGGCTCAGTATTGGACAATGTGTTGCTGGACTTTTTCTCTCTCCATTTTTCCCATGGGCTCATGGGAAATGTAGTTTGTGTTTTTTTGTTAATGGCTGCTGGAGTAATAAAGTGTAAAGAAAGATCAGCCTAATCCGAAGCCTCCGGTCCTGACATAGAACTACAGTTACAGGTAAGTAACTAACTTATTTTCTTCCTGACTAATGTTTAACTTCTTTGTTTGTAGACCTCCACATCCTGTTTTTCGTTATTGTTATCAGACTTAGCTGGACTTCAGACACCCTTCAAAAGGAGCTCTGGTGGGGGTTCCATTTCCAGACTGGGGCTCGCCTCCTCAGGCGAGAGCAGTCTGTTTGCTCTCTTCTTGTTAAAATCCAAGGCTTCTTTTTGGATAGGCCTTAACTCATAGATTCACATGCCTACATTATCTCTTGACGATAGGGTGTGAAGCCTCATATCCAATATTAGTACAGCAGTTATGCCAGTAAAGCAATTGAACATTGAAAACAAATGGGCATCCCTAGCCCATCCATCTCATTATGTGACCATACTATAGCAGACTGGTTGGAAGGCTCAGGGTTTCAACCCTCTCCAGATGCTTCAACTCCCACATTTTCTACCACTTATTTCAGGCAATAAGGAATATGTTGAACTGTGGTCGTCTCTCTCTACTGAACTTTTGACAAGAACTGTGGCTACTTCATCTTCCTGAAAACTTGAGTAGGATTTTTGTATTTCGAGGGAAAAAACCACACTAGAATCCACTCAGCCAAGGACACTTTTCAAGCCATGTTGAATGTGTGGAGCCACAGAGGTTTTCATAGATGACCTACGCATTAAATGTATTTATTGCCTTCATAAATCCGGTTGCAAACACTAACATTGTGAAATGTGTGATTTGTAGCACAAAAACCAAGAAATTCTGCGAAAGTAGGCTTAAAGGGACAGACTTCTGGTTGTGGTAAGTTCACACCTGTGACTTCAGCAGTTATCCAGTATTGGGGTATCTTTCATACATTCACATGCCTAAATCATTCCTCGTCGTTGAGATGGGAGTCATACGGTAACATAATCAAGCAGTATTTAAATAATTCCATAGGCTATAATTGCCATCAGCCATGTCTAACATAGCCTATCTATGCCCTTTTTAAAAAAGGACTAAATGTTTAATGCAGCCAAAAAACTGCTGCTAGCACCCTCTAGAACTCTCCTAGCAGAGGCAGTTTCCCTCAGATTTTCACCGCACGTCGTGTGTGAAGGGAGTCTCCCTGAGTTCTACTCAGTTTCTTTCTGGAATTTTCCTGAAGATTGATATTTTCAGTATGTCAGATAAAAAAGGCCTCCGTAAGACCTGTGGCAAGAAGAGAGGTAAGACAATGCAAGATATGTCGGACCTTTTTTTCTAAAACTCTGAAGGATAGAGAGGGGAGGCTGCTTTTGTGGCTCCAATCCACCAAGCAATAAAAGGCTTCTGAAGAGGACAGTGATGGCTCATCCAGACCACACAAAAGATCAGGGTCTCAAGATGATACTCCTGGTGAGGGCAGAAAACGCCTCAAACCCTCCCAGGAGAGCAAAGGCCATTGAAAGGAGAAGCATCATAAAGTCTCCTCAGAGCCTACAACATCTGTTCCCACCTCTCCTGTGAGAAAGGAGAAGGAATGTCCTAGAGCCTCATCCATAGACTCTACCAGGAAGAAAGACAAAAAAATCGTCGTCGATGTCAACTCCTGGACCATTGACGACGACGACAAGTACTACAGTCACGTCGTCATATGGGGTGGCACATAGCCTGTCTGAGTTGCATGTGAAAAGCCAGGAAAAAGAGGATGATTATGAGGACGAGCAACAGCAATATTACCAGCCATATCTGGTTCCTCCACACCATTTTCAACCTTTTGGCTATCCACCTGAGCCTCGTCCTATGGAAATGGCGCACTTACCACCGTCTTTGGTCCAAGACCTTCAAGCCATGTTGGCGGACTATAGGCTGAGATTTCCTCCGCAGGATGTCCAGATTGAGCCACCGCCACAGCAGCCACAGCTCCCAGCAACGCCAGCCTTGCCCCAACCACCAACTCCTACGGTACCGCGCCCTCCTACACCGGCACCTGATGAAGAAAACTCCTCTTCTTCAGAGGATGAGAAAGGAGAGATCCCAGGACTACATCCACGGACGGACCCCTGGGATGACTATATCATCCCTACACCCTTTCCTCCGGCACAACACCCAGCGGACTCACCCCCAGAAGACATCGGGGGGTGGTCCACAACTTGATGGAGAGGGCGTCCAACAGGTTCCATCTCCCCATGGCTGTTAAACATGCAGATTGTTTTCTGTATGATTTTAAGGAGGAAGTCTGGAAATCTATTCGTTCGATCCCTATAATAGATTACATTTGGCAGAAGAGTGTAAAAATAATAAACGCCGGCCACAATAACACCAGTACTCCCTTGAATAGATAAGAAGTACAGAGCCCTGAAGATTCACCTTCTTGCCTGACTGGTCACACTAAGCCAGATTCTGTCATTTCGCAAGCGGCGCAGACGAGATCGAAAAATCCGGCTACCCCAATCTCGACTCCTCCGGACAAGGAAGGACGCAAATTAGACATCATGGGTAAGCGTTTTTCAAACATGGCTGCTGTCACCATTCGGGCATCCAACGCACTGGCTATCATCGGCCGTTACGACCGACAGATGTGGTCGGATATGGCAGCCTTATTGGACCTCAACCCTGGACAGGAAACAAGAGGCGAGAAAGATCCTTATAGAGGGTGAAAGTGCAGCCTCGGAGATCATCGACTGTGCTATGGATATAGCTAATACAGGTTTCCGACAACTGGCAAGCGCAGCAGGGTTGAGACGCCAGGGGTGGTTGAAGGCCACCACCTTCAGGCCGGAAGTTCAAACAAAAATCGTGGACATGGCGTTTGATGGAGATTCTTTATTCGGCAAGCATATCGATGATGCGCTGCTCTCCATCAAAACAGACACTGACACAGCAAAATCATTGACCACCCTCCAATATAGAAAAATGCCCTTCAGGGGAGCGAAAGGACATAGGTTTCCCGCATACAGAGGAGGTTTTCAGAGGCAACAGCAATACCAACTCTATCAGGCTTAATACAGGCAGACCTATCAGCCCTCCGCCTACCCTCAATCTGCGACAGCTGGTTTCTCCCGTCAAGGGGCCACAAGAGGACACCGTCCCAGGGGCGGGACAACGGAAGTCAGCAATGATCAACGCCGGGTACCAGCTTCCCCCCCTTCATCCCTCCCGTGGGTGCGAACAGCAACGGAGAGCTTAACATCAGACCAATGGGTGTTGGATATAATTGCCTTTGGTCATACTCTGGAGTTCACAAGCAAACCTCCAACTACTCCACCCAAGGGAACCCCTCTCCCTCGTCTTCACTTATTGCGCAAGGAAGTAAAGATCATGCTCTCAAAGGGTGCAATCGAGGAAGTTGCACCTCTACAAAGGGGTCAGGGTTTCTACTTCCATTTTTTCTTAATAATGAAGAAATCAGGAGAGTGGAGACCAATACTGGATCTCAGGAAGCTCAACAAGCACCTGAAAAAACAAACCTTCAGGATGGTAACCTTAACCGAGATCCTGCGTCGCCTCAACAAAGGAGACTTTATGATCTCACTCGATCTAGAAGACGCATACTTCCACATCCCCAACCATCGGAAACACCAAATATTCCTCAGTTTTACGGTAGCTGGTACCCACTACCAATTCAAGGTTCTCCCTTTCGGCCTCCAGTCAGCACCCAGAATATTTTCAAAATGCCTCGCACCAGTGGCCGCGGCCCTACGTTCTCAAAGTCACTAAGTATTCCCCTGCTTGGACAAATGGCTGCTGAAGGCACCAAAAGCAGATCAAGCGGCCAGAACCACGGATGCTTGTCTCCAGCTATTCAACAGACTAGGGCTGACAGTGAACATCAAAAAGTCTTTGTTTCTTCCCTGTCAAATACCATTACTGGGAGCCAGGTTGGATACGATCCAACGCAAGGCATTCCTATCGAACGAGCGATAGGCACGTCTACGGCAGCTTGCTGTGATTATCTCAAGAAGAAAGTCCATTTCAGTGAGAAGGGTACAAGTCGCTCCTAGGGATGTGTTCATCAGCAATCGACCTAGTGCCCTTAGCCAGGCTCAAAATTAGGCCTCTGCAGCAAGAGCTTCAGAAACAGTGACTGCAAACGTTGGGATCCTTCGACGACACCATTCTAATAACCCCGGCAATGAAAACGGCAATGCGATGGTGGTGTCACAGTCCACACCTTTCCAAGGGCCTCACTTTCTTTCAAGAAATACCAGTCTACATACTGATGACAGATGCCTCCATGGAAGGCTAGGGAGGACATTTACAGGATCTCTGAATCCAAGGCAAATGGTCCAATTCTCAAAAACAAAGTCATACCAACAGCCTGGAGTTGAAGGTTATATTCCTCTCTTTGCAGGCCTTTCTACCGAGAATAGCAGGCGCCTCTGTACTAGTCCATACGGACAATACGACCAGTATGTTCTACATAAACAAACAGGGAGGAACCACATCTCTCTCACGCTTTCTCATGAAGCGCAAGAACTATGGAGCTGGGCAACAGAGCATGGGATTTCTCTTAGGGCCAAGCATGTTCCAGGCCTACACAACAAGCTAGCAGATGCTCTCAGCAGAGCTACAGACAATTGCCACGAATGGAAACTCAACCAATTCCACCTGGACGGAGTCTTTGCACTATGGGGAAAGCCAGTGCTGGACCTGTTTGCCACAGACATCAACGCCAAATGACGGTCTTATGCCAGCAGGTTCCCCCTCCCGGGGTCTCAGGGCAGTGCCCTTCCAATGCAATGGTCAGGGATGTATGCCTATGCCTTTCCCCCCATCCCATTGATCCCCAGAGTACTGACCAAAATTAAGCTGGAGAGATGTCGCCTGATCCTCATTGCGCCCAGATTGCCCAGGCAACAGTGGTTCCCGGAACTTCATCTTTCACAAGCCAGACCCAAACGTCTGCAGATGTCCCCCTCTCTTCTGACCAGGGACTACGGACAGGTGTGCCATCCGAATCCGGAGTCTCTACACTTGCATGCCTTGCTTCTGAGTTCCTGGAATTTAGGGACATCAACATTTCACAGGATTGTAGAGACATCCTCTCGAAATGTTGGGAGGAATGTACCAATAAAACGTACAAGATGAAATGGAAAATATTCTGTTTTTGGTGCCAACAAAATGGCCTGCATCCATTTCAAGTGTCCCCGCAACAGATTTTCCCATATCTCCTCTCCTTGGCAAAATCTGGTTTAGCTTTCGCCTCAGTTAAAGTGCATCTGGCTTCCATCTCGCTATAGAAGAGCTTCCAGCGCCACTTCTCTTTGTGCCTCAAGCCTGATCAAACAATTTATGAAGGGACTGTTCCGTACTTTTCCTCCCTGCGAACACCTCCACCGGAATGGAACCTCAACGTGGTCCTTGCACAACTAATGAAAGACCATTCGAACCCATTTATAAAGCTGAATTGAAATTCTAACATGGAAAGTCGCTCTTCTTCTGGCCCTCACCTCAGCAAGAAGAGTAAGCGAAATCCAAGCGTTCACCATAAGAAACCCTTTTGAATATTTAAAGAAGATGCTGTGATTCTAAGAACTAATCCTACATTTATTCCTAAAGTACCGTCACAATTCTACCTCAATGAGCCGGTTATACTCTTGTCCTTTTTTCCGCATCCATCAACGCCTGCAGAGCAAACACTACATACGCTGGATGTCAAACGTTGCCTTAAGTTCTACCTTCAGAGAACGAAGGACATTTGGAAAACTGATCAATTATTAGTTGCCTATGGCCAAGGCAGAGAAGGGACTGCAATAACAAAGGCCACTATCGCAAGATGGATATTGGCTATGATACAATTCTGTCATGTCAAAGTTAACAAACCTTTGGAAAGAACAGCGAAAGCTCACTCCACCAGAGCAGTTGCCACGTCGGCTGCCCTCTTCGCGGGAGTGACTCTGGAAAAAATATGTTGTGCTGCGACCTGGAGGACCACTCATACCTTCACGCAGCACTACTGCCTGGAGTCCGCACGGGATGCAGATGCAGCAGTGGGTCAGGCAGTACTTCGCCATCTCTTCCATTAAGGTAAGCCTCTTTCTAACCCTTTGAAAGAGTCTTTTGTTTTCATGGTGAGTTCAAATGCTTACATGTTAATGATGTGAAACATAACTAGGTAAGGTGTATTATAAGTTACGCTGCTTTTTCCTTGCCTCTTGCTAACGCTTTGTATATGAAAAGGCAACTATATAAGTGATCATTTAGGCTTTCTTATGATTATATTCCGTGCACTTCTTTTCTTCCCCTTACAAAAAAAAAAAAAAAAGTGATAATCCAGTAGGCACAGGTATAGCTTTTAAGGTGCCTCTTGTATTACCTAAAATGTTTGGGGTTCAATATGTTTTAGAAGTCACCCACCATTTACAACAGACAAGATAAAATTGGATGTGAATGCTTGCTACTCTGATTCAGGCATGTGAATCTATGAAACATACCCCAATACTGGATAAGAAAATAAGTTACTTACCTGTAACTATGGTTATCCAGAATTGGTATCCTTCATAGATTCACATGCACCCACCCTCTTCCCCGTAGAGGCTGTTTCCATATTAGTCAATAAGATACTCACTTCTCACTTGTACAGGGTAAATCTGAGGGAAACTGCCTCTGCTAGGAGAGTTCTAGAGGGTGCTAGCAGCTGGTTGGCTGCATTCAACATTTAGTCCTTTTTAAAAAAAGACATAGACAGGCTATGTTAGACATGGCTAAGGGCCATTATAGCTTATGGCATTATTTAAATACTGTTTAATTATGTTACTGTGGGACTCCCATCTCGACGACGGGGAATGATTCAGGCATGTGAATCTGTGAAAGATACCAATACTGGATAACCGTAGTTACAGGTAAGTAACTTTATTTTCTTATACGTCGACGACCCTCATAAAGACTGCCTATATTGTCCTTATCCAGACCATAAGACCAAGTACTGCAAGAGATGTCACACGTTTTCTACAAAGACCCTAAAAGACTATGAAGGAAGGCTTCTATTGTGGCTGCAAAAACTCAAAAACAGAACTAATCCTCTCTCTGATGAGTGACACCTCAAGATCTCCTGTTAAAACGCCTCTTAAGAGACCCCTAGATGACCCTGTAGGTTACTCGTCTAGGGAACCACCTAAAAAGGCGTCTTAAGAAAATATCTGAGGGATCCTATGGACATGGTGCTCCTTCCAAGTTAGGGTAAGAAGGGTATGCAGTTCCTAATAAGATGTGTAAGTCTACTTAGGTCAGTACAGTTCCAAAGAGTCAGCTGGGAGCACGACTCTTTAGGAAAAAATGTCCTCACACACCTAGATAGGTGTCATGCTTCATCATTGGGCTTTTGCTCCACGTCTATACCTAAGACCCACACTTCACAAACCGCTTCTAAATAGATCTCCGGTAAAGAGCCCCCATTAAGGGTGTCTGTCGGGCATTGCAGCACCGGTCCGACGTAGAGCAAAAGCCCAATGGTGAAGCATGACACCTCTCTAGGTGAGTGAGGGCGTTTGTTCCAGAAGTCGCGCTCCCAGCTGACTCTTTGGAACTGTACTGATCTAAGTAGACGTACACATCTTATTAGGAACTGCATACCCTTCTTACCCTGACTAGTTACCTGGAGCATGTATGCTGGACCTTTAGGCGCTCCGAGTCCCTCCTTTTTGATACATATCCTCCTTCCAAGTTACCTCATAAGCTGCAGCAAGACCAGAAAAGGGCAAGTTCTGCCTCTAAATCCCTTCAGAAAAACACGTCAGAGCCTCCTACTTCACCACGTAAAGTGAAACACACTTTTAAAAAAACAACGTTTGCTCTGCCGACATGTGGCTCATCGACATCTCCGACAAGACCCTCTTCTGTCCTTGGTAAATCAAATGCTGTCTCAGCAGCGTCGACGGCCCCTACTGTCACCACTATAATGATGTCTTCGGCGGTATTCTCCTCGATGACGTCATCGTCGGTATTCTCCTCGATGACGTCATCGTCCACGAGTCAAGCGCCACTGTCATCAAAGGTAAAAATGACCCTCTCCTCAAGACTCTGGTATTTTGCAAGTCGCGCAGCGAAGATCAAAGAATCCTTCAGCACCCACAGACAAGGAGGGTAGAAGACTCGATAATATCGGAAAGCATTTCTCAGCGATGTCAGTGCTCACAGTCAGAGCATCTAATTATTGGCGTTGCTAGGCCGATATAATAGACAGATGAGGTCAGACATTGCTGCATATCTTGACAATCTTCCGGAAGACGTCAAGGAGGCGGCAAAGAAAATACTGCGGGGAAGGAGAGTGTTCCGCCTCAGAAATAATAGACTGTGCGATGGACATTGTTTCCTCTAGATTAAGGCAGCTGGCTGGGGCAACAGTTTTGAGATGTCAGGACTGGCTCAAGGCAACTTTATTCAGGCTAGAAGTGCAGACCAAAATATAAGATTTGCCTTACGATGACGAAGCATTACTTGGAAGACATGTGGAGGAGGCTCTCCAAATAAAGGTAGACACAGATACAGTCAAGTCCCTCGGGACTTTACAGAATAAGAAACTGCCTTTTCGTGGTGTTCAAGAAAAAGGAAATCAATCTTAAAGAGGGGGATACCAACAGTATAGATATCCCGCATACTGTTTCTCTAACCAACAATTTCGACTCCAATACCATCGTCAACCACCCGTGACTGCCTACAACAAGTCTTCATTCAGAGGTAAAGCAGGATGTCAGGGCAAAGAAGCTAACCGTCGACAATGACTTGCCCCAACAGCAGACTACTTCCTTTCCTGCTCCATCCAGAATAAGTGGAAGGATTTCCAATAATCTCCAACATTGGAAGAAAATTACCACAGATCAATAGGTCTTAGACCTAATTTAATTCGGACATTCTTTAGAATTCATAAAAGATCCACCTCCAACCCCTCCGCAACCTATCACTCAAAAACGCCTACACCTTCTAACGTTGGAGGCCGTTACCATGTTGAAGAAGGAACCATAGAAAGAGTACCATTCGGTCAAAGAGGGAAAGGTTTCTACTCCTGTTTCTTCTTGATTTGCAAGAAGTCAAAGCATTGGAGACCAATCCTGGACTTGAGAAGCCTCAACAGATACCTCAAAAAACAATCGTTCCGCATGATTACCATCCAAGATATATTGCATCTCCTCATCGAGAACGATTACATGTCGTCCCTGGATCTCCAGGATGCATATTTTCATATACCCATACACCAAAAACACAGAAAATTCCTCAGCTTGACTGTAGCCTGCAGTCACTATCAGTTCAGAGTTTTGCCATTCAGACTCCAGTCCGTCCCCTCATTTTTACCAAGTGCCTAGCACCAGATGCAGCCCACCTCAGAAAACAGCAAAATAAAAAATGTCCCTGCCTTGATGGCTGGCTAGCCAAGGCCCCGACTTACAAGGCTGCAAAAGCATCCACCAATGCCTGTATGCACCTAATCGACCAGCTAGGCCTGACTCTAAACCCATACAAATCAGTCCATTAGCCGTCACGGCGACTAACTTTTCTTGGAGCCATACTCAATACCACTCTAAACAAAGCATATCCCACACTGGAAAGGCAACGAAAGCTGATGGCGTTGGCAAAATCTCTGCAAAAAAGGTCACTTTCCATACGCCTTTACGAGTCTTTCCTAGGCATGATGTCTTCCTGTATTCACATTATTCCAAACTGCCGCCTACACATGCGTCTGCTTCAGGAAGCTTTAAACATCCAGTGTGTCAAGTCAAGGGAACATTCGACGAAATAATGAAAGTAACTCCACCCCATGAGTTCATTGCTCGTTTGGTGGACACAACCTTGTAATCTGTCACTGAGCCTGCCTTTTCTACCTCAAGCCTCTCCCTTAGTGATAACAACGGATGCCTCCTTGGACGATTGGGGAGCTTACCTTCAGGAGCTCCAAGTCAGCGGCAAATAGCACCCATCCCATTGGAGCCTTCATATCAATCTCCTCGATTTAAGAGCGGTGTTCCTTGGACTGAAAGCCTTTCTGCCCAGAATTCAAAATTCTTCAGTGCTTGTACGAACAGACAATACTACGACAATGCACTACATAAACAAGCAGGGAAGCATGAGATCTCGCCCTCTATCACAGGAAGCTCATCTTCTCTGGAAATAGACAATACATTACAGGTATCATTAACAGCCGAGTATGTGCCAGTAAAACAGAACACCATAGCGACACCTTAAGCATACTAAAAACAACCTACCATGAGTGGGAATTGGATTAACACACACTCAACAACATCTTCCTCCAGTAGGGCAAGCCAAACATAGACCTCTTTGCAACTCCCCACAACATCAAATGCCGGAACTTCGTGAGTTGGCATCCCCATAAGGGATCATGGGGGAATGCCTTGTCAATTGCATGGTCTGGCATATTTGCCTACACCTGTCCTCCCATTCCTCTCCTTCCAAAGGTGCTAAAGAAGATGAAGGCGGGACACTGCAAGATCATGCTGATAGTCCCAGCATGGGCCCGCCAATATTGGTATACAGAACTTCTCCTCCTTTCAGACAAGCTCCGATACACCTCAAACCGATTTAGTCACTATTGACGATGAGCCAGGGACAAGTACTGCATCCAGATCCCAGTTCTCTCAGATTGTTAGCCTGGCTCCTGAGTCCCAAGAATTTCAACTTTTGGCAATTCCTAAAGAATACAGAGGCATACTATCCAGGGCAAGAGCAGACAGTACCAATAAGATGTACAGCCTAAAGTAGAAGAGTTTTTGCATTTGGTGTAGAACTGTAAAAGTACATCCTATCTCTTCTTCCCCAGAAGAGATCTTGCCTTACCTCATTCACCTGGTGCGAACAGTTTAGCTCACACTTCTTTAAAGGTACATCTAGCAGCCATTTCCGGAAGTCATCTAATTCTTATGGTCCAGCAGGCTGGTTAAGCAGTTTCTCAAGGGGTTATTCAGAACATTTCCACAGGGAAGAGCCCCTCCTCCAACATGCAAAAACAACAATTGATGGACAGAATGCAGAACAATGTCGTACATTCACCCCAGTACAGAGATCTGGGCCTAAATCCATCGTTTTTTTGCTCACTATGCCATTCCAGTTTATACCCAGCCATATGCAAATCAGTCTTGACCCTGCGCCCAATGGGAACAGTCCAGCCCGAACTGCCAGGCCAGGTCCTCCCTGGACTGGAAACAAGCATCCTAGGACCGGTTTCGGGCTTTCAGCCCTCATCAGCCAGGATAGCTTGACTCCAGTGGCATGGAGAGCACGGGACCCACGTCTGGGCAAACCCGTCCCACTCGGGGTGACAAATGCAAAAACAACAATTGATGGACAGAATGCAGAACAATGTCGTACATTCACCCCTGTACAGAGATCTGGGCCTAAATCCATCGTTTTTTTGCTCACCATGCCATTCCAGTTTGGACCCAGCCATATGCAAATCAGTCTTGACCCTGCGCCCAATGGGAACAGTCCAGCCCGAACTGCCAGGCCAGGTCCTCCCTGGACTGGAAACAAGCATCCTAGGACCGGTTTCGGGCCGGTTTGCTCAAGCGCTCCGTCCATCATCCCCTTTGGTATCGCTTTGTTCGCCCTAAGTTGGCAGGGTATCCCCAGACGTGGGTCCCTTGTTCACTTTGCCACTGGATTCAAGCTAGCCTGGCTGATGACGGCTGAATAGCCAGAAACCGGTCCCAGGATGCTTGTTTCCGGTCCAGGGAAGACATGGCTTGGCAGTTCGGGCTGGACTGTTCCCATGAGGCACAGGGTCAGACTGATTTGCATATGGCCATGTCTGAACTGGGGTGGTGGAGTGAGCTAAAGAATGATGATGGATTAAACCCAGATCAGTTGACTGGGGGTGAGTGTTTGATTTGCTCAAGCGCTCCGTCCATCATCCCCTTTGGTATCCCTCCTCCAACATGGCAGCTCAACACGGTGCTTGCGCAATTAATGAAACATCCTTTCAAACCCATTCATGAAGCAGATATAAAGTTTCTATCCTGGAAGGTAGCTCTCCTCCTCGCTCTCACGCCTGCAAGGAAGGTTAGTAAAATCCAAGCTTTTATGACCCAAGAGCCATTCCTGCAATTTAGGTATGATAAAGTCCTTCTACGCACAAACCCTTAATTTATTCCTAAAGTCCCATCAGACTTTCACCTAAAGGAGCCAGTAATACTTAAATCATTTTGTCCTAATCCTCCGACATCAGCTGACCGTGCTTTGCACTCGATAGATGTTAAACGTTGCTTTAAGTTTTATTTCGACAGAACCAAATCTTTTTGCAAATCCAACTGTTTGTAGTCTATAGCACACCAAGAAAAGGTTACCCTTTCGCAAAGCATTTCGAGATGAATATCAAGTGCAATTCTCTTCTGCCATCAGCAAGTGGGCCAACCTTTGACCTCAAAGGGCCGTGCTCATTCCACCAGAGCCATATCCACGTCCATGGCATTATTTTCAGGTGTGTCCTTTCCAGATATCTGCAAAGCAGCAACCTGGAAGAGAGCACACACATTCGTGCAGCATTAATGTTTGTATTCTGAAGTTATCCAAGATGCTGCAGTAGGACAAGCCGTTCTAAGACCTCTTTTTAAATAAAGGTGAGCCATTTCCTTCTACCCACCATCCGTTTTCTTCTTGCGCACATTTTGCATACTATGTCTACATATATTGATATTCTTTTGCACGCATGTTGTGTGATATATATATATATTTGAACAACATGTGCTTATTACTGCTCTCTACTCTTATTCAAGCATGTGTGTCTATGAAAGTTCCAATACTGGAATAAGAAAATAAGTTACTTACCTGTAACTGTAGATCTCCAGTATTGGACTCTTTCATAGATTCAAATGCAACCCACCCGCCTCCCCTGGAAAAGCTCACCATTATTCATCTCAGTGGAGTGCTATGTGTACACACTAGCAGTGTTCCCTTGAAGGTGCGCGCACCTCAGTGCCCCCGAGCGCGCACTGCTCTGTGTGTGGCGCGCACACACATCCCTGAGAGCATTCGCGCCGCCGAAGCAGCGCGAAAAACAGGCATTTCTAACTTGCTGAGGAAGAGGCATTTAGCAAGTGCTCCCTCCCAAGAAGGGAGCACTTGCTAAATTTCTTTTGTTTTCAAGAGTGCGGCTGTGGGGCTCATTGTGTGCTTTTGTTTAAGTATTCGTGTTAATTGCAGAGCGTCACGAGCTGCGATTAACATGAATGCTTTAAACAAAAGCACCAAACAATATGCCCAGCAGTCACACGCTAGAAAACACAAGAAATGCAGCACCAAACACAGCGTGTACTTTTAGAATCACCTAAAAGCACACGCTGTGTTTGCTGACTTGCTGCATTTCTTCTCTTACTAGAGCTGTGCTGCCTGGTGATTGTGTGCCTTTTTTTTTAAAGTTTTCATGTTAATTTCAGCTCATGAAGGGCGCTGCCATTAACATGAAAACGTTAATAAAGGCGCACAATCACCCCGCAGCTGCGCTCTATTAAGATAAGAAATGCAGGAAGCCTACAAACGCTGCATTTGCTTCCAGGTGCATATGCTTAAAAGTGGAAGCGCAAACCACATAGCTGCCCAGGTTTCAGATTGCCATGTGTGACATTTTCATAATTTCAGAGTAATTATGAGTGACATTTTAACGAGTATGAGTGATACTTTCTCACAAGCAAAATCAAGCTATGAAGATGAGGGCAACATATAAATAGGAGAAATTACACTCATTTAAGGATTGGGAAACTCTGAATTAACTGGTGCACAGCGTTAGAAATAATTGTTAAATGACTTCCATTTATCAGTCATGTGTAAGTCATATACTTAGAATCATACAAATATCAGAGAGCTCCTTTGCAATATATTAAATCAAGGCGTTTCACACATGCTCAGGAGCTGTTTTTTTCCGGTTGTGTGTTGTTTTGAGGCTTGTGCTTCCAGCCTTTGCCAAACAGAGATTGTCAGCCTTTGTGGTGGGTCCCTCCTTCCCAGCAAAATCAGTAGAGCTTAGGGTCTGGGCCTCTCTGACGTTACGTGAGTTCTCTTCCAGGGGATCCTCATCAATAGTCATAAGCACTGAATATTCCCGCCCACGTGCGGGGACCCCGGAAATATAAAAATTATATATGGAAATCACATATATACAGCTCTACATATATGCATATACATATATCATTTTTTCTCATACCAATGCAGCTCTCAATAGGAGGCTAAACAATGTAATTACACACATAAAAAACTACATTTGCCAATATATAAAAACACCAGAGGGCAATTAGTACTTTAACTCTGTTTTTTAATGAGCAAAATACTCATAAAGAGTAAAAACTGCAAAATAAGTAGACATTGTTAGCCTACAGGCTGCATTGTAAACCAATAGCATAGAAAATGAAAGCATTTTCAACAAAAACTGGCACCGTGCCTTTAAGGCAGCCATGACCCCTAGCTTCCCATCATGCCTCAGGGGTGACAGTTAGGTCAGTTGTTCTTTCCGGCTCCTTCAGTCAGGACCCTGGATTTTCAGCTCTTGTTTTTTTGACTTTCTGTCAAAAAATATCTGTATAAAACTAGTTTTTCTACTTTCACTCGACGTCTTTTGGTCCTAGAGTGCAAGTAACACCTTTTTGTGTTACAGAAAAGGTTTATTTTTGGATAAAATGCCTTCTTTATTCGATCCTTGCCCGTCCTGTGGCAAGAAGAAGGCCAGAACAGATACACATCCTGTGTGTATTCTCTGCCTCCCCGAGTCCCACTCTTCTGACAACTGCCAGCATTGTAAGAAGTTATCAAGAAGGACTATCAAGGAGAGGGACAGGATTCGTCTCTATGGCCTCTCTGAAAGAGGTAGGTCTCCTGTGAGGCAGAAGAAGAGGAGAACTCGGTCGACGTCGAGAGGAAATACCCGACCTGTTCTCCGTCGGCGTCGGTATCGACGTCGAAGAAATCGGCGACGAAGAAATCGGCGTTGAAGACTTCGGTGATGCCGGCGCATCATCATTCGACTACGAAATCTTCGTCGACGAAGGTAACAGGTCCTCCGTTGACGTCAACCAGGCGGCGGTCAACGTCGAGAGACAGGTCTCCGTCGGCGCCGGCTGGTCGTTCGACGTCGAGGCAGATTACGCCGTCGTCGCAGCTGCGATCGACGTCGAGGCAGACCGCTCCGTCGTCGCAGGCGCGATCGACGTCGAGGCACAGCGCTCCGTCGTCGCCTCATCAAGGGCGATCGACGTCGAAGCACATCTCCCCGTCGCATCAGCGGCGATCGACGTCGAGGCGCATCTCTCCGTCGTCTCCTCATCGGCGATCGACGTCGAGGCACAGATCTCCGCCGGGATCAAGGCAACGATCTTCGGCGTCGAGACACAGGACACCTCCTTCGGCGTCGAAGCAGACTCCAATGTCGATCCATCATTCCACGCCGTCGAGACGGATGACACCGCCGAGTGGATCTTCGGCGTCGAGACCAAGACCTCCGTCGCCGGCAGTCCAACGCCGGTCGACGTCGAGACAGCAATCTCCTGAGAGGGTGCATGGAATGTCGAAGCATGACACTGCACCAGTGTTGGAGAGACGTTCGTCGTCGAGAAGTCCACTTTCTAAGAGAAGAAAGTCAACGTCGAGACATACGTCTCCGTTGAGAGGGCAGTCGACGCATAGACGCTCCAGATCAACGTCAAAGCGCCCTTCTGGAGACACCTCACCTCCAGTGAGCCTGTCTTCGTCACCTTCAGGTTCGCCCAGTTCTCACCGAGGGTCAACGTCCAGATCCCCGGAGGTGGTTATCTCGACGTCCAGCAGTCCAGTGTCAGGGGGTCACCAAGATTCCCCAACACATGAAGAGCTGAGCTTCACCCCTCCTGCTCAGTCTCCTAAGGAAAGAGAGAGCCGCAGATCGCCTTCCATCCATTTATCGCCACGATGGCACAGGCCTCTACATCACTGGGCTACGAACAGGAATTACTCGAGTCCTCAGAACAGATCTCCGTTGGCTCGTTTAACTCAGAATAAAGAGCAATCTCCTTCAAGAACAAGAGCTCGCAGCCGCACTCCCTGTGCACTCACACAGGAGGAGGTCTAGATCAAGAAGCAGGAGGAGAGCACACAGATCGCCTACTCCGTCCTCTTCTTCCACTCATACATCCCATAGAGACTATTCGCCTACTTTGACGAACAGTCCACCGTCGAGGGTCTCTCCGGTGGACGACATCTACACTTTTCAGGATATCCCTATGCCAACTCGTCAAAGCAAGTCCTCTGTGATTTTTGAGACTCTACACCAAAGAGCAGCAGCTAAACCTCTGCTTCCCTTGGTACCAGGCATCATAGAGCCAGTGATGGATATCTTTCTCACGCCAGCGAGTGTTAAGACCGCTCCAGCGAGGATCTTAAAAAAGTACCGTTCACCAGAGGACGACCCGCTCTTCCTCAGGGCTGATCCTCCTCCGGATTCAGTCGTAATTGCTGCGGCAAAGAAGACCCATGCGGTGGCATCCTCCTCCACTGTCCCACCAGACAAGGAGAGCAAGATGCAGGAATCCTGGGGAAAGAAGGTTTGTGGCACTTCGGCCTCCATGTTGAAGGTCTCCAATGCAGCGGCACTCCTGGGCCGCTACGACAGATCTCTGTGGGACTCACTACAGAGATTCACTGAAAAGTTGCCGCAGGAAGACCGTAAAGATTTTGAAGAAATCTTAACAGAGGGCAGTCAGGTGTCTAACCAGGTCATCAGTGCTGCGGCGGATGGAGCTACCCTTTCGGCACATGCTTATGCTCATGGGGTATGCGCAAGAAGAACATCATGGCTACGTCTTACAGCGCTCAAGCCAGAAGCGCAGTCACGCATCCTCAATCTTCCGTTCTCTGGTTCCTCTTTGTTCGGGACTCACACGGATGAAGAGATGACACGGATGAAAACGGAACTGGACACGCTTAAAGCCGTGGGCCTGGAGAAAAGAAAGGAATTCAGTAAGAGATTCCGTTCTTACAATAGACGATCCTCCCAACAGAGGGTTCAAACCCCTCATTGGCAGAAAAATCAGGATCAGCAAGGCAACAAAAAACGCAGTATCGGGGCAGACGCCCCTCCAGAGGAGGAAGAAACCAGCATCAAGGCAACAATTCCGCCAAGACGCAGTCAAAACAATGAACACTCACTTCCCCTGTCGCCGTTCACCACTCCAGTGGGGGGAAGTATCGCAAATCATCTCGAAGAGTGGCGAGCTATCACAAAGGATCGGTGGGTGCTAGCCACGTTGCAGAATGGGTACTCTCTACGTTTTCAACATCGCCCACCATCAATCCCTCCAGTTCCTCCGTCGTGTCACCAGTTAAAACTCTTGCAGAAAGAGGTTGCCACCCTTCTCAGAAAGTCAGCCATCGAGAGGGTGCCAGTATCTCAAAGAGGGAAAGGGGTTTACTCAAGATATTTTTGGTAAAGAAAAAAGGCCAAAAGCAGAGTACAGACCCATTCTGGACTTGCGGTCACTCAACCTATCCATCAAAAAGGAAAAGTGTCGCATGTTGGCTCTCCATCAAATATATCCACATCTCAGGCAGGGGGATTGGATGTGTTCGCTGGATCTGCAAGATGCATACTTTCACGTCCCGATCAATCAGTATCACAGGCAGTACCTGCGATTCCTAGTGGGATCCCCTCATTACCAGTTCAAGGTTCTACCCTTTGGGTTGAAGTCAGCCCCCAGAGTGTTCACGAAGTGCATGGCGGTGGTGGCAGCCGCACTGCGCCGCAGGGGCGTCTTCGTATACCCGTACTTGGACGACTGGCTGTTGAAAGGCCCTTCCCCAGACAGTGTGAGGAGTCATTTCTTGAGCTGTCTCGAGCTGTGTCACCGACTGGGCCTGCATGTGAATTTCGTCAAATCAACTTCACAGCCAACACAGAAAATACATTTCTTAGGAGCTCTGCTAGACTCCACGGTAGGAAAAGTGTTTCCTTCGGAGGAGAGACAGTGTTCCCTCATACAGAAATGCCAGCTGGTTCTACGCAACAGAAAACTGCCTGTGCGTCGGATTGCCTCCCTGCTAGGGTCGATGGCATCCTGCATCTTCCTGGTTCCCAATGCCAGACTACGAATGCGTCCTCTTCAGCAGGATCTGGAGGACAAGTGGGACCAGCAGACCGCTCGTTGGGACGAAAAATAAGTCCATCAAACGCGGCTCGAGCTTCCATACCTTGGTGGATGAGAAAACGAAATATGCAAGTCGGAGTTCCTTTCCATCAACCTCCGCCTGCTCAGGCACTGATCACGGACGCCTCACTGCAGGGTTGGGGAGCCCACATGGGTTCTCTCCAGACTCAAGGACTGTGGTCTCCAAAAGAGCGATCCTATCACATCAACATGCTAGAGCTGAGAGCAGTTCACCTAGCCCTCAAAGCTTTCCTCCCTCGATTGAGGCAACCTCAGTGTTAGTACAGACGGACAACACCACCACCATGTACTACCTGAACAAACAGGGGGGAACTCGCTCACGCACACTTTCCCTGGAAGCTCAAGCACTCTGGCATTGGCTCCTGGCTCGGAATCTGGCAGTCACAGCAGTCCACCTGCCAGGAGAACAGAACGTGAGAGCGGATGCGCTCAGCCGTCACTTCGAAGACAGAGAAGACTGGGTACTCAACGACGAGGTCGTCGAAGACATCTTCCAGACATGGGGTCGTCCCACCATCGACCTCTTCGCGGACGACGAAAATACCAAATGCCGAGACTTCGCCTCACGGTTCTACCGACCAGGATCGAAAGGGAATGCTCTTTTGATAGATTGGTCAGGGGCATTTGTGTACGCCTTTCCACCCCTTCCGCTGATCCCGAAGGTGGTGACCAAGCTGTCCCATTCGTGCACGAGGATGATACTAATTGCCCCGGACTGGCCGAGACAATGGTGGTACCCGGACCTTCTGCACCTATCAGAGTGTCCTCACAAGAAGCTGCCGTGCAGACCGGACCTGCTGTCCAAGATGAACGGGAGGATTCATCATCCCAACCTTCCCTCACTGAACTTGGCAGCATGGCTCCTGAGGTCCTCCAGTATGGCCACTTAGGACTACCGCAGGACTGCATGTCCATCTTGAAGGAAGCAAGAAGACCGTCCACGAGGCATTCGTATGCATGCAAGTGGAAACGGTTTTACATGTGGTGTATGCAGAACAATTGTAACCCAATCAAAGGTCAGGAAGAGGTCATCCTTCCTTACCTACTTTATCTGGCGAAAGCAGGTTTGAAGTTTTCTTCCATTAAGGTGCATTTAGCAGCTATAACTGCATATAGGCGTTCAGCTTCTCAACCTTCCTTCCAGTTACAGGCTGTTAAGGATTTTTTGCAGGGTTTAAAGAAGGTCTATCCTCCGGTACGGCCTCCTTCACCACCCTGGGAGCTTAACCTGGTGCTATCAAAATTGATGGGTCCGCCTTTTGAACCCATACACAAAGCAACCTTACAACATCTTTCTTGGAAGGCGGCTTTCTTGGTAGCGATCACGTCAGCTCGCAGAGTGAGTGAAATACAGGCTCTCTGCTCTAAAGAACCCTATACAGTTTTCCATCTTAACAGGGTTGTGTTGAGGACGCACCCCTCTTTCCTTTCAAAGGTGGTGTCGGATTTTCATGTGAATCAGACCATCTCTCTACCCACCTTTTTTCCCCAATCCCTCCACTCCAGCTGAGAGGGCTTTGCATTCTCTGGACCTCAAAAGGGTTTTAAAATTCTATCTGGATCGGTCCAAATCTATAAGAAAATCTGATCAACTATTTGTTAACTATGGGTCGATCAGATCTGGGTTAGCAGCTTCAAAGCGCTCCATCTCCAGATGGATAGTTTCATGTATCAAGCTTGCTTATCAATTAGCGCAGAAGCTCCTGGGGTTTACTCCCAGAGCGCATTCTACTAGAGGAAAGGCAGCTACTACTGCTTTTCTTCAGAATGTGCCCATGTCTGAAATCTGTAAGGCGGCAACTTGGAGGTCCGTCCATACATTTACGAGGCACTACTGTCTGGAATCAGACACCAGAGCAGACACCCAAGTAGGCCAGGCCTCCTTGAGGAATCTGTTCAACAGCTGATTTCGGCTGTTATGTTTTTTGTTGGGTCACTTTACTCTCATTTACCTGCAGGTGGTTGATGGGCTTGCTATTCTATTCAGTGCTTATGACTATTGATGAGGATCCCCTGGAAGAGAAGGATAAGTTACTTACCTGTAATCCTAGTTCTCTTCCAGGGGTATCCTCATCAAAGTCATAAGCAACCCACCCGCCTCCCCAGGTAAATGAGGGATTTCTAAAGTGTTAAAGGTTATCTTTGTGCCCTGACCTTCAGGGTTATGCAAAGAACAACTGACCTAACTGTCACCCCTGAGGCATGATGGGAAGCTAGGGGTCATGGCTGCCTTAAAGGCACGGTGCCAGTTTTTGTTGAAAATGCTTTCATTTTCTATGCTATTGGTTTACAATGCAGCCTGTAGGCTAACAATGTCTACTTATTTTGCAGTTTTTACTCTTTATGAGTATTTTGCTCATTAAAAAACAGAGTTCAAGTACTAATTGCCCTCTGGTGTTTTTATATATTGGCAAATGTAGTTTTTTATGTGTGTAATTACATTGTTTAGCCTCCTATTGAGAGCTGCATTGGTATGAGAAAAAATGATATATGTATATGCATATATGTAGAGCTGTATATATGTGATTTCCATATATTATTTTTATATTTCCGGGGTCCCCGCACGTGGGCGGGAATATTCAGTGCTTATGACTTTGATGAGGATACCCCTGGAAGAGAACTAGGATTACAGGTAAGTAACTTATCCTTACCTGCCAACAGGGAACCGATGTCAGAGAGGCGCTGTAGGAGAGTAGGATCTGCCTCTTATGTTGCCCCCACTTTTTTTCTGATGTTTACACTGGTTTCTGGCTATAGTCTGGTTGGCTCCCTGCTAATCAGGGCCCCAGCCTCTCTGTTCTCTCTAAACGACTTGGAGTGCAACCTAGGTGCACTAGTGATTGGATACTGTGGTACCTTATGAGTCCCTAGTATATGGTACCTTAGGTACTAAGGGCATAGGTACTTCACAGGCCTACCAGGGGCTGCAGCATGTATTATGCCACCCCTGGGAAGCAGACTAAATCTGACACCACAGGCCTGCTACTGCAGCCTGGGTGAGGTGGTGCTAGCACTCCTCACTGAGATATGGGTTCCCTATATCTCTCCTACACACACATATAAACCTATCAGTCACCCCTAAGGCAGGCCCTATCAATCCTGAGGGCAAGGTGCTTGGCTTCTATGTGAGGGGGTGCCTCTGCCTGAGCAGGGCCCCTCTGCAGCTCTGAGTCCATTCTCTGGTGCTGTTTGTGGATGCGGGTAAACCATATACTCTTAAGTGCTTTATATCCTCGCGGTAAAATGCTAACTTTGGATAGGCTGCATCAAAACATGTCGTGATCTGAAAGAGACACGTTAGTGACCTTAGAATATCCCCAGGCGTCAGGCTGGATCCGGAAAGTTTTTGCGTAGCAGTACCCTTGCGCGTCGGTAGGCGGCGTCGTGCGGCTCCGCGTCCGTCGTCGGTGTCGTGATCGCCGGGATGACGTCGCGGGCAGTACTTAGACGCCGCCCCTGCGCGCTGACGTTAGTTCTTCTTTTTCCGCGCCAGTAAGCGCAGATCCGGGAAGAGCAGTGCCCTAGTCAATTTTTGACTAACCTTTTTTGTGAATTTTTTCATTGTTTCTTCATCGAGTCTTCACGACTCCTAGGTGTCGAAGGGATGCCCGGCTTCAAGCCATGCGGAGCCTGTGGTCGCATGATGTCGATCACGGACCCGCATCTCGAGTGTCTCTTCTGTCTCGGCCGAGACCACGACACGAAGTCGTGCCCTGACTGCCAGAAACTTCATCCGAAGGCTTTGCGAGAGCGGTCTCGAAAGCTACTCGAAGTCCGGCAGTCGGCTCCGCGCCGCACCAAGCCCCGGTCCCGGGAGAGGTCGAGGGGCCGGTCGCGGAGTCCCCGCCGGTCGTCGGAGTCCAAGTCTTCGCGCTCCTCGGGTAAGTCGAAGCACAAAAAGTCTAAGAAGCGTCATCGCTCTAAGACTTCGCCTCGCCGGTCTCGCGACTCGGCTGAGGCCCCAGTCGGCACCGTCCCCGCGGCCCCGGACATGCCTGTAGAGCCGCCCCCGCATTACCCGTCCTTTCCCGGTTCGGGGGCGACTCCGGCCGAAATACAGGAATTCCTGTCAGCCATGGCCCGCCTCTTTGGGCCTTCAGGCCCCTCCGGTGCGCCTTCGGGCCCTGATGGGGTTGCCCCGGCGCCGCCGTCGACTCCGGTCCCGGCGCCACCTGTCCCACCAGCCTTCATCCCGGCCTCGGCCCCGGCCTCGATCCCGGCTCCGGTGGTGCCGCAACCCCCATCGACGCCGGTTGACCTAACCACGCCTCCGCCGACGCCGATGTCCCCGGTGCCGTTCCTGACGCCGTCCGGGGCTCCGGACGGCGTCGTTCCCGGTTCTCTCCGGCTCCGGACATGGAGCCGGACCGGCGCTCGCTCGACGCCGGCTCCGGCGCCGATGAGACCTTGGGTCCCAAATGTCCCTCCTCCTCCATATTTTGAACAAGAGGAGGACCAGGAGAGCTGGGAGGGGTCTGAGGACCCTCTCACACAACAGTGTGAGTATGATCCGGACTGGGCTGAGGAACTTGGGGATGCCAGTGGTCTAGACACCTCCCCTGACACTGGCATGCTGTCTCCTCCCGTGGCTACGGAGGAGGGAGCTAATTTTGCAACAGTGTTGCGTAGAGCGGCTGGAGCCTTACATCTCCAGTTGCCTACTGTGGCCGTCAGGACTAACCTCCTGACAGAAGTGCTTCAGCCGGCGGCTTCCTCCTCGGAGACTGTGCTGCCGTTTAATGATGCACTCACTGACGTTCTTTTGGGTGCCTGGTCCAAACGCACCACAGGGGCTCCTGTGGATAGGAATGTGGCCCGACGCCATCGCCCTGCTCCGGGCGACCCCTTGTTTCTCTCCCAACATCCCACCCCCGAGAGCTTGGTTGTCCAACACTCTGCCTCCCAAACCGCCTTCCCTACCGCCCCTCCGGATAGGGAATCCAAACGCCTGGACCAATTTGGGAAGAAGGCTTTTTCTTCCTCCAGTGCTGGCTTGCGGTCCGTCAACACCGCTTGCCTTTTGGGCCGATATACCCACTCCCTGTGGGATTCGGTGGCGGCTGTTTTGCCGCAGTGTTCTGAGGAGGTCCAGACACTGCTTACCCGCGCCATTGCGGAAGGGCGAGATGCGGCTAAATACACCATCCGTTGTGGCCTTGATACCGCCGACTCGCTGGGCAGATCGCTTGCGACGACGGTGGCGCTACGTCGCCACGCCTGGCTGAGAACAACTGGTTTCTCGGGTGATGTCCAGAATACACTCATGGACATGCCCTTTGATGGAGTCGGTCTTTTTGGTTCAAAGGCAGACCATGCGCTGGAGCGGTTTAAGGACTCACGGGCTACTGCCAAGTCCCTGGGCCTTTCTGTTGTACGCCCTCCGCTCACCTCTGCTTTTCGCCCCTTTCGTGGCCACGGAAGGGGCGCCCAGTCACGTCAGCTGCCCAGCCACCGGCCCGCGCAGCAAGCGTCTTCGCGTGGCCGAGGACGTGGATACCGCCGTGGCGGTTCGGGCAACCAGCGTGCGGGTCAGGCCACCACCTCCAACCCGTCCGCGGCCTCCAAGCCCTCCTAGTCCCTCCTTTCCGGTGCACAGCACGCCAGTAGGGGGCAGGGTCCGCCATCACCTTCACCACTGGCGTGCCATCACCTCGGACAGGTGGGTCTTGGACATTGTCCGAAGGGGCTACTCCCTCCCCTTCGAGACCACCCCCCCAGCCATGCCACCTCAATTCCACTGCATGTCAGGGGATCACTTGGTACTTCTGCAGAAGGAAGTCACGGCCCTCTTGGCCAAGGGGGCCATCAAGCATGTTCCGACCCCAGAAGTAGGACGTGGTTGCTACTCCCACTACTTCCTGGTGCCCAAAAAGGACAAGGAGGACATGCGTCCTATCTTGGACCTCCGGAACGTCAATCGCTTCCTCCGGAAGGAGAAGTTCAAGATGCTCACCCTAGCTCAGGTCTTGACTGCCCTCGACCCTGGAGACTGGTTGGTAGCGATGGACTTGCAGGACGCTTATTTTCACATCCCCGTCCTGCCGGCCCACCGGCGTTACCTGCGGTTCACGGTAGGCCTCGAGCATTTTCAGTTCACCGTGCTCCCCTTTGGCCTTACAAGTGCCCCTCGGGTGTTCACGAAAGTGATGGCGCTGGTCGCAGCTCATCTGCGCCGGGCAGGGGTTCCAGTCTTCCCCTACCTCGACGACTGGCTGCTGAAGGCGGGCTCGACCCAGGCAGTCGTCTCCCACCTCCAGACTACGGCCGAACTCCTGCACTCGCTGGGGTTCTCCATCAATGTGCCGAAGTCGCATCTGATTCCTTCTCCACAGCTCCTTTTCATCGGAGCAGTTCTGGACACGACGCAGTTTCGGGCCTATCCTCCCGAACGGCGAGTCCGGGATATTCAGGCTATGATTCCGATCTTTCAGCCTTTATCCTGGGTTTCGGTAGTGATGACCCTGAGGCTGCTGGGCCTCATGGCCTCCTGCATCCTGCTGGTCACTCATGCCAGATGGCATATGCGGGCTCTGCAGTGGGACCTGAAGTTCCAGTGGGCGCAGCACCAGGGCAACCTGTCCGATCACGTCCAGATCTCGGAGGGGACTGCAAAACAGTTGCAGTGGTGGCTCTCGAACCGGCAATGGGTCATGGGCAGATCCCTCTCCCTTCCCCAGCCAGAGCACGCAGTTGTGACGGACGCGTCCCTTCTGGGATGGGGCGGTCACATGGGAGAGGCGGAGATCAGAGGCCTCTGGTCTCCGGCGGAGTCCCGGCTCCATATCAACCTTCTGGAGCTCCGGGCGATCCGACTTGCACTCAAGGCATTCCTTCCCTCTGTCAAAGGGAAGGTAGTGCAGGTGTTCACAGACAACACCGCCGCCATGTGGTATTGCAACAAACAAGGCGGGGTGGGGTCGTGGACCCTTTGTCAGGAGGCTCTGCGCCTCTGGACATGGCTGGAACATCAGGGCATGTTCCTGATGGTTCAACACCTGGCAGGTTCCCTGAACGCCAGGGCGGACGAACCTCAGCCGCAGGTGCATGATGGATCACGAATGGCGTCTTCACTCGGAAGTGGCGCAAGGACTCTTTCTACAGTGGGGAGAGCCTTGGTTAGATCTATTCGCCACCGAAGAGAACGCGCAATGTCATCAGTTCTGCGCGTTGGAATTTCCAAGGCGGCACTCGCTCGGCGACGCTTTCGTCGCGAGTGGAGTTGCGGTCTGTTGTACGCCTTTCCGCCTATACCACTTCTACCCAGAGTGTTGAAGAAGATTCGGCACGACCGGGCCCAAGTCATTCTTGTGGCTCCGGACTGGGCTCGAAGAGTTTGGTATCCCGAGCTACTCAGTATGAGCGTAGATCCCCCGATCCGTCTGCCTCTTCGGGAGGATCTTCTGTCGCAGCAGCAGGGGACGGTCCTCCACCCGAACCTGTCCAGCCTCCACCTGCTTGCGTGGAGATTGAGCGGCGGCAGTTGATTCCTTTCGACTTGCCTCCCGAAGTTTGTGATGTGATTCTGGCAGCCAGGCGTCCCTCCACTAAGGTGGTATACGCCTGCAGGTGGAACAAGTTTGTGGCATGGTGCACAGCAAAGGCTGTGAATCCCCTTTCTGCCCCTCTTTCTGAGGTTCTTCTGTTCCTTCTTTCCCTGGCCCAACAGGGTTCTGCCCTGGGTAACATCAAGGGCTATCTTTGTGCCATCTCGGCCTTCCTGATCAGCCCTCCCTTTTCAAGTCCCCTGTTGTTAACAGGTTCCTAAAAGGCATTACACACCTCTTCCCTCCTGTTCCGTTTGTGATGCCTCAGTGGGACTTGAACTTGGTTCTTACCTTTCTTATGTGGGCTCCCTTTGAGCCTCTACATAACTGTCCTCTTCGTCTTCTGACTCTGAAGACAGCCTTTCTGGTGGCCATCACCTCCGCTCGGCGGGTGAGTGAGCTCCAGGCTCTATCATGTAAACCTCCCTTTCTGTCTGTCCATCCAGACAAGGTTGTTCTTAGGACGCGTCCGTCCTTCTTGCCAAAGGTGGTTACTGCCTTCCACATTGGGCAGTCCATCACTTTGCCCACCTTCTTTCCGCCTCCGCATCCTTCCAGAGAGGAAGAGAGGCTCCACCGTCTGGACCCAAAACGTGCGCTTTCCTTTTACATCAACCGCACACAACACTTCCGGGTGGATGACCAGCTCTTTGTTGGCTACGTGGGCGCCAAAAAAGGTCGGGCGGTGCACAAGAGAACCATCTCCCGCTGGGTAACCTTGTGTATCAAAGCCTGCTATTCTTTGGCTAAGAAGGAGCCTCCTGTTGGCCTTGTGCCCATTCCACCAGGGCAACGGCTGCTACCACGGCTTTGGACCGCGGTGTTCCGCTGCAGGATATCTGTCAGGCAGCTACGTGGGCCTCGCTGCACACGTTTACAAAGCATTACTGCCTTGACAGTCAGGTCTGGAGGGACGGCTTCTTTGGCCGTTCTGTCCTCCGGGACTTCCTTGTCTGATCTTTGTTCGCAGACCCACCACCGGGGTTGGTATTGCTGGGGTATCTATTCTAAGGTAAGGAATCTGTCACTAACGTGTCTCTTTCAGATGCACAAGTTACTAACTTGTGTAACGATATATCTGTAAGAGACAGTAGTTAGTGACAGATTCCTTCTCGCCCCACCTATCCTCCCCGTTCTGCGAACTGATTTCTAGGGTTAAGGACATCCCTTTCAGGGCCCTAGTATTTTTCAGACACCTATGTCAGCTTCTTGCATGGATCTGCGTTCCTGGCGCGGAAAGTCGTGTACAGAACTGACGTCAGCGCGCAGGGGCGGCGTCTAAGTACTGCCCGCGACGTCATCACGACGCCGACGACGGACGCGGAGCCGCACGACGCCGCCTACTGACGCGCAAGGATACTGCTACGCAAAAACTTTCCAGATCCAGCCTGACGCCTGGGGATATTCTAAGGTAAGGAATCTGTCACTAACTACTGTCTCTTACAGATATATCGTTACACAAGTTAGTAACTTGTGCTTTGGTGTCAGACATCTTGGAATACTACCCCCCCCGCCAGTCCTGGCGGCGGGGGTAGCATTCCACCCTTCTAGAGGGATAGACATGTACCTACTGTGGAAACGCGGTAGAATCCTGCAGAGCCCTGGCATCACAAAATGGATGCCACCAGTCAGACACTGGGCTGCCCTCCTGCTGATGACCAACACTCGCAGTGGAGGAAGCCCAACAATAGATATCCTGTCCCAAGGGGTGTGACCACCTCCCAGACAGGGTTTAGTGTATTGGGGCTGGGTGGGTGCACTCTTAGAGTGCTTTGAAGTCCTGCACTGGGGGAGCAGAAGGCTCCTCTGTGCATACCCCAGTTCAAACCGGCTCAGGGGCTACCTACCCCTGCTCTGGCGCGAAACTGGACAAAGGGAAGTGGGTGTAGCCACCCACTCCCCTGACCCTCCCATAGGTAGGGTCATAGAGCTAGTCCCTCCCTTTCTTTTAGTATAAGAGGGGGAACCTGTGCCATTGCAAAGTAGATACCCCTGGACGACGCTCTACAAGAAGAATCCCGGACCTTCGACGTTCCACTACCTTTGGAAGACTGAAGAATCTCCCTTGGAGTCAAGGAGTGACTCCCCTGCTTGGCAGGCACCAAAAACTACAAACGACGGTCGCAAACTACGCTGCTCCCGCCGGAGTCCGAAGTCCCTGCAGCCCAAGAAGTGGATTTCCTGACTTCTCAAAGGCCATCGTGAGTCCCCAGCGAAGCTGAGGCCAGTGGACCCCAAGAGTGACGAGGAACCGCGACCCCTGGGTACCGTGCACTATTGTCGAGTGCAACCCCTTCACAACGTTCTACGAACTTGTGCTTTGGACCACGTGTAGTCCTAGCCTCCAGCAGGAATCCCTCCGAAGATCAGAGGCCTACCATGTCCCGAGTGACCGTGGGCCCCTGTTGAGCGAATCCTCCCGAGGCGTCTTCGCGATCCCTTGCCAGCCGGCTTGTGGGTCCCCTGAAGGCTTTCCTACAGAACCAAAGGGCTCCCCTGGTTGCTCCAGGCCTGCCCTGACTTACCCTCGCTGGGTGAGTCCCTCAGACCTTGCTGGTCTGCGCCATTGACTTTTTTCACTTTCCCCGAGACTTGCTGTTACCAAGGCTTGTTGGCTCCAATCGAGTCGCCGACACCGCAGTAAGCTGCAGACATCGTGGGACCTCCTGGTCGTCGTCGACGCCTCCTGGACCTCGTGGCTGAAGAGTCAAGGCACCCGTGACCGACCTGAATCTTGCGACGACGGTGTGCATCCATCTTCCTTGCCCCGAGTCACTGCCAAGTGACTTTGAACACTGTCCCCTCTGCTTTCAGGTCTTCCATCTTCTGAATCCAGGCTTGGATTCCTCCGGACACTTCTCCTGTCGCCGCAAGCAGCAAGTCTTCACTGGCTCCCATTGAAAACGACGCCGCGACCCGACACCAAAGAACACCTATGCACCCGGCTCCCCTGGGTGAGGTAACTTCAGCACTACGGTGCTCCTGTGGGTGTGGGCCCTAGAACTACTTACCCTGTAAGTGACTTGCTTGTAGCTACCCTAGAAGTGCCCTAAAACTCTTACTTTCCAAGTGCGACTATCGCGCTGACTCGTACATGGTTCGCGTCTGTGTTAGACACACCGCGTCCAACTCCCTTGCAACTCTATCTGTAACCGCGTCCTTCGACTCGTACAAGGACCGATCGGTGTGTTCGCCTCGAACACGCAAGGGACCTTTAACATTGAAATCTCAATCGCGTCTGTTCGCATAGACTCGTACAGGACTCGTACCGGTGCCAGGACACCGCGTCCGTCCCCTGTGGGTCTCCTACAACTACCTGGGGTGGTTCTTGGGGGTCCCTCGATTCTAGATGCCCTAGACCTAGGTCTAGCCAAACTAAGATTGTGATATTTGATTGTGCTAAACTTATTTTGATAACATTTGATTTGTACATATGTTCCTGACTTCTAATCTCATAAAGAGATTAGTAGAGAGTTGTTTATTAATAAATACATATATATTTGATATATATACCTGTGTGGTGTCTTTTCATTTGGTGATTCAAGAGATTGTGTGGTAAAACAAGCTGCTTTACATTCCTTCAAGACTTAGCCTGAAGGCTGCTCTCCACAGCTACCACTAGGATAGCTTTCTATAAAGGTTGTCTTAAACCTATCTACCATAAGAGTCGAATTGTTCTGGTGCAAGGTGTCCACTTTAATTAGTGAACAGCATATACCAGGCCAACTTCTCACAGGCGCCAACAACATGAAACACTCAGTTAGTTACACACATATTACAGGGTGCCAGTTGAGCCACCTATGTCACCTTCTGAGCATTAACACCAGGAGGCACCGCAGGCTGCAGCTGCCTGATCGCGCTCTGCCACATACAGGCTAGATACTTTAACTTAATTAGGCCGCGGCCGCAGATGGGAGTCAGTTCGGACTGCGGTAGTGGTGCTGCTCCATTGGAGGCAGTGATGCAGACTTTGCCAAGGCTGGCCAGGAGGCTGGAGGTACTGGCAGGCTCAGGCCCGAGCCACTGCAGCCGCAGCAATTCAGGTTTACCGCCAGTCCCCAGCCCGCCTCCAGTATCGTCCGGGATGGACAGTGAGTCCCACAACTCACAGGCAGTCATAACCATGCTGCGATCTCCAAATCATTAGCCATATCACACTGTGCAATTAGCGGGACACCCTGCAGTAGCCGCATGCCTGTTTTGCCATATTTGCACACCAGCTTGAATACACACCTCCTGCCAGCACCCAATGAGCACCATAATACAAGCCGGCAGACTGGCAAGTGCCTGAAGTAAGAAGGGGGGACGCACATGACGTCAGACACACATGTGTGATGTACCTCAGCCAGCAGGGTCCTCAGCTGCTTCTCCCGCGGCGCTTCAGTATTCGGTCTCGAGTTCAGCTCCTGGGTGTAATGCAGGACTGTATAGGTGACGCGAGATGAGCACTGCCGACGACGTGGCACGTAGCAGGGCTAAAGGGCTGCTCAGCGGCGGGGCTGTCGAGGCGGCCTCTGCACCAGTGTCACTCACTCCTCTCAGTCTTCCTTGGCTGCGGCAATGAATAATTGAATTTGATGGGGAGCTGACAGTACGCGGGCTGTGGCCCGGGCTGGTGCGAGCTGCAGTAGGCAGCGCAATGCTGCGAGCGCCATGCATGAATTTGGCGCCGCCTCCATAGCCAGCCCCTTTCAACAAACTCAACTCCTGCTGGCAGCAGGATGTGACGTCCTCCCTGCGGCGCCGAGACACAGTATAATGAATGATTTCTGCTACATTGTAGCAGTGAGTGTTAGCCTCCAGGCGAGCTCCAAGCCTGCCTGCGCACACCACGACAGGCGCGCTGCGAGCTGCCACACTTTTAGGCAGCCTTCAGTACAGTGGCAGATGCTGACACGCTGACTATGCATATGCGTGACAATGCATTTCAGTGCAGTAATGCGGAGCACCACACTGAAATGCGTTAGTCTACCGCCTGATGCGTGGTACTTGGCAGGACTGAAACCATTTGTCTCCGAGCCATGCAGCTTCTGTCATCAGCACTTCTCCCTTTTTCCACAAGAGCAGTTCAAGCATGAATGGCAAAATATCCTAGTTTGCAAATGGTTTCTATATAATTCTGGTTATGCAATATTTACTGCATAATGCACCATCTGCTGCAGAATTTGATGATTTTAACTAATAAATTGTTTGTAGCTCAAACGGATCAATGGTACTAAAAAATGTGACTTGTGTTTCTGCAAAGTGGACGGCCCTTTGCAAAGGTTGACTGATCACCTTTGTCACTGCTGGATTTGTATGTTACACTGGTACTAATAAGGCAACATTTTTCCAGAGACTGTTAGCATCTGTAGAAATGTAAAAATAATAAAGTATCAGAAAATATACTACATTTCATTGCAGCCTCTTTTTTGCTGCATAATTTAGTCAACACTGCGGCATAATTTTGTCCTCCATTGCTGCATAATTCCAGTGGCCCTAAAGCAGGCAGCACATGTTAAAAGTGCTTGTGCATGAAGCAGAGAAACTGTGAAGTTTGTGAACTTAGGTTGGTGTGCTTGCAAATCCTGCATTGCCGACCCCTGGTGAGTTACAGCTACTACTGCTGAAACAAGGCCAACGGAGGGACCAATGGGTGAGGCGGCCTGGCCTCAAGGGCAGGGCCGGCATTAGCGCTGGTGGAGCCCTGTGCGACAATGTTTGTTGGTGCCCCCTCAATGACTCCCTCCGCCACTGATTCCCTCACTACCACCCTTTAACAGTGCACCTCAAGTCTCCATAACCATACTCTCGCTCAGATGAATTTAACTTGATTTACAGCGCCGCTCATAACAGTGTAGGGTGTCAGAGCACTTTACAACACACTCATTACACAGAGACAATTAATCATTTGTGTGTAAATCTCTGTATAGGAAATGCTACATAAGACAAAGGACTACAAGGTGTAGGAGTCACATGACATCCATACTAGTAGGCAGTATAGTTTAATAGTGATTGGTCTGGAGAAACACACTGAAATTAGAACGTAATACCATGATTGGGGTTTCTCTTTAATAACCAGAATTGATTTCTATTCAAATGAACCCTTTTTGCAACATTAAGATAATCAGACTGGGGAAAAACATGCAGCTCTTAGATGACAGTTAATAGCTCACTGTTCTATTTTAGGATTTTGACTTATAAACTGCAAGTACCAAAAGGATCTCACTGACAAAAGCAGTAACCCACTGACCCATTTACATTATGTGCACTTTGTGATCTGGATGGTACATGTTCTTTGCAGCAGGCAAATTAGCCCTCTGCGCTACCTTTCCATGAGTCAAAACTTCCACTTCACAAAACTCCATCTCTCTCTAGGAAGAACATTAATCACCGGAGTTATCATGACATTTTTATTGTTGCCTAAAATTGCTAGAGGCCAGGAAGGAGGCAGCAAGTGCTTTTAGAAACATAATATAGTTGCAAACATGACACCCCACCCGAAGTCAGCGCCCAGTGCTATTGCACCGCCCTAGATCCACCCTGCTCAAGGGTCCTGTGACCTCAGTGACTGTCGTGCTAGGGTGTGCTGCTTCATAGGCCTGCCCACAAGACTGGAGGTGAACTTCAGTATGGATTGTGGTGGACAAGCCTTTAAGGTTAACCCACAATTGCCATGGTTAGGGTCCACATGCTGGTGTTAAGACACCAGGGCTTCTAAGGTCTAGCAAAGGAATGTGCTTCCTCAGGAGAGTGTTCTGGTGGACTGGTCATGAAGGCTGAACCTGGTTCCCCAGTTCCAAATTCGGCAGCTCTGTCCATAGTGCCACATCCTCTCCTCCACTGAACACCATACTGCCCCATTGAGAGACACTTGCACTGCCTTCAGCTACAACCCAATTGTGCCCTGCTATAAACTCCTGGATGCGACATAATTCAAATTACGCATTAGACGAGAGTAATATGCTGCCTAAAAAAAAGTAACAACATCTTGGGAAAAGCAAACACTCATAGGGAATGCAAGTTTAAGTAAAGCATGTGAAATGTAAGCAGGAACAACATGGTTACCTTAACGCTTTTACATTCATTATTCAGAAATCAGTGAGTGCTTTTGCCAGCGGCAGAGCAGAAGTGGACACTGTCCTTGTCTTCTCTGGGCAAGAAGAAAGAGACAGAGTCCTTTTCCTTCTCTACCCACCCCGCCCTGCCACGAACGCCGAGCCTTATCTGTGGGCCTTGGCTATTTCTGCCATCCTGGGACGCATGTTTAAAATAAAAAAGCAGGGAAATGGAATCTATTATAAATTAACGAAGTAGGGGCATGCCGTGCCCTGCCGATCCCGCCCACTTCGACCACTGCATGTGTGGTGCTTTTAGGAAGCAAGCAGACTACTTCGAGGGTTAAAGTCGGAAAAGAAAGGGAATCTGATGGACATAGTTTGTTTGGCAGTGAGGGGAGAAAACCCCGGCAGAGCTGCATTTTCATTCTATTGCTGAAATATGTTTAATTCCCTTCTCTGTGCAGCATGCAGAGTATTCTACTGAAAGCTCTACTTTTTACTCTTGGGGCCCTGAATCACGTATACTTGGAATTACCAATCCCATTCCCTTTCCCATAAAACCTAATTCTTGACCCCTGAAATGATGTGCCCTCAGCAGCAGCTACCGTGTGACAAAGCAGTAAGACTGCGGCGCCCCATCCTTGTGGAGAAGGTAGTAGCTGAGGTAAGGGTTGGGTAACGACCTGAATCTCCCGAAGTCCATTTTCCAAGATTTTTTTTTTGTCTTTTTGAGAGGTAAAGCAAGGTTCATTGACGGTGAAACTAGTTAAACGACGATGATTCGAAAAGTGTAGCAAAGCAGATTATTTCCAAAACAAAGTGTTTTGAAGTATATAAGCGAATATTGCTTTAAACCCAGATCATACAAACAGAATGTCTAAAAATATGGATTATAAGCTTGTTTTTAAAAATGCCTCCTACCTCTGCTGGTCGCACTTAAATACTTGGAAACCCGCTCTGACGACAATTAAGTCCCGGGATCAAGTGACAAGACCAATACTGTACCTCCGGTTCACGAAAGTACACATGTTCAGAGGGCACGGCAGGGGCTGAGAAGTTGACTCTTTAGTCAACAATCTCTGTCCAGGCTGATGCGGGTGCTTAGGAGGGAATGGGCCCAGCAGGCTGTAAAACTATAACATCTTGCGCAAGAGGCTCCGGTAATGTGACTTCTCTGCTGGGGGGTGAGGGAAGGAAAACCAAGCTACCACCCGCCGGTGTGTCCAGTCTTCGAAGCATGTGTGTGCTTCTGGTCACCAAAAGGGTGGTGTGATTGTGGGAAAACAGCAGGCAAGACCCGCTCCATGGATCACCCACGTGATGGCTGGTACCCCAGACTAGACTCACAGGAAGGCTGGTTGGGGCACGGCTAATTGATCTGTTAAATTCTGGCCTGCCTGCTCAGCGCTGTTCATGAATATTCTATCTCTGACGCATAGCATTTTAAATTTGAAGGCGCAGTTGCATGCTCATATATGTTAGACAATTTTAGCGTGCTGGTGCTGCCTCATTGGCAGTGTACCTCAATTGCAGTATTGTCAGAGGGGCGCTAGAATACGTGACTAATGCATTTTAATGCGGTGATGCGGACACTAGCATTAAAATGCGTTAGTCGAAAGCCTGATGCGGCCCTACCCTAACCCAGCCCTGAAACTGCAAAAAGTAAAATTATAATACCAACGTTATTATAATTTAATTTTTCCTGCTCAAAGAGAGCATTTGTTAAAGTTTTCATGTTAATCGCAGCGCCCATCATGAGCTGAAATTAACATGAAAACTTGAACAAATGCACACAATCTGCAGCCCAGCTCTATTAAGAAAAGAAATGCAGCAACATAGCTGCCAAGGTTTCAAATTGATATGTGGGACGGTTTCAAACCTGCCTTAACACCGTTCACTTGGATCTGTTCATGGAAAAATGCACCGTCTTTTCACTTTTTTAAGCAAAAGTTTGGAGTGATATTTGGCGCTGCACCCACATGCGCGGTCTGGTTACTGGCGCACATAGCCTTGGTTGCAGCGCACATAGACCTTACACTGCCGCACACAGAGGAAAAATATTAGAGGGAACATTGCACACTAGTGCTTTGGAAAATCTGAGGAACAGGAGCTTTTCTCAGGAAGGTTCTACAGAATGGTGTCTTCTGATTGATTGTCTTCTAAGTTTAGTCCTTTTTTAAATATTGACTAGGATATGTTACTAAACCAAGAGGCCTAGGGCCTGCATGTTCTAGGTTTATTAGAACATTGCTTTTCTAAGATACCAGGTACTCCCATCTCTACCACGGGGAATGATTCAAGCATGTGAATCTATGAAAGATTCCAATACTGGAGAACTACATGTTCGAGGCACATGATGTGATTTGTTGTGCTCCGGTTCGGTGTCGTTCTCGAACCCCCTTCGACGCGCAATCCCTCACCACTCGACGGTATTGTCTCAATCGCGTTTCCTTTTCGACGCGTATCTTCGGGAAATATAAAATCCTAGATCTTCGACACGGGCCGTTGGGCCTATCCGCGCCGACCACGCCAGCAGTCAATGGAAAGTACTCCTTTCAAAAAATGCCCCGGGTGTGGTGCTAAGTTCCCACACACGGACTTACACGAGGTTTGTAACCTCTGCCTCTCCCCGGAGCACGAAGACAAGAACTGCGAGGCCTGCATCTTTGAGGTCGAAAAAACCATCCGTGACTGTCTGGCTCGACGTCTCGAAATGTCTCGCCGAAGCAGCTCGATTCCAGACATCTTCGGAGCAGATCCCAATCTCCAGCTGCAGCAACAAGCTGATGAAGAAGACATCTCCGTAGCCGACGACTCTGACGTCGAAGACGAGACAGTCACCCCGGCTCAGCGGTCCGTGACTACCGAAACCCCTCTCCCAACCAAAACCAAACCTAAGGCTCTGGTAACACCTTCTCCCTCGGGCTCAGGTCGACACCGGCAACACATTTCAGACGCCCCGCCCTCGAGCCCGGCTATGAAACCAAAAGAAAAGCCTTCCGGCTCGGGATCGAGCCAACCCTATTCCGGTGCCGAAAAATCACCTTCGACACCGAAGTCCAAAACCAAAGAGGTGCCACACCCTTCTTCCTCGGCATCAAAAACAGCCTCGACGTCGAAGCCCTCGGCGTCGAAACAAACAAAGGACAAGCATTCGGAGCCGAAAAAATCTTCGAAGCCGAAAAAATCTTCGGAGCCGAACAAACCTTCGGAGCCGAAAAAAGTCTTGGAGCCACAAACTCCTATACCAAAAGCTAAGGAGTCCAAGACCCCATAAAAAGCTTCAGAGACACTGTCCTAACAACATTCTGACCCTAAGTCTTCGGCACCGAAAAAGGACATTGTACCCACACAACAGCCTCTCCCAGATTTTTCGGATCCAAAGCAAAAAACTCTCCACATTGACCCGGAAACTGGCAAAGTTGTCGCCAAGCCTCCTATAAAGAGAAAATTGGACACTTCAGAAGACCCTGAAATACCCATGAAGCGCAAGGAGATAGGCACTAATACTTCTCCACCTCTCTCTCCTTCTCCAGCTGATCCAAATCTGCTAATTTCTCCAGCACACTCCCCACAACATACATTTTCACCTCAACCACAGGATGATGAAGATGATTATACTGATGAGGGTGGGGATGGAGATCCAGATAAGGATGATGACGCACATACCATCCCACACAATACAGATCCTTGGGATGATTACAACACAGATCCCGACCCACACAATGACCCGGACCTCTATCCCTCTAGGCCATCACCACTAGATGACAATATTGGGTTTGCGCAACTAATTAATAGAGCTGCTCAATACCACGGGGTACAATTACACTCTGACCCTTTAGAGGAAGACTTTCTGTTGGAAACATTTGCACCCACACAAAAGTCCACGCACAACCTGCCAATGTTAAAAGGCATGCTAAAACATGCACCAGAAGTTTTTAAGGACCCCTTTAGAGCCAGGAATCTTAACGCCAGGTTAGACAAAAAATATAAGGCAGCTCCCAATGACCCAGTGTACATTAAAGGTCCGGTCCCTTTAGATTCTCTTGTGGTGTCTAATGCACGCAAGAGGGCAAATTCACAAGGCACAGGCGACACCCCTCATCCTGATAAGGAATCCAAACTCAGACGCATCTGGAAAACGTATCGCGTCACAGGCGGCAAATCATTGGCGGATTGCCAATGCCCAAGCTTTGTTGGCCAGATATGACAGAGCTCACTATGATGAGCTTGAAAAGCTTATGCAACATCTTCCTGACCAATATAAAGACAAAGCCAATGACCTTATACAGGAGGGAAAATTGATAACAAATACATCTATCAAATGTGTGCTTGATGCGGCTGATATGGCATCTCGTGCTATTAATACCAGCGTTTTGCTACGCAGGCACGCTTGGCTCCGAATCTCCGGATTCAAGCAGGAAGTGCAGTCTGCTATTCTTAATCAGCCTTTTGACCAAGAGCATCTTTTTGGGCCCACAGTCGATACATCTTTAGAGAAGATGAAAAAGGACACGGACACTGCCAAGTCCATGGGGGCCTTGCAATTACCTTCCCCTAGAGGTTCATTTTGTTGCTCCTTTTACAGGGCTGGCTCCAAAACTATTGGCTCGGAGCATCCCTCTTCTTCCTATAAAAGCCCCAATCAAACTAATCCCTCCAGAGGATACTTTCGTGGAGGGTAAAGCGAAAAAAGAGGGACCCCCTCTGAAAAGGTAATTTGAGGTCAGGGAGAAGAGGGGAAAAGCAATAGAACAAAATAAAGAAACTCCCTTCGTGACCTATATTTCTTTCACAGATCAGAGATTACATTCAGCATGGGCTAACCAGCTATAGCATAACGACAATGTGCTTCAAAAGAGAGAGAACTTTCATAATTTAACATCTATTCATTGTTTATTTGACTTCATTTTTATATTTTACAAAAATATATATTTTTCTTCACTTTTTTTCTCCTTTTTCTTTAGTGTAAAAATATTATTTTCAACATGTACATACAAATAAACACAATACTAGTATACATAATTGAATATAATACAATCTACCATAATTGACCCCTGAGTGAAAGTTTATACAAGAAATACATACATGCTACAACACAGACATACACTCTCATACAAATTCATACAGCATTCACCAATGCAGTTATCTGGAAAGTGTGAGACAAAAGATTGCACTATCTCCACGACCAATTAGAATGGCTGCGTTCAGCAGAATCTGAACAATATTGGTCGAGGCGCGTTTCGGTGGTAAAAAAGATGGTGACGCCACCTTCCTCATGACCTTAGCCAGATGTCAGAACACAAAAACACCCAGGGGATACTAATACTCTCAATAAAAATTATATCAGCAGAGGAAGACATTGACTATAAAAGTCAGCTTTTGCAGTATTTTGTAGCTGATAAATCACGATCTAAATAACCTCGCATATGATATGCATTTAATTCAATATGCAAATATGGTGTATTTCAGCAACGATAGGTCTCCTCATAGCATAAGGTCAAACCCTAATCAAGTTCGTTCATACGATAGAATGGTGCTATGGCGTGCCGCTTCGTACAACTTCCATTCTGTATAGATAAGGAGCCACAAAGTCGTTGAGGTCGACCTCGCAGGGCGAATTTCGGGTTCCTGTGTTACTGACCGATCAACGACTTTGTGGCTCCTTATCTTGAGCCTTATTAGCACTGGCCGTGACGAATTTAGAAATACAGAATGGAAGTTGTACGAAGCGGCACGCCATAGCACCATTCTATCGTATGAACGAACTTGATTAGTGTTTGGCCTTATGCTATGAGGAGACCTATCGTCGCTGAAATACACCATATTTGCATATTGAATTAAATGTATATCATATGCGAGGTTATTTAGATCGTGATTTATCAGCTACAAAATACTGCAAAAGCTGACTTTTATAGTCAATGTCTTCCTCTGCTGATATAATTTTTTATTGAGAGTATTGTATCCCCTGGGTGTTTTTGTGTTCTGACATCTGGCTAAGGTCCTGAGGAAGGTGGTGTCACCATCTTTTTTACCACCGAAACGCGCGTCGACCAATATTGTTCAGATTCTGCTGAACGCAGCCATTCTAATTGGTCGTGGAGATAGTGCAATCTTTTGTCTCCCACTTTCCAGATAACTGCATTGGTGAATGCTGTATGAATTTGTATGAGAGTGTATGTCTGTGTTGTAGCATGTATGTATCTCTTGTATGAACTTTCACTCAGGGGTCAATTATGGTAGATTGTATTATATTCAATTATGTATACTAGTATTGTGTTTATTTGTATGTACATGTTGAAAATAATATTTTTACACTAAAGAAAAAGGAGAAAAAAAGTGAAGAAAAAAATATATTTTTGTAAAATATAAAAATGAAGTTAAATAAACAATGAATAGATGTTAAATTATGAAAGTTCTCTCTCTTTTTGAAGCACATTGTTATGCTATAGCTGGTTAGCCCATGCTGAATGTAATCTCTGATCTGTGAAAGAAATATAGGTCACGAAGGGAGTTTCTTTATATTGTTCTATTACTTTCGTGGAGGGTACAGAGGCAACAATGGTAAGGGAAGAGGTCGCGGTAACAATACCCGCAACTCCCCTACCACCAAACAGTGACTTACCTTCACTTCCCCCCGATCATCCCACTCCTGTTGGGGGACGCCTCTCACAGTTCCTACCTGTCTGGAATTCTATCACAACAGACAAGTGGGTAAGACAAATTATCCAGTATGGTTATTGCCTGGAACTCACCTCCACTCCCCCAAATATCCCTCCCAGACAACGTCCAATGTCCCCGGAACATCTGACTCTTCTGAAACAAGAGGTTCTCTCTCTATTACAAAAACATGCAATAGAACCAGTTCCCTTACCTCATCAAGGCACAGGGGTTTACTCCCTCTACTTTCTAATCCCAAAAAAGGACGGCTCTCTCAGGCCAATACTGGACCTCAGACCGTTAAACCTCTACATTCAGTCAGACCACTTCCACATGGTCACTCTCCAACAGGTGCTCCCACTGCTTCAACAAGGCGACTTTCTTTCCACTCTAGATCTAAAGGACGCCTACTTTCATATTCCCATTCACCCCACTCACAGGAAATATCTCAGGTTCGTGGTGGACGGTCAACACTACCATTTCAAAGTCCTTCCGTTCGGGGTGACTACAGCACCCAGAGTCTTCACCAAGTGCCTCGCAGTAGTGGCGGCTCACTTACGAAGACAACACATTCACGTGTTCCCTTATCTGGATGACTGGCTGGCTCATAAAAGTCACACAGCAGCTGTGTGCAACACACACACAAAACAATACAGCTGCTTCACGACTTGGGATTCACGGTAAACCTCACCAAATCCCACCTCCAACCGTCCAACACACAACAATACCTAGGAGCTACGATAAACACTTCAAAAGCTTTAGCATACCCCAACTCTCAGGATAAGCACTACGCAAGCTCTAATATCCAAATTTCAGCCTCAACACTCATTACCAGCTCGAGTGTTCATGCAGTTGACCGGGATGATGGCCTCTTGCATTCTCATTGTCCCTTATGCAAGATTCCAAATGCGTCCCTTACAGGAGTGTTTAGCACGTCAGTGGAACCAGGCTCAAGGTCAGCTAACCGATCCGGTGTTGGTGGACAGCCGCACACATCGCTCTCTGCAGTGGTGGAACACACAAAACCTTTCCAAAGGGCGGCCGTTCCTCTACCCGGTTCCACAGATAGTGCTAACAGCAGACGCTTCGCTCACCGGCTGGGGAGCTCATCTTCAAAACCATACCATTCAGGGCATACGGACCCCTCGGCAAAAACACCACCACATAAATTACCTGGAATTACTGGCAATTTTTCTGGCATTAAAATCCCTTCAACTACATCTAGTAGGCAAAGCTGTCCTGGTCCGTACAGACAACATCACAGCAATGTACTACATACAGAAACGGGGGGACATACTTTCTACAGCTTTCACACCTAGCTCAAAGCATATGGAGATGGGCCATTCCGCAAAACATATATCTCCTTGCAGAACACCTCCCAGGGGTACACAATCAGATTGCAGATCTGCTCAGTCGTCAAACACAGCAGATCCACAAATGGGAACTTCATCCTCAAGTTCTTCTTCCATTCTTTCACATGTGGGGCCACCCAGAAATGGATCTGTTCGCCACACATCAAAACGCAAAATGCCCAAGCTTCGTGTCCAGGTATCCACACCCATTGTCCAAAGGCAATGCGCTATGGATAAACTGGTCAGGCAAATTTGCTTACGCTTTTCCGCCTCTCCCACTAATTCAGTTAGTAGTTCGGAAGCTCAAACAACATTCCCTCACAATGATCCTGGTTGCTCCAACATGGGCCCGACAACCATGGTTCACAACCCTCTTGGAACTATCAGTAGTTCCTCATCAAAAGCTACGCCTCTCACCCAAGCTTCTCACTCAGAACCATGGAGAGATAAGACATCCAGATCCCAATCAACTCAACCTTGCGATCTGGCACCTGAAATCTTAGAGTTTGGCTACCTCGATCTCCCGCCAGACTGCATGAACATCATTAAAGAGGCTAGACGTCCTACCACCAGAGCATGTTACGCCGCAAAGTGGAAATGATTTGTAATTTACTGTACAAATAACAAACTCAATCCACTAGATGCTTCTATTCAAAACATTATATGCTATCTCTTCCACCTACAACAATTATTTGCAGAGTTTTATATAGCGCTGGCTAGACCCGGCGGTATTGGAGCGCTTTACATGAGGATTATCGAGTTACAAAATTCCATCAGTTCCAGGAGCATGAGTTAATAGAGCATAGATTAAACAAATACACATATCCAATGGGGTATAGGAGGAAGAGGGGAAAAGAAAAAAAGGGGAAGGAATGAAGATCGGGTCAGGAAAGACAGGCAAGGGGGAAAGTAATTCAGGGGAACCAAGAAGACAAAGTGAAAGTCAAACAAGCCGGCGGAATCGTCGGAAGGCGGGGAAGAAGGAGACACTGCAGAGAGACGAAGGAAAGTCTGCCCAATGTCCGGCTGGGTAGGTGACGGCCAAGGGGGAAATCCACAGCCCATCTCCTCTATAGCTACCTGGGTAGCTCCACCGGGCATCGGTCAAATTGCTAGGTCTCCGCGGTCGGTAGAATGTTCACAAATTCCTCGGAAGTTGCTGAGGCTGGTTTCAAATTCAATCGGGGGAGTTGGAGAATCAAAGGACCGCAGACCTTAAAGCCCCAGGTGTGTATCAAGGTTCAAGGAGGGGAACTTCGTCGGAGGGAGGGGGAAGAAGGAGACACAGGGGGAGACGAGGAGAACAGTGCCCAATGTCCGGCTGGGTAGGTGACGGCCGAGGGGGTGAGCCAGAGCCGATCTCCTCTATAGCTGTCTGGGCAGCTCCACCGGGCATCGGCCATATTGCTCAGTCTCCCCGCTCAGGATAATAATCACGGTTACTCTGAAGAATTTCGAGTTTAAACACGGGAGTTGGCGAGATGAGAACCGCAGTCAAATCAAACCCCAGGTGTATATATGGGTCCAAGAAGGTGATAGCTTCCAGGGGAATTAATGCCAAAAAGGCAATCCCTAGCCGGGGAGATTCTCGGCCGGCGCTGATCATCTGTCGGCCATCTTGAAGACATCCTGTATGAGATACATTGCAGGACAAGCTGGTACCCAGCTGAACAGTATTGGCAGATTGAGTCTCCAGCTTGGTGCCATAAGGAAGGGTTGAAATGAAGCTTCACGTCGCAGCAACCACAGACGGCTATATTGCTGATAGATTTGCCGATAGCTACATCATGGGCGCCATCTTAGGGCCAGGCCCCCTCTCTGTGGAAAATCGTCGTGCTGGTGGAATCAGATTTGTGCAAAAAAAAAAGTGTTCCTTACAGTAAGCGGATACAGTCTTACTTAAGATATTGGTTCGTGTTGCTGATCTTTACAGCACAGCTCCGCACGGAAAGATAGAGCGCTTCCCGTACACTTCAGCCGCCATCTTAGGGTCAGGCCACTTTAATTGACGATTGCAGCAAAGTTAGGAAACACTGGTCATGGCAACGAAAGTAATTATGCCTTGTCGGAAAAAAAGGTCGGTAAAATCCTTACAAAGCGGGCGCTGAGGAGGGCAATCCGGTTGTTATTCAGTACCTTCAGTGCTGGTTTTATTGATGTCTCTCGTAATCCGCCTTTTTGAATCGCCGCGTTACTTCGCCCGACGAGGATGCGGCGGTGATTCTGGCAGTATTGGCAAAGTGTCCCCCGGCTTGGTGCAGCAGGAAGGATTGAGATGTGCTCAACGTCGCAGCAAACTCAGATGGCTATATTTCCGATTGATTTTGCCGATATTAGACCATGGGCGCCATCTTAGGGCCAGGCCCCGCTGTGAGGAAGATCGCCGTGCTGGTGGAAACGATTGTGTGCAGAAACGTTCTTTATAGGCAGCGGACACAACCTTACTATTAAAACTTGCAAGAGTTGCCAGTCTTTTGGAGGGTATCTCCGTAGGGAAAGGTAAAGCACTTTCCGTACATTTCAGCCGCCATCTTAGGGTCAGGCCGCTTTAGTTACCGATCATCGCTAGGCAAAAGTCATTGAACATGGCAACAAAGGTTATTGTACCTTGTCGGAAAATGATTCAGTTCAAATCCCTACGAGGCGGGTGCTCAGGAGGGTCCACACGCTGTCTCTGCTCTCGCCACCACCTGTGCTGCCGTCGGGGGGGCTCCGCAGTGCCGGGATCGCGCTAGAGGGGTGGCTACGGTGCCATCTTGCTTCTGAGGCAGTGCGATGCCTCGGACCGCGCCACACCAATTCGGCATAAACGGCAGAGCGCCGCCACGAAAGTCAGCGCCAGGCTACCCTCTGCTTCACGCCACCTTCACAAAGCTGCACATAACGTTTTTTTGGCTCCTCCGCTCGGAGGAAACACCATCCGGCAGATCCGAGCTCCGGAGCTGTGGCGGATCACGTTCCAGCCACCATCTTGAATCTTGCAAAAATTCGGCACGCCACCACCGTCACTGACCTTCTTCTCTTGTGGAACTAGCACCTGTGCAGCTGTCTTTAGCCAGAACTACTCTTGCTTTGCGATTATTTGCTGCACTTATTGTGACAAAGAAAAAACATTACCCTACCCTTTTTCCAAGCCCAACTCTTCTTTTTAATATTTATGACTCACCACTAAGATAGGCCTTAAAAGTCCCATAGAGCAGGGTGCAAGATATGAAAAAGGATATGTTTATTTTATGTTTTCCAAGTCCTGACAGTGAAAATTCCTCATTGTCCTTTTCACTGTAGCAAGGCTGATAGTCCTAATATGAAGTTACACTTTTTTTTTTAAAGAATATTTTTATTGGTATTTATTTCACATCGAGATATACAATACCACAGGAGATATGGCACTTTGTATATTCACAAGCCTGCGGGTCAAACAGTGGTGATAGACATACAGATTAGAGCCCACTTGATTGTCATCACACAGTTCCATAGTACATGAAATTCCTAGTTACCGATCGAAGGAAGGGAGTTTCCCTGACCCCATTTGGTCTCTTATTTAGTGGTTCATGGGTATGACTCATCTGTCACCTATCCCATTTCCAACCCATAGTGTCTCATCCAAGCTCACCAAAATTTAGCGAATTTCTTGGGGCATCCTCTGGCTTTTTAGGGTACCTGTTCTGCAGCCATATACAGGTCCATGCTCGCCCTCCACTCGTCGACCGTAGCAAGGCCCGGAACACCCCACTTCTTGGCTATGTCTCTTTTACCGACTACTAGGCCCTGGTTGCATAATATGAGTTTGGGACGGGGGAGGCCTATATCCGAGGGAATTCCCTGTAGAATGTATTTGGGGTCCATAGGCCATAGCTGAAGTGTAACCTAGCATATACATCCATAAGACTACATCTCGCTGCAATAGCAGTTTATCTCCAAAACAGACAACACTTGTCTTTGTTTAGAGTACCCGCTATCAAAGCATTTATGGAAGGACTTAAAAGAATAATTCCACCCAGAGCTCCACCCTCTTCAGTATGGAATTTAAATATCGTTCTTACCAGACTCATGGGTCCCCCATTTGAACCTCTGCACAAATGCGAACTACAGTTCCTCACTTGGAAAGTAGCCTTCCTAGTCGCTATCACATCTTAGAAGAGTTGGTGAACTCCAGGCATTAACCATACAAGAACCATTTTTGCAAATCCATCATAACAAAGTGGTTCTTAGGCCTAACCCAAAAGTTTTACCTAAAGTCGTTTCTGCCTTCCATCTTAACCAGTCTGTTGAACTCCCAGTTTTTTTCCCTCAACCAGACTCAGTGGCAGAACGGGCTCTTCACACGCTAGACATTAAAAGAGCAATACTTTACTACATTGAAAGGACAAAATCCTTTAGAAAAACTAAACAACTCTTTGTGGCTTTTTCCCCACCTCATAAGGGCAATCCCATTTCAAAAGCAGGGATTGCAAGGTGGATTGTTAAATGCATCCAAATATGCTATCTTAAAGCCAAACGCACATTGACCATTCCCCCTAGAGCTCATTCCACACGCAAACTAGGGGCTTCTATGGCATTCTTAGGGAACATTCCCCTAGATGACATCTGCAAAGCAGCAACTTGGTCTACACCACACACTTTCACAAAACACTATTGTGTAGATGTGCAAGCAAAACAACAAGCTAATGTGGGCCAGGCTGTATTAAGAACACTTTTTCAAACCACTGCAACAGATACAGGTAGCCACCTCTAAAGAGGTAACTGCTATATAGTCTATGCACAAGTATACGATCTACAGCTCATATGCCTCGAACGGAAAATGCTACTTACCAGTATGCATCTGTTCTTTGCATGTAGAGCTGTAGATTTGTATACGCCCACCCGCCTCCCCGGATACCTCTATCTGTTCCAGTACTATCGTACTTAGATACATTACACATGGACATCTCTTTCTATTTCTTACTAACTCCATCATAACCCTTCATGGCAAAAACAATCTGCAGATGGAGTCGATGCCCATGCGCACTATCGTCCTAAGGAGGAGTCACCTACCTCGTGACTACAAAGACTTATTCCAAAACAAAGTGCAAACATCCGAGCCCAACACCAGATGGCGATCTAAGCACAAGTATACGAATCTACAGCTCTACATGCCAAGAACAGATGCATACTAGTAAGTAGCATTTTCCTTACAGGTAAGTAACTTATTTTCATACATACACATAGACACACACACACCCCCATATATATCAGGATTTGCAACATACATAAGATATGAAAAATGGAAAGAAAATGTTGCCTTTTGCTTTATTATTTTTCACTGCTTGGGGTTTGTGCTTGGATGCCACCCTTACACCGAGATTCTGATCATTTATAAATTTAATGGAGATATTCATGATAGAAAATGGATGCTACTGGCAGGTAACGTTTACTTTTATGCCTGTGCCCAAATGGTTTCCCATTTTTGTGATCTATTTCCTGCTTGTTACCATGCTCCTTTTTACTGCATCTGAGTCCAGTGCACTTTTCTCAAGTCCAGTGTGAGGCGGTGAACCTGCCTGTGGATGAGAGATGGTTTCACATTCTGAATGTTTGTCTACAACTACAGCTAGCTCTCAAATATTTGACTTAAAAAACACTGTGCATAAAGTTTCTGGTGCTCATCTTCATTCTAACTAAAGTGCCTCTTGCCGGCTAAATTTATTGAAGACCAGTTTAATGGATGAAGTTCATTTTGACCTGTGATTCGTGTTTGGTGAAGTGACAAGAGTAGATGTTTGCTGTATTTGCTGCATGATGTTATTGCTCAGAAGAATGAGTTCCCTCAAACAAGTATTTTCTTTTCAAATATGTGACTTAATTGTTTCTTTTTTTTTAGTGAGCCTCATGCTAGATTCTATGGCGCACAGATCGTTCTTACCTTTGAGTACCTGCACTCCCTGGACCTCATATACCGGGACCTGAAGCCAGAAAATCTGCTCATAGACCAGCAAGGGTACATCCAGGTAAAGCAAACACTTGGGATTGGGTGGGTGTGCCAATAGGGCAACAATCCGGTTTTTATATGTCACGTGAACCTACTGTTACACCAGTCAGACTACATTTGCAGTAAAATAGCAGCATCCCATCAGGGGATTGAGAAGTTAGACAACCTATTAACTGACCAGAGCTGAGGAACATGCTTATATCCAAGATAAACCAGCTGCTCGGGGAGGGTGAGAATCTACCACTTTTGCAGCGTGAATCTTTTCTGGATTCACATGCTATGCGTTATTCTGCCATCTAGTGGTTGGGTCTGGAATTCTCCAGTGTAGTAGTACTTATTCTCATTGTTTGGTTTTTTTCTGTTGTTGTTGGGCGTCTACTGTCCCACCATTTGGTGTCTAATCGAGCCTCTTCCTGACGACATACGATCTTTCCATGCGTTGTCGCCATCTTCAGATTCTTTTTTTTTCGCCGTTTGATCTAGAAGCTTTACTGAAGGCTCTCCAGTCTACAAAAAGAAGATGTTTTGAGCAAAGTTATTTTGAGAAAACACCGGAGAAGACCACTGTAAGAATTATTTGAATTTAAATATCAAGGGCGAACCGGAGAATACCCGGTTAGGGGGCTCCCTGTTCCACGTGATATGGAGAAGATACCATTCCAATTCTTCCCAAAGTGCCACCATAAATTAGCCCATAAAGACAAGCATCAGATGTGTAACCTTTGTCTTCTGCTCGACCACAAGAGCGACGACTGTGAGGACTTAAAGGCAAAAACCCTGAAGGCAAGGGACAAGCAGAGGCAGGCACACTGCGCCAAACAGGGGCAGAAGCAAACTCCATCGCTAAGAGACCTGGGTTTGTCGAGCGACTATGAGGATAACATCGCCGAAGGGGCAGAAAGAGAAGTCACGAATGCTCACTTGAGAATCATCGACATCGAGAAGGAACAGTGCAAGCACAAAGAAAAACAACCCCAGGTAACACCAAAGAAACATACAGGGGAAAGTCTAGAACATCAGACTAGAAATCACAGAAGGCTGCCTCTGCATTGAAAATCTCCCCACTGAAGGCAAGAAGAGACTGAAAGACCCCCAGCAAGGACTCCGCAGAGGGGCACCCCCGAAAAGATGACGACGTCAAAAGATGATCAAAGTCGAGAGGTTTCAATGTCGAAAAACAAACTAGGTCAGGAGGTGCTAAAAAAGGGATAAGTGATACACCGTCGAAGGAAGTCACAACGTCAAAGAAACAATCGACAGCGCCTGACGCCGAAGACTGATCTGCCAAAATCAAGCGGAAAAAGAGGTGCCTCGAGGCCGAAACGGCTGCGATTTGGCAGAATAAGGATTTCGAGGCATCCTTTCAAGAATTTCGAATCCCTGCAAAGACTTTGACTGAAAAAGACACAATCGACAAAGACGTCGAAGAACTAAAGTCCCCTATGACACTAGAGCCATAGGAGGAGGAAGAAGAACAGAAATACTTCTTCGAAGATGATCCTGATGCCATAACCATAGGTGTTTCAGGAGATGGATGGGTCAGTGTATATGGAAACTCAGTGGCAAGACATCGAAACAGGTTTCCCTGAGGAGGGGATTGACACACATCCGTCGAGGCCTTCGCCTCCGGATGATATTGCAATGTACGGACAGCTGATTAAAAGAGTGGCTCATACATTTGGAGTACAACTAGAGGAGGAGAAAAGACAATCTTGCTTCGTCCTAGAGACATTACTGCCTTCTCAAACTAGGAGCCAGTTCCTACCAATGCTCCCAAGCATTCTGGATCAAGATAGAGAAGCCTTTAAGGAACCTGCAACTGGCAGGGCAGAAACTCTGAGGGCAGAGAAAAAATACAAACACTCTTCCAAAAACCCTCTATATATAAGAGAAACAGTCTTGACTGTCTCCATCATTGCGGCTACAACCGGGAAAAGGGCTAACATACCAACAACATCCAGAACCACCACCAGATAAAGAAAGCAAAAAGATTGATATGGTGGGGAGAAAATTGGAGAGGTGCAGCAACTCAATGGCGAATAGCCAACTCAAACACTCCGCTAAACAGATTTGCATACCAACACTGGGTTGAGATGGCAGAACTAATGAAGCACCTCCCAGAATAATATTGCAAGAGGGAAAAAACATTGAAAATTCTTGCTTGAAGTTTGTATTAGATGCAGCAGACACTGCAAGTAGACAAAGGATGGCTGGAACAACGCTAAGACGTCATGCCTGGTTACGGGTGTCAGGTTTCAAGCCAGAGGCACAGGCAAATATAATCAATATGCCTTTCAGTGGAGAACAACTGTTCAGAAGCACAGTGGATGAAACGCTTCAAGAATTGAAGAAAGATAATGACTTCTCTTCCAGGGGATCCTCAACAATAGTCATAAGCACTGAATATTCCCGCCCATGTACAGGGTGTTGTAGGGATTCTGCACATATACAGAGCTATGCACAGGATAATAGGACCTCGGAATATAGTGGTGAGCCAACCATAAACCTTAGCACCTAAAACCCCAACCCGACTAGCTGTAGCGTCTCATTAGCAACAATGCCACCAATGATTAGACAACCCAGAACACGGTATCTCTCTCTCAGGACTCGCAAGAACACCCTTTCATAACTCACTCATACCTGTCCACAACGCGCGTAAGAAGAGACACTGTATAGTTTAAAATGTTTATTTCAACTAACGTCCTCTAAGACACAGTACACGTGCAAGTACTATCAGCATAATACATAATGATAAAATAAGCAGCATAGTTACAACTCCATAGAATACAAACGGGGAAAGCATTTCATAAAGCAGTGGATATAAGGCTAAATGACCTTACCACCCTCCCCGTGCTAGTAGCTAGTTTATTATAAAAATAGAAGACCTCTGGGCTTTGACTAGCGAACCCCCATACCTCAATATCTAGATGCAGTGTTTACATCATCAGATACAAACAGCTCTTCTCTCTGGAAAGGTTGTTCTCCAAGTGTGTCTAACAGTGAAAAAACCCAATATTAAAAGCACACGAATTTCTCCAAGGCAGCTGTAAATAGAGTGTTATATCTAAGTTCGAGGGACTGGCCAAATCAGCAGGAACAAGGGACGTTGTTTATCGACCTTGTACATGGTGTGCAGACAGTAGCCCAAAAGGGAACAGGAGACAAGGTGAAAGATAGAAATGCAGACAGTGCTAAGATAGCCGGGCAGAAGCAGAGGCTCGAAAAACAACGGCACAAAGGAACGTGCGCAAAAATGGCCTCATGGCAGCCAGGCCCAGGCCAACGTAGCAAGGCAGACCAGGAGGCCACAAACCACACGACACCCTCCCCTGGGCAGTCCAACGTACAAGAAGACGACAGAGTCCAAATAAACTGAGCAGAACAGAACGAATGTTGTGAGACGCGGATTTAAAAAATCAAAAACAAAAAAAATGGACACACATCCAGTGAGGCAGGTCACAGAAAGCGAAAAAACCCTCAATCCAAAAGAGTGTAAGTGCAAAAAAACGCCACACTTTCCAAGAGGACATCATTGGAATCATCGGAAAAAAGCGACGCCATCCAGTCAAGTAAATCAAAGCTGCAGTCATGATCCTCGCAAGAGGGAGCAGCAAACAGCAATGCGGGACAACTTGCGGATACTCAATATAACTCTGTTGTAGGAGATTCTGAGCAGCCGCCCAGATATCCCATTGTGCCAAAATCCCAAGTGCAGCCACACGTGCCATGTAGCCTGCAGCGGAATAGTCCAGTTCATGGGCCTCTAGGGGACCCACCAACTGAACAAAATCCGGAACAGACAAAGACGTATTGGAGAGGCAATAATCCATGGCCCACGAGAATGGACATCCGATGCAAGACATCACAGGTTGCATGCAAGTGAAATACGCAAAGCGAAAAGAAAGTGTATAGGACACACTCATTGTCGCCAACGGCAGGATGCCGAAGCCAGCGAGGAGTCGTTCACGGAGCATCTGGAGCCGACCTGGCTCGAGAAGGGCCCATGGAGGTGCAGCCATTGCGTAGGAAACAGACCAACAGCAGGACACCGGCCGCCAGGGCGAAGATCAGTGGAAAGCCACCAAAGACGCTGGAAAAGATGGAATGAATAAAAGCCGGTATTACACCAAAAATAGTTTGAAAAGAGGTCACAAGGCCAGATCCCACAACTTTAAAGAAGTGCACCAGACCTTCAGTGCGGGACGCATTAAAAACACGGTGAATCAGTTCACCGAAATGTTGTGGGAGGTTAGTGTTCAAAAGGGCCTGAATTTCACTGTGGGTACTTGCCACCTGGAGAATGAACGTCTCCCGGGCAGATGTGAGCATAACCTCCTGATACAATAATAGTGCCTTTATTCTGCTCAATTTATTGAAATCCGCCTTCAGAGTAGGAATGGAAGGCCACACAGAACTATCTATGATGTCGTGCGGGGGAGGAAAAAGCACATTTTTGCAGCAGACAACCCTGTGGGAAACAGTAACAATATATGGTATGCCGGCCAGCAGGCCACAGTAGTCTTGGTTATTTAAAAGAAAATAGCTACCATTAGCAAGCACGGTGAAAGTAGGAGAAATAGCAGGAGCTGGAATACCCTTTAACACACAAGCAAGATTCGGAGCCGAAACGTTACAAGCTCCGTGCAACTTAATGTGTTTGCAAATAAGGGAATGACCCACAGTTGAATCGCATGACTCCCCCGTGAGAAAAACCTCCCTCCCGTCTCTAAGGCATTTAAACATGAAAGGCAGGGACCAAAGTTCATGCAGGAAGGCACCTCCCAAAGGCTGGAAACGGCCTACAGGATAATGCTTCATGCACGAACTAAATTCAAACAATGAAAAAGGCAAAGCGATAACCCCGTGTACTAGCCACACAGCAGAATCCAATTCCGCAATAGAGAACAGTAAGGGCTCTATCTTTTCAGTATGTAACAGAGTGTATGCTGCATCCTTCATAGACATGAATCGCTGTTTCTCAGTCAAATTAAAAAGTGAATATAAGGCAGAGGTGTTCAAAAATTGCCAAGGAACTTTCCCCATTTTAAGTGTTTGCAAAGTCCATGCAAACTGCATTACTGAACGCAATTGATCCTGACCACGATACAACACAGAAACATCATCTTGTACAATATCAACAACAGAGGAAATAATATTCTCTAAGGTGTAAATGCGGGAAGACAGGGTATTAATACTATTGTCAACAACAGCAAGCACCTTTTCCAAATTTGCTTGATCGATTTCCCGCAGACGGGAAGCAGCTTCAATTTGCGAAAGCTTCCAGAGTTCATTATAAGTTTCATAAATGAATCTCTTAGGTCGAGGACCACGAGGCCCAAGAACAAAATCGGACAGATCAATGTTGCCTGATAGGAGCGATAAATGTTGTTTTACAGAATCTAGGGAAGAGTGCTGCAGCCACTGTTTACATAATTTACCAACAGAATATGTCGTCACAGTACGAGAGTCAGAAAACCTTGGATCAGGCCTATCCTGTTTGTAACCAGGAACTGAGTCATGAAAACGCAATTGGCAGGCATTAGATGCAATGGGCCAAGCCAACCAGGGTGACTGAACCAACGTAGAGACATTAAACGAATTGTTCAGAAACAAAACCTGCAATTCGGTATGGGACATATTAAAGTATAAGCTTTTGTTGTGAGTGGAGGACAAGACCGGAAAGGATGGGGCATTCAATTGTTTGGACGTAGCCAAGCCCCAACATGTCGTTTGATAGACGGTCTGATTTAAAAATAGAATTTGGGCTGGGATGAGGCAAGCACGGTGCAAGGCTTCTGTGCCCTGCACCTGCCATGCTTTTGTGCCCCAAATAGATTTTAAATCTATGGTGTCACGCCAGTATTCATACCCACCAACAGACAAGGCGCTTAAAAAGGAGCCTGAATATAGCAATTTTGTATGGGTTAACATTATTTTCTGTGTAGAGGAAGTGTTTAATTTAAAGAAAAAGGACCCAGGGTTCGATCTATTAAAATAAGTAAACTTATTTCTAAGAGTCTGGGAGCTACCTGGCGAAGGGGTCGGACAATGTTCCCACTGGGTGTAATTAAAAAGACCCCGAAGGGTACTGGGTTTATGGAGAAAATGGTTGCCCCAATGCTGGTAACAATATAAATCAGCATAATTTGCAGAATTCATGTACAGATCTTCAGCATGAAAAGCAGCATAATATTTCAAATCAGTAAATAATGCTTCAACCGCATGCACATCCCAATCATCAGAATGAATATTACTTTTTACGACATCACCCATTGAAACACGAAGGACATTTGGTACATTAATAATTTCGGTTGGACCATGAATTTGGAAGTTCACCGCATCCCAAACCATGCCATCAGCAACTGGAAACGCTGAAATGTTCACAAATGTGTGGTCTCGCTTCATGATGTGCGATGAAGAATGTGGAGCCAAAGTTCCAGCGACAGAGTTCACCACAGAGCGTTCTGGCAAATAGTGTCCATTAATGAGCAGAAAAAACACTGTGACAAAGCCAATAGACATGAACAAAAAAATTAGGACAAGTACCAACCAAATGTATGTCCATGGGGGGGATCAAAAAATTGTCTCTGAACCAGGATACAAAAATACTGAATTTGGATGGGACAAGTGATGGAGTGGAATCCGAGTCAAAGGAATAACGTGTTGGGCTCAGTGGCGTTGTTGGTAAATGAGCCACGGACTCGGTTGCGGGGTAGATATACTCGGGCTCCTCATTGCAGGGGGAATCCGGGTAGTCGTGCAAGTTATCAGGCAAATCTACCATCTCGATAGCAACATCAGTGACCGTTCGTGCAGGAGGGCCACGAATATTCGTCCGGTAAATGACAGGACAAGAGACCGCTGGTGTAACACTATTCAGGATCGGTCAGATGTTGTAGCTTGACATTTTCCACCGAGATGTATCTGTTCTCCTTGCGACCAGGAAGCGGTGGTAAGATGACTGTACGAGTTCCCTTCAAGCCAAGGACTGGAACCGGTGCACGATAAGAGGGGCCGAATTCTTTTTTGTTCTCCACCTTCTCTCGAACCAGATCTCCAATCTTCGGAAGCCAGCCGGCAACCGGAATCTGCATTGCAGCGTCTGTGGCTGAAGGTAAATGTGCAATCGCAAGTTTGTCTCGGGCTTCTTGTAAGTCCTGTAACATAGTAGAATGGTTATCTACATCAAAGATGGTGGATTGCGCCGCCATGTCTAGACCATCAAGGTCAGGCACAAACATTCTTATGCCAAAGAGCATTTCGTATGGGGTCCGCCCACCCAGAGGTCTTCTCGGGAGATTATTAAGTGCACGTTGTACCGTATACAAGTGGGCCAGCCAGTTCCTGCCAGTACCTAAGACTCTAGCTGTCAAGGATTGCTTTAAGTCACGGTTCATTCGTTCAACAATCGAATTGCCCTCAGGCTGATACGGTGACGAAAATTTCACCCGCACCCCCAGTGAACCCATTGCGTCCTTGTAAGCCTTAGAGGCAAACGCTGGACCTTGGTCAGAATGGAAGGTGCCACAGGCGAAAATTCCCACAAAGACACGCAAATCCCTTATGACATTTCGAGCGTCAGCACTCCGTTGTGGCCAGACCCAGATTAAACGTGTGCACGAATCCACTGCAACTAAGATATATTTATATGCAGTGTCTGAAGAAAAGGGACCGCAGTGATCCAGGTAAACACACCCAAAAGGTCTGTTAGAAATGCAGAGCGGTGTCTGTGGTGGCCGTGTAACCGTGGAAGGCTTAATCTGCTGACAAACGTCACAAGAAAGCACATATGTACGGGTTTGTTTATATAAACCACGCCACCAGTAACGCTGCTGCAAGATGGAAACTGTCGCAGACACCCCAGCATGAGCTGAAGCCATTCCTTCGTGTGCTGCAGTAATCAAGGAAAGCCTGCGGTCCGCGTTGGGAATCAGCCGATCACCAACGTCTGGAATTCTTACATAAGGAGCCTGTTCGGGACCTAATTGATAACAGTATTTGGAAGGGAATCCCCGTGGGTAATTAGCACCTTCCTTTGTTGCAGCAATAGCTGCTAGAATATCGGAATTGATTTCAGACATGGATCAGGTAACTGCTGCGACTGAGCACGTGACTACTGCTGACTTGGCAGCTTCATCTGCCAAGCCGTTACCGACAGCGTGTGCGCCCACACGCTGGTGGCCAAGGGTGTGTACCACCTGTGTGAGAGGCAAACGTTGTTGTAAATCTGCCACTCGAACCCAAAGCATTTTATGCTTAATTGTGCTGCCTTTTGCGTCTCTATAGTCATTTTGTGACCAAAAGAAGAGATTGTCATTGTAAGACTGAACACAGTAGTAGGAATCGCATACAATAAGAGTGGTCACATCCGGATTAGCGAACTCCAGTGCTAGCACCAATGCGCGCAGCTCGGCCAATTGTGCAGTACTGTCTCCCAGTGCTTGAGTATGCACCACAGTTGATTTAAATTTTCCGTTCACAAAGGAACCTGCAACAATAGCACATGCGGCTGAATAAGCATGCTTGGAACCCGTGGCCGGTTGTGCCGAACCATCGGTATAAATAATACTTTCGTATTCCTCAAGCGGTAGCAACGACAGAGGAGGAGGATGAACGAATTCATACTGTAAAAACTCCTGAGTCTGAAGAGAAGAATCAAAGATAAAAGTGACATCTGGAGACGTCAAAGATGTTGCCCATTGAATCCAACGGGGGTGCAAAGCTTTAGAGTTCGGAACACTTGCTTTCGTCACTGCCTCTAGGGCAGGATAGGGTGTTACCACCAAAATGCGTTTTCCCTGTTCCAGTGCGCGTTCCTTCAGAATCGCTATTTGCACTGCAGTTAGAACTTTCTCCACAGAGGAAAAGCGCATTTCTGCTGAAGTGTATAGATGTGACTTGTATGCAATCGGTACTGTCACCTTCGTTAAAGGTCAAGTATGTGAAACCCACTGCCCCTGGAATGATTCTAATCACCAGGTTGGTGTGGTTGTCACGAGTCAACAAGTATTTAGACTCAAGTAAGTCTGTATGCAAAGACTGCAGAATGGAAGAATGCTCCGGAAGCCAGCAGGACTTCGAAAAGTTAGGTTGTATCAAGGCATACAGTGGCTTGATACGCTGGGCATATTCAGGAATGTAAGTACGCCCGAAGTTCAGAAAACCCAGCAAAGACCGAAGTTTCTTCAGAGTAGTAGGAGGGCACAGAAGTGCACATTTCTCCAGAAAATGGGGGGCTAAGCCCTTACCTTCATTGTTGAGCTCATAACCCAAAAACAAAACAGTAAATTCAGCAATGTGAGATTTGGCAAAGTTAAACTTGTAACCTAGAATCGCAAATTCTAGAATAATGCGGTCCACTCGGGGAAAGATGCGGGAATAATTCGTCGTCAGTCAGATAGATATCATCGACGTACGAACATGCATCTGGGTCTATGCCGTCTAACAAAGAGACAACACGAGCAGCGAATACGCCCGGACTGTTTTTGTAGCCCATAGGTAAACGCCTGAATTTGAATAATTTACCACCGGAGGTAAAAGCGCTCCATTGGCTACTCTCCGGGGCCAAGTTGTGCGTGTAGAATCCATTGGATAGGTCCAGTGTCGTTTTATATTTTTTACGAACAAGACTGTCTACTAGCGCAGAACTATGTGTGTTTTGCACCGCAAAGGTCCGACAATGAGAGTTCAAATGCCGGTAATCCAAAACTAAGCGGTACGATCCATCGGGTTTAGAAACCGCGAAAAGGGGATTATTCATCGGTGACTCGCATGTTTCAATCACTCCCTGATATTCCAACTGGGTCAGAATTTCGGAAACGGGACCTTTAGCTTCCCGTTTGATGGGATATTGGGGTTGTGGCTGTGGTAGAGACCGCAGAGGTATTTCATGGGGTGGTGATTCTTCATCCCAGCCCACATGGTTGCGGTATAACGCTGGATCCAGGGACACAGCCCATTCAGCTGCAAGAGCCTCTGCTTTGACTTTTGGGACGTGTCGAGAAAAGCTCGGAAGGATTACCTCCTCCCCTTTACGCGCAGCAAGTACGAATGGGGGCGGCCAATCCGCCTCCGCTAACAAAATGTCATATGAAGAGGTCAGATTTTCCCAAAAAATCCCTTTTATAACACGCTGTATATCACCTTCGATTTGAATTACAATATTATATAGTCTGTCAGGGGGAGCCACTCTGGTGTCTGCTGTCTCGACAGTAATGAATGTTTCAGTTGCTGTCGCCTCCACATGAGGACGTAGCGCCTCCCGCACTATGGTAACTTCCGCGGCGCTGTCTAGGAGGGTCACTGCCCACGTCCAATCCAGGAGTCTCGTTCTCACCGTCTGTGGCATATCTCGCTGTTACAGCGGCAACTTTTTTCTACTGAAATTGTGGGCGAGAACGTTGAAAATTGTCTGGTTTCCCTCTGACTTGTTGTCGAGGTTGGTCTCGTCCCTGTGGATCCTCTCGACCCCTTCCTCTATCCTGGCGATCTCCTCCACCAGCCTGCGAAGATGTTGGTGCCTGTGAAGAACGAGGAGAACGCGAATCAGGGACTTGAAATCTCTCTGGAGATTTAATTCTCGCCCTATCACGCAAATCATAAGTGCGTTCAGAAGAGACGGAAACCGGGGATGCACCTCGCGACCCCGGCTTCTTCTGTTGCTTACCCTGTTTTTTCAACCTCCAGCTCTTTTTAGTAAAAACTGGTTTCTCATCTTTCTCAGACTGAGTTTTTGGTTGTTGTTGCGATTGTGTTTGCGTTTTAGCAAAAGGCTTAACTCCCAGGCTATTGCGACCAATGGTTTTGTAAGCCTGAGCAATAATTTTCGGTAATTCGCGAGGCCTGTCCAATTCTGGGACCAAAGCATTAGCTACTTGAAAGTTCACTGCATCGCCCTTGACATTCGCAAGGATCAACTCAGCTACTACGTCGAACACTCCCACCAGTCTCATCCCTAATTCCACAGCCGCTTCAGGGCCATGTTCATCCTGTACTCGTTTAATCACAGAGGGAAGAACTGTCATGAAAGGAGTGCCGAAACACTTCGCATATACTGCTGCGAATACCCTACCCCAGTTGTTGCATGCTGCCAACTCGGGTACTAAGTGTTTTGGCAAACTAATCGTCAAAATCCTATGTTTTTCCACGGGAGATGTATTTGGAAAAACTGCCTCCAGCTGGTCAAATTTTTCTGCAAGCCAATAAGGAAAATCATCCTTATTCTGTGGGCGCTTGCCCATCACCGAATTCACCATGACAGGACTTATGGTTACACCGCCTGCACCAGCTGGATGGGCCGCAACACAGGCGGGGCTCCCTGGATGTTGCCTGTAACATATTGTACTAAAGCTCTATGTACTCGTATCAAAGACCAATGCATATGTCGCAGTTCAGCGACTGTCACCGTCATATAACGCGGATGTGGTGTATACCCGGCCAAGACTGGCCAAGTGGCCCCATCAATTGATAATGGGCCTAAAAGGAACCGCGGTAACCGGTTGGGGGAGGGCGCCATCAAACCAAACACGGTGTTGCCAAGCCATGAGCGGTACTTCAAGATTCATATACGGTCTATAGTGATTAGGAATATCGGTGGCTTCATATTCATGGAACAAATTATCAGTCCCATCCACCGCCGGAAAGGTGACCCAAGAGTAAAACACCTCAAAGTGGTAAGCTGGATCTGCTTGTACCACAAAGATCAAATCGACACCCGCGTCAGGCACTCCATACACTGTTAAGTGAGCCCGGAGCGCTGCGCGGCTATGTGCCGCAATTTGCGTAGCCATTTCAGGCTAAAAGTGCACGACAACCTAATGTGTGGCAGCACAATAGAGGGTATTGTTTAAGAAACCTTTTAACAACTTCAAGCTTGAAAGAACCTATAAAAACGTCAATATAGGAGGTATCACCGACACACGCTTCCGGAAGCGCCTGTGAAGGGAGTTGTGGACAAGCACAAATATTACTCAAGCGTCTCGCAGATAAGCGGCCCCACGTTGGGCGCCATGTTGTAGGGATTCTGCACATATACAGAGCTATGCACAGGATAATAGGACCTCGGAATATAGTGGTGAGCCAACCATAAACCTTAGCACCTAAAACCCCAACCCGACTAGCTGTAGCGTCTCATTAGCAACAATGCCACCAATGATTAGACAACCCAGAACACGGTATCTCTCTCTCAGGACTCGCAGTAGCAAGAACACCCTTTCATAACTCACTCATACCTGTCCACAACTCGCGTAAGAAGAGACACTGTATAGTTTAAAATGTTTTTTTCAACTAACGTGCTCTAAGATGCAGTACACGTGCAAGTACTATCAGCATAATACATAATGATAAAATAAGCAGCATAGTTACAACTCCATAGAATACAAACGGGGAAAGCATTTCATAAAGCAGTGAATATAAGGCTAAATGACCTTACCACCCTCCCCGTGCTATTAGCTAGTTTATTATAAAAATAGAAGACCTCTGGGCTTTGACTAGCGAACCCCCATACCTCAATATCTAGATGCAGTGTTTACATCATCAGATACAAACAGCTCTTCTCTCTGGAAAGGTTGTTCTCCAAGTGTGTCTAACAGTAAAAAAACACAATATTAAAAGCACACGAATTTCTCCAAGGCAGCTGTAAATAGAGTGTTATGTCTAAGTTCGAGGGACTGGCCAAATCAGCAGGAACAAGGGACGTTGTTTATCGACCTTGTACATGGTGTGCAGACAGTAGCCCAAAAGGGTACAGGAGACAAGGTGAAAGATAGAAATGCAGACAGTGCTAAGATAGCCGGACAGAAGCAGAGGCTCGAAAAACAACGGCACAAAGGAACGTGCGCAAGAAGGGCCTCATGGCAGCCAGGCCCAGGCCAACGTAGCAAGGCAGACCAGGAGGCCACAAACCACACGACAGGGGACCCAGGAAATAATAAAAAATATATATGAGAAACATATATATATATATATATATACAGCTCTATATATATACATATATCATTTTTTCTCATACCAATGCACCCACCATATAGGAGGCTAAACAATGCAATAATAAATAACTGCTTTTATAAACATATAATGAATACATAGAGTACAGGAGGGCAAGTATCACTTGAACTCTTTTTAATGAGTAAAACTCATGAAAGCTGCAAAAGAGCAGGCATTGTTAGCCTACAGGCTGCATTGTAAACCAATAGCATAGAAAATGAAAGCAATTGTACAGAAAACTGGCACAGTGCCTTTAAGGCAGCCATGACCCCTAGCTTCCCATCATGCCTCAGGGATGACAGTTAGGTCAGTTGTTCTTTCCGGCTCCTTCAGTCAGGACCCTGGATTTCACAGCTCTGTCTTTTTTTTACTTTTTTGTCAAATTATTCTAAATTTATTGTGGTTTTCTACCTTTCATTCAGCGTCTTTTTGACTTTAGAGTAAGGTGTAACCAGTTTTTTGGCAGAAAGTGATTTATTTTCAGAATGCCTTCACTTTTTGATCCTTGCCCTTCCTGTGGCAAGAAGGAGGCCAGATCTGACACACATTATGTGTGTATCCTCTGTCTCCCTGACTCTCACACTCCAGAGACCTGTCAACATTGTAAAAAGCTTTCCAGGAGAACTCTCAAGGAAAGAGAGGGAATTTGTTTATATTATCTCTCTGAAAGAGGTAGGTCTCCTGTGAGACAGACGAAGAGGAGAACACGATCGACGTCGAGAAGCAGGATACCGATCTGTTCACCGTCTGGATCGGCGTCGAACTTACCAGCGGCGAAGAAGCAGATGTCGTCGTCGAAGTCTTCGGCGGTGCGCACGCATCATTCAACTCCAAGACCGAAGACGGCAGCTTCAACGTCGAGTCAGGTAAAAGACCCTCCGTTGACGTCAACCAGGCGACGGTCAATGTCGAGGAGCAGGTCTCAGTCAGCATTGGCTAAACGTTCGACGTCGAGACAGGACATTCCGTCGCCGCACATCCTTGAGCGGTCGACGTCGCGGCACAGGTCTCCGTCAAGATCTTTACATAGATCTTCGACGTCGAGGCATAAGACTCTGTCGCCGACGTCGAAGCAGAGGACTCTGTCGGCTTCCTCCCAGGGAAGGTCGACGTCGAGACACCAGACTTCGGCGCAGAGGCGTTCAACGTCGAGACAAAGGTCTCCGTCGACGTCAGCACAGAGAAGGTCGATGTCGACGGCATCACGAAGACTGTCGCCGTCGAGGCAGAGGTCTCCGTCGACGTCGAGGCTCCGATATTCGATGTCGAGACAAGGGACTCCGTCGGCGTCAAACCTCAGATGTTCGACGTCTAAGCACAAATCTGCTCCCAGGGAAAGATAGACGTCGGAATCGAGCAGGCTCAGGTTCAGTGAGTTTTTCTCCGTCGCCATCACCGACGTCGAGGGCAGAATCTCACCACACGTTATCAAGACGTTCTTCTATGTCTTCCTCAAGGTCACCGGTGGTCATTTCGACGTCAAATAGCCCGGCGTCTTCACCTCTGCCACCCAGTCCTGCTGAGGATCCTGCAAGAACGGAGAAACCGAAATCTCCATCTGCACATCGCCCACGTTCACCTGAGGCTCCTGTGCGGGAAGAGAGGTGAAAATCCCCATCTGTACACCTCTCGCCTAGATGGTTGTTACCTCTACATCACTGGCGGAAAGCTGATGCTGCACAATCAGGAGGTGTTCAGGACTATTCCAGCCCTCTGCACAGATCTCCCCTAACAGATCTTTCTCCGACTACTCCATCGAGGGGTAGAGTTCGCACGCATACTCCTTCTCCCTCTTCAAGAAGGAGGTCCAGATCTCGAGGAAAAAGGAGAAGACACAGGTCTCCAACACGTTCACCCTCTTCCACCCACTCCTAGAAGAGGGACTACTCCCCGACTCGGAAAGACAGCCCACCATCGAGGATCTCTCCGGTGGATGACGTCGTGACTTTCCATGATGTTCTGTCTAGAGGGGCAAGCAAATTAAACATCGCCATGCCCACTCAGCAGAGCTCATCAGTCATCTTCGAGACTTTGCATCAGAGATCATCAGCCAGGCCATTGCAACCTTTGGGTGCCGGGTCTACTCCAACCTGTGATGGACATCTTTCTTACACCGGCGACTCTCAAGACCGCGACAGCGAGAATCTTGAAGAAATACAGGCCCCCTGAAGAAGACCCTTTGTTTCTCAGATCTGATCCTCCACCAGATTCTGTTATCGCTGCGGCTAAGAAAACGCATGCAGTAGCCTCCTCATCTACAGTTCCACCAGATAAGGAGAGCAAAGCACAGGATGCGTGGGGGAGAAAGGTCTGTGGCACGTCAGCCTCCATGATGAAGGTTTCCAGCGCTTCGGCTCTGTTGGGGCGCTATGACAGATCCTTGTGGAACTCCCTCCAAAGGTTCACAGAAAAGCTGCCAAGGGAAGACCGAAGAGATTTCGAGGAAATCTTACAAGAAGGCTGCTTAGTAGCAAACCAAGTGATCAGCGCCGCAGCTGATGGGGCGACGCTATCTGCACACTCATATGCACATGGAATCAGCGCCAGAAGATCATCCTGGCTCCGTCTTACTGCGCTTAAACTGGAAGCGCAGTCTCGAATCCTCAATCTCCCTTTTTCAAGCTCATCTTTGTTTGGCACCGACACTGATGAGAAGATGGCGAGGATGAAATCGGAACTTGATACTCTGAAGGCGGTTGGACTTGAGAAAAAGAAAGAGTTCTGACGCCGTTACAGGCCCTATGATCGGCGGCCCTTCCATCAGAGGGTTCAAACCCCTCACTGGCAGAGGCAACAACAGCAGCAGGGTCAATCGAAATCCCATTACCAGGGCCGTCGTACCCCCAGAGGAAGAGGAACCCATCGTCAGTCTACTACCTCGGCAAAAACACCAGCTAAACAATGAGTGTCCACATCCCCCATCGCCGTTTCCCACTCCAGTGGGGGGAAGTATTGCCAATCATCTAGAAGAGTGGCGTGGTATCACAAAAGACCAATGGGTGTTAGCTATGCTGCAGAATGGGTACACTCTACGTTTTCAGCATCGACCTCCCTCAATCCCGCCAGTGAAAACAACATCCCACCAGATGAAAATACTGCAGCGGGAAGTATCTATCCTTCTGCGAAAGTCAGCCATCGAGAAGGTTCCTCTGAAAAGCAAGCAGATTTTAAGCACCAACTTCCCGTCGGTCCGTCAGATTGCATCTCTACTAGGATCGATGGCATCCTGCATTTTTCTCGTCCCCAATGCCCGACTGAGAATGCGTCCTTTACAGCAGGACCTGGAGGACAAATGGGATCTAAGAACGGCTCGGTGGGACGACAGGATACAACTGTCAGAAGCAGCCAGAGCATCAATCCCATGGTGGATGCAGCAGGAGAATCTACTGGTAGGGATTCAGTTTCATCAGGCACCTCCCTCCCAATCATTGATTTCCCTTCAGGGTTGGGAGCTCACATGGGGTCCCTCCAGACTCAAGGTCGATGGTCACCAAAAGAGCAGTTGTACCACATCAATATGCTGGAGTTGAGGGCTGTTCATCTGGCTCTCAAGGCTTTCCTCCCTTCGATTCAGACCAATTCCATTCTAGTACAGACGGACAATACGACCACCATGTACTACCTGAACAAACGGAGGAACTCGATTGAGGACTCTATCACTGGAAGCTCAGGCCCTCTGGCATTGGCTCTTAGCGAGAAATCTATCGATAACTGCAATACACCTACCGGGAGAGCAGAATTCACAAGCAGACGCTCTCAGTCGGCACTTCGAGGACCAGCAGGACTGGGTTCTAAACAACGAAGTCGTCGAAGACATTTTCCAAGAATGGGGTCGTCCAAGCATCGATCTGTTCGCGGACGACACAAACAAAAAATGCCGAGACTTCGCCTCAAGGTACTACCGACCAGGGTCGAAAGGGAATGCCCTTTTGATCAGCTGGTCAGGGGCATTTGTGTATGCCTTTCCACCTCTTCCACTCATACCGAAGGTGGTGACCAAACTCTCGCACTCAGACACGAGGATGTTCCTGATTGCTCCGGACTGGCCCAGACAATGGTGGTACCCGGACCTTCTGCACCTGTCAGAATGCCCACACAGGAGGCTGCCGTGCAGACCAGACCTGCTGTCCAAGATGAACGGGAGCATTCATCACCCCAACCTTCCCTCTCTGAACTTGGCAGCATGGCTCCTGAGGTCCTCCAGTATGGTAATTTAAGACTGCCTCAAGACTGCATGACCATCTTGAAAGAAGCTAGAAGACCCTCCACAAGGCACTCCTATGCTTGTAAATGAAATCGTTTTTACTTATGGTGTGTGCAAAATGATTGTAATCCTACCAAAGGGCAGGAGGAAGTGATTTTACCATACCTGCTTCACTTAGCTAAGGCAGGCCTAAAATTCTCTTCCATAAAGGTGCACCTAGCTGCCATTACGGCATATAGGCGCCCCCCTTCTCAACCGTCCTTTTTTCAACTACAGGTAGTAAAGGACTTCTTACAAGGTCTGAAGAAGGTCTACCCTCCTGTTCGGCCTCCTTCACCCCCCTGGGAGCTGAACTTGGTTCTTGCAAAACTGATGAGTCCCCCATTTGAGCCTATCCACAAAGCAACCCTACAACATCTTACGTGGAAGGTAGCTTTCTTAGTGGCGATTACCTCAGCTCGCAGGGTGAGCAAAATTCAAGCTCTCTGCTCAAAAGAGCCATACACGGTGTTCCATCTCAATAGAGTTGTGTTAAGAACCCACCCCTCCTTCCTTCCAAAGGTGGTGTCAGATTTCCATGTCAACCAAACCATTTCACTACCGACCTTTTTTCCTAATCCCTCTACCCCAGCTGAGAGGTTTCTTCACTCAGACCTGAAAAGGGTTTTGAAGTTCTACTTGGACAGGTCTAAATCAATCAGAAAATCTGATCAACTATTCATTAATTATGGCTCGATCAGAACAGGTTGTCCAGCCTCCAAACGTTCCATCTCAAGGTGGATAGTTTCATGTATCAAATTGGCTGATCAGTTAGCACAAAAGCCACTCTGGTCTACACCCAAGGCTCATTCCACTAGAGGAAAAGCGGCTACAACTGCTTTCCTTCATAATGTACCGATTTCTGAGATCTGTAAAGCAGCTACTTGGAGATCTATACATACATTTACAAGACACTATTGTCTTGATTCAGATACCAGAGCAGACACCCAAGTAGGCCAGGCCTCCTTGAGGAATCTGTTTCAACACTGATAAATTATGGTTGTTTGTTGGGTCATTCCTTCTCATTTGCCCGCAGGCGGAGGATGGGCTTGCTATTCTATTCAGTGCTTATGACTATTGATGAGGATCCCCTGGAAGAGAAGGATAAGTTACTTACCTGTAATCCTAGTTCTCTTCCAGGGGTATCCTCATCAAAGTCATAAGCAACCCACCCGCCTCCCCAGGCAAATGAGACTGTTGTATTGTTAAGATGTATCTTTGTGCCCTGACCTTCGGCTCTCCGCAAAGAACAACTGACCTAACTGTCACCCCTGAGGCATGATGGGAAGCTAGGGGTCATGGCTGCCTTAAAGGCACGGTGCCAGTTTTTTGTACACTGCTTTCATTTTCTATGCTATTGGTTTACAATGCAGCCTGTAGGCTAACAATGCCTGCTCTTTTGCAGCTTTCATGAGTTTTACTCATTAAAAAGAGTTCAAGTGATACTTGCCCTCCTGTGGTCTATGTATTCATTATGTTTACAAAAGCAGTTATTTATTATTGCATTGTTTAGCCTCCTATATGGTGGGTGCATTGGTATGAGAAAAAATGATGTATGTATATATATAGAGCTGTATATATGTTTTTCATATATATTTTTTATTATTTCCGGGGTCCCCGCACATTGGCGGGAATATTCAGTGCTTATGACTTTGATGAGGATACCCCTGGAAGAGAACTAGGATTACAGGTAGGTAACTTATCCTTCAAAGTCAATGTGAGCCCTGCAATTCAGGGGAAACATACGGGGAGGATCAACACTGGTCCAAAAAGCGGCAGGCATTGGAAGTTTCTCAAGCACAACTTCGCATCAGGGGTTTCAGTGCACAAGCCAAACACACTCATCTTCACAATAATGGCATTATCAAACACCAAGACGACAGCCCTTTCAGGGGTGAGCACAAGGAAGAGCACAGCTACACAGAGGAGGCGCTGCATCCTCTAGCAAGTGACTCACTACATCGTCAACCTCTCTCTCACGCAACACCTGTGGCGTGAAGGATAAATAACTTCCTTCAGAAGTGGAGGAAAGTGACCTGAGACAAATGGATATTAAATGTCATAAAATGTGGATACTGCATAGAACTGATAGACACCACCAGCAAATAGACCTAAGAAAGTGGTCCATACAGAAGAAGAAACGTTCCATCTACTGAAAGAGGTAGAGGAATTGCTGGGGAAAAAAGGCAGTAGAAAGAGTAACCAAAAAGATCAATAAGGGAAATTACTCAACATATTTCCAAATTCCAAAGAAGGATGGAACCCTACGTTCTATACTGGACCTCTGTTTTATAAACAAGTTCACAAAGACACAAAAATTAAAAATGACAACACTTCAGAATGTCATACCTCAGCTACAACAAGGAGATTATATGGCAGCTATAGATCTCAAAGATGCTCACTTACACATCCCATTGAATCACAGACACTAAAGATATTTGCGTTTTGTGGTGAACAAAACACATTATCAATTCAAAGTGATGGCCTTCAGAATAAAATCTGCACCAGGGGTGTTTACAAAGTTCCTAGCAGCATTGACAGCACACTTAAGAAGGCAAGCGGTACATATCTATCCTTATTTAGACGACTGGCTGGTGAAGGCAAACTTGCTAAATAAATGCAAGAGAGATGTACAAAAGGTAATATCAACACTTTTCAGTCTGGGATTTTCAATTAACAGTCATTGCCAAAACCAGAACAAAAAAAAATCTTTTTGGGAGCAAGAACCAACTCATCAGAAGCAAAGGCTTATCTTTGGGGAATGTTCAACACTCCGTCCATCATCCCCTTTGGTTTTGCTATGTTCGCCCTAAGTTGGCAGGGTATGCCCAGACGTGGGTCCCTTGCTCACTTTGCCACTGGATTCAAGCTAGCCTGGCTGATGACGGCTGTTAGCCAGAAACCGGTCCCAGGATGCTTGTTTCCGGTCCAGGGAAGACATGGCTTGGCAGTTCGGGCTGGACTGTTCCCATGAGGCACAGGGTCAGACTGATTTGCATATGGCATATGGCCATGTCTGAACTGGGGTGGCGGAGTGAGCTAAAGAATGATGATGGATTAAACCCAGATCAGTTGACTGGGGGTGAGTGCTTGCAATGTTCAACACTCCGTCCATCATCCCCTTTGGTTTTGCTAATGGATCGATACACCTTGCCAGATACATGATGGGACACACAACGCAGGAATTGGGTCACATGAGCGGATAACGTCACACGGAACAGGTCAGGCAGATGCGGGGAAGCCAAGGGGGGGACACCAAGGGGTTAGCAGCCTAAAACTGATGTCATGGAATGTTAATGGCCTAGGGAGTCGCATCAAACGAAGCATTGTACTTCAATATTTACATAGACACTCACCGGGTATTGTATTACTGCAGGAAACACACCTTAAAGGCCACAGATATCGAGCGCTAGATAGATACGGATACAGGCTAGTTGCCCATGCTAATTATACGACCGGATCACGAGGAGTGGGAATCCTGGTTAAAACAGGTCTCCCCTTAGTGATTGGAAAGATTTGGCACGATCCCCTGGGGAGGTTTGTGGCCCTTACAGGGAAATGGGAAGGGCGGGCGGTTAATATTGTCTCAAGTTATCTTCCGCCGGCGGTGCGATCCGAGGCGTTTACGGCGCTGGGGACCTTGCTAGTCGACCTTCCGCAAGGGACTACTAGTGCTGGGCGGTGACATGAACTCTACCATCGACCCGGGGCTCGATAGGGAAACCACTTCAATCAGAGAGAGAGGGGTAGAGCCACTCAGCGCGTTTGTTGAGGCGGTGGGTCTGACAGACCTTTGGCGATTGCACAATCCAAACACTCGCCAGTACACCTTCTACTCAGCTGCCCACGGTAGTTACTCACGACTCGACCACATACTGACACATAGAGGTGGGGAGGCATGGTTTTCTAACGCAAGAATTGGTCCGCGAGGTATTTCGGATCACTCTCCGGTGGAGGTAATGGTGAGGGGGCCGGTCCGAACGCATACTCTGCCACCCAGGCTGAATGCATGGTTCTTTAAGAATAAAGATAACGCCCAAAAAGTTCGGGAACAGGCGCAACTCTACTTCCAAGAAAACGAGGGGACGGTTGAGGAGGCCTGTACTTTGTGGGAGGCGTTCAAAACAGTTATGCGGGGATATGTTCAGGCCTGCATAGGAGGGGATAATAAAGAAGAAAGATTGCAGTGGGACAAACTGGAGGCAACAATACTGGACATGGAGGCATGCTATGTAGAGGGTGGGAGAGCCGATAAGGAATTGGCGCACCAGTTAGATCTTAAGAGGCAGGAACTGCAAGACCTGGCAAATAATGCAGCAAGAGCGGCTGCGCTGACGACGCAGAGGAGAGTATACGACCTAGGGGACAAAGCCAACAAAATGATGGCATGGTTGGAAAAAAGGGACAGGGAAAGGAGCTGGGTGGCAGAAATACGGGACAAAAGCGGGCGGGTGTACTCTCCTGGAGAAGACATGGCGCGGGCCTTTGCAGAATATTATGAAGAAGTATACGAGTCCAACCCAGTTAGGTCGGCCACAGACTGCAGCGAACGGCTGGAGGAAATGAGACTACCAGTGCTGTCAGAGGAAGACAGGGAGAGTATTGAGAAAGACATAACGACTGAGGAAATAGTGGGCGCCATACAGGATTTGCAGGCAGGGAAGGCACCGGGACCAAATGGTTTACCAGTGGAGCTCTTCAAATGCACGGCAAATACAGTGGCCCCATATCTCTTGGGTATGTTCCATGAAGCAAGGGAGCGGGGATGCTTACCAGTCGATCAGCGGACGGCAACCATTGTTCTAATCCCCAAGCCGGGTGACCAGTGTAGTTCGTATCGACCAATATCCCTGCTAAATATGGAAGTCAAAATACTGGCCAAAGTCTTGGTGAACCGACTCCTGGCACCAATCACGACCCTAATACACCCGGATCAATCGGGCTTTATGCCCCGCCGAAGCACTAGGCTTAACCTCCGCCGGCTATATGGGGTGATGCACCTGGTAAAGACCAATCCTGGAGTGGAGGCAGCGCTCCTATCCCTCGACGCCCGCATGGCGTTTGACAGCACTATCTGTTTGAGGTCCTGAAGCGGTTTGGTTTCGGCCCACAATTCCAGTCATGGATTAAGTTGCTCTATACACATCCACTGGCTAGGGTTCGAGTAAATGGTCAGTGTCCCGCTCTTTTGCTCTCCATAAGGGTACAAGACAGGGGTGCCCTCTTTCACCGATACTATTCGCATTGGCACTCGAGCCGCTAGCGGCATGGATGAGGGGGGACCCGGTGATTTCGGGCATCTCTGGGGGAGGGAAATGGGAGGAGAGGATTTCGCTATACGCGGACAATGTCCTCCTGTATGCGACAAGACCGCCGTTTGCAATAAACTGGCTGCTGCAGATTTTTACACTTTTTGAAGGGTATTCAGGATACCAGATTAACTGGGATAAGTCACTCTTATACATGCTGTCCACCGGACCACCTCCACTGCTTGGCGCAGGAACTAAGTTGCAGGTTAAGGACAGTTTTAAATATCTGGGTATACAGATAGCCAAAACAGATGCGGGATTCCTGGCGGGCAATCTACAACCCCAACTGGAACGCTTAAAGAGAGATGTCGCCCACTGGAGGACGCTGCCAATATCCCTTATGGGTAGAGCAGTTCTCTTTAAAATGATGTCGTTATCACGAATATTATATGTCCTACAAAACACCCCTTGTCCAGTACCAGACAAATTCTTTAAGGAGGTGGATAGTGAACTAAGAACTTTATTGTTGGATGGTGGGGGCGCACGGATTGCATTGGCCAAATTACAAAAGGGAATATACAAAGGTGGTTTGGCCATCCCGGACCTCCAAAAGTACTACTGGGCTTCACACCTAATGGTAATTAATGACTGGGTATTCACGGACCGAGGCGATCCGGCTTACAGGGTGGACCACTGGGCAATGGGGGCCGGGGGATATCTAAGTGCACTGTATGGTCGAGGGACGGGAAAAAACATGCCGCCGCATACACGGATAGTGGTGGATGTGTGGGCGAGAGCCAATCGATTTCTGGGCTGGGCAAATAGACTGACAGAACAGACCCCTCTATGGACCAGTGCTATGCTTCAGGAAGTGGGCAGATTACAGGGTTTCGGTAAATGGAAATTGATAGATATAGTGCGCCTCGGAGATGTGTGGAAGAGACAGACCATGCTCCCGTTCCCTGAACTACAAAAAGAATATCAATTGGCGGATACGGAACACTATAGGTATTTGCAGATAAAACATGCGTTGGGTAGGCATCTCAAGGAGGGGGACCAGATCCCTGAATATAGCCCGCTGGAGGACAGATTAGTTCTAGATCCAATTCCCGAAAAAGCACTGTCCTGCACATACAAGAAGATTAACAACGCCCCAGATCTCCTTATAAAGCTAAGAGAGTCCTGGGAGTCCGATGTGGGCTTGCTGGAGGATGATGACTGGGCGGAAGCGGTGCAAAGCCCTAGAGAAGTGGCGATTAGGGCAAGGTTCAGGCTCGTCCAATTGAGAATCTTACATAGGTCCTACTCCACCAGCACACTCATGTTCAAGTTGGGCCGCATACCCACGGAGAATTGCCAGAGGGCATGTACTCAGAGGGGCACCTTCTTCCATATTCTATGGGAATGCTCGGTTATACAGAGGTACTGGAGGAAGGTGACGCGGATAATGTCGGAGGTTGTGGGGCAAGAAGTTCCTATGGATGCCAGGTGGCATGTGTTATGCGTGTCTGGGGAACAAACATGGCCTAAATACCTCAAAATTTGGCTGCTGGTGGCAGCAATAGTGGCCAAAAGAAATATCGCTGGGGCCTGGGGGGCCACTCAACCGCCGACAGTGGCACGATGGACGAGAGATATGGACTGGTGCTGTGCTGCAGAAAAGACAATATATGAAAGTAGGGGCTGCCCCAAAAAATGGGAAAAGTTGTGGCAGCACTGCGAGGTGTATAGGGGCAACTGGGCGTTACCTGATGGCTAACAGGGGGGGGGGGGGTGGGAGACCATGGAGTGTATAGTACGGGGAACCTGCTAGGACTGTTGTTTATTCTACAAACGTATGTGTGTTCAGGTAATGCGACACAAGATAATAAGTATGTATTAACAAATAGTACCTCTGGTAATACTGTATTTTTGAACCTGACAAATGTTTAATAAAAAGAAGTTTAAAAAAAAAAAAACCTATCTATGCACAGGGGAGAGTTCTCCACCCAGAACCAGAAACTTTGAGCTCAGCAGCATGGCTCCTTAAGACTTAGAGTTGTGTCATCTAGGTCTACCAGAAAACACAATGGTGATTCTCAGGGAAGCAAGAAGGCCAACAACAAGAAAGTGCTACATAGCTGAATGGGTAAGATACTCGAAGTGGTTTCAAAAACAAAGTTTATTAAAGAACAATACTAAGAACACAACAGTCCCAAGATAACTCACACACGTACTAGATTGCAAGGTAACGTATGTCTAGCTAAAGGTACACCTAGCAGCGATAGTGACCTACACAAGAGGTCATATAGGTAGAAACTGCTTCAAAACGCCAGTAGTAAAGAGGTTTTACAGGCACTCGCAATCCAAGAACTATACCTGTAAATACACAGATTTAGAATAGTCATGAGGACAGATCCACAATCCCTACCCAAGGTAATCTTGCATTTCCACATAAACCAATCCATTTGAATACCAAGTGTTTTCCAAGACCCAAACTGAGAAAGCGTTACACATACTAGATGCAAGAAGAGCGATCATGTACTATATGGAGAAAACAATCAAGAAAGGAAAGCAACTATTTGTCATTCGCAGACAACAACATGGGGAAACCAGTTACAAAAGGTAAAATCTGTAGACTGCAGAAATAATTAAATGTGTCACACAATTGCGGGTATACAACTACAATCCAAACCAAAGTCACACTCTACTAGCAAAAAAGGTGCAACAATAGCCTTTCTAGGGAATATATCATTGCAGGATGTTTGCATGGCAGCTACATGGTTCTCAGTGCACACGTTCATGAAACATTGTTTTATAGACATTCAAATGAACATGGAAGCTCAAGTGGGACAAAAGCTATCGAAGCATCTATTTACAAACTCGAGCTCATCACCAGCTCAACCTCCACAAGAATAGAAAACCGCTACAAAGTCAATGCACAGCATATGAATCCAGACAATATTCACGTTGCAAAACGAAATGGTTTCTTCTCTTCCAGGGGATCCTCATCAATAGTCATAAGCACTTGAATATTCCCGCCCATGCGCGGGGACTCCGGAAAACATATAAAAATTATATATGAAAACATATATATACAGCTATATATATATATATATATATATATATATATATATATATATATATATATATATATATATATATTCTGCTCCAAAGGTTGTCCACCTGGTGAGTAGCACTCGATCAACAGCTTTGTTTATGATAGGCAGGGACGAGGAACCGCTTGTAGAAGCTGCTCCGTAATGGAAATGCCTGACGCGTTACGAAGCTCCATATGCTTCTCTTCAGAGGCTTGAACGGAGACAGTGTGTGCAAACGCTGAACCCACTTCGCCATTTTCATATTGCACACCCACCAATGGGAAGCTCGAATGAGACTGTGCATTGTGGGAAATGTGGTCCGGATACCACACAAATCTTGTCCTGTATGGACCCTGCAAGTGGACTCGTCCTCAATCCTGTTTGCGGCTACTGGCCCACATAGCCGACATGATGGTTACCATGTCGGGTGGCCCCCATAACATTACGGGGTGGTGCACACTCCGCGGCAGGACGGCCGCGTATTACATTCTGCTCCAAAGGTTGTCCACCTGGTGAGTAGCACTCGATCAACAGCTTTGTTTATGATAGGCTGGGACGAGGATCCGCTTGTAGAAGCTGCTCCGTAATGGAAATGCCTGACGCGTTTCGAAGCTCATAAGAGCGGCCCATGCGAGGGCGTGTAATATGTGAATGGGATTGGCTTATGCACACATCCGTTCCGTTCAAGCCTCTGAGGAGAAGTTGAGGAACTTCGAAACGCGTCAGGCAGTCCTATACGGAACGGCTGTTTCAAGTACTGCAGGAGGAATCCGTCCATACCTATTAAAGGCTGTTGTCTTGCTGCTGTTGCCAGAGTTCTGCTCGACTGGTGGACAACCTTGGAGCTGAATCTTTAACGCGGCCGTCCTGCCGCGGAGCTAGAACCACCCCGCGATTTGAGGGGGCCACGCAATTTGGTATTGACCGAATCGCAAATGTGGGGCAACAACAGAGGATTTAGGACGGACCCGTCTGCGGGGTCCATGGAGGACTTAATCCAACAGGATATTAAGTGTGTGCATCCATTCATGGACATTGCCGAAAACTACAATCCCCATCATGCACAGTACTCATAAGAGCGGCCCATGCGAGGGCGTGTAATATTCAAATGTGAATGGGATTGGCTTATGCACACATCCGTTCAAGCCTCTGAGGAGAAGTTGAGGAACTTCGAAACGCGTCAGGCAGTCCTATACGGAACGGCTGTTTCAAGTACTGCAGGAGGAATCCGTCCATACCTATTAAAGGCTGTTGTCTTGCTGCTGTTGCCCGAGTGCTGCTCGACTGGTGGCCAACCTTGGAGCTGAATATAATTTTTTTCTAAAAACAAACAATGCAGCCTTACAGACACCAACAGGCTAAGCAATGCTGTGAAATCTTGTCTTTGCACATATACAACTAAACCAGGAAGATAACAAAGGGCACTTGAACTGCTTTTAATAAACAGTAGAAAAGTAGTCATGCATAGAGAAAAGCAGGCATTGTTAGCCCATAAGACACACAATTGATGGACGGAATGCAGAACAAATCAAAACATTCACCCCCAGTCAAGAGATCTGGGTTAAATCCATCATTCTTTTGCTCACCATGCCACCCCGTTTAGACCTGGCCATATGCAAATCAGTCTTGACCCTGTGCCTCATGGGAACAGTCCAGCCCGAACTGCCAAGCCACGTCCTCCCTGGACCGGAAACAAGCATCCTAGGACCGGTTTCGGGGTTTCACCCCTCTTCAGCCAGGATAGCTTGATTCCAGTGGCACAGTGAGCCCAGGACCCACGTCTGGGCATACCTGGCGCACTTAGGGCGAGAAAGCAAAAGACACACAATTGATGGACGGAATGCAGAACAAATCAAAACATTCACCCCCAGTCAAGAGATCTGGGTTAAATCCATCATTCTTTTGCTCACCGTGCCACCCCAGTTTAGACCTGGCCATATGCAAATCCGTCTTGACCCTGTGCCTCATGGGAACAGTCCAGCCCGAACTGCCAAGCCAGGTCCTCCCTGGACCGGAAACAAGCATCCTAGGACCGGTTTCGGGGTTTCACCCCTCTTCAAGGAAGACATGGCTTGGCAGTTCGGTCTGGACTGTTCCCATGAGGCCCAGGGTCAAGACTGATTTGCATATGGCTGTCTGAACTGGGGTGGCGTGGTGAAGCAAAATAACGATGGATTAAACCCAGATCTGTGACTGGGGGTGAATGTTTGCCAATGTGCAGCATTCCGTCCATCATCTTGTGTGTTTTGCATTTCGCCCTAAGTGGGAAGGGTATGCCCAGACGTGGGTCCCGTGCTCACTACGCCACTGGAGTCAAGCTATCCTGGCTGATGAAGGCTGATAGCCTGAAACGGGTCCTAGGATGCTTGATTCCGGTCCAGGGAAGACATGGCTTGGCAGTTCGGTCTGGACTGTTCCCATGAGGCACAGGGTCAAGACTGATTTGCATATGGCAGTCTGAACTGGGGTGGCGTGGTGAAGCAAAATAACAATGGATTAAACCCAGATCTGTGACTGGGGGTGAATGTTTGCCAATGTGCAGCATTCCGTCCATCATCTTGTGTATTTTGCATTTCGCCCTAAGTGGGAAGGGTATGCCCAGACGTGGGTCCCGTGCTCACTACGCCACTGGAGTCAAGCTATCCTGGCTGATGAAGGCTGATAGCCTGAAACCGGTCCTAGGATGCTTGATTCCGGTCCAGGGAAGACATGGCTTGGCAGTTCAGTCTGGACTGTTCCCATGAGGCACAGGGTCAAGACTGATTTGCATATGGCTATGTCTGAACTGGGATGGCGTGGTGAAGCAAAATAACGATGGATTAAACCCAGATCTGTGACTGGGGGTGAATGTTTGCCAATGTGCAGCATTCCGTCCATCATCTTTTGTGTTTTGCATTGTTAGCCCATAGGCTGCATTGTAACTTTAATAGCATAGAAACTGAAAGCAAATGTAGAGAACCAAAAACTGGCACCGTGCCTTTAAGGCAGCCATGACCCCTAGCTTCCCATCATGCCTCAGGGGTGACAGGTCAGTTTTCTTTGCGGAGACCCGGAGGTCAGGGCACAAAGAGATAACAATCTTGGCTCATTTGCCCGGGGAGGTGGGTGGGTTGCTTATGACTTTGATGAGGATACCCCTGGAAGAGAACTAGGATTACAGGTAAGTAACTTATCCTTCTCGTCCATGTGATCCTCATCAATAGTCATAAGCACTTGAATCGAGAAGCAAGCCCATCCTCTCTTCCTGCGGGCAAATGAGAATTATAAAAACAGCAATATTAAGAAACCAATTCGAATGAATTTAGCATTGAAACAAATTCCTCAAGGAGGCTTGGCCTGCTTGAGTATCTGTTCTGGAAACAGAATCGAGACAATAGTGTCTGGTGGCAGTATGTACTGATTTCCAAGTGGCTGCTTTGCAGATCTCAGCCATCGGTACATTGTGTAGAAAAGCCACTGTGGCTGCCTTTCCCCTAGTGGAATGTGCTTTGGGAGAAGCCAGAAGGGGTTTATTTGCCAATTGATATGCCAGCTTGATGCAAGACACTATCCATCTGGAGATGGAATGCTTGAAAGCTGGGAAACCTGTTCTGATGGCACCATAGTTTAGAAATAACTGATCAGACTTTCTAATGGTCTTGGATTTATCTAAGTAGAATTTCAGAACTCTCGTAAGATCAAGAGAATGAAGAGATTTTTCTGCTGTCGTAGATGGTTTGGGAAAAAAAGATCGAAACGCGTCATGGCGGACCCTTGTCTGTTATTTTGATTTGAGGTGATGGATTTGGAATAAAGCACCTTTTTTGAACAGCAAACTTTGGATTATGTGTCAATCTGTGTGGTCTGTACCTGGGGCATCCTATCGAGTGGAGAAGGTGGGCCAGGATATTTTGGACTTTATATATATATATATATATATATATATATCTGTATATCTATGTTTTCATATATCATTTTTATATGTTTTCCGGGGTCCCCGCGCATGGGCGGGAATATTCAAGTGCTTATGACTTTGATGAGGATACCCCTGGAAGAGAACTAGGATTGCAGGTATGTAACATATCTGAAAGAGACACGTTAGTGATAGATTCCTTACCTTAGAATATCCCCAGGCGTCAGGCTGGATCCGGAAAGTTTTGCGTAGCAGTACCCTTGCGCGTCGGTAGGCGGCGTCGTGCGGCTCCGCGTCCGTCGTCGGCGTCGTGATCGCCGGGATGACGTCGCGGGCAGTACTTAGACGCCGCCCCTGCGCGCTGACGTCAGTTCTTCTTTTTCCGCGCCAGTAAGCGCAGATCCGGGAAGAGCAGTGCCCTAGTCACTTTTTGACTATCTTTTGTGAAATTTTTCACTGTTCTCTTCAACGAGTCTTCACGACTCCTAAGGTGTCGTAGGGATGCCCGGCTTTAAGCCCTGCGAGGAATGTGGTCGTATGATGTCCATCACGGACCCCCACCTCGAGTGTCTCTTCTGCCTCGGCCGAGGCCACGACACGAAGTCGTGCCCTGACTGCCGGAAACTTCATCCGAAGGCTTTGCGAGAGCGGTCTCGAAAGCTCCTTGAAGTCCGGCAGTCGGCTCCGCGCCGCAGCAAGCCCCGGTCCCGGGAGAGGTCGAGGGGCCGGACGCGGAGTCCCCGCCGTTCGTCGGAATCCAAGTCTTCGCGCTCCTCCGGTAAGTCGAAGCACAAGAAGTCTAAGCGGCGTCATCGCTCTAAGACTTCGCCTCGCCGGTCGCGCGACTCGGCTGAGGTCCCTGTCGGCACCGTCCCCGCCCCGCGGCCCCGGACGTGCCTGTCGAGTTGCCCCGCATTACCCGTCCTTCCCGGGTTCGGGGGCGACTCCGGCCGAAGTACAGAAATTCCTGTCGGCCATGGCCCGCCTCTTCGGGCCTCAAGGTCCCTCCGGTGCGCCTTCGGGCCCCGCGGGCCCAGATGGGGTTGCTCCGGCGTCGCCGTCGACTCCGGTCCCGGCGTCGCCTGTCCCACCAGCCTTCGTCCCGGCCTCGGCTCCGGCCCCGGCCTCGACCCCGGTTCCGGTGGTGCCGCAACCTCCATCGACGCCGGTTGACCTAACCACGCCTCCGCCGACGCCGATGTCCCCGGTGCCGTTTCCGACGCCGTCCGGGGCTCCGGGCGGCGTCGTTCCCCGGTTCTCCCCGGGTCCGGACATGGAGCCGGACCGGCGTCGCCCGACGCCGGTTCCGGCGCCGATGAGGCCTTGGGTCCCTTATGTCCCTCCTCCTCCATCTTTTCAACCTGAGGAGGACCAGGAGAGCTGGGAGGGGTCTGACGACCCTCTCACACAACAGTGCGAGTTTGACCCGGACTGGGTTGAGGAACTTGGGGATGCCAGTGGGCTGGATACCTCCCCCGACTCTGGCATGCTGTCTCCTCCCGTGGCAACGGAGGAGGGGGCTAATTTTGCAACGGTGTTGCGTAGAGCTGCTGGAGCCTTAAATCTCCAGTTGCCTACAGTGGCCGTCAGGACTAACCTCCTGACTGAAGTGCTTCAGCCGGCGGCCTCCTCTTCGGAGCCTGTGCTGCCGTTCAACGATGCACTCACTGACGTTCTTTTGGGTGCCTGGTCCAAACCCACCACAGGGGCTCCTGTGGATAGGAACGTGGCCCGACGCCATCGCCCGGCTCCGGGCGACCCCTGTTTCTCTCCCAACACCCCACCCCTGAGAGCTTGGTTGTCCAAGCCTCTGCCTCCCAAACAGCCTTCCCTACCGCCCCTCCGGATAGGGAATCCAAGCGCCTGGATCACTTTGGGAAGAAGGCTTTCTCTTCCTCCAGTGCTGGCTTGCGGTCTGTTAATACCGCTTGCCTCTTGGGCCGATACACCCACTCCCTGTGGGATTCGGTGGCTGATGTTTTGCCGCAGTGTTCTGAGGAGGTCCAGACACTGCTTACCCGCGCTATTGCGGAAGGGCGTGATGCGGCTAAGTATACCATCCGCTGTGGCCTTGATACCGCCGACTCGCTGGGCAGATCGCTTGCAACGACGGTGGCGCTGCGTCGCCACGCCTGGCTGAGAACCACTGGTTTTCAGGGGATGTCCAGAATACTCTCATGGACATGCCCTTTGATGGAGTCGGTCTCTTTGGTTCAAAGGCGGACCATGCGCTGGAGCGTTTCAAGGATTCACGGGCTACTGCTAAGTCCCTGGGCCTTGCTGTTGTGCGCCCTCCGCAAACGTCTGCTTTTCGCCCCTTTCGTGGCCACGGAAGGGGCGCCCAGTCACGTCCACAGCCCGGCCAACGGCCCGCGCAGCAAGCGCCTTCGCGTGGCCGAGGACGTGGATACCGCCGTGGCGGTTCGGGCAACCAGCGTGCGGGTCAGGCCACCACCTCCAACCCGTCCGCGGCCTCCAAGCCCTCCTAGTCCCTCCTTTCAGGTGCACAGCACGCCAGTCGGGGGCAGGGTCCGCCATCACCTTCACCACTGGCGTCCCATCACCTCGGACAAGTGGGTCTTGGACATTGTCCGAAGGGGCTACTCCCTCCCCTTCGAGACCACCCCCCAGCCATGCCACCTCAATTCCACCGCATGTCAGGGGATCACTTGGTGCTTCTACAGAAGGAAGTCACGGCCCTCTTGGCCAAGAGGGCCATCGAGCATGTTCCGACCCCAGAAGTAGGGCGTGGTTGCTACTCCCACTACTTTCTGGTGCCCAAAAAGGACAAGGAGGACATGCGTCCTATCTTGGACCTCCGGAACGTCAATCGCTTCCTCCGGAAGGAGAAGTTCAAGATGCTCACCCTAGCTCAGGTCTTGACTGCCCTCGACCCCGGAGACTGGTTGGTAGCGTTGGACTTGCAGGACGCCTATTTCCACATCCCCGTCCTGCCGGCCCACCGGCGTTACCTTCGGTTCACGGTAGGCCTCGAGCATTTTCAGTTCACCGTGCTCCCCTTTGGCCTTACCAGTGCCCCTCGGGTGTTCACGAAAGTGATGGCGGTGGTCGCAGCTCATCTGCGCCGGGCAGGGGTTTCAGTCTTCCCCTACCTCGACGACTGGCTGCTGAAGGCGGGCTCGTCCCAGGCAGTTGTCTCCCACCTCCAGACTACGGCCGAACTCCTGCACTCGCTGGGGTTCTCCATCAATGTGCCAAAGTCGCATCTGATTCCTTCTCCACAGCTCCTTTTCATCGGAGCAGTTCTGGACACGACGCAGTTTCGGGCCTATCCTCCCGAACGGCGAGTCCGGGATATTCAGGCTATGATTCCGATCTTTCAGCCCTTATCCTGGGTTTCGGTACGGATGACCCTGAGGCTGCTGGGCCTCATGGCCTCCTGCATCCTGCTGGTCACTCATGCCAGATGGCATATGCGGGCTCTGCAGTGGGACCTGAAGTTCCAGTGGGCGCAGCACCAGGGCGACCTGTCCGATCACGTCCAGATCTCGGAGGGGACTGCAAAACAGTTGCAGTGGTGGCTCTCGAACCGGCAATGGGTCATGGGCAGATCCCTCTCCCTTCCCCAGCCAGAGCACACAGTTGTGACGGACGCGTCCCTTCTGGGATGGGGCGGTCACATGGGAGAGGCGGAGATCAGAGGCCTCTGGTCTCCGGCGGAGTCCCGGCTCCATATCAACCTTCTGGAGCTCCGGGCGATCCGACTTGCACTCAGGGCATTCCTTCCCTCTGTCAAAGGGAAGGTAGTGCAGGTGTTCACAGACAACACCACCGCCATGTGGTACTGCAACAAACAAGGCGGGGTGGGGTCGTGGACCCTTTGTCAGGAGGCTCTACGCCTCTGGACATGGCTGGAACATCAGGGCATGTTCCTGGTGGTTCAACACCTGGCAGGTTCCCTGAACGCCAGGGCGGACGAACTCAGCCGCAGGTGCATAATGGATCACGAATGGCGTCTTCACTCGGAAGTGGCGCAAGGACTCTTTCTACAGTGGGGAGAGCCTTGGTTAGATCTATTCGCCACCGAAGAGAACGCGCAATGTCATCAGTTCTGCGCGTTGGAATTTCCAAGGCGGCACTCGCTCGGCAACGCTTTTCGTCACGAGTGGAGTTGCGGTCTCTTGTACGCCTTTCCGCCTATACCACTTCTACCCAGAGTGTTGAAGAAGATTCGGCACGACCGGGCCCAAGTCATTCTTGTGGCTCCGGACTGGGCTCGAAGAGTTTGGTATCCCGAGCTACTCAATATGAGCGTAGATCCCCCGATCCGTCTGCCTCTTCGGGAGGATCTTCTGTCGCAGCAGCAGGGGACGGTCCTCCACCCGAACCTGTCCAGTCTACACCTGCTTGCGTGGAGGTTGAGCGGCGGCAGTTGATTCCTTTCGACTTGCCTCCCGAAGTTTGTGATGTGATTCTGGCAGCCAGGCGTCCCTCCACTAAGGTGGTATACGCCTGCAGGTGGAACAAATTTGTGGCATGGTGCACAGCAAAGGCTGTGAATCCCCTTTCTGCCCCTCTTTCTGAGGTCCTTCTGTTCCTTCTCTCTTTGGCCCAACAGGGTTCTGCCCTGGGTACCATCAAGGGTTATCTTTGTGCTATCTCGGCCTTCCTCAGGCTCCCTGATCAGCCCTCCCTTTTCAAGTCCCCTGTTGTTAACAGGTTCTTAAAAGGCATTACTCACCTCTTCCCTCCTGTTCCGTTTGTAATGCCTCAGTGGGACTTGAACTTGGTTCTTACCTTTTTAATGTGCGCTCCCTTTGAGCCTCTGCATAACTGTCCTCTTCGTCTTCTGACTCTAAAGGCAGCCTTTCTGGTGGCCATCACCTCCGCTCGGCGGGTGAGTGAGCTCCAGGCTCTTTCTTGCAAACCTCCCTTTCTGTCTGTTCATCCAGACAAGGTTGTTCTTCGGACGCGTCCGTCCTTCTTGCCAAAGGTGGTTACTGCTTTCCACATTGGGCAGACCATCACTTTGCCCACCTTCTTTCCGCCTCCGCATCCTTCCAGAGAGGAAGAGAGGCTCCACCGTCTGGACCCAAACCGTGCGCTCTCCTTCTATATCGACCGCACGAAACACTTCCGGGTGGATGACCAGCTCTTTGTTGGCTACGTGGGCGCCAAAAAGGTCGGGCGGTGCACAAGAGGACCATCTCCCGCTGGGTTACCTTGTGCATCAAGACCTGCTATTCTTTGGCTAAGAAGGAGCCTCCTGTTGGGCTGCGTGCCCATTCCACCAGGGCAACGGCTGCTACCACGGCCTTGGGCCGCGGTGTTCCGCTGCCGGTTATCTGTCAGGCAGCTACGTGGGCCTCGCTGCACACGTTTACTAAGCATTACTGCCTTGACAGTCAGGTCCGGAGGGACGGCTTCTTTGGCCGTTCTGTCCTCCAGGACTTCCTTGTCTGATCTTTGTTCGCAGACCCACCACCGGGGTTGGTATTGCTGGGGTATCTATTCTAAGGTAAGGAATCTATCACTAACGTGTCTCTTTCAGATGCACAAGTTACTAACTTGTGTAACGATATATCTGTAAGAGACAGTAGTTAGTGATAGATTCCTTACCGCCCACCCATCCTCCCCGTTCTGCGAACTGATTTCTAGGGTTAAGGACATCCCTTTCAGGGCCCTAGTATTTTTCAGACACCTGTGTCAGCTTCTTGCATGGCTCTGCGTTCCTGGCGCGGAAAGTCGTGTACAGAACTGACGTCAGCGCGCAGGGGCGGCGTCTAAGTACTGCCCGCGACGTCATCCCGGCGATCACGACGCCGACGACGGACGCGGAGCCGCACGACGCCGCCTACCGACGCGCAAGGGTACTGCTACGCAAAACTTTCCGGATCCAGCCTGACGCCTGGGGATATTCTAAGGTAAGGAATCTATCACTAACTACTGTCTCTTACAGATATATCGTTACACAAGTTAGTAACTTGTGCATCCTTACCTGTAGGAGTAGTTTTGCAGCTTGAAGAATTTTCTGGATTCACAGGCGACCCACCCACTTCCCCAGATATGATGGGGAGGATTAAAAAAATAATTATTTGAAGATGGCGACGACACGTAACAGCTTCCAGGGAGGGCTATGACTTCAGGAAGAAGCTGAATTAGACACCAAATGGTGGGACAGTCAATGCCCAAAAACAGAAAACAAGCATTTGCAATGCAATAGGTCTCGTATTTCCGAGAGTTTAAGCTATTGGCATTGAAAATGACAATGCCTTTTATTTATCTGTTTTGATAATTAATACATAAATAAAAGGTATTGTCATTTACAATGCCAATAGCTCAAACTCTTGTAAATGCGAGACCTATGTCATTTCAAAGAAGCGGCCGCCATTGTCCCGTGCTGCTTGGAAAGTGAAAGCATGCATGGCGCGCTGAATGTTGCAGGAAAGCATGTTGTGCCTGAAGTAGGAGAAACTCATTAAAGAAAATAGTGCTTACAGACTAAATAAGACATACTGTGTAACAGCAGAAGTAAAAGGACCAGTCCTCATGGGAGGTTACAAATGAAGACAAGGCGGTACAAAGGAGGGACTAACAAGCCTATTAACAAATCAGAAGCCAGCATTTACAAAGGACAATGACACAAGCCAATGAACAATATGGGTGGAGAGTGGGCAGAGCTTCAAGTCCATACTCAAATACAGCATGCCTCGCACAGCAGCGCATGCGCTGCCCAGGCTCAACCTAAAAAGAGCTTTGTGGAAGGTGACGATTGAGGTATATCAACCACAAACGAGGCCCTGACGAGGAATTTTTTTTTATTTTTATAAATGAGCAAAACGTGCTGCAGAAGGGTCTGCGCCCCACACACAGAACCGGCACATTCAGTACAGCAGCCGTGCAAGCGTCACTCACATAGAACAGGTGCAGCAGAAGTCCCTGTGCCCCACACACAGAACAGGTACATTCTGTGCAGCAGCTGTGCAAGCTTCTCTCATATAGAACAGGTGCAGCATGTGCTGCAGAAGTACCTGTGCCCCCAAAACAGAGACCAGGCATATTCCCTGCAGAAGCTGTGCAAGCTTCACTCACATAAAACAGGTGCAGCTGAATTGCCTGCACCCCCAAAACATAGACCATGCCCATTCTGCGCAGCAGCCGTGCAAGCTTCACTCACATAGAAAAGGTGCAGCAGAAGTGCCTGTGCCCCCAAAACAGAGACCTGGCACATTCTATGCAGCAGCTGTGCAAGCGTCACTCGTATTGAACAGATCCAGCACATGCAGCAGAAGTACCTATGCCCCAAAAACAGAGACCAGGCACATTCTGTGCAGCAGCCGTGCAAGCTTCACTCATATAGAACAGATGCAGCACGTGCAACAGATGTGCCTGCGCCCCACATACAGAGCGGGCACATTGAATGCAACAGCTGTGCAGGAGTAACTCACATAGGACAGGTGCAACATGTGCCTAAGAGCCTCAACCCTCCCGCACAGAGCCAGTGCATTCTGTGCAGCAGCCGTGCAAGCATCATTTGCATAGAACAGGTGCAAAAGATCCTGCACCCCAAAAACGGAGATTAGGCACATTTTGTGCAGCAGTCATGCAAGCGTCACTAACATAGGACAAGTGCAGTCTGAGCATGTTGAGAAAAGGTGCACGTGCTCCTCACAGAACAAAATATTTTTTGCAGTGAAGTGCAAGCTTCCGTCACATACAATAGGTAGAGCAATGCAGTAGATGTGCAAGTTTCACCAGCATAGAAATGTTAGAGCATTTGTGGAGGTTTTCGCTCACACAGAACAGGCACAGTATGTGAAGCACAGCGCAAGCTTCATTACATAAAACAGGTGCAACGCAAGCGTCACTCAGACATAACAGGCACAGCACATGCAGCACCTGCAGTTCAAACTTCTTTCACATTGTACGCGTAAAGGGCATGCAGCAACAATGAATGCTTCACTCGCAGATAACATTCACAGCAGCTGTGCAAGCTTCATTCACGTAGAACAGGTGCTGCTGTGGTGCATACGTCCCACACACAGGGCCGGGACATTCTGTGCAACAGAGATTCTCAAGTGGAACATTAGTGTAGAAGCAATGCACATTCATTTCTTGGATCCTCTGCTGCGACTGTGGTTTTGAAGACTTTGGATAACGTGTAACAAGACTAAGAATAGGACACAGCAGAGTGCTTAAAGGGAAAGAGAGCAAAGAAGACTAGGCAGGGTTCAAAGATTTGATCTGGAGTTCGAAGTTTCGAGAACAAAAAAATCTCACCAAAGGTAAGAAGTGGTTCAAGGTTTTCGCTGCTGGAATTGACTCCTAGTGGTAGGGTTGAGGCGTAGGGAAACTTGTTTCCTACAACTAGGTGTGCGCTGCTGTACAGCCTGCCCTATAAACTTGGTGTTACCTTTCTGCACCATACAGAGGTCTCAGATCTCTGTCATCTGCAGACAAATTTACACAGATCCACCCTTGGGGTTTCAGATCTCTTGCATCCACAGAGAGATTTACACAGATCCACCCTTGGGGTTTCAGATCTCTTGCATCCACAGAGATTTACACAGATCCACCCTTGGGGTTTCAGATCTCTTGCATCCACAGAGAGATTTACACAGATCCACCCTTGGGGTTTCAGATCTCTTGCATCCGCAGAGAGATTGACACAGATCCACCCTTGGGGTTTCAGATCTCTGTCATCCGCAGAGAGATTTACACAGATCCACCCTTGGGGTTTCAGATCTCTGTCATCTGCAGAGAGATTTACACAGATCCACCCTTGGGGTTTCAGATCTCTGTCATCTGCAGAGAGATTCACACAGATCCACCCTTGGGGTTTCAGATCTCTTGCATCCACAGAGAGATTTACACAGATCCACCCTTGGGGTTTCAGATCTCTTGCATCCGCAGAGAGATTGACACAGATCCACCCTTGGGGTTTCAGATCTCTGTCATCTGCAGAGAGATTTACACAGATCCACCCTTGGGGTTTCAGATCTCTTGCATCCGCAGAGAGATTGACACAGATCCACCCTTGGGGTTTCAGATCTCTTGCATCCATTCAGTCTTTCCGACAGAAGCACCACTTCCATGCTAGATAGGGCAGCAGCCCCTACTGCACAAACACCCTACACCAGCCGCCTCCTACAACACCATCACCGTGCTTCAGACCTCGCCGCAGTACAGGGACTGACCCCCATCAAAGGTGCAGGTGATGCCCTCTGGATCGCAGCTGAAGGTGACCCCTCAGTGTTGTCATGCCATGTCTCAGCAGGCTTTGAACCCGCCAGACGACGAACCCTCAGACGCATTCATGCAACACATGGATTCACCACAACCCTACTTTAAGGGTTCCGGGGTGAAAGAGAAGCAGGGCAACGAGTGATAGGAGTGGAAGCTGGTTTGTGATGGTAATGCATCGAGATGTAGTGTTCTTTAAACAGGTGCGCCTTCAACTCTTTCCTAAACTGGAGCAGCGTTGGAGCGGTCCTGATGGATACAGAGGGTGCGCCTTCAACTCTTTCTTAAACTGGAGCAGCGTTGGAGCGGTCCTGATGGATACAGAGGGTGCGCCTTCAACTCTTTCCTAAACTGGAGCAGCGTTGGAGCGGTCCTGATGGATACAGAGGGTGCGCCTTCAACTCTTTCCTAAACTGGAGCAGCGTTGGTGCGGTCCTGATGGATACATAGGGTGCGCCTTCAACTCTTTCCTAAACTGGAGCAGCGTTGGAGCGGTCCTGATGGATACAGAGGGTGCGCCTTCAACTCTTTCCTAAACTGGAGCAGCGTTGTGGCGGTCCTGATGGATACAGAGGGTGCGCGCCTTCAACTCTTTCCTAAACTGGAGCAGCGTTGGAGCGGTCCTGATGGATACAGAGGGTGCGCCTTCAACTCTTTCCTAAACTGGAGCAGCGTTGGGGCGGTCCTGATGGATACAGAGGCGTTGTTCTTTAAACAGGTGGCCTTCAACTCTTTCCTAAACTGGAGCAGCGTTGGGGCGGTCCTGATGGATACAGAGGCGTTGCTCTTTAAACAGGTGGCCTTCAACTCTTTCCTAAACTGGAGCAGCGTTGGAGCGGTCCTGATGGCTACAGAGGCGTTGCTCTTTAAACAGGTGGCCTTCAACTCTTTCCTAAACTGGAGCAGCGTTGGAGCAGTCCTTATGGATACATAGGCGTTGCTCTTTAAACAGGTGGCCTTCAACTCTTTCCTAAACTGGAGCAGCGTTGGAGCGGTCCTGATGGATACAGAGGCGTTGCTCTTTAAACAGGTGGCCTTCAACTCTTTCCTAAACTGGAGCACCGTTGGAGCGGTCCTGATGGCTACAGAGGCGTTGCTCTTTAAACAGGTGGCCTTCAACTCTTTCCTAAATTGGAGCAGCGTTGGAGCGGTCCTGATGGATACAGAGGCGTTGCTCTTTAAACAGGTGGCCTTCAACTCTTTCCTAAACTGGAGCAGCGTTGGAGCGGTCCTGATGGATACAGAGGCGTTGCTCTTTAAACAGGTGGCCTTCAACTCTTTCCTAAACTGGAGCAGCGTTGGAGAGGTTCTGATGGATACAGAGGCGTTGCTCTTTAAACAGGTGGCCTTCAACTCTTTCCTAAACTGGAGCAGCGTTGGAGGGGTCCTGATGGATACAGAGGCGTTGCTCTTTAAACAGGTGGCCTTCAACTCTTTCCTAAACTGGAGCAGCGTTGGAGCGGTCCTGATGGATACAGAGGCGTTGCTCTTTAAACAGGTGGCCTTCAACTCTTTCCTAAACTGGAGCAGCGTTGGAGCGGTCCTGATGGATACAGAGGTGTTGCTCTTTAAACAGGTGGCCTTCAACTCTTTCCTAAACTGGAGCAGCGTTGGAGCGGTCCTGATGGATACAGAGGCGTTGCTCTTTAAACAGGTGGCCTTCAACTCTTTCCTAAACTGGAGCAGCGTTGGAGCGGTCCTGATGGATACAGAGGCGTTGCTCTTTAAACAGGTGGCCTTCAACTCTTTCCTAAACTGGAGCAGCGTTGGAGCGGTCCTGATGGATACAGAGGCGTTGCTCTTTAAACAGGTGGCCTTCAACTCTTTCCTAAACTGGAGCAGCGTTGGAGCGGTCCTGATGGATACAGAGGGTGCGCCTTCAACTCTTAGATAGGGCAGCAGCCCCTACTGCACGAACACCCTACACCAGCCGCCTCCTACAACACCATCACCGTGCTTCAGACCTCGCCGCAGTACAGGGACTGACCCCCATCAAAGGTGCAGGTGATGCCCTCTGGATCGCAGCTGAAGGTGACCCCTCAGTGTTGTCATGCCATGTCTCAGCAGGCTTTGAACCCGCCAGACGACGAACCCTCAGACGCATTCATGCAACACATGGATTCACCACAACCCTACTTTAAGGGTTCCGGGGTGAAAGAGAAGCAGGGCAACGAGTGATAGGAGTGGAAGCTGGTTTGTGATGGTAATGCATCGAGATGTAGTGTTCTTTAAACAGGTGCGCCTTCAACTCTTTCCTAAACGGGAGCAGCGTTGGAGCGGTCCTGATGGATACAGAGGGTGCGCCTTCAACTCTTTCCTAAACTGGAGCAGCGTTGGAGCGGTCCTGATGGATACAGAGGGTGCGCCTTCAACTCTTTCCTAAACTGGAGCAGCGTTGGAGCGGTCCTGATGGATACAGAGGGTGCGCCTTCAACTCTTTCCTAAACTGGAGCAGCGTTGGGGCGGTCCTGATGGATACATAGGGTGCGCCTTCAACTCTTTCCTAAACTGGAGCAGCGTTGGAGCGGTCCTGATGGATACAGAGGGTGCGCCTTCAACTCTTTCCTAAACTGGAGCAGCGTTGTGGCGGTCCTGATGGATACAGAGGGTGCGCGCCTTCAACTCTTTCCTAAACTGGAGCAGCGTTGGAGCGGTCCTGATGGATACAGAGGGTGCGCCTTCAACTCTTTCCTAAACTGGAGCAGCGTTGGGGCGGTCCTGATGGATACAGAGGCGTTGTTCTTTAAACAGGTGGCCTTCAACTCTTTCCTAAACTGGAGCAGCGTTGGGGCGGTCCTGATGGATACAGAGGCGTTGCTCTTTAAACAGGTGGCCTTCAACTCTTTCCTAAACTGGAGCAGCGTTGGAGCGGTCCTGATGGCTACAGAGGCGTTGCTCTTTAAACAGGTGGCCTTCAACTCTTTCCTAAACTGGAGCAGCGTTGGAGCGGTCCTGATGGATACAGAGGCGTTGCTCTTTAAACAGGTGGCCTTCAACTCTTTCCTAAACTGGAGCAGCGTTGGAGAGGTTCTGATGGATACAGAGGCGTTGCTCTTTAAACAGGTGGCCTTCAACTCTTTCCTAAACTGGAGCAGCGTTGGGGCAGTCCTGATGGATACAGAGGCGTTGCTCTTTAAACAGGTGGCCTTCAACTCTTTCCTAAACTGGAGCAGCGTTGGAGCGGTCCTGATGGCTACAGAGGCGTTGCTCTTTAAACAGGTGGCCTTCAACTCTTTCCTAAACTGGAGCAGCGTTGGAGCAGTCCTTATGGATACATAGGCGTTGCTCTTTAAACAGGTGGCCTTCAACTCTTTCCTAAACTGGAGCAGCGTTGGAGCGGTCCTGATGGATACAGAGGCGTTGCTCTTTAAACAGGTGGCCTTCAACTCTTTCCTAAACTGGAGCAGCGTTGGAGCGGTCCTGATGGCTACAGAGGCGTTGCTCTTTAAACAGGTGGCCTTCAACTCTTTCCTAAATTGGAGCAGCGTTGGAGCGGTCCTGATGGATACAGAGGCGTTGCTCTTTAAACAGGTGGCCTTCAACTCTTTCCTAAACTGGAGCAGCGTTGGAGCGGTCCTGATGGATACAGAGGCGTTGCTCTTTAAACAGGTGGCCTTCAACTCTTTCCTAAACTGGAGCAGCGTTGGAGAGGTTCTGATGGATACAGAGGCGTTGCTCTTTAAACAGGTGGCCTTCAACTCTTTCCTAAACTGGAGCAGCGTTGGAGCGGTCCTGATGGATACAGAGGCGTTGCTCTTTAAACAGGTGTCCTTCAACTCTTTCCTAAACTGGAGCAGCGTTGGAGCGGTCCTGATGGATACAGAGGCGTTGCTCTTTAAACAGGTGGCCTTCAACTCTTTCCTAAACTGGAGCAGCGTTGGAGCGGTCCTGATGGATACAGAGGCGTTGCTCTTTAAACAGGTGGCCTTCAACTCTTTCCTAAACTGGAGCAGCGTTGGAGCGGTCCTGATGGATACAGAGGCGTTGCTCTTTAAACAGGTGGCCTTCAACTCTTTCCTAAACTGGAGCAGCGTTGGAGCGGTCCTGATGGATACAGAGGCGTTGCTCTTTAAACAGGTGGCCTTCAACTCTTTCCTAAACTGGAGCAGCGTTGGAGCGGTCCTGATGGATACAGAGGGTGCGCCTTCAACTCTTTCCTAAACTGGAGCAGCGTTGGAGCGGTCCTGATGGATACAGAGGGTGCGCCTTCAACTCTTTCCTAAACTGGAGCAGCATTGGGGCGGTCCTGATGGATACAGAGGGGTGCGCCTTCAACTCTTTCCTAAACTGGAGCAGCGTTGGAGCGGTCCTGATGGATACAGAGGCGTGGTTCTGAAAATGGCCGCCTTCAGGCTCGGCTCCTCCCACCCATGAACTCTACATGGGTGACTCGACTCATTTCAGAGCCCCTGAATGCACAGCCAACCCTTCCACTCAGCTAGGCTTGCACTCTATAAGTAGCTACTCATACATACATACTCGGTACGCTAACACAGACTCATGCGTCTCTCGACCATACAGCGGCGCTAATAGAGACAGAGCTTCGTGTACTCTTTAGGGGTGTCTCTAGCCATCAGGCCAGTCCTATGCTCTCCTGTAATGCTCTCACCACTCTCTCCCTTCTGTACTCACTGGACTGCACAGGGCCCTCTGCGTCTTGTGCTGCGCCACACACATGCCCCCTGAGGCACCGAGCCAAACAGACGCAAAGGCCACTCACATTCTACACATACATCCTTCACACAGACAGGCGTAAAAGAACCTTGTGCAGCGGGACTGGCAGAGCCTTTCATGTAAAGGAGGTCGGTTGACATCTCCCAGTGAGGGAGACACGTAACAAGGCCAGTCCCTTCACTATAATCTTTGCTGACGTCGCTCCAAGTGCCACAAAGCCCAGTCGGAGAGCGCAGTAGCCACTCACTCAAAGAGAGCAGCACTTCGGGTGCTCCCTCGGCCTCAGGGCGCTATACTCGGGTCTCAATAGAGAGCATGCATGTTTTGAACGGGTGTACGTATTTGATATTTCTAAAGTGACAAAAAACTGTCCTGAGTCAAAATTCCTTTTTGGTTAGAGAGAAACATCCCACGCCTTGTTTATTTACAACATTCTTGTAAAGGGAGAAACAAACACCAGTCGGACAAGGATTGGTTAAATAAGACCTCTTACAAACCCTTAACATGAATATTGGTCGCCATACAGAGTAGGCCAGACAGAATCAGAGCCTCACCTGTGTGCTCATGGTCCGACTCTTCCCTTGGTCCTCTCTGTATCCTCAGAGACCAATCAGAAGCCCCCCTCTATACTATGAATCTATACAATGAAGGCTCACCAAAATGTTGCCTCCTCTGCTCCACCTCCAAAGGTGGTAAGAGAGCCGCATCGATGGAAATCTAAAATGCCACGCCAGAGGCGTTCCATGGAGGACCCCCTGGTACCGGATAAAGAGATGCTCGGGCTGCCGGGCCAACACTCGGTAACTGGCGCGGACCTCATCCCGCCCCATCACAAATGGATACAATGAATGCGGCGCCCAGCCAATCGGAGCGCATATCCCAGCCCCTGCGTACACTTCCCCTTTGAGGCCCAGACTGGGACCAGCCAACTATAGAAAATACTTTTGATGCAAGATGGGAAAGGGACCCAGAATCTACCGCCAACCACGAGGCCACCGCCCGGATGGTTCACCTGCCAAATGCGCCTCCCCCGAAAGATGCCACGCAAAAGAAAACAAGGTGCGAACAAACAACTCATCGTGATGGAAAAACGTTTCTGCTCCGAGACATCCGTGCGGAAATGGCCTCCGGCGAGCAGCTGAGAAGCCTGGGGTTCACGCCGCTTTACCTATTCAGGACCAGGACACCCCAGGGTAACTGTGCGCTCTATAAGTGCGATTAACATAACATTCATTTAAGGCCCCAACCGAGGACCCCTCCCTCTGTGAGACCAGGTAATGACTGCCCGGGACACACCCGCATCTGCCAGGACTGATCAATAATCAATAGATCGATCAAGTCCCTTGCGCACGCTGCGAACCCCCCTTCTTGACAATACTCACCCAACTAACAGTCTTCAGGAACCGCCCCCAGACCATCTCTCCCCGACACCAGCTTCTAGGCGCGCACATCCAAACATTCACTCTAGAATACCTCCTAGGCCCGCCCCGGAAGTACATAGTGGGCACACAAGCGTCTAATATCCCACCATCGCTGTTTGACGAATCTGCACTTCTCGCGAAGCAGAAAATAAAATTACCCTAAATGTAATTTGCAGCTTTTATTAGGATTCTGCTGTTGGGGTGTCTTCGAATAAAGGCCCCGCGGAGGAGGGACGCAATTCCGACCGACAGCAAATGAAGTGTAACACGAAATGAAAGTCTCTCTGGCTGTAATTCACTGCACACTCCGTGTAATACACTGCAGGCGCAGCTGGGTATGAAACGTCAGCTCTCATCATCTCAGAGCCTGTTCCGGGGCTGGTTGCCACCGTGGTCCCCCACCAGGAAGCGCTGAGGCGAGACTGCTGCAAAGAGCAAGGGCGGGTCTTCCCAATGTGCAGCAGGTGCAGTGGCACCGGCCCCAGAGGCATGAGGGGCTGACTGAACCCCGATTATTTCTGTATTTTGTAATTCAATTAGCAGCCATGGGGTCCCTTTCCTTCCTTGCTCTAGGGCTCATGATACACTGGCTACCAACTGCTTCAGAGCCGGAAGGAGTCTTTGAAACCGAATTAAAGGGAAGGTCTTGGAAACTGAATTTATGGGGAGCAGGACTGAGCCCTATCAATGGGGAACGGATCCAAAGCGCGAATTAGAGGGCGGTAGACCAGAAACTGAATCATAGAAGAGGAGGCCAGGAACCAAACAAATACAAGCATTGGCATAGCCAATAGGTCTCGCCTTTGGGACCTTATAAGTGTTTAGCCATGCAACAGTTAATGTTGTTGCACCAAGGATGTTGTGCTGCATAACTAAATACTTATAAGGTCCCAAAGGCGAGACCTATTGGCTATGCTAATGCTTGTTATGAAATTGTTACTGAGAATGTAGCGAAATATCCTGAGCTGGGAATGCCTTCATCGGTGTGCAGAAAGCGCTGCTACAAGTGTGCAAATGGAGGTGCACTGTGCACACATAGTGCACATGAAAAGGCTGCAGGGTGCCCCGGGGCATCCTTTCACCCTCTCAGCTGCCCCTCGTCCTGTGCGCATAAAGCACGGTTACGGCGCGTGCCTGGGACCTTTTATGCTCACGAGGGAAGGCGAGTTGCCTATTTATCCGGCCGCAGCTCGTCGTCCGTACAGTGACGCATACACGAAGACTGCTGTCTCTCTGCCAGCCCAGGCGCTTTACAATTTCCCAAGCGCGTAATTTAAGCATCTGACAGGAGTGTAGGGTATGAGATAAGATAACAGCACTAGAAGAGTCAGCGTATCCAGAGAGGAGGGCGGTTGACAGACAGACAGACGTACAGATAAACGGTTGTCTGTCACCCACCTATTCAATGCCCTCGGCTCTTAGCCCCTTTATTCACCAAGATCAAAGGCGTGTGAGGCAAGCGTCGGCCACACGGAGGTGATGCCAGCGTAACATTAATATGCTGGTTGCAGAGACACGATTATTACACTCTTCCTTACATAACCCAAGGCTAACAGGCTATAGATAGACGCAGATTATCACAAACATCTCACCCGCCCCCTCCCGGGTTCCGAGTTCCCCTTTAGCCTAGAAAGCCAAAAACACTTGTTATGTTTGACGTAAATTTGATTTTTCAAGAGCAAGTTGGCGCTCAGCTTCGTAGTTGCTTCTGACAGGTACAGTCAATGAGTAAGAATTTCACTTGCTATCACTACACAAACTCTGATGAGTGACCCCTCATTCAACGCACACACATCACAGCCTGGCAGACAATGGACACACAACCCAGAGGGCAACTGAACGCGCTCCGGCCACACCCATCAAACTCCGTGAAGTGTTCATCTCATAACTAGACAAACACTGCAAGCGAGAAGGGAGCCTCAAACACACCGGTTATGTGATGGCACATGAACCCACACGTATGTCGAAGATCACACGGGGGGAGTGTCCCAGGTGCGGATGGTATTGTGAGGCCATCAATGGCTGGCTGGATGGATGGCACCTAGCTCCCCTCCTCTCTGTACTCCGGTGTGCTGCGGTCTTTCCCTGGCATCTGTTTGTAATTCGTTGGCAGTTCTGTGGCCAGGCCCAGCCAGTGCCATCCACCATGATGCCACAGTGTGCCCTTAAGCTCCCTTCTGCGCTCAGGAGCCCTGCAGGCTTTTTGTCACCACTGGTCCAGCCTTGAAGACAGTGAGCTCAGCTCACAAAGGCATTCACGAGTGTGTGTAGTAGTTCTCCTGTTGCACCACTTCACACACTCATAAATGCACTTCACAAAGGTAGGGGCTTCGCTCCACTCCAACGCTGGGCCTATCTCGTATATGCAGAGCCCTCAGCGGAGAGCAGAGAACACACAGAGTCCTACATTTTAGGTGTGATAATGGGAGTGGCTTGGAAATGGGAACTACAATAGACCATCAAATGTTGTACATTTCCCTCTGTTCAAGCACCATTCTGTCCCTGGCCAAGGTATTGTTTACTGCCTCAAGTATGTATCTCCAGAGAGAGAGAGTGTAACTATGAAGCTCTCTTCAGAAGATGCGCTTGGGCATACTACGCCTGATTGGCTCGATGCCTCTCCTTCTTTAGAAGGCTGTAAGAAAAGCCCCCTAGACCAACCATCGCTGAAAATTGCAGTGAGGATCAAGTGCGGGGCGCCAAACCATCACCAATCATTTGTATGCTGGTTGCTTAGGCAACCGTTTAAAATTACTGGCCCAATCACAGCCACCATTCATGCCAGCACTTCTTCACAAAGAGTTAAAGAGCAGCTTTAGAACCCCACCTGCTGGTAATGTCTAAAAGTGTTTGTTTTTTTCAGCACACAGGGAGCACTTCAAGAGTCAAAATTAAATTTTGCCTAAGGAATTAAATCTATATCCACAAGTTGTAACGATCAAGGACAGCAAAAATCCAAGAAATCAAAAGCACCACAACATGATGCACACCCCAGCCAAAGGAACGAGCAATAGACCTCTCACCCCACATGGCCCTAAATAATCACCTGTTATGTTAGTAGACAGTGTATGAGAAGGAATGGAACCGGAAGCCTGACTGCCGCCTTCAAAGGGGATGAGCCTGTTCACGTGCGCCAATCAAGAAGGGAAATCAGGCAAATGTTTACGCTATGGGATTTCACATAATCGTCTTCTTAACTATAATATTAATTCTAAAGTCAATTTGATGAAATTGTAGACGTTTACAGAACGAGTTGTAGTTGTATCTGATTAAGATTTTTGAAAAATGAATGTCTTACCAACCAAGTAAATAAATGGCTGAGCAGTGCTGGTGATGATGGGCCTGAATGGCAGCAGAAACACAGATGTGATCAATAGTAAATTTACTCTCCCAGTGTCGGCCAGGGCCACCTAGCAGCCTCCTACTTTTAGGGAAACTCCAGGCACCTGTTGTTCCCTGAGCTCAGCCTTCCACCAGTTTCGGCCATATGATGCGGGAACTCGAAGGCCGAGTGCAATATATAGAATTATAGGTGGATAACAGTGAATCATGAGGGTGGTTTTCACTGAGTCACTCGGAGTAGGGATGTGTAAGGAAAATGATGTGAAATTACACCTAATTATGCAAAATATAAATCCACCGTTTAGCACTATAATTGAGCAAGAAATGCATCCTTGCTTCAGTTTTTAAAGTGAAGGCGCAAAAATAGCACACAAAAAAACACAAGTTCCCCGAAAAAACAGCTTGGTCTTTTGGTTCTTTGTGATGTTCTCCAGCTTTTGTGCTTATTATTTTGCCATGAGCTGCAGCGTAATTACACAATGCGGTGTAAAGCCGGAATTTCGCATAACAAGTGCAAAACTAAGCTCCCAAAATTATACAGATTACACCGGTGTAATTTACATTTTGCCCGGGCCTAGTTCTGGGTAAAATCAAACGTACAGTGAGAGCGAAGTCACTTGGAACCTTGAGGTGGAAACATTCCCCTAATTCACATCCTAGACGGTGGCACTACGCCCCAGAACTGCACTGCCCGCTTCCCTTTAATCTTGCACAAATAAGGTCGCCGAATGATATTCAAGGCACCTATTCACTAATAGCCCACTTCGTGTGCGCCTAGAGCACCCAGTCAAGGCACTTTGGCGGCCCAGGCAAGGACCAGTGTTTGTACCCCACCAGTGCTCGTGCACACGGATTAAACACTGCAGGGCTACAGGGCAGATGTGTCACTGATGCCTCAAGGGGGCGCCATTGATCGCCCGTGCGACCTACATGTAGAAACGGACCCGCCCTGCACAGGGATGACGTAGGCACACACTTGAGCCTGGGAGTAAGACGCGAACTATTCAGCAAGACAGCTCAGTAGATAAGGTGCCTGCCGCATAGATAGATAGATGTACGTGTAACCATCAGGTCACGGGATGGGATCGCTTTCTGCTGCCTCGGCCTGTCATTCTCCCAGCATCGACTCGAGAACATGACAAGACCCATGTTATGAAATACAGTTTAGTCTCTGGGGGCGGTAAGGAAGGTGGTGCACACGGCACCCGTGAGCCAAAGGGCGACGCTGAGGCAGGTGGTCCAGCTCCCGCTTTTGTGCTTCGAGAGGATTGGAATTGCATTTCTATTGTGCTTACTACCTCTGACGAGGCGCGTGTCAAAGCGCTTTACGCCAGCAGCAATGTTCCGGAAGCCATGTTCGGTGGTGTGTTTTCCCACTGCCTGTTGTTGGGTCCTACATGACAACATTTGAGGAGCACAGGCTGATTCACGGGTCATCGTCTGATGGCATCGGCGAAGGCAACAAAATAGCGCGTCAGCCGAACACTTCACACGCGGCTCTTTTAAACAAGTGAGGCCAAACACAGCGCCGCCTACACAGACCGACACAACACGGACGGGCGGGAGAGACAAGTGAGGCCAAACACAGCGCCGCCTGCACAGACAGACACAACACGGACGGGCGGGAGAGACAAGTGAGGCCAAACACAGCGCCGCCTGCACAGACAGACACAACACGGACGGGCGGTGAGAGACAAGTGAGGCCGCAGCGCAGTATCAGTGGTCGCACGGCTGCATTCAAAACAAGCCGCGAGTGCTGTGCGAGAGCGCGCGTGCGCTTGTGTGAGGGAGCAGGCCATCTGTTTTGCATTATGGTGCACGAGTCTGGGCACGATAATGCAAAACAGATGTCGCCCGTGCGGGTAACCACACAGAAAAGGCCATGACGCACGAGCGTCTGGTCAGCTTTCTGAAGCCCCTACAATAAGTCTCGCGCTGCGCGAGCAGTGCTGCGCACTGCAACACTAGGCGCGAGACCTAAAAAGAGAGAAAGAGAAAGGCTACTACCACACCTGGTAATTCCGGACTCAACCACTAGATGGCGGAATAATGCACAGCATATGAATTAAGAAAATTCTTCAAGCTGCAAAACTATTCCTATAGGTAAGATACCATTTCATATCCAATCACCTGCTTGTGAGAATCCTGATTTTTTTTTCATGCTGGTCCAGCTAAACTTCATGGGCTGCGTGGAGGCAGGAATTTCTGGCTACTGAACGGTTGCCATATTTAAAAGGGCAGCTTTTCAGTTCTGTCCAACCTCTGCCTTTTTTGAGTGACACAAGGCAGCAATGACTTTATATGTATTTTTAATCAGTATAATTTTTGTTATGCTTTTTGATCCCATATGTTCTGCTATTAATATGATGAACTAGGCTATATATTATGCACTCCTCTTTGCAGATATGCTGTCAACGTCACGTATAGGCAAAGGGCATGATCACTGCTAATGAGTCTATAGGTTGAGACTGTGGGCTGGAATAGCTGGTAGGCTACCATCTAACAAAACCCTAATTTGGCATGTGTCCAGGAAACATGGGAATCTGTAGGGATAAACTGTATGCATACAGGTATAAACAAACACATGGGTTGTATTTAACTTCTCCCCCCAAAATCACTTAGAAGCACTAGCCTCACTATCTATCTTACACCAGTCTACTCACCCACTATATTCCTGCTGGCTCATGTGAGGATAGGAAGGAGGGTTCCACATGTACTGTTAAATGACACATCCCTGTCACCTCACCTTCAACAAACCTCCTAAGATGATGCTAGTCACGGAGAGTGGCCTTCAGGGGTAGGGCAGTTGGTGGAGTGTTGGGAGACGCCTGAGTAAGAGACCTCTGTCTAACATATTCCTTAGCTGCCCTATGTGTAGAGAAATCTTATGCAATATAGATACAAATCAACCCTTAACAGGGTGAAATTACTAGACTGTCTAATCACTTTCAAAAACTCTGCTCACTAGCTAGTGCAATGGTTCCCAAACTTTTTCCACCTGCGGCTCCCTTGACCTATTGGCCGTTGACCGCGGCTCCCCATTATGTTACTTTTTTTGGTGGATGGGGGAATGTAAGCCCGGCCTCTGGAGTACTTCCATTTTATTCCCTGAAAATAATTGGCATGAAGCTGATGAAGGTATTATAATCATAGATGTAACCAAATAAAAGTATAACAGTTGTTTAATAAAAAAAAACTTTATTTGGTTAAGTCAGAAAGAATACTCTCCAGCACTGTGGTTTGCATGTAGAATATTTTTTTTTTTTTTTATTGTTTTTAAAAATTTGGCACTAGCATTGGGTGCTCTCCTACAAATCATTTTAGTTGTTAAGGAGCCACTTTTGATATATACGAATGCTGCTCCACTAATCCTATTAGCCATTCGTTCACAATAGTAAAGTTTTGGTGTTCTACATAGATTTATCATTTCTCTCATATCACTTCTTGTGTTGATGTCAAGTATGTTAATTAGTTCTCACTTTCAATGTGTCTTACGATTTGAGAACTCTGCAACTGTTGATTTGGTATTGCAAAATGTGACAGACTGGATCTATAAACCCACCCAAGGGTTAAACTAGACAGAGTGACAAGGAGCGGTGGGTTTCTTTAGTGAAAGAACGAAGGCTACAGTTATGCAGTTTACATAAGCAGCAGCTCTTGAGATTGCGAATATACACAGGAAATGCACAAGACTGCTGTTAAAGTAAAACCTAAACTACAGACTTTAGAGGTTGGGGAGAAATACGATTGATTTCAAAGTTTTTGGGAGAACAATAAAAAAGCATACACTTTTACCAACTTCCAGGTTTCAAGAATGGAGGTGTAGATTGCTGGAGAATGACAAGCGGAAGTACAGAGGCATCTGTACAATGCTTAAGTCCCAATCTTTGTACGAGTTGGTGATGCTAAAACAAATCATACAAGCAACATTTAAAAATATAATGAAGCAAGACAGCTATCCCAAAACGGCGCTATCAGCTACTGATAGCTTTAGCAGTTTTAAACTCACCTGTGAGCCTGTGGTGGCTGCAAGCTTGAAGACAGTCTTTTCGACCAGGTCAGCAGCAGGTAGAGGCTGATCAGGAATTACATCAGAACCCAAGCAAGACCGCTTACAAGCTAGAACTAGAGACTTAACAGGATCTGCACCCTGTTTAGCTTCACCTTAAGTACAGCTTGAGAGGCAGGTACCACTGCCACACCCTCCTTGAATCTCCACTGGAGTGCCTTTTACCATGTCTATTTAATTCTATGTACGAGCCAGGTAGTTGGGAATTGTGTTACTGAGCGATCTTCTTACAGAAGAAAAAGTGGGACTAGTAAGAAGACCCACTATATATGACCTGGGCTGCTCGTTGCAGGTCACACTTTCTTTAAAAAAAGTTTGGGTTACTATATGAAGGAATAATTAGAAATGTGCGTGTCCTTAAAGTGCAGAAATGTCAGGAACTCTGACAAAGCAAAGGGCAAATATTTCTAGTTGCTGCATTTTTTGAAGGTTTCTAGGAAGCACTTGGAGGCCAAGTTTCAAGTGAACTCCTGCTGAGGATATTATCACGCTTGAATCACTTTTAACCACAGACCAGGATGCAATCCAGCCTTGTAAATTAATTCTCAAATGCACACGTAGCTTTCTTTTAGCTAATGATCTCATGAGTCATTCATGAAGAGGAGACGACTAAGAATAAGATATTTCCTCATCAATGTCATACGTTCGTAACTTCAATAAACTCACCTAATTGCTCAGTTACTTGTTATATGATTTAAACAGCCTTCCATTTGTGCAAGTGTTTATTTCCTCATCGCTCATAGTTTGTGTAAACTGCGTCAATATCTGACATACAGGAGCTGTTAATGTGCTATTTTACATGTCGCACTGCCATCTAGTGGTACAAGAGGGAGTTTCATCTACCTTTAACAAAACATATTTTAGATAGCGAGCTTACAAAATGCAAGTAATTGCACAAGCCGGATATTGACGTATTGTGTCGCGGCGCCCTTGGCTATTTTTGGGAGCGCACCAAGGCGCCGCGGCGCACAGATTGGGAACCACTGAGCTAGTGCATCAGCAGCCAGCAGTAGGCTCAGTCCTATTCTCCGAATTCATTAAGAGAGCTTTGAACTTTCTCCCAACACAGGCAGCCAACTCCACTTGCCAACATCAGTTAATTGCCACATATATACAGATGTCAGGCAATAAGCACCTATACCCACTCAGAAACCTGTAAGCAATTCTTATAGCCCATCGTCCATCAACAAAAACTGATATACCCAGCCTGTTGACCACACACAACCAGATCAGATACTGGTCTACAATAGAAACATTTTGAAATTCATATCCTGTTCAAATGCCACACTAATAGCTATTGTGCTCTACACAGGTGCCAATTACCAATAACAGGCCTACCTCTTAAAGGTGGTGTTGGGTTAGAAATAGTGTAATACTTTAGATAACTTTCATTAACTGGAATGTCCAGCCAGTACTCACTTTGGAAATAGAAGTGACCTTCTGGCAAGTACATTATTTCACACAAAAATCTGTAAAGAAAAATAGAAGTGCCCAGTACCCCACAAAGGCTAGAGCCACAACCCCAGTCAACATTTATGGATGCCCTGCAGCAGGTGCCACATTTTAAAAAAATGTTGAGTCCCGCACTCACCACCACCCAGTAGAGGGACCTTGAGATAACTCTGAAGCATTCAGATTCTTTACTATAGTCAGTTTGTTAGAGTGGCCCAGCAGAAAGATAGTACATATTTCTCATCTGTGTACATCAGTTTGCAGCCTGTAGTGGAGTAGATTCACATGCCTTGTATTCCCTCACTGTCCAGCTCCGGGCCCAGAACTCTATTAGTTGTTTACCTTCAAATTCCATCCATCAGCCCCCTTGCTCCCGGCGGCGGCGATCCTTTTAGATGCCGAAAAAGCCTTTGATTCGTTGGAATGGCCCTTTCTCCATGCCACATTGGTGCGATTGGGGCTGCCACCCAGGTTCATATCAGTGATATCGCTGCTATATACACACCCTTCGGCCCGTGTACGGTTGAACGGCTCCCTGACGGCCCCTTTCGTGCCATCGGGGGGGGACCCGGCAGGGGTGCCCCATCTCCCCGCTGCTGTTCATAATAGCGATGGACCCTCTCGTACGCCACCTCCAAGATGATCACTCCCACCGGGGTATGCAATTTAAACCTGAAAGAGACACGTTAGTGACAGATTCCTTACCTTAGAATATCCCCAGGCGTCAGGCTGGATCCGGAAAGTTTTTGCGTAGCAGTACCCTTGCGCGTCGGTAGGCGGCGTCGTGCGGCTCCGCGTTCGGCGTCGGGACCGCCGGGATGACGTCGCGGGCAGTACTTAGACGCCGCCCCTGCGCGCTGACGTCAGTTCTTCTTTTTTCCGCGCCAGTAAGCGCAGATCCGGGAAGAGCAGTGCCCTAGTCATTTTTTGACTAACTTTTTGGTGATTTTTCACTGTTTTCTTCGAGTCATCTCGGCTCCACGGTGTCGGTAGGGATGCCCGGCTTCAAGCCATGCGACGCCTGTGGTCGAATGATGTCGATCACAGACCCGCATTTAGAGTGTCTCTACTGTCTCGGCCGCGACCACGACACGAAGTCGTGTTCCGACTGCCGGGCCTTGCACCCGAAGGCTTTGCGATAGCGGTCTCGAAAGCTCCTCGAGGTCCGGCAGTCGGCTCCGCGCCAAGCCCCGGTCACGCGAGAGGTCGAGGGGCCGGTCGCGGAGTCCTCGCCGGTCATCGGAGTCCAAGTCTTCGCACTCCTCGGGTAAGTCGAAGCACAAAAAGTCTAAGAAGCACCATCGATCTAAGACTTCGCCTCGCCGGTCTCGCGACTCGGCTGAGGCACCTGTCGGCACCGTCCCGCGGCTCCGGATGTGCCTGTGAAGCCGCCCCCGCATTACCCGTCCTTCCCGGGTTCGGGGGTGACTCCGGCCGAGATACAGGAATTCCTGGCGGCCATGGCCCGCCTCTTCGGGCCTCAAGGCCCCTCCGGTGCGCCTTCGGGCCCCGCGGGCCCTGATGGGGTTGACCCGGCACCGCCGACGACTCCGGTCCCGGCGCCGCCTGTCCCACCAGCCTCGCTCCCTGCCCCGGCCTCGATCCCGGCTCCGGTGGTACCGCAACCCCCATCGACGCCGGTTGACCTAACCACGCCTCCGCCGACGCCGATGTCCCCGGTGCCGTTCCTGACGCCGTCCGGGGCTCCGGGCGGCGTCGTTCCCCGGTTCTCTCCGGATCCGGACGCGGCGTCGGACCGGCGTCGCCCGACGCCGGCTCCGGCGCCACTGAGACCTTGGGTCCCGGACGTCCCTCCTCCTCCTTATTTTCTACCAGAGGAGGACCAGGAGAGCTGGGAGGGGTCGGACGACCCTCTCACACAGCAGTGTGACTATGATCAGGACTGGGCAGAGGAACTTGGGGATGCCAGTGGTCTGGACACTTCCCCTGACACTGGCATGCTGTCTCCTCCTTCCGTGGCTACGGAGGAGGGAGCAAATTTCGCAACGGTGTTGCGTAGAGCAGCTGGAGCCTTACGCCTCCAATTGCCTACAGTGGCTGTCAGGACTAACCTCCTGACGGAAGTGCTTCAGCCGGCAGCTACCTCCTCGTAGCCATTGCTGCCGTTTAATGATGCACTTTCTGACGTTCTTTTGGGCACCTGGTCCAAGCCCGCCACAGGGGCTTCTGTGGATAGGAACGTGGCCCGACGCCATCGCCCTGCTCCGGGCGACCCCTTGTTTCTCTCTCAACATCCCACCCCGAGAGCTTGGTTGTCCAAGCCTCTGCCTCCCAAACCGCCTTCCCTACCGCCCCTCCGGATAGGGAATCCAAACGCCTGGATCAATTTGGGAAGAAGGCCTTTTCTTCCTCAAGTGCTGGCTTGCGGTCCGTCAACACCGCTTGCCTTTTGGGCCGATATTCCCACTCTCTGTGGGATTCAGTGGCGGCCGTTTTGCCCCAGTGTTCTGAGGAGGTCCAGACACTACTTACCCGCACCATTGCGGAAGGTAGGGATGCGGCAAAGTACACCATACGTTGTGGCCTTGATACCGCCGACTCGCTGGGCAGATCGCTTGCAACGACGGTGGCGCTGCGTTGCCACGCCTGGCTGAGGACAACTGGTTTCTCAGGTGATGTCCAAAACACACTCATGGACATGCCCTTTGATGGAATCGGTCTTTTTGGTACCAAAGCAGACCATGCGCTGGAGCGTTTTAAGGACTCTCGGGCTACTGCCAAGTCCCTGGGCCTTTCTGCTGTGCGTCCTCCGCTCACCTCTGCTTTTCGCCCCTTTCGTGGCCACGGAAGGGGCGCCCAGTCACGTCCGCTGCCCAGCCACCGGCCCGCGCAGCAAGCGTCTTCGCGTGGCCGAGGACGTGGCTCCCGCCGTGGCGGGTCAGGCAACCAGCGTGCGGGTCAGGCCACTAACCCCGCCCCGTCCGCGGCCTCCAAGCCCTCCTAGTCCTTCCTTTCAGGTGCACAGCACGCCAGTAGGGGCAGGGTCCGCCATCACCTTCACCACTGGCGTGCCATCACCTCGGACAGGTGGGTCTTGGACATTGTCCGAAGGGGCTACTCCCTCCCCTTCGAGACCACCCCCCAGCCATGCCACCTCAATTCCACCGCATGTCAGGGGATCACTTGGTGCTTCTGCAGAAGGAAGTCACGGCCCTCTTGGCCAAGAGGGCAATCGAGCATGTTCCGACCCCAGAAGTAGGACATGGTTGCTACTCCCACTACTTTCTGGTGCCCAAAAAGGACAAGGAGGACATGCGTCCTATCTTGGACCTCCGGAACGTCAATCGCTTCCTCCAGAAGGAGAAGTTCAAGATGCTCACCCTAGCTCAGGTCTTGACTGCCCTCGACCCTGGAGACTGGTTGGTAGCGTTGGACTTACAGGACGCTTATTTTCACATCCCCGTCCTGCCGGCCCACCGGCGTTACCTGCGGTTCACGGTAGGCCTCGAGCATTTTCAGTTCACCGTGCTCCCCTTTGGCCTTACAAGTGCCCCTCGGGTGTTCACAAAAGTGATGGCGGTGGTCGCAGCTCATCTGCGCCGGGCAGGGGTTCCAGTCTTCCCCTACCTCGACCACTGGCTGCTGAAGGCGGGCTCGTCCCAGGCAGTCGTCTCCCACCTCCAGACTACGGCCGAACTCCTGCACTCGCTGGGGTTCTCCATCAATGTGCCGAAGTCGCACCAGATTCCTTCTCCACAGCTCCTTTTCATCGGAGCAGTTCTGGACACGATGCAGTTTCGGGCTTATCCTCCCGAACGGCGAGTCCGGGATATTCAGGCTATGATTCCGATCTTTCAGCCTTTATCCTGGGTTTCGGTACGGATGACCCTGAGGCTGCTGGGCCTCATGGCCTCCTGCATCCTGCTGGTCGATCATGCCAGATGGCATATGCGGGCTCTGCAGTGGGACCTGAAGTTCCAGTGGGCGCAGCACCAGGGCAACCTGTCCGATCACGTCCAGATCTCGGAGGGGACTGCAAGACAGTTGCAGTGGTGGCTCTCGAACCGGCAATGGGTCATGGGCAGATCCCTCTCCCTTCCCCTGCCAGAGCACACAGTTGTGACGGACGGCGTCCCTTCTGGGATGGGGCGGTCACATGGGAGAGGCGGAGATCAGAGGCCTCTGGTCTCCGGCGGAGTCCCGGCTCCATATCAACCTTCTGGAGCTCCGGGCGATCCGACTTGCACTCAAGGCATTCCTTCCCTCTGTCAAAGGGAAGGTAGTGCAGGTGTTCACAGACAACACCACCGCCATGTGGTACTGCAACAAACAAGGCGGGGTGGGGTCGTGGACCCTCTGTCAGGAGGCTCTGCGCCTCTGGACATGGCTGGAACATCAGGGCATGTTCCTGATGGTTCCAACACCTGGCAGGTTCCCTGAACGCCAGGGCGGACGAACTCAGCCGCAGGTGCATGATGGATCACGAATGGCGTCTTCACTCGGAAGTGGCGCAAGGACTCTTTCTACAGTGGGGAGAGCCTTGGTTAGATCTATTCGCCACCGAAGAGAACGCGCAATGTCAGCAGTTCTGCGCGTTGGAATTTCCAAGGCGGCACTCGCTCGGCGACGCTTTTCTTCGCGAGTGGAGCTGCGGTCTGTTGTACGCCTTTCCGCCTATACCGCTTCTACCCAGAGTGTTGAAGAAGATTCGGCGCGACCGGGCCCAAGTCATCCTTGTGGCTCCGGACTGGGCTCGAAGAGTTTGGTATCCCGAGCTACTCAGTATGAGCGTCGATCCCCCGATCCGTCTGCCTCTTCGGGAGGATCTTCTGTCGCAGCAGCAGGGGACGGTCCTCCACCCGAACCTGTCCAGTCTCCACCTGCTTGCGTGGAGATTGAGCGGCGGCAGTTGATTCCTTTCGACTTGCCTCCCGAAGTTTGTGATGTGATTCTGGCGGCCAGGCGTCCCTCCACTAAGATGGTATACGCCTGCAGGTGGAACAAGTTTGTGGCATGGTGCACAGCAAAGGTTGTGAATCCCCTCTCTGCCCCTCTTTCTGAGGTTCTTCTGTTCCTTCTTTCTCTGGCCCAACAGGGTTCTGCCCTGGGTACCATCAAGGGCTATCTTTGTGCCATTTCGGCCTTCCTCAGGCTTCCTGATCAGCCCTCCCTTTTCAAGTCCCCTGTTGTTAACAGGTTCCTAAAAGGCATTACACACCTCTTCCCTCCTGTTCCGTTTGTGATGCCTCAGTGGGACTTGAACTTGGTTCTTACCTTTCTCATGAGCGCTCCCTTTGAGCCTCTACATAACTGTCCTCTTCGTCTTCTGACTCTGAAGACAGCCTTTCTGGTGGCCATCACCTCCGCTCGGCGGGTGAGTGAGCTCAGGCTCTATCATGCAAACCTCCCTTTCTGTCTGTCCATCCAGACAAGGTTGTTCTTAGGACGCGTCCGTCCTTCTTGCCAAAGGTGGTTACTGCCTTCCACATTGGGCAGACCATCACTTTGCCCACCTTCTTTCCGCCTCCGCATCCTTCCAGAGAGGAAGAGAGGCTCCACCGTCTGGACCCAAAACGTGCGCTTTCCTTTTATATCAACCGCACACAACCCTTCCGGGTGAATGACCAGCTCTTTGTTGGCTACGTGGGCGCCAAAAAAGGTCGGGCGGTGCACAAGAGAACCATTTCCCGCTGGGTAACCTTGTGTATCAAAGCCTGCTATTCTTTGGCTAAGAAGACACCTCCTGTTGGGCTGCGTGCCCATTCCACCAGGGCAACGGCTGCTACCACGGCCTTAGGCTGCGGTGTTCCGCTGCAGGATATCTATCAGGCAGCTACGTGGGCCTCGCTGCACACGTTTACCAAGCATTACTGCCTTGACAGCCAAGTCCGGAGAGACGGCTTCTTTGGCCGTTCTGTTCTCCGAGACTTCCTCGTCTGATCTTTGTTCGAAGACCCACCACCGGGGTTGGTATTGCTGGGGTATCTATTCTAAGGTAAGGAATCTGTCACTAACGTGTCTCTTTCAGATGCACAAGTTACTAACTTGTGTAACGATATATCTGTAAGAGACAGTAGTTAGTGACAGATTCCTACCGCCCACCCATCCTCCCGTTCTGCGAACTGATTTCTAGGGTTAAGGACATCCCTTTCAGGGCCCTAGTATTTTTCAGACACCGATGTCAGCTTCTTGCATGGCTCTGCGTTCCTGGCGCGGAAAGTCGTGTACAGAACTGACGTCAGCGCGCATGGGCGGTGTCTAAGTACTGCCCGCGACGTCATCCCAGCGGTCCCGACGACGGACGCGGAGCCGCACGACGCCGCCTACCGACGCGCAAGGGTACTGCTACGCAAAAACTTTCCGGATCCAGCCTGACGCCTGGGGATATTCTAAGGTAAGGAATCTGTCACTAACTACTGTCTCTTACAGATATATCGTTACACAAGTTAGTAACTTGTGCGACTGGCCCCTTATTGATTACATTACACGCGGACAACATCATCCTCTATGTAAGACACCCAGACGAAAACCTAGGACCGATTCTCCAGGAGGTCACTCGTTACAGTGCCCTTTCGGGTCTGCACATTAATTGGGGTAAGTCCGAGGTTTTCCCTCTAACAGAGGCCCACAGTAATCGGAGTACGGAATACCCACTAAAATGGTGTGACGACTCAGTCAAATATTTAGGCATCCATATTCATAAAGACACGTCGCAGATCCTCCAACTTAATTATGGCCCAGCTATGGAGAAATTAAATGATAAAATTGGGTGCTGGCTGAAACTACCCTTGTCGATGGCCGGGAGAATTGCCCTGATTAAAATGGTTGTTCTTCTGCAGTTCTTATACCTCTTCCAGAACATACCAATACCGTTATACAAGAGCTTCTTCGCCACGCTTCACTCCCAGCTAATACGGCTGGTATGGGGGGGTGGGGGGTCGGACAACCCAGGGTCAGCTGGGACGCCTTGATGCTACCGTATAAACGAGGGGGGGTTTGGGATTCCGAACTTTTGAGTCTATTATTTAATAGCACAATGTAGTTTCTCACGACACTGGTTTCACTCCGACTCCCGGATCCCTTATCTTCGGCCAGAAGCCGATCTCGCTCATATTACCCCGGTGTCTGCACTTCTGCCGGTAGGCCTGGCCCGAGACCCACAGGACCTGCAAACACTATCCACGACCAGTTGGGCCTGGAAACAATTGACCGGGGCAACTGGGGCGCCACTACTATACTCCTCGTCCCGCCCATTGGTGGGGAACCTATGGATCCCCATTACACAGGAGGCGACCGTGCAACGCACCCTAAATAAATTTGAATTGGCAACATTCAGGGATTTATTCCCCAATAGCCATGTCTATTCCCGTAGGGAAGACGCCCGATTCAAGGAGGCTACATTTATGGATCAGTTCATATTATGCCGGCTGCAAAGAGCACTAAGGTCGCAGATTCCCAGCTATCCCATAGAACCACCAGATTATCCACCACTGACACTCCTCATCAAGGATAGCAGTGGGGAGCACCTAATGTCTAAAATGTATAAGGCCACTATTGCACTGCTCCCGGCCAGGGATGAGGGGGTGAGGAAGGCTTGGTAACAGGACTTGGGACAGCCCCTCACGGACATACAATGGCGCTTTTGTTGCGAACAAACACGCAGAGTCTCCTTTAACCACAAACATAAGATACTACACTTTAAATGCGACGGGCGTATATCACCCCAGCTAGGGTTCACCGCATGGATCCCTCTCTACCACACATATGCCCTCGGTGCAGTACCTCGATGGCAGATTTCGCACACATGACATGGACATGTGACAAGGTGGCCCAATTTTGGAAGCAGGTGTTCAAGGAGCTCTTGCATATGACCGGCTTACCCATCTCCCCTACGCCCCTAATGGCACTGCTGGGATATGTTAAGGATCTCCCAAAATCCTCCCGGGCTTCTGCGCATTAGCACTGTTACTGGCCAAGAGAGAAGTCGCAATGCACTGGGGGAGTAAACACTCACCGACACTGAAAGGGTGGATGTTTAGCATGTCATATTGCAATACTAACAGTGAATTATACGCCCACCTGCAACCCCCAGCATCTAGGCCACTTGACATATGGCAACCCTTTAGATCCTATTTATTAGCACAAACATTGGTGAGTTCACAAACCGAACAGGACCCCTCATCGGGACACTGAAGGGAATGAACTGTGGGGGTACTCTTACTAAGTATATATCACATGTAACTTGCGGACAAACAATTTTGGCTGCTATGTACAAATATGGACCTAAATTGTACTGTTTGGTATTAAGGAAAAAATATAAATAAAGTATTAAAAAAAAAAAATTCCATCCATCAGCTCTACGCACGTGATGCATGACTCAAGGCCATATCTCCTGAAACCAGCATTGCATACGAACAAGGCATTCTCCACCCCTCTCATATTCTTCTTTTTTAATTAAATATCTTTATTTAGTTTTTAAAGACAACTGAGCAGTCTGGTATCATATCGCACCCATACGGGTACTTCCACAAAGTATTTAGAGTACAAAGCAGGCACAGAAGTTTAGGGGTGGTCCCTCGAGACAACCACACCACCGGTGTCCATGAGACCGTGTTCAGTGACGAAAGAGACAGTGCATTGTTAGAGACACCTTGTTTGCATGGGAACCCCTACACAGCATTCTGGGCCACTTGCCCCAGGCTTCCAGCTTCATCCTCCTCAGGCCCCAGATCATAATAGCGTAGCCAAGTCCCCCATGTCTTTCCAAACTTGCAGGGACACCTCCTACTCTTATATGTAACTCTCTCCGCAGCCATATACATGTACATGTCTGTCTTCCATTCATGCAATGTTGGGACCTCTGGTGTTCCCCAGTGTTTAGCCACATCCCTCTTTGCCACAACCAACCCCAGATTACAAAAAAGTAGTTTTGCCCTCGAGACATCCATCTCAGTCGGTATCCCCAATAGGGCAAATTTCGAGTTTATTGGGATGTCTGCCTCCAGGATAGCCTGTAGTTCTCATATAACCTTGGCCTAGTAGGTTTATATAACAGGGCAGCCCCAAAATGTGTGCAGGAAGTCACCTCTAGACCCAGTGCACCGTATACAGTCCGGGGAGGCTGCCTTTCCCATCCTAAGCAGCGTGGCTCGGTCATAGTATACCCGATGGGGCCCCTTAAACTGTATTAGTCAGAGCCTTGCCTTTATTGCTACTTCCATCGGATGCATCAAGGCCGCCACCCAGTCTGTATCCGGCCTTAGGTCTAAGCGGGGTAACATTTTTTAGGAACAGTTTCTTGGTACACACCACATTATTGCTTTACAGGAAACATGGGAGCCCAACAATTGTTTTTATTTGGATGGTTTTATCACTTTTTGTAAACATGCTATCCCCTCGAACATGGGAAGAGCTAGGGGGGGTCTTCTTTTAATGTTCTCACTTAAGCTCTCCTACAAAGCCAAACTGATTGATTGTCGATCACCCAATGTATTAGCAGTGGAACTGTCATGTAAGAATCTCCCCACTCTGTTAGTGGTTAATTTCTATAACTCCTTCACCAGATCTCATGAGACGGAACACTTATCAGCCTTAGAGGATTTCCTAGAAAGCTATGGGGAAGGAAGTCAAGTCTATCACACTAATCTTAGGGGACTTTAATATCCATCAGTGTTGTCTCAACTGTACCCCCATATTGGAGGTGGGTGATGGTTCTGATTTGTCCAATCACTTTGAGCATACACCATCGGGCATTTGTTTAGAAAGTCTTCTCTCAGCCCACAATTTGCAATGCCTACAGCAATCAGATGCTTCAGCTCTGGTCCCCACCTATGTAGGTAGTGGTAGCTCTAGTGTAATTGACTATATAATGTTATCCGCATTATTAGCGCCGGCTGTCAATAACTTAAGCGTTACTTGGAACAGCCTTAGTGATCATAATCCCCTAATACTGGATCTCTCCCTCTCGGCCGCCATAAAAGGGGGGGTTCCGAGTCAAATCTCTAACGCAAACATCAGTACTAAACATCAAGGAAGGAGATTGAAGTGGGAAAGGATCATTCTGGAGAGTTTTTTAGACAATCTGTATTCCACCTGTGCCCCGGAGTTCCAAGTCTGCATGGATCCTGTCTCACACGACAGAGCCACTCTTGAAGCTTTTGACAGAATCATTAAGCAGGTAGCATCCGATTTAACCTCCAAAACCAGAGCCAGATGCCCAAAAGCCAAAAGGTGGTTTGACAATACGTGTTCGGCTGTCCATAAGGAACTAAAACAGGCCCTTATGCAAAACCCAAGGGACGCAATATTAATTAGGAGCCGCAGGAAGGCCTATAAACTTGCAGCCCAGGAAAGGAAGAAGCAGATAAGGGAGCAGGCCTGGGAAGCGCTCAGCCAAGCTAGTGTCCTGGCTGACAGCACCAGATTTTGGTCGGTGGTCAGCAGCCCCTTTTTCTCAGACACACCAAACTCTAGCAGTGATTGTACGATACCTGCTGAGCTCTGGGTCCAGCATTTTGGTAACATTTATAGCGATGTAAATTTGGAATCTGCCGTGGGACAATCAGTTCCCGGCCCACCTAGCAACCCTCTCCACCTCAACACAGATGAGGTTTACAAAGCTATTATCTCAACCTCGGTAGGAAAGGCGCCTGGTCCAGATGGGGTACCAGCAGACCTCTATAAGGCCGATCCCAAAGTCTGGGCCAAGATTTTAACCCATGTTTTTAACGCAGCCTGCACCTGCGGATTTCCCCCCTCTTGGGCTAAGGCGGTTATCATCCCCATATTTAACAAGCATTGGCATAGCCAATAGGTCTCGCTTTTGGGACCTTATAAGTATTTAGTTATGCAGCGCAATATCCTTGGTGCAACAACATTAACTGTTGCATGGTTAAACACTTATAAGGTCCCAAAGGCGAGACCTGTTGGCTATGCCAATGCTTGTTCAGTATTATATTCAAACCATAGTTGCTGCTTATTTATTTTATGCAACTAACAACCATTGACAAAGCCAATAGTCCTGACTTGTAGGTATGATGTTACTTGTTGTATCATATATCTAGATGAAATGACAGAAACAGCAAAATACAAGTTGGATGGCACACTATGCTAAGCACAGATTTTTAGCTTAAGTGTTTTAAGCCACGCCCTAATTACATTGGCCATGCCCCTTTGAGAGACCCTCCAGTTTTTTCATCCCACTTAAAGCCCTGCTTAGAACCATCTACAGCACAAAGAGGAGGCAATAAGAGACCAGACAGAGGTCACCAGTCCAGAGAGAACTGCTGGGAGCAGCCACACTGTAATGTTAGCAGCACAAGAAGAACCTTCTGGGTATAATAATACTGTAACATAATAATAATAATAATGAGTGAATATGGAGTTGCTATTTAGTTCAGGGTTTCTTCTAATAACGGCTATGGCTGTGTAGAGGGACATGTCTGGGAACATACAGGGCTCTCCTCTGAGAACTCTCAGGCACATTCATCACAAGGGGCGCAGCCATCTTGAATCTTTAGGGATCAATCAAGAAAGGCAATTCTGTGAGAAACCTTTGGACACCTTTCTAGTGCTCGCAGGAAGGTACTGTGGGAAACATCAGTGAACCAGCTTCAATCCCGCCAGGGTGCTACCGTGGGAAACCACGGGGCACCATCTCCAACGCACACAGGCCTCAGGGCACCCTCTCCACTGCTGACCGGCCCTACTGTGAAAAACCTCAGGGCACCTTCCCCACTGCTGACGAGTCCTCCCGAGAGAAACCTCAGGGCACCTTCTCCACTGCTGACCGGCACTACTGTGAGAAACCTCAGGGCACCTTCTCCACTGCTACCCGGCCTTACTGTGAGAAACTCAGGACACCTTCTCCAGTGCAGACAGGCCTTGCTCTGTTCACTTCAGGGCACCCTGTCCAGTGCTAAACATTGAGAAACCGCTGGGCCCTTCTCCAGTGCTAACAGCCCCTGCTGTAAGAAACCAGGCCTTTCTCCAGTGCTGAGAGGAAGGTGCTGTGAGAAACATCTGCATGGACAGGCATTGTTCTGGTGTACCTCTGAGCATCTGCACCAGCATAGGGCACTGCTGGGAGAAACCGTTCAGCTTTGGGCATCCTCACTAACGCATGGCACTGTGACGAGAGGAAACTCAGGTCGCCTTTGCCAATACAGACAGACCCCTGCTTTTCACAATAGAGCCTTTGCAGTGCTTGGGCCTCACCTGCCTTGGCGCATCATGCATAGACCACATCTACAAAAGACCCTTCGACCACCTGTCATTATCACGCGCCTGCATTTACATGCCGCAGGCAGGACGCCAATCTGGAGATTTGGCGTGCTGCCCGCCACCGGGTGTCCTTATTGGCTGTTATGTACCAGAGGAGCGCGCGCGCTGCGCCATCACTGCCTGTTCCTTATAATCTGTACTTGTCGTGGGTTCGTCGCTGGCACGACGCCTGGTAGTGAGTTAATACCGGTTACAGTTTCATCTGTGTCTTCGGGTGACTCACTCGCTGACGCAGCGCATGGCAGCAGCAGTCATTGTGTACTATGCAGATGCGCTCTGCACACTTATTATGCTGCCAGGGAGGAAGAAAGAACGACTATTTAGCTGGCGTACGAGGTGGGGGTGTGCGCGGGAGCGTGACGGGACTCCCGAGCCCAGTTGGAGCCCGCTGGCGTGGGTGTGCTTGCAGGTGACTCCTCTTCCTTTTGGGCGAATGGGTGAGGGGGGGCATGGAATGTGGTTGGAGTGGACGGGACACCACAAAGCCACGTCCTGCCAAGAGGAAACGTTTACCGCAAGGAGGTGCAGTGTAATGCTTTATCGCTGGGCTATCACACATAAAACTAGTGTTGGGCGCAGCTCTGTTCCTGGTGACGAGCGTGGGGAAGCCCTTGTGGCTGGGACCAATCCCAGCGCGGCTCGGCAGTGACGTCTGGGGAATCCCTCGAGGCTGGACCAATACCAGCGCGGCTCGGCGACGACGTTTTCGGAATCTGTGCGCTGCAACGCTAGGCGCGAGAGCGCGCGCGCGCCAAAGCGAGACATCTGGTTTTAATTATCGCGCCCGTGTCAGGGCACGATAATTGAAACCACAGGGCGCCCGTGCGGGTAACCGCAGGGAAAAGGCCATGACGCACGAGCGTCTGGTCAGCTTTTCAAACCCCTACATAAAGTCTTCGCCAGAGCAACGCTTGCGCGCTACTCTAGGTTCGACCTAAAGGGAGTCCGGGATGATCCCGCCTTGTACAGACCAATCTCCCTCCTAGACGCTGCGGCTAAAATACTGGGGAAAGTAATTCTGGATCGCCTAACAGGCTACCTTGATCAGGTCAATATCGCCGATCTGCAGTATGGCTTCAGGCAGGAGAAAGGGACCCTGGACCAGTGCCTTAACCTGCATTTAGTTATCGGGAAGTACACCATCGCCAAGAGGGGAGTCTTGCATTTGGCCTTCATGGACCTAACCTCAGCATTTGACTATGTCAATAGGTCTAAGCTATGGCTGGTGGTACGTGATCTGGGGATAGATGCGGAGTTGGTCTCCTTTTTGCATACTGCCCATGAAAACACCACAGCAGCGGTAAGGTACAACACAGATGGCAGTTTGACAAGCTCTTGGGAAGTAAAAAGGGGGGTCCGGCAGGGGTGCATTTTGGTGCCTTTGCTGTTCACATTATATATGAACAAACTGGGAGAATCCCTAACAGCTTGTTGCAAAGATATACCCAGAGCTAGCTCCAAAATGATTCCTGCACTTTTGTACGCTGATGACGCGGTTCTACTGGCGAGAACCGCATTGGGTCTACAACGTCTTTTAAATTGTTTTATAAGTTTTATGGAGTCACTAGATTTAACTACGAATTTTAAGAAATCACACACTATGACTATAGGTTCCAGAAAGGCGGCCAAGGCCAAATTTTATTGCAAGGGGGCCGAATTAACCAAAGTGCCAACGTTTCCTTACCTAGGGGTAGTCTTTGATGAGCAAGGATCTTGGTGCCCGCAACTTTTACTTAAAAAGAACATCTTAGTCCGAGCAGCAGGGGCCACCCTGAATTTCGCCAAAAGACTGGGGTCAAAGCCACTTCCCGCACTATTGAAGGTCTATAATGCAAAATGTATCCCGATGGCTACTTACGGGAGTGACATTTGGGGTTATAAGGATGTGAAGGGGAGTCAGGTGGCCGAGAATAATTTCATGCGAAAACTCCTTGCGGTCCCTACTGCAACCCCTGTTTTTAACCTACATGAAGAATTGGGAATGGGTTACATTTCAGACCAGATCGCGGTTGCCCCACTGCTGCGCTGGCTCAGAATTTGGGCAAGTCCGACCCCAAACTTAAATCAACTTATAATTACTGACTGCATCGCACTGGAGGGGGCGTTACTTATTCCCTGGCTGAAATACATAAAGGAACAGACCAGATGGCTCGGCCGTCCTGACCTGTTCCTGAGTCCAGGGGCTCTGGGCAAGACTGCCATTAGAGAATTCAAAAAGCAGTTTCTGGACAAGCGGCAGAGGCTTAGGGAGGAGGCGGAATTAGCCAAACCGTCTGTGAGAAGATTTGACATATTGAGCCTGGGTCCACAGATGCAGCCTTATTTATCTTATGTTAACAAAGCACATCATCGCTTTGTTCTGACCAGATTTCGTTTGAATCTGGTCCCCTGGCTTCTGGCATTTCCCCAAGGCTATTCTAAACCTGGTTCACTTAAACCCTGTCCCTGTGATAATTTTTCAGAGCAGGATACACTACATTTTATGTTTTTCTGCGCCCACTACGATTCCCAGCGCAGAAATCATATTTTACCACTGCTTAGAGACTGCCAGTTTGTCCAAGTTAGGCCGGCTCTGACCTATCTTCAAATGTTATCCTCCCCCATGGTTTGCCTAGGGGTTGCAAGCTTTTTAATAGCGGCTATTAGATACAGGAAAAAACTGCCGCCGCTGTAGCCAGTCTGTTCTCTCACCTAATGTGCACTTTATGAGATAGTCCTTACAGCCTTTGGTTTTATATTTAGCGCTTTTGCACTTTATATTGTTGCACTATTTGTAGATTTATACGTGATTGATGAAATAGTAAAGCTGGATGCCCTTTTATTGCTCTGCACAGGCTTTTTTAAAACTTTTATTGTGACCTAAGTTTTTATGTATTAATGTCCTTCAATGTATAGTGTCTTTATAAACTGTTTACTTTTATGGCTCTTGGCTGCCGAATAAAGTACTTTTGACTGACTGACTGACAGTCTGTATCATCTATTTCCCCTATGTCAGCCACCCACCTTTCTCGCAGTCTGCATAGTGTATTCGACATGTTAATATTAATTGTTTTATAGGTGTGCAATACTGCCTTGCTCCCGAGCTCTCCATAAGTAGTCTGCCCTTGAGTGGGGCATATTCAGGTATGTCAACAGTGTCCATCCCTTCAGCCATCCAGGCGTGGCGGAGCTAGCAAACTTCAAGTATTGGTTCTGAGGGAGGCGATATTCCATCCTAAGAGAGGGGAAAGTCATTAAGTCCCCATCCTCCAGTATATCTCCTATCTTTGAGATGCCTATCAAATCCCAAGTTTCAACCCCTCCCAGCTTCTCCAATTCCCCCTTCCCATAGTGGTGTTTCCTTGGTTACCTTGGACGCCAAACCCATAGTCCTGGTGGCCTTCCTCCATGCCTCCAGCGTCCCTTGCATCGCCGGCAGCAGCCTATCCAATCGGACCCCTCCATATTTGTAGTGCTGAGGGGAACGTGGTAGCAGCCGGGCCCTTTCTAACATATACGTTGAGTAATGTTGTGGTGCGAACACCGAATCATTGATAGGTTCAGGTGCGCAGCCCAATAATAAGCCTGCATATCCGGGAGAGATAGCCCCCCTGATAGGAGTTTCGCTGCGGCATCTGCAGTGCTGTTCTGTGTTAACTTGTATTGCACAGTAGCAGCCTTACCTCCCTATCTATTTTGATAAACATCTCCTCCAGGATTTGGAGGCTATAGTGTTATTTGGGGAGTGTAATCTTGTAGATGGCGGCCCTCCCCAAAATGGTCAGGGGCAGCCCTTGTCAGTGCTCCGCGTCCCCCGAAAAGTAGTTAGCACCTTTCCAAGGTTGGTAGCAAGACACAGGTCTCTGTAGGTTGTTACATATATGCCCAGGGATTTAAAGCCTGTTGTTTCAACCCGCATTCTACCTGGTATGGCAACGGGGTCAGAGTGACCATATGGTTGAAATAGTACTGACTTCCCCGGGTTTATCTTGTAACCCGAGTAACTACCAAATGTATCTATGGTCTGGAAATTGATCGGAATTGTGTCTGTGGGCTTTGTGACATAAAGGAGGATGTCATCCTCATAAAGCGAGATTTTCTCCTCCATCAGACTGGAGTCTGAAGCACGGAAGCCGGGTATGTCAGAGTCGGTGTGGATCATGCGTGTCAATGGTTCTATTGTAAGAGCGAACAGGAGAGGGGACAGGGGGCATCTCTGCCAAGTCCCTCGCTCAATCGCCAATGTTGTCGAGAGGACCCCATTCACCCTCATTGCCGCGGTCAGGGTTTGGTACAGAAATTCTATATCTGGGGCCAAAGCGGATTTCACCAATGTTTACTGCAGATAGGGCCAATGTATGACATTGAATGCTTTCTCCGCATCCAATGAAAGAAAGACGTAGGGCATCTCCCTGCCTCGTACCTCTGCCAGCCAGTTGTGCAGTTTCCGTAGATTGAGTCTGGTGGATCTGCCTGGCATGAAGCCTGATTGGTCTCCATGTATCAGCGGAACTATGACTTTTAACAGCCTAGTTGCCAGGATCGTGGCCAACACCTTAGCCTTGACGTTCAAGAGCGAGATTGGGCGGTAAGATTTGCAGCTGGTTCTAAGTTTACCCTCCTTGTGTATCGCAGTTATGGTCGCGCATTGAAGGTCAGGTGGTGGCGCTCCCCTATCCCTCGTTTCACGGAATAGGTTAAGGAGATGGGCGTACCGGCAATATCTTTTGAAGAATTCCACCGGGAGCCCATTGGACCCTGCTGTTTTTACAGATTTAAGCCTCACTATGGCAGCCTGGACCTCGGGGAGGTCTGTTCCCCCCCTCAAGGTCCATGCGGTCCTCCATGGAGAGCACCGGGGTTGTCACGGTCATGAGGAAGTCCCTAATGTGGTCAGCGCCTGGCAGCGGAAGTTTTCCATAGAACTCTGCACAGTATCGGGTAAACTCCTCCACCATTAGAGCATCAGTCGTGTAAGCCACTCCCGATGACGCTGTGATGGTTTCTTCCCAGCACGCTTCTGCCTCTTTATTGCTCGCCTTATCACCGGTGTCACAGAGGCGGTGGTGAGTGGCTAACATACACTGCCTTACCTCCCTCTGGGCTAAGTCTCGATACTCCGTTCGCAACACGTTAGTTTTCCTGACAGTCTGTGGGTTTAGCTGGTCCTGGTTTGAGTCTTACAGGTGACTCAGCTGGAGCTGAAGTTCTTCTATCTTTTCTATCTTGTGCCTTTTTTTTCCTTGCGAGCAGTAGTGGCTGGCAGGGAACAAGAGTGGATTTACAGGGGGGATATTGCAAAATTTTAAAAAACACTTACCTCCATGCCGAGTCCGCAGCTGCCTCTCCTCCATTGTGTTGTCCCTCGTCGTCTCTCAGGGACCAGGAAGCACATAGGCTCCCTCCCCTGACCAATCACAATGCTGCATTGCAGCATTGTGATTGGTCTGAGCGCCGTGAATCGGCGCTCAGACGGGGACTGGGGAGGCTTTGCATGTTCCTCATCAGGCTGTGTATTGCAGCCTGGTGGGGGACATGCAAAGTGCGAAGGACTACTTGGGTGGCCCGAGAGGGAGGCCAAGCAGTTGTGTGCACTTAAGGAGTGCAAACCACTCCTCCCGGACATCACAGGAGTGCCAGCCCCGCCCAACCTGGCCGAATAAAAATAAAATGATAACAGAAATAACTTCTGTTATTATCATTTTCTTTTTTTTTTTTTTCTTCACACTGCTCCGCGAGCAGTGAGGCGACGGTCCTCCGCCTTAGCGGAGGAGCCGCCACTGCTTGCAAGTATATTCTGTCCTCCGTCCTGAAGAATCACTTTATATGCCTCCCAAAGTGTCAAAGCTCATTCCACAGAGCCCTCATTTGTGTTTCTCGGGCATGCCCACATCCCTCAGATCCTGTGTGTTTAGCTTCCATCCTGTGGTCCCCACTCGTCGCCTTTTCCCTATTGAGACCCAGAGCAGGGAGTGGTCAGACAGTCCCCGTGCCAAATAGTCTGCCTGGATCACCACTTCAATGTCGCCCGCGGGGGCAAAGACATAGTCCAGTCTAGGGAAGACCCCAGAGAAGTAAGAGTATCCCCTCTCGCTAGGGTGGCACCGCCTCCAAAGATCTGGTGCCATAATGTTGTTAAAGTCCCGTCCTTTGATGTGCAGGGATGAGTTTGCTTCTATGAGTATGGAGCCCACCTTCTCTAGTGTATGCGCCTGTATTCGGGGGGCGGAGGGGCTGTATACACATAAGCCAGGGTAATTTCTGTCCTCCCCCACACCCCCTGCATGTTCCATTGGGATCTATCCACGTCCAGGAGACCTACAACGGCGGAGTCTTATCAGTATAGCCTCCCCTGTGGAACCAGAGGTGAATCTTGCGTGTGCCAGAATGGTGTATGCTCCCCTACTAAGGAATAAGCAGTGTGCCCCCCGCAAGTGTGTTTCTTGAAGTAGGACCACATCAAGCCTAAGTATGCATATGTACTGTTACCAGACCCCGCTTCAGCTTGTTGCCAAGTCCGTTGACATTCCTTGACAATATTGAGAGCTGTGTGTCACCTAGGGGACCCATCCTGTATCGTGGACGTTATGCTGCCTTATGGATGTTTTGCCATAGGGTTGCACGCTATAGTACTGTTCCTGCCTCTCCTGAAGAATAACTCAACACACAAACAATGAACCCCAACACATACCCCCCTCCTTACCTCCCACCACTCCCCGCAAGTACATGCCCACCGCAAACAAAACATACCTACTCACAAGCAAGATCAGAGAGGTTTGTCGGCCCCTTGCCTACCACTAAATTTAGGTATAATCTGCAGTCTTGCTCCTGTCTCTCCCACTGCACACCACACACACTAAGTAGGGGGAGGCCCTCCAGAGAGCCGCAGAGACACATCTTCTAGATGTCAGGGTGGTGAGATTAGCCCTCAAGGCTTTTTTTTGTATTTGAGGAATTCCTAGAACTTGATTCAGATGCACAACGCAACAACTCTAGTATTACATATGGAAGTAAGGAGACCCAAGATCTCTCCTTTTATCACTGGAATCTCAAAATCTCAGGCTTTGGGCTTTGAAGTACTAGGTGGATTTGTCCGCAGAACACTGCCAAGGTTGTAGAAAGCAGCTACAGATGTGCTCAGCAGGAAAACAAAGCTCAAGCGCAAATGGGTGTTGGAGTGTAGGCATCTAATTCTTGAATTCACTTGTTAGGGAACTCAGAGCTGGGACATGTTTGTGACTCGTCACAACTTCAAATGTCCTCTGTTTGCGAGCAGGTGTCTCCACTAATCCTCAGATTGCTTAGCCGGATAGGATAGGAACCTTGCTCATTAATGCCAACAAATCCAGCCTGGGCAATGCAACGCTGGTTTCCAGAATTTTTGTAGATGTCTATTCAAGCTCCGTTCCAGTTCAAGCTGGATCCTCTTCTGCTATCCTGCCACAAAGCGCAGATTCGGCATCATGACACGCAATCTTTGTAGCGGACACCTTGGTTCCACAACAGCTACAATTTGGTCCTTTCCTCCTACCACAAGACTGTAGGCAGATAGGCAGCAATGGCACCACATACCTTGAGATGATATAGAATATAATACAAAAGATTCATTTTGCGGGCACATTTACAGTGCTGAATCTCCTTCTTTCATCTCCACACCAGTGTTGACCATTGACACCAGTTCAGACCTGTGATACCCCCTAGCTGCTGTCTCTCAGTATCTTGGAAGACCAGGCCATCCTTCTTGTTTTTGGCTAGAATACATATGCATGAATGTTTTTTTTTTTTTTATATATATTTTTTTTATATTAAAGCCCAACATCATCTTACTTTAATCTGCACATTGTTTTGCCAAATTTCTACCCACAGGTGTTTGCTGGTCGAAACACCATTACACTGAAAGCAATGTCTAAAATTCTATCTACACTGAACAGGTTTTGGATACAATGGATCAACGTTTTGTTGCATATGGTCAGCATAACGGCTCTGCTTTCTATAAGCAGAACCTTGCCATATAGCTTGCTTCATGTACAACTCTAGCTCATTAGTCCATGTGCAGACCGCTTCCTACCAGTCTTTAAGCTCATTTTACAAGAGGAATGCTGGGTATAGTCACTGTTTTTTGCAGGAGTCTCTTTAAAAGGGATATGTAAAGCAGCAATGTGGAAGTCTACCAACGCCTTTGTATGGCACTGTTTTGGCATGAATATCATAATAAAAATAGACGTTCGACAGCATATACTTTAAAACCTCTGCATAAAGTGCACCTCATTCCCTCTTTCTTCTTTTCATCTGATAGGGCTTTTGAAAATCTTTATTCAAACATGTGAATCTATGAAAGGTTCAATGCTCTAGAAGTTACTTGTAAACTGCAGTTCTTCAACATTATAGTTCTTAGATTCACATGTTACTCTCCCTCCCTTCCCTTAATGAAGCTCTGTAACTTAATTACTTTTTGAAGGGTTTGAAAAATCTGGCAGGTTGGACTTAACTGTAGACAATAAATGGGTGCCTAAACCTCTAATTGGTAGAAGTTTGGTTAAGATGTGTAGGTTACATATATTCTAAGGCGTTAGTGGTCTTTGTGTCTATTTACACAGTTACGTAGCATTGAGTTTGAAGCATGTGCTAGTGTAGATCTCATAATATGCAAACCCTCAGCCATATAGTGTTGGGTGTGAACAATGGAAGCTGTTTTGCTTTGAAGAAGAAGGGGTTTCGGTTTTGAGGTGGCTTGTGATACCTCCTGTGAAACCCACAATGCACCAGGGTGTAGACTCCATCCGATATTGTTCTTTAAGCCAACTGGTTAAGACCATCGGGAGCTTCAGACCGGCATGCTATAAAAGCAAAATCCTTAACATTGAATCGCTGGAAATGCTACCTGCACACAGAAAGACTTCGTGCAACACCTTAGCGCTTCGCACCAAAAGGTAAGTCACATGTCATATGAGCGTGGGTTATGCAGAATGCACTCTTCCAAATCGGTCCTCAGTGAAACAAGAAGCTCCGCTGGGCAGATCAAGATAGGGTCTGTAACCTCTGTCTCCCTAGGGATCACGAGGAATGACCTATTTGGCCTGTTTGGCCTTTAGGTGTGAAAAGACCGTGCAGTATCGAAGGGAAAGGCGGTGAGCACATTATAGGATGCAGCACTGAGGCTCTTCCGACCAATCAACTGCCCTGGTGCCAAAGACTTTAGGAGCATGTGGGGGACCTGGTACTTCAGACACCTGTGACAGCAGATTTCACTGCATATTTCTTGAAACCGCTCCAACTTGGGAAAAATCCTTCTTCAGGACCTCTAGTGAAACCCCACTCAGGACAAAGTCTGTGCCTTGAGTCTCCCACCTACACCTTCTGAGGATCTTCCCTCTATGGTTTGATATCAGGCATAGCCTTGTCTCCAGGGATAGGAATGACCTCTATAAGGGTCATGATGGGATCCAGAGCCATCTCCGCACCAAAAGCCAACCTTAGTGCTGAGAAAGACTCAAGTAGGAGCTTGACCCTCAGTGTTGACCCCATCTTGCCCCTGAGAGTCGAAAATGACTACCTCAGAACTGACCAAGCCACCACCGGCCTCGGCGCCAAGTGAGTAGACACCACCAAAAGAGCAGCCTGATGTGCGACAAAGGAGGAGCTACTTACATCCAGTCACAGAGCATTCTTTGGCATGTCCACCTCAACCTCCATCACCTGGCCAACCCCATGCCAAGAAACGGAGACTTGTATTTGTAAAGGCAGTCTCAGAAGAGCTTAAGACACTTCTATTCCTAAGAAAACTAGGTGTATAGAGCAAAGCCAACCGTCAGAACAGTGACTTACACATTCCCACTTTTCTGCACACTTTCTTCACACAGACTTAAATACTGATCCTACTGCTGATCTCCCAGACCCCCTATGAAGAGCATATTCCTACACAAAACAGGCAACCAGTGGCACAATTATAATGTCGGTCCCCAAGACAACCTGTCTTTGGAACCGTGCTCAGTCAAGCCATCTCCCCAGACTATAACACCTCCTACCACACAGTCGTCCAGCATATCCTGTACCATCACAAAGTTCAATAGTATGTTGTAAAGGAACAGGAAGCTTCCTTATTAAAATGCTCTCTAAAATAGAACAATCAGTATAGTATTTGCCAGTGCTAAATTAAAGAATGCTTAAATGCCCGGCTGAAAAGTTTAAAGATCAAGTCAAGACCTCGGTTGTTACACCATGGATTGAAAAAGGTATACGTGCCAGTGGACAATATGTATATCAGGATCCATGTGTCACCAAATTTACTTGTTGTCCGCAGTGCACGGAAAAGGGTTTATGTGCAGGGCACAGGGAGCACCTCTACACTGACAAAGAAAGCAAGCAGATTGAAACTGTTGGCAAGAGAGTAGCTGTAGGTTCTGAAAGTGTATCACATATAGGCAATTCGAGCAGACTACTGTCATGATGTGACATATATCACTGAGAAAAAGGGGCAGTTAGCCAAACACCTCTCGGAGGCTTACATAAAACACGGAAAGGAGCTTGTCCAAAATGAAAAAATTGCAAGCATCCGATGCACCCTTGACGCAGCTGACACTGCCTCGAGAGAAATCAACTCCCGCATTCTCCAATGGTGTACCTGGTTGCTAGACTCTGGATTCTTCCCAGAAGTCAAGCAGCACTTCTCAGTGTGCTTTCTAATGAACAACTTTTCAACCCTCAAGTGGACTTAATGAAAATTAAAAAGGACACAGATACAGCCAAAGCTTTGGGACACTCCCAACCCACTATGCAAGGTCATGGTTTTGGAGGCAACTTGTGCGTGCTGGAGTCAAGTCAGTGTCTCCTCACAACACACTCCATGCTAACCACAGCAGTCCTTCGGGAGGGTCAGTCAGCTGAATCCTACTCCTGGGGAGGCTTCCTCAGCAACAGCTGCGGTAACGGCAGAGTCACCCAAAATAAGGGCACCTTTTCCTCAAACCAGAGACCTTCAGCGCATTGCTCCAATCAGACAGCACCTTTCGGGGGGTTAGGGATATAAAGGTATATCATACCCAGCAGCGAGAGATCACCTCAGAAAAGTATGTATTTTTCATCATCGGCAACAAATATTGCCTGAAGTTCCATAGCACACCAAACAATATTCCATTACATCACCACAGCATCAACCAAGACCACCAAAGGCTATTCTAATACCTAATTGCATATGTTCCCTCTGGTAGAGTGCCTTGCGAGACATTGGTCACAAGCAACTGGTCATTGTGAAGATGTAGTGTTAGTAGAGCCCAGGGTGTAACACAAACTGCAATGTAGTGGTGAAACAACAAGAACTGTTGCTGCGTAAGTCATTCCGCGACCCTCCGCCGCAAGTGACCATCAACACAGGTGCCTTCCTCTCACATTTCCCAGTTCACAATACAAGGCCAGTGATCTCCATAACAACACCTACAGATCAACCTATTGGAACTCATGGCAATGCAAACGTTTTACAAATGTATTTACTACAAAACAATGCTCCTTCACACAGACAACATGGCCACCATGTATTAGCTGCTAAAACACGAGGAAATGTGATCACCAGTCATACGCTCATTGGGACATTTGTCACTAAGTCCTTCCCCTAGCGAAACACCACCCAGGATTGGCCAAAAACTTTGCAAATCTGCTCAGCAGAATGCTTCAGCAAGCACATAAATGGTTAATCAATTCCTAGGTGACATCCTTACTTCCGCTGATGTGGGCTGCATGTGTTTGCCACTCATGAGAACGCAAAATTCCAAAACTTCATCCCCCAAGTACCCAGACCCTCAATCCATGGGTGCTGTATTGATGAACTTGTCAGGTGTATTTGCTTTATGCTTTTCTTCCCCCTACTGCTCATTCCATATGTAGTGAGGAAAATGTGACAGGCATCAAAAAGGCTAATACTTCTAGCACCTTAGGTAGACAGCTGTGGTGTTCGCTGCTTCTGGAAATATCCATCCAGCCTTACTAAAAACTGCCTCTGTGTCCAGACCTCCTCGTGCATCATCAAGGTTAGCTGCAACACCACAACCTCAGGCCACACAATCTTGCAATTTGGCACTTGAAAACAAAGAATTCTGATGGATACATCTGCCTGTGGATTCCTCACCTTTTCAATTACCCCATGCGCAACATTCCACGGAAACTTTTCTCCATAGCTCTCCCACGTCGACGAGGACGTCGCAATGGATGGAACGGCTCTGCTTACGACTCTGCGTGACGTTATCGGAGCCATAAGAAGACCTCATCAGCATGTGATGTCGGTTCCGTTTTTCCCACGCCGTCGATGCGTAACGGTTTTTCTAAGGCTCTCCATTTCTGGGAGTTTCTTTGTTGCAAGTACTTCGTGTAATTGTAGCAGCGATCATGGCTACTCAGAGGAAGTCCGGTTTTAAGCCATGCAGGGAATGTGAGGGTCAGATGTTGATTACTGACCCCCATGAAGATTATTTATGGTGCCTCTCGTCGGACCACGACGTCGGCGAGTGTTAGTCATGCAGGCGCATGAACCCCAAAGCCTTAAAGGAGAGGGAGGCCAAGCTGTTTATGGCCAAGGCAGAAAAACAGAAGAGAGGTCGAAATCCAGGTCCAAGTCACCGACTCCGCATATCTCGAAGTCGTCGAGGAAACATCATAAGAAGCTGCGCCGTGGATCTCGACGTCAGTCATCAAAGGATGGACCTCTGAAGTCGGGGTCTCCGGTTCTCCGACGTCACTGCAAAGAGGAAGTCTCTCCTCCTCAGGTGACTCCGGCCCAGTCTCCGGCTCAGAGAGCTTCACTGACTCCCAGAGAAATTACGCCTCTGCCGCCAGCCACTCCACCCCTGGCTCCAGGGTCTCTGGCGCTGCAGCCGGAGCCAATTAGATTGCCTCCTCAAGTGGTCTCGGAACCCGCGGTACCAGATCCTGGATATCCTGCTTTTCTGGCTCCAGGTACGGATCCACTGGATTTCCTTAATGCGATGTTTGGCATGTTTGCCAGAGCGGCTAACCCTGCTGGTGCGCCGGTTGGACCCCATGGGGTCCGCTGGCTTACTCCCTTGGAGGCTTGCCACCTCACTTCCTTCAGGCACCTCTCATGCCTTTTATGCCATTGGCTCCGGGGAGTTGGCCTCTCCCGACGCTAAGGTTCTTGACGCCGGTGCAGTCCCTGGAGGGAAGAGTGCCGATGGACGGGTCATCTCCAACGCTGTCTGGATCCGGTTTTCTACTATCCCGGTAGAAATTCCATTGACGCCGGTCCCGAAGTCACCGGCGCCACATTTGTCGCCGACGGCGACACCGGTTCCAAGAATGAGATCCAGAAGATAAGCACAAAGGCTGATCGAAGAGGAGGAATATCAAGAGCAGCAGGAAGAGGCTGAAGAGGGTGAACTTGTTGAACCTATACAAGAGTTTGAGGGCCTGCAGGAGGCTAGTGGCCTGGACACATCTCCTGAATGGGAGCTCTCCTCACCAAAAGGCCTTCCAACACAAGAGGTGTCTTCATATCATTCTATAATAAGGAAGGCAGCGGATCTGCTGGATTTACCATTGCCTACTGCAGAACTTAAATCTAACATCTTAACGGAGGTACTTCATTCCCCTTCTGTCTCGGAACCCCTGCTTCTTTTTAATGAGGCTTTGACTGAGCCTATCTTGGAGGTGTGGCAGAAACCAATGACTGCTCCTGCAGTGTCCAGGTATGTGGTGAGGAGGTATAAGGTGGCTCCAGGAGATCCTGATTTCCTTTCTACCCACCGTGACCGGAGAGTTTGGTAGTCCAGGCATGGTGCTCCTCTAAACAGTCTGCAGGCTCATTCCCATATACGCCTGCAGATAAAGAATCCAAATGAATGGAGCAATCGGCAAAGAAAGTATTTTCTTCGGCTAGTATGGCTGTAAAATCAACGAATGCGACATGCCTGTTGGGTCGCTATATCCATGCTCTGATGGACTCGGCGAGGGAGGTGCTCCTGAAGCTTCCAGAGGATGTTCAGGGCCATTTCTCGGAAGTACTTTCTGATACTCAAGCTGCGACCAGTCAGGTCATTCAATCGGGGCTTGACACTGCGGACTCTGTTGACAGGGTAATGGGTTCCTCTGTTGCAACCAGGAGGCACGCTTGGCTAAGAGGATCTGGGTTTTCACAGGATGTCCAGGCTACCCTATTGGACTTGCCTTTTGACGGTTCTCATCTTTTTGGCACCAAAACAGACTCTGCGCTACAGCGCTTTAAAGATAGTAGAGCCACAGCGAGATCGTTGGGTCTCCAGTCCCAATTTAGATACCGCAGGTTTCGCGGTTTTGGCAGGACTTCATCCTTTCGAGCCCAGCAGCCGCAACAGCAGCAACAAGCGAACCCTCTGTACAGGTCATACAGGGGAAAAGGTAGAGGTTGTCTGCGAGGCACAGCTCGACAGCAAGTCTCTCCCTCCTCCTCCTCTCCTGCCCCTCCAACTGGTACGGCAGGGAAGCAGCTCTAGCTCCTCCATCCTAGAGCATGTTGGTCCCGTGGGAGGATGGGTATCCCATTTTCTACAGAATTGGAGGTCTGTTACTTCAGATCTCTAGGTGTTGAACCTTGTGGAGAATGGGTATGCCCTACCCTTCCGGGAGTTTCCCCCTCATTTCTCCCTCGCCAGGGTTGGTGCTCAGAGGAGCACCTGTTACTACTACAGCAGGAGGTTCTATCTTTGCTGCAGAAAGGTGCAATAGAAATGAATGAAATGAAATGAAATTTGTACTTGTAAAGCGCACTTATACCCCCAAAGGGGTGTCCTGGCGCTGTACGCATACCGCTGTGGAACCCTTCCTGGCTTTTCCCTGTGAAATGTCCACTCCTGGGCACCCCAGGGTGAAGCCAGGCATCCCAGCGCTGTTGGGGCCGTTGTGGAGATTAAGCAAGCTATTGCCCAGAGTTGCAGAGTGGGACCCATGATTAGAATAGGCACCGAGGCGAGAATTATCAGGTCCGAGGAAATTGAGCCCAAGACCCGCCGAGGCCGGAATTGAACCCTGGTCCCGGGCCAGATCTCTGCATCAGGGTCTGCCGCTCTAACCATTGAGCCACACTTCTCCACTCCATAGAGGTGGTTCCGTAGCAGGAAAGGGGTCAAGGATACGACTCCCGGTACTCCCAAAAAGGAAGGTCGATTGAGGCCCATCCTAGACCTCAGGGTCTTGTATTTTTACCTCAAGCAGGAGAAGTTCAAGATGTTGACCCTAGCCTAGCTCAGGTTCTTCTGGTGTTGCAGCAGGAAGACTGAATGGTGGCGATCGATTTGCAGGATGCGTATTTTCACATTCCCATCCTGAAGTCGTATCAGAAGTATCCCCGTTTTACAGTGTGCTCTCAACACTACCAGTTTGCGGTCCTTCCGTTCCGTCTTACTTCCGCATCTCGGTTCTTCACAAAGGTGATAGCGGTGGTAGCAGCACATCTCAGAAGATCGGGGATTCCTGTTTTTCCCTATCTGGACAACTGGCTGCTCAAAGCAAAGACGCCAGAGATGGTGCTGTATCATTTACAAGTAACAACACGTCTGTTGTTCGTCTTGGGTTTTTCGATAAACATACCCAAAACTCACCTGGTGCCCTCTCAGCGCAACCTGTTCATAGGGGCAGTACTGGACACTACTGTGAGTCATGCCTTCCCGCCTCTGCAGAGGATTCAAGACATCCAGGCTATGATTCCACTTTTTCACAATGGAGCGGTGGTTCCAGACCTGAAGGTCTTGCGCCTGCTTGGTCTGTTCGCTTCCTGCATACTGTTGGTCAACCATGCACGCTGGCACATGAGGACCCTCCAGTGGTGCCTCCTCAGGCAGTGGTTTCAACACAACGGAGATCTCAAGGAGGTGATCAGAATCTCCAGAGACACTGCAGCTGAGCTGTTATGGTGAAGTGTTTCGGACAACCTGTCTCAAGGGAATCCGTTTCAGATGCCTGCACTTTAGGGGGAGGAGCTCATCTGGGGGATCTGGAGGTCAAAGACCTTTGGTCTCTAGAGGAAAGATTGTTGCACATCAATCTTCTGGAATTGCGGTCTATTCGTGTGGCTCTCAAGGCCTTTCTTCCCTTCCTTCGCGGTCAGTCGATTCAGGTCCTGACGGACAACACTACCACGATGTGGTACATCAACAAACAGGGAGGAGTGGGGTGTTATCGTCTCTGCAGAGATGGTCTCTGACTCTGGTCCTGGGCTCAGGACAATTAGATTTGTGTTATTGCGAATCATCTGGCCGGAGTGCTGAATGTGCGTGCGGACAGTCTGTCGGCAGTACTCGGCCGATCATGAGTGGCGTCTCCATCCAGAGGTGGTCCATCACATTTTCATGATGTGGGGGTTTCCTCTGTTGGACCTGTTTTCCACTCACGAGAACGCGCACTGCCCGTCGTTCTGCCGTCTCCAGTATCCGATGCGGGGACGGTTGGGGGAAGCGTTTCAGTTAGATTGGGGCTCACCGCTTCTGTACGCGTTTCCTCCCATACCCTTGATTCCTCGCATTCTGAGGAAGATTTGCCAAGACCGGGCCCAAGTCATATCGATCATTCCGGATTGACCAAGAAGGGTGTGGTACACAGACCTCATGTGCCTCTCATCGCACCCTCCACTCCGTCTCCCTCTCAGGGCAAACCTCCTCTCGCAGTCGCAGGGGCAGGTTCTAGACCCTCACCTCCAGAGCCTGCACCTTCATGCCTGGAGATTGAATGGGGCAACCTGAGCTCTTTCTCTCTCCCGCCAGATGTGGTGGATGTTATTTTATCGGCCAGAAGACACTCCACCAAATCTATCTATTCTGGTAGGTGGGCTAAGTTTTTTAAGTGGTGTGGAGAGAGATCAATTGATCCTTTACAAGCCCATTTGTCTGATAGTCTGAGTTTCTCTCTTTCATTGGCTCAACAGGGTTGTGCAGTAGCTACTGTTAAAGGCTACTGGTCTGCCTTGTTGGCTTTTCTCTGTTAACCGGACCAACCCTCTTTATCTAAATCTCACAGTTATGAGATTCATTAAGTGTCTCACCAATAGGTTTCCTCCCACTCCCTTTATCATGCCTCAGTGGGATTTGAATTTGGTTCTCACTTTCTTGATGGGGTCTCCCTTTGAACGATTGCATAGTTGTCCCTTGAGGTTCTTAGCGTTTAAGACAAGATTTCTGATTGCAGTCACTTCTGCTAGGAGGGTGAGTGAGCTGCAGGCTCTTAGCTCCTAGCCTCCATTCACCTCATTTCATGCAGATAAGATGGTTCTTAGGACCAGAGCTGCTTTCCTGTCTAACGTGGTCACTCTTCCATCTAGGGCAATCTATCACTTTACCCACTTTCTATCCTCCCCCTCACCCTTCTAAGGAGGAGGAGAGACTTCACCGCCTGGACCCTAAGAGGGCGGTCAGCTTCTACCTGGACAAGACGAAGGACTTCAGGTTGGAAGACCAACTTTTCTTCGGATATGTGGGCAAGATGAAGGGCAAGGCTGTCCACAAAAGAACGCTGTCCAGGTGGATCATCCTCTGTATCAAGATCTGCTACGCCTTGGCCAAGAAAAAGCCTCTTGAAGGTATTTGAGCTCATTCCACCAGAGCTAAGTCTTCTTCGGCTTTAGCTAGAGGTGTCCCTGTTGTAGACATCTGCAAGGCAGCAACTTGGGCCTCCCTCCACACTTTTGCGAAGCACTGTTGCTTAGACTCAGAAGTGAGGAGGGATGGCCATTTTGCATGTTCTGTGCTGCAGGATTTTTTGGTATAGGTCGGCAGGCACCCTCCACCAGGAGTGGGACTGCTTGGGGATTCATTTCAAAAGGTGAGGAATCCACATGCAGATGTATCCATCAGAAGAACAAGTTACTTACCTTCGGTAATGCTTTTTCTTGTGGATACAGTATCTGCCTGTGAATTCCTCACTGACACTCCCGCCTCCCGTTTCCTGCCTGTTTATACCGAAAAATGATTAACATGTAATTTATGTATTTTATTATTGGGATTATTGGAATAATGTGATACTTGTCACTAGGAAATGTCTATATTTTAGAATTTCCAGTTTTAATTGGTTTTGTATACTGTGTATACTTGTGGAAATGTTGTCGGTTCACTCGTCTCAAAGGCACGGAAAAAATGGGTGGAACTGACGTCAGCACGCCGACTAGGTCTTCTTATGGCTGAGATAGCATCACGCGGAGTCTTGAGCGGAGAAGTTCCATTGTGACATCCTTGTCGACGTGGGAGAGCTATGGAGAAAAGTTTCAGTGGAATGCTGCTCATGGGGTAATTCAAAAGGTGAGGAATCCGCAGGCAGATACTGTATCCACCAGAAAAAGGCGTTACAAAAGGTAAGTAACTTGTTCTTCGGGTGCCTTGCAGCTTCCTGAAGGGCACTTGCAAATTCTTTAAGCCCACTAAGCATGTCACCCAGCCAAATAGAAAAGATTTGTCCGCGACTAGTCGTCTTAACAAGCAGCCCTTGCAGACCTTTATGCAAAACGACATCTGCTGCTTGTTCAAACTATAAAAGGCAAACTTTGTGTACTCTTCGTGAAGGGTACATTTAACCGCTGTGCCTGCTTACTTCCAAAATGGAGAACACTTTCACATTCAGTATTAAAGATACCGGTTGTTAGAGCCCTTATTGAAGGCCGTAAGAGTTGTCCTTCCAAAAATGCTACCAGTCTGTTAATGGGACCTTGGCATTGTTCTGACCCAGCTCAAGGTGCCGCCATTTATGCCTCTACCCTCTTGCCCACTGCTATTCCTTTTGTCTATGGTGGCCTTGATGGTTGCTATCAGTTGCCTTCGTAGAATTACTGAACTGCAAGCCCTAACAGTGGAGGAGCGATTTATTGAAGTGCACAAAAATAGGATTGGATGTAGTTCGTCAAACATGACCGTGATTCGTACTGCTAGACAGTAGGCAAAGCAACCATGGCACATGTCTTAAACACTGTGTTAACAAAGCATGTTCAAGGGGAGATGTATCATCTGAAGCTCAAGAGCCTGCAACTGATATGACGCTTAGAATTTGATTTTAGACACATTAATTTAGCAAAAAAATATTTATAATGGATTCCAGAAAGCCATCTGCAAAAACGTGTTACTTTGAAATAAGGACAAGCTATTTTAAATGGTGGCGGAGTAACGTAAAAGAATGAGTGCAATTTATCATGAGTTTAGTAGATTGCAAGTTAAGCAGTACATCTCTAAAGGTACAGCTATCGGCAAATGTTGCGGGCTAAAAGATATTTATCCAAGTTCAGTGATTAAAAGCTTTACATAGGGCACAAATAAGCTGTGTGCTCCAAATGCAAATCCATCTCCTAATCCAGCTTCTAAGTGGAATCTAATTTTAGTGTGCGCAGGTCTTACTGAAACTGCCTTTTGAGCCAAGGCATTGCGTGACATTAAGGCACCTTACTTAAAAAAAAAAAAAGTCTTAACAGTCACAGCATCATTTTGGGTACAGACTGTCACGCTAAAAGAACAATTAATTATTGTTAATAAGATTAAGAGATCACGAGAGCAAACACTCATTTTGCCTTAAAAGTTATTTGTGGTTTTCCTGCAAACCAATTAATTCACATCCCTTAATTTTTCTAAAATCTGAGTAATTTGTTTCTAAAAGTGCTATTCACACTCTTGATGAAATGAGAGCAGTTGTGCATCAAAGGAAAACAAAAAGGTTATGTAGCATATGTAACACAAGTTCGATGATCACCGGTTACCAAAACTGTAGTACCAAGATGGATTGTATGAACTATCCAACCCGGTTATTCATTAGTTAGTAAACCTGTTCAGTTAAAGCTTAGGGCACATCCAGCAAGGAAAAAGAGAGCAGTTCTTGCTTTCGTGAAGTAGAGTTAGTGCAAAACAAAATATTTTTTAAAAATTGGAAAAATAAGCTAAAGATATTTGCTTAGTGTAGCATTGTGGGTTTACAGTCGACCTCAGAGTGAATCATATTGACTCCACCTAAGACCAGTCAGTACCCAAAGTTAGAACTTTGATAATTTAAAGATAATTCAACACCTACCCACTATATGGTGGCAATATACAGCATGTGAATCGAGAGGCGCTTCACTCTGGAAAGCTAATGTTGCAGGTAAGTAGTTTATTTCAATGCATTCCAGTGTGAACCGAGAAAAGCACATAGACTATCCTTGATGAAGTGAACAAGAGATTGAGTAACACAGTTGTATCCTTTGTTTAGAAGCACATCTGAGAAATGTTGTCTTAGTGTTCCAGTTAGGTTTCATTCTCCACTCCACCAGTTGATTCCAGCCACATTTTCTTTTCTATGTGTTTTCAGGTGACAGATTTTGGTTTTGCCAAACGAGTGAAGGGTAGGACCTGGACGTTGTGCGGGACCCCAGAGTACTTGGCACCAGAAATAATCCTGAGCAAGGTGAGTTCTATAATCTCTCATCCACTGTGTTATGGTCTGGGTTGACAGCGCAACTGTCGCCAGACAATATGTGTGAGCATCATTAGAGAGGGGCTTTGGCTCCACCCTCATGTTGGGAGCCTGGTCCCCCGAAACGCTCACAGAAGGAGCTCTAGAGAGAAGATTCCATGGAGCCACCATCCCTTGTGCCATTCCCAACTTTCCCAGCTCACGTTGACCATACCAACATCGAACACAGGTACCGTTGCAACCTGTTAGCTCGCAAAAGCGACAGTGGTGTCAGTCTCGGTGTCAAAGGGGACCTCAATACTCAATGTAGAAGTACAGACAAATATTAAAGCACATGCTGCTGTCAGTACCCTAGATGTCAAGGCAGTCGATATTTCACTATTTGACACTACATCATTTGAAAGGGCACCTTATGCATACCTACATCACGCAAATCCGTGTAAATCAGGTTGATGTCTCAATGTTCCTTGTTGTATCACGGACCTTGAGCGTCGGTTCATGAAATGTTGTTGCCAGCACAGCGGCGGTCCAACTCTCCACTACCAGCAACATCTCTACCGACTCCAGCACATGCAGTGCTAATCATCCCTTCAGAAGATTCTCTGTAGAATCCTCCAGCACATGCAGTGCTAATCATCCCTTCAGAAGATTCTCTGTAGAATCCTCTCCATCTGCCAGTCCTGCCATCAAGACAAAGATTAATTACATTTTCTCAGTCGGCGCACCCAATAGTATTTTGATAAGCCTGCTGTTTACCACAGCAAGCGTACATTACATACACATTCACCTGAGACTGTCAGTGCAGCTGAATTTAGTTGCAGGTCCAGTGCAACCTCCACTTGCTCCTTCTCTTTTACAGACATCTAAAGCTACTCCAAGACTTCAGACACTTTTAAAGTGGTTATGTAGCCGTACTTCTCCAGCCAAGAGAGGGAGGAATAGATATCCATTCATCTTCTCCAAAAGGGATTTTGATGGAATAGACACAGATTCCACATTTACCTCTTCTACTTTAACCTCAACACCAGACTCCTTCCATAATCTCTCATGTCAACGACCTTGTGGTCTTTCATGATGTTTTTTCGAGAGGTATGTCCAAGCTCCAATATATTGTTCCTGTTTTTCCTCTCTTACCAGTGATGTCTGGTAACGAAAATTGGCCCAATAGAATATTCTCACTCCTGCAACATCCAGTATTGCAGCCCACAGAATGATAAATCATAGACCTTCAGATCAGGATCCAGCTTTCTTTGCCTGGCTCCCAACTAAGGTTCTTTGATAGTGTCTGCAGTGAAGCAACAGGCCTCGTCTTTGAAGACCCCTGTGCCACCAAACAGGGAAAGCAAGAGGTTAGATCTACTTGGCAGAAAAAAATGCAACACACCTGTGACTATTCTAAAAGCAGCTGGAGCCTCTGCTTTTGTTCTTTGTTGGAGAACATCCCGTGCTTCACAGAGGATCTGCAAAAAATAGGAGGCAATATTTTGCTGAAGAGTTTTGTAAAGGTGTCTAATCAGATGACCAGTGCATCTACAGACTCTGCTAGCTTGGCAATAATTGAGTTTGGCCATGTAATCGCATTAAGGAGATACTCCTGGCTGCACCTAAATGTTGAGGACTGACGTTCAATTGAAAATAATGAATTTTAATTTCTCCGATACGATATTTTTGGTCCACATGCCATAAACAAAATGCAGCAGATGAAGAGTGAGGCTGTGAGGGAGTTGATCTAGACTCTAGAGGAAATAATATTAATCACTAACTTATGTAGCACACTGCCATATGTCTGGTCTCCAAATACTGATGATAGGTGTTGTAACTCTGCGGTACCCATTCTATTGGCCAGCTATGATCTTCGGTTTCCACACTGATCTCTACAATGGACGCACCAGTCTATTGTGCTATGTTAGCAGCTTATAGAGGATTGAGTGAACATCTTTAAATCCAGAAATAAACACAGGTACAAGAGATGCTAGTACAGACAGAAAGTTCAAACCTCTTAGTGGTCCAATTGGGAGCAGTGACAACATTGGCTACGACACCAGCAGCATACTCTGTACCAAATACGGTCATCAAGAGGTTGAGGCTTTCAACAACAATCCAACTCATCTCGGAGGTCTCATTCTAGCTTAAAATAGTACACCTCCACTTCCAACATACACCACATGGCAGGGTAAGCTGGGGGTTTGGGAGTGTTATTATCATCTAAGCAAATGGCATAGCATAACCAATGACAACTCCTCTTCTTTTGAGACCACCCCTGCTGTCCATTCTGCCAAAAGCTGGACCCAGATTTTGAATCAACCAACTGCACAAGACAGGCAATAGTACCTGTTCATTCTTCTCAAAGTAGAAAAATAATTTACTGCAGGAGCTTCACGGTATCCAGTAAGGGTCCATAGAGGCAGTTGAGGTCAATCCTGGATCTCCAGTTAGTTATCAACTGGGTCAAGAGAGGCATTCTGAATACTGGCTCTCCACCAGATATACCTTTCCCCCCTCCCAACTCAAATGGCAGGATTTCATGTATATGGTGGATCACCACAATTCATACATCCACATTCAGGTTGCAAAAAGCACGGGAAGTTTCTGAGGTTAGTACTCGGGAGTCAGTTTAGTCAAGTACGTTTCAAAGCTGGCTCAAATAGCTAGGAGGGACAGTGGACACAAACCCAGGATAGTGTTTCCTTTGATGGACAGTGTCGTGCAAAAATGTTATTCAACCCTAGAAATGCTGACACCTAAAGCTCACACTAATATCGTCTTACTAGGCTTGATGGCTTCATGTATTTATGTTGTCCTCAATGCCATGCTCTGTATGAGGCCCCTGCAACAGTGGCCTAGGGGTTCATTGGTAAGACGTCCAATAAGACAAAATCCAGTTTGTCGCTAAGCACTCCCCTTCATAGGGGTGCAATTGGAGCAAGTTGTTGAAAATAGTTCTCTCTTGGGTGAGCTCCATTAATAGTCATAAGCATTTGAATAGGCTCTCTGTCTGTTCTCCGATACCATCAGTTCTGGTAAAGCTGTGATGCTCTATGGCTAAGTTGATCCTGATTGCACCCGAATGGCCCAGATTGCATTGTTGTCCAGTCCTTGTCCAGATTTCCCTAAACCATCCATGCCAATTGCATCTCCTTTCTGGACTCCAATGCCAAGTGTTTAATTCCAATGCAGCATTGTGGAACTTGAAATTGTAGCTCCTCAGTTCATACAATACCTGCCATTGCAATTTGTAGAATTCTTAAGAGAAGCCAATGTCAACTTGTTCCTTCAGATGGAAAAGGTTTTGGTTGGGATACCAACAATAAGGTGTAAATCCTATCAGCCTTCAAGAAGAAGCAATAAATCTGCACGTGACCAAGTGAAAGGTTATGCAAGGTATACCAGACTGCTATAACTTCCACAGAATTGGTATTTTTCAACGGTCTGTTTTTAGGTCTCGCCTAGCGACGCAGCGCTTGCGCTGCTCGCTATGCGAGATCTATTGTTGTCGACTTGGGTTTGGCAGGGGGACAGGAGATGTGCACTTGCCCGGACAGGCGATGTGCACGCTCACTGCGTCTGTTTAAGCTTCAGCCCAGACAGCCGATGTGCACGCGTACGGCTCGCAGCGTTATTACAACTCCTGCTCGCACCATACGCGTGCACATCTCTTGTGTCCTCCTTTTAATCTCCAGTTTGCGGTCAATATTATGGCGAATCCCCTTTGTTTATTCATTGCAGAGGTGAGGTAGTCTGCAGGGCCGGGGTTCTGGCGCCAGACTTTAGGCATTGCAGTGCTGTTGTCACGACTTGCCCCTCACTGAGGGAGAATTATTGGCTCCATAGTAAGGCGTTTCGTTACTTGAACGTAGGTTTATTGTGGGCTCTCTTGATCTAAACCCCTCCTTTGCTGCACTCCCATAATGTTTCCCCGAGTCATCATCCCGATCTCTACTTTACCTCACGCGTCGATACCTCGATCTCACCCGTCCCTTTCAGTTCCTCCCTCACCATCTCGCTTTTCCTCACTTCCCCTCCTTTCTCCTCCCAAACAAACCCTTTTCTCTCGCATTTACCTCCCGTCTCCATTCTACCACCTCGTTTCTCATCCTACGAAACCCCGTCTTTGCCTTTTCCTTTTATTATCCCTCCCATCAAAGTGCCCTGCATCCGACTCGTCCCTATTTCCGCCTCACGGTCTCTGAGCACCAGTCTTCTTTCTCTCTGTTCTCACGATCCCTCCACCCCTATTCCAAGTGCCCTCTTTTCGCCCCAACCAGTGCCTTCTATATCGCTGTCCTTTTCCCACTTTCTTACTTCCTCTGTACCTCATTTCTAACGTTCTCCTTTCCCGAGTCACCAATACAATATAGACTACATTAGTTTCCATTACTTTCCTTCGCCCCGTTACCACTTCTTTCTTGTCTGTCTGTGCTCTCCCCCTTGGGCCCCAACGGCATGTCTCCTACTCCTCTTACTGAATCAGCAAAACAACAAGCATTTGCAAAGCAATAGGTCTCGCTTTTGTGAGAGTTTAAGCTATTAGCATTATAAATGACAATGCCTTTTATTTGTTTTAAAAACCAAAACATAAATAAAGGCATTGTCATTTACAATGCCAAAGCTCAAACTCGCGTAAATGCGAGACCTATTACATTGTAAATGCTTGTTTAACTATACCAACTATTAAATATTTCTTGAGGGTTTTAAAAAACCGAGAAAAAAAAACCTTTTCCCTTCTATTTGAAGCAATTAACCGCCTGGGAAACTAAATCAGGTCTTGTCTTAATTGATTTCTCTGCCATTTGAGCCATTATTTAAAGCTTCATTGCAGCATTTATCAAGGAGACCGGTCTTCCTAGGTTTATTTTTTATTTATAAAGTTTTATATAGCGCAAACATGACCCGAGCGGTTATCAGAGCGCTTTACAGGTGATACGAAGTCAGTGACATGTAAGAGAAAAAAAAAAAAGGAAAAAGATAGGTACAATAAGGAGGTACAAACTGAAAAACAGGAAATTGTGGAACGTAACCTCCAAGTGGGAAGCCAAAAAAATACCTGAATTAAACAAGGCAAATAAACATATGGGAGGAACAAGAGTCCAGGGTAACGCCCCTCTCTGTCATAAGCAAAGACACATTTATCGTTTTGATAAGTGAGTTCTGTTGCATTTGTAGCTGTACCTACATATGCTTTGCATACTTCTGCCATCTAGTGTTGGGTTTGAACATTACTACTTGTTTTTCTTCTAAGAAGATTTAAGTCACAGGATGTTGTATGACTCCTATCTTGGTCCACAATGCGTATGGGCAGTGACTCCACCTTGAGTTGTTTTTTTTCGTTACAGGTTAAGATGTGTTCAGCAACAGCTGTAAGATCAACGCTTTCATCATGGTTTAATTATTATTATTGTTTTGGACCTAACCTTTCTTCTAGATTGATGACGGTAGAACAGTCACTATGTGTGGTTCTCCTGACCTACAACGAAATATTTTGATGGACCACAACCTGGTCTACAACCAGGTAGATGAAGCCTCGGTCCTTAACTCGATTGACTCCTCTTAGACTGCTATACAGGTCAGCTCCCAGAACATAGACAGGAAGGTGGTGATGGAACACACACCCTTCCAGTTTTGTCCAGAGTGCAATGCCAAGTTTCCGTGGGCAAACCAGCACAGGTTTTGCAACCTCTGCCTCTTCCATGTGACTTCAGTTTCACTTTTATGTATATAAAGACTCTCAAGTACCAAAGAGAAAGGTGTTGGGCACACTTGGAGAGGCACGAACAGTCATCCCCTGAGGCACCCAACGTCTTCTGTGAACAGGACCTGCTCAGCATCAAGGAGGAAGAGGCAGGTCCATCTTCATCCTAGTGGCCCAAGTGACGCCAAGCCTCAAATCGTTGTACTTGAGCTTTTCCTAGGGAGAAGATCCGAAAGGGGCTCCTTTGGGGCCAATTCCACATGTGAAGAAGGCACTTAGGATCATGAGTGCTACCCCTGCGCCAATCCATGGCACAAATCCCCACTCACCCTAATGCCCTTCTGCCAAGGCAGAGCACTGCCCCTGCTGATGTTGAGCCATCGATACCCTAGGACTCTGGTCAGCTCCAACAAAACGATTTGGGGCTGGACAATCCCTGATCAATGGTGATCACCATCACTCCCTGAACCTTCCTCTTCAAAGCTGAAAAGACGCAGAGAGTTCCCCCTAAACCAAGCTGCAAGTCGACGCAGCGGTCAGAAGAGCCTAAGGCACCCATCCTCAAGACACTGGGTGAGGAACTTGATGACCAGGCAAAAGACGCCTGCCACCATTCTCTCTGCGGACCCTCGCCAGAGAAAGCCCTTGCTACACTCCAACAGGACATCTAAATCAGGAGCTTACAAAGTTGATTTGAAATTCAGTCACTATGGCATCTATCTGCTTATGAATGTATGTAGAACCCCATAAAGGAATTCTAGCGCAGACGCGCAGCCAAGGGAATTATTACATCAAAACAAGAGTGAGGACATGTCTATAAATCTGAAAATGCTCTATAGAGTGACACGCATCTAAGGACTTGGGGCGTTGCTGTGATAACACCAATTCTTCCCTTTATACCCATCTCTGGAAGTGACTTTACTATAGTTGTGTGGTCCTGAAGGGTGGTGATAAGTAGCATTCCATGCCCACACCGAAACCTACAAAAGACACAATTGATGGACGGAATGCAGAACAAATCAAAACATTCACCCCCAGTCAAGAGATCTGGGTTAAATCCATCATTCTTTTGCTCACCATGCCACCCCAGTTTAGACCTGGCCATATGCAAATCAGTCTTGACCCTGTGCCTCATGGGAACAGTCCAGCCCGAACTGCCAAGCCAGGTCCTCCCTGGACCGGAAAAAGCATCCTAGGACCGGTTTCGGGGTTTCACCCCTCTTCAGCCAGGATAGCTTGATTCCAGTGGCACAGTGAGCCCGGGACCCCCGTCTGGGCATACCCGGCGCACTTAGGGCGAGGAAGCAAAGACACACAATTGATGGACGGAATGCAGAACAAATCAAAACATTCACCCCCAGTCAAGAGATCTGTGTTAAATCCATCATTCTTTTGCTCACCATGCCACCCCAGTTTAGACCTGGCCATATGCAAATCAGTCTTGACCCTGTGCCTCATGGGAACAGTCCAGCCCGAACTGCCAAGCCAGGTCCTCCCTGGACCAGAAAAAAGCATCCTAGGACCGGTTTCGGGGTTTCACCCCTCTTCAGCCAGGATAGCTTGATTCCAGTGGCACAGTGAGTCGACCTTTCTCTGAAAATAAAATCCCAGCCCACAACAATACCACAGCGGACAATAATTTACTGTGTACTTCTGTTGTGGCCCACTTTTATGCATGTATAGTATGGTGGGATGTTAGTATGAGTGTTTAGTATGCTAGTGTTTGAGTTACAGTGTATGATAGAATGAGCGGATGAATTACAAGGGAAGTTGGATTTTTTCTAATTTTTTATAATGGTGATATTTAACTTTTATAGAAAAAATGTATGCTCTTTGATACAACAGCAATCTCACAATACATAGAAAGGATTGTTGAAATGTATTTGTAGATTGTGTAAATAATTATGCTGTTTGTAAATGAATTATTATGAAATGTGAAAAGAATACAATATGATCTTATAAGAAAACTTTACATATGTAAATATTTCATTGTAATTGGGACAGAACCAACAGCTCAGAGTAGCTAAGTAGAAAAGATACAGGTCAAATGGGTACATTATCCATTTTTCTTTTTTAAAAGCGGCTGTTAATGCACCCAGATACTGGCAAGATTTCTGCTAAGCCACCCCCTGGGAAATAATCTCCCACTCCGATAACCCTGAAGCAGAGAGTAACTTTTAAGGATGTACTCGCCTTTGACGCACCAAGCACAAAGACAAGGCTACATACAAGCCTCCCACACACCCCAGCATTCGCTACCACTTGCTCCTCCACTTCCAGCACCACCTCATCATGGCCATATTCAGCACCCCCCTGAATTTCCAGAGAGGTCAGTCCATTTCTTCTCTGACCCAAGTAACCCTTTTGGGGAGGAAGACCCTTATGACCAACCTACTGAGGCAAAATACCAGGATAACACCAGGGATGACTACAACATCGACTTCACAGAAAATCCAGACCTCGAGCCTTACCCAGCCAAACCATCTCCACCCGATATTGCCAATGTATATTTTGGCGTCATTCAGAGGGCGGCTTACCACCATAAAGTTGACATGCTCGTCCTACACGATGATGACTTTTTGGTGGAGATCCTCCCTGAGATGTACTGTCCATTTCCTTACGATGCTCAAGGGCATGCTTAAGTCAGTCCCTAACAACTTAAAGGACCTAGTCAGAGCTAGGATGGTCATGCCACATGTAGGGAAAAAAAGGCGGCCTCTGCCCATACAATGGGCAACACCTCCAGATAGCCACCCCACACCCCCTTCAATGTAAGCAAATTAAGCAACTTGTGGCAAATCGCCAATTCAGTAGGTTTACTGCTGAGATACCATAGGTACCACTAGGAGTGCTTGGAGGATATACGGGTGGAGGTGTGAGAAGATAGTCGCAGAAGGAAATACAATTTCTACTGCGAATATCCATTGCGAGTAGAATGCTGTGGATACTGCTTGTTGCATTGTGGCAATACTAGCATCCTGCTCTGCAGCCACACATGGCTTCTCACCCTTCAACCGGAGGTGCAACAACACCTTCTCGCATCCCATTCGATGGGAACATCTCTTTGGTTCCCAAGTGGATGAAATGTTAGAGACAATCAAGAAGGACACCAGAAATCACAAAGTTCTTAGGTGTCCTGCTGTCTGCCGCAACTGGGGGCTGACGCAGTCGGCAGTGTATGGGTGAGAGCAACACCACACCCCGTGGAAGGCTGCATCCTACCACCTCCAACAACAGGCCTTTCACGAGTCCCAGGCATGCTAGGGATACTTGATGGAGATTACTGGGGCAATAACGGCAAAGGAAGAGATCAGTGTGGTTGCGGCAAAGGAGCCTCCTCTCCCAAGCACCAAATACCACCCAAACCCTTTCCCCCACCCCCTGTATCACACAACTCCTGTCAGGGGGAGATTGAGGGATTTCTCATCCAGGGGATACTCATCAATAGCAAAACCAAAGGGGATGATGGACGGAGTGTTGAACATTGCAAGCACTCACCCCCCGTCAACTGATCTGGGTTTAATCCATCATCATTCTTTAGCTCACTCCGCCACCCCAGTTCAGACATGGCCATATGCAAATCAGTCTGACCCTGTGCCTCATGGGAACAGTCCAGCCCGAACTGCCAAGCCATGTCTTCCCTGGACCGGAAACAAGCATCCTGGGACCGGTTTCTGGCTTACAGCCGTCATCAGCCCAGACGTGGGTCCCGTGCTCACTACACCACTGGATTCAAGCTAGCCTGGCTGAAGAAGGGTGATGCCCTGAAACCGGTCCCAGGATGCTTGTTTCCGGTCCAGGAGGACCTGGCTTGGCAGTTCGGGCTGGACTGTTCCCACAAGGAACAGGGTCAAGACTGATTTGCATATGGCTGGGTCCAAACTGGGGTGGTGTGGTGAGCAAAGAATGATGGATTTAACCCAGATCCTTGTGACTGGGGGTGAATGTTTGCATTGTCCAGCATTCCGTCCATCAATTGTTTCTTTTGCATTTGTCGCCTAAGTGGGAAGGGTATGCCCAGACGTGGGTCCCGTGCTCACTACACCACTGGATTCAAGCTAGCCTGGCTGAAGAAGGGTGATGCCCTGAAACCGGTCCCAGGATGCTTGTTTCCGGTCCAGGGAGGACCTGGCTTGGCAGTTCGGGCTGGACTGTTCCCACAAGGAACAGGGTCAAGACTGATTTGCATATGGCTGGGTCAAAACTGGGGTGGTGTGGTGAGCAAAGAATGATGGATTTAACCCAGATCCTTGTGACTGGGGGTGAATGTTTGCATTGTCCAGCATTCCGTCCATCAATTGTTTCTTTTGCATTTGTCGCCCTAAGTGGGAAGGGTATGCCCAGACGTGGGTCCCGTGCTCACTACACCACTGGATTCAAGCTAGCCTGGCTGAAGAAGGGTGATGCCCTGAAACCGGTCCCAGGATGCTTGTTTCCAGTCCAGGGAGGACCTGGCTTGGCAGTTCGGGCTGGACTGTTCCCACAAGGAACAGGGTCAAGACTGATTTGCATATGGCTGGGTCCAAACTGGGGTGGTGTGGTGAGCAAAAGAATGATGGATTTAACCCAGATCCTTGTGACTGGGGGTGAATGTTTGCATTGTCCAGCATTCCGTCCATCAATTGTTTCTTTTGCATTTGTCGCCCTAAGTGGGAAGGGTATGCCCAGACGTGGGTCCCGTGCTCACTACACCACTGGATTCAAGCTAGCCTGGCTGAAGAAGGGTGATGCCCTGAAACCGGTCCCAGGATGCTTGTTTCCGGTCCAGGGAGGACCTGGCTTGGCAGTTCGGGCTGGACTGTTCCCACAAGGAACAGGGTCAAGACTGATTTGCATATGGCTGGGTCCAAACTGGGGTGGTGTGGTGAGCAAAAGAATGATGGATTTAACCCAGTTCCTTGTGACTGGGGGTGAATGTTGCATTGTCCAGCATTCCGTCCATCAATTGTTTCTTTTGCATTTGTCGCCCTAAGTGGGAAGGGTATGCCCAGACGTGGGTCCCGTGCTCACTACACCACTGGATTCAAGCTAGCCTGGCTGAAGAAGGGTGATGCCCTGAAACCGGTCCCAGGATGCTTGTTTCCGGTCCAGGGAGGACCTGGCTTGTCAGTTCGGGCTGGACTGTTCCCACAAGGAACAGGGTCAAGACTGATTTGCATATGGCTGGGTCCAAACTGGGTGGTGTGGTGAGCAAAAGAATGATGGATTTAACCCAGATCCTTGTGACTGGGGGTGAATGTTTGCATTGTCCAGCATTCCGTCCATCAATTGTTTCTTTTTGATACTCATCAATAGTCATAATCTATGAATTATCCCCGCCCACGTGCGGGATCCCGGAGTATATAAAAAAATACATATATATATAAATATATACATATGTGAAACATATACATGCAGCCTAACAATGTTTCCAACATGGCAGAATTGCCAAAATTACATAGGTTTGCATTGTAAGACAAATACCCTCCTAACCCATAAGGAAAAGAGGACATGCACAGAACAATTGACATATATCAATGCTTTATTGCCACAAGGAAAACTTGTAATTGCAGGCATTCGCCTGTAGGCTGCATTGCAGAGCAATAATGAAAACAAGACAAAAAAACTGGCACCTTGCCTTTAAGGCTTCCAAGGTTTAGGATACCGTGCCTTTAAGGCCTGCAGGAGACCCTTTGCTCCCATCATGCACCACAGGTGACAGTTAGGTCAGTTCTTTTTCCGGCTCCTTCTATGAGGATCCTGGAGTTTGAGCTCTTCAGTTTTTTGACTGAAAGATTAATATTTGATATTTCCTTGGAAATTTTGACATTTTCTGATACCTGGAGGTATTGTCTACTGGTTTTTGGTAAAATTTCCAGTCAGAATGCCTGCTTTATTTCGAAAATGTCCTTCCTGTGGCAAGAAAATGGCACTGTCAGACCCACACTCGGTGTGTATTGTGTGCCTTCCAACTTCACACAATCCTGACCAGTGCTATCCTTGCCAGAAATTTACTAAAAGGACTTTGCGTGACAGAGAACGCATCAAGCTACATGCCTTGCTGGTGAGGGAAGGCCATCATGGAGGTGGCCATGGTGTCAGAGCTCCCTCTTCAAGCCAACAACACCGAAAACGGCGTCGTTCCACCTCTCCTGAGTCCAGGAAGAAGCAGGTGCCTGAATGTTCACCGTCGGCGTCAAGATCGCCGTCGAAGAGGCAGAGGCATTCTTCAACGTCGAGGGACAAGCCAGTGTCTAGACGTCGAGACTCTCCGCCGCATGCCAGTAAGTCGGCGTCGAGGCACAGCCCTTCGGGCTCGAAGGCTGTGGGTCCAGAGAGACCTTCCAAAACTCCGTCGACGTCGAGGCTTCCGTCGACGTCGAGGCATTCTCCGCCACCCTCGAGGGGTCGGCGTCGAGAGACTCGCCGGCGAAGACTATGCCGCGAGGGGACATATCGACGTCGAGAGCAACGTCAAGGTCCCGTCAGTCGACGTCAAGGAGGTCGACGTCAGCGAGAGAGATGACGTCGAGATCCCCCCATCGACGTGAGCGGTCCACGTCGACACATCAGTCGCCGTCGAGAAGATCGGCGTCAGCGACAAGGGCGACGTCAATGTCCCCCCATCGCCGTGGGCGGTCGACGGCGAGACATCAGTCGCCGTCGAGAATATCGGCGTCAGCGACAAGGGCGACGGCGAGGTCCCCCCATCGACGCCGACAGTCGACGTCAAGGTCCCCCCATCAACGTGGGCGGTCGAGATCTAGATCGCTGCACAGATCAACGGTGAGGGCGCAGACTTTATCGACGTCGAGGGACAGGAATGCAACGTCGAGATCCCGTTCGACGTCAAGGGCCCAGTCGTCTCCAGGGCTGAATATTGTGCCGATTTCTCCAGAGAAATCTCCTTCAGCTGGTCAAACGAAGGTTTGCGGCCTATCACCTCGCTGGCTACAGGGTGTTGGAGCAGCTGCTTGCAGAGGTCCGGGCTCGGACTACTCTCGGTCATACAGACCTTCTAAGTCGCCTCCAGCAAGGCCTTCCACGCCTTCCAGAAGACCAAGGTCACACCGATCTCGGTCAGGGGGTCGTCGCAGTTCGCACTACGATCCTCCACATAAGAGGCGCAGAACATCATCCACCTGTTCTTCGTCCTCTATTCGGGATTACTCGACAACCTTTTCAGCTACGCCACCTGCCAGGGTGTCTCCAATTGATGACATTGGGACTTTCGCTGACGTACTTGGCAGAGGAGCTAAGAAACTTAATATCAGTTTATGCACTCCTGTGGTCCCGACATCGATTATATTTGAGACATTGCACCATCGTACAGCTCCCAGACCTTTGCTGCCTCTGGTGCCAGGTTTTTAGAACCAGCTATGGCCACATTCCTCACTCCTGCCACAGTGGGATCAGTCCCGTCGAGGATCGCAAAGAAATACAAAGCTCCAGACCAGGATCCCTTGTTCCTTAGGTCTGATCCTCCGGCGGATTCAATCATTGTGGCAGCCGCCAGGAAAACGCAGTCAGCAGCCTCATCAGCCTCTGTTCCTCCAGAAAAGGACAGCAAACAAATGGACTCTTATGGCAGGAAGATGTGCAATACCTCTGCATCATCTATGAAGATTGCAAGTGCTTCAGCCCTGCTTGGGCGCTATGACAGGTCTCTTTGGGACTCTCTGGCTAGGTTCACTGACAAGCTTCCCAAAGAAGATCGACAAGACTTCCACGAAATCTTGCAAGAGGGTGGTCTAGTAGCCAATCAAATCATCAGCGCGGCTGCGGACGCCTCAGATCTCGCCGCGCACGGCTATTCACAGGGCATCTGTTCGCGGCGCTCAGCGTGGCTGCGCCTCACAGGTCTAAAACCGGACGCCCAGAAGAAAATCCTCAACCTTCCTTTTAACGGCTCCTCCTTATTCGGTTCTCATGCTGATGAGGAAATGACAAAGATGAAGACCGAGCTGGACACGGTCAAAGCAGTTGGACTGGAAAAGCGGAAGGAGTTTCGCAAACGCTTCCGTCAGAACGACAAGCGACCCTTCCAACAGAGGGTTCAAACCCCTCAGTGGTCCTCCCAGAACCAACAAAGGTACCAATTCCAGCACAAGCGGCCTGGCAGGGGTAGAGGTAACAATAAACAACAGCAGTCCTCCACCAAGCAACCTCCAAAACAGTGAGGCATTGCTTCCTCCGCACCCGTTCGCCACTCCGGTAGGAGAGGAGTATCGTTTGTCACCTGGAAGAGTGGGAATCCATAACAAGAGACAGATGGGTGCTGAATATTGTACAGCATGGTTACTTGCTGAGGTTCAAGACCCCTCCTCTGCAAGTTGCCCCTCTATTGCTGTGCCTTCCTCAACAACACAATTTATTGTTACAGGGCGAAGTGGATACCCTCCTCTCCAAAAAGGCCATAGAAGAGGTCCCACCTCACCAGCGAAATCAAGGGGTGTACTCACGGTACTTTCGGATCCAGAAGCGAGGAGTAACCAAAGAGTACAGACCTATCCTCGACCTGCGCCTGCTGAACAGGTTTATAAGAAAAGAGAGATTTCGGATGCTAGCCCTGCACCAGATTTTCCCACATCTTCATCTGGGAGACTGGATGTGTGCCATCGACCTGCAGGACGCCTACTTTCACATTCCTGTTTCAGTGAAGCATCGCAAGTTCCTCAGGTTCCAGGTGTCTCAGCAGCACTATCAGTACCGAGTACTTCCGTTCGGGCTCAAATCTGCCCCCCGAACGTTCTCCAAGTGCATGGCGGTGGTAGCTGCTTTCCTCCGCAAGCGCAGAATCTTCATCTATCCCTACCTAGACGACTGGCTCCTGAAGAGTTCCACGCCTTCACTACTCCAGAGCCATCTCACTTACTGTCTCAACCTGCTTCACTCCCTGGGGTTGCAAGTCAACTACAAGAAGTCAGTTCTCAACCCTACGCAGAAGATACATTATCTGGGCGCTTCCCTAGACACCGCAAAGGCAAGCGTGTGTCCTTCGGAGGAGAGGTTGTCCTCAATGTTGATCAAGTGCCGTGCTCTTCTCAGCATTATACATCCCACAGCAAGACAGGTGTCATCATTGCTGGGATCGATGGCCTCATGCATCTTCATTGTGCCCAATGCCAGACTTTACATGCGGCCGCTACAGCAATCCCTCGAAGATCAATGGACACAGCGCTCAGGCCGTTGGGAAGATCGTGTCTCTCTTCCTCAGGCGGCCAGGGACTCCATCAAATGGTGGATGAAACGTTCACACCTTCGGCAAGGGGTACCTTTTCACCAGGTCCCTCCGACACAGACTATAGTTACAGATGCCTCACTGCAAGGTTGGGGAGCTCACATGGGCCAGCTTCAGGTACAAGGTCTCTGGTCCGAGACAGAGAGAAGTTATCACATCAACTTCTTGGAACTAAGGGCAGTCCATCTGGCTCTCAAGTCTCTGTACCCGTCCCTTCAGTCCAACTCCATTCAGATTCAGACAGACAACACAACAACAATGTACTATCTGAACAAGCAGGGAGGCACCAGGTCACGGGTCCTGTCTCTGGAGTCACAGGCCATATGGAAGTGGCTTCTGGCGAGGAGTCTCACGATCGTAGCTGTTCACCTCCCAGGAACCCTGAACGTGCAGGCAGATGTTCTCAGCAGAGACTTCGTAGAAGCACACGACTGGGTGTTAAACGAAGAAGTCGCTCAGGGCATTTTTCGACAATGGGGAGTGCCAGACATCGACCTGTTCGCAGACGCGATAAATACAAAATGCCCCGTCTTCGCGTCCAGATTCCCTCAGCAAGGATCACAGGGGAATGCACTTTTGATAAGATGGTCGCAGACATTGCTGTACGCTTTTCCACCACTCCCTCTGATTCCTGCGGTCATCCAGAAGTTTTACAGGACCAATGCCAGAATGATCCTGATAGCACCAGAGTGGCCGCGCCAGTGGTGGTATCCGGACCTCCTGCAGCTATCCGAAGTTCCACACCGGAGGCTTCCCTGCCGCCCGGATTTGTTGACCAAGAACGAGGGGAGAGTTTTTCATCCCAACCTCCCGTCCCTGCGATTGACTGCATGGCTCCTGAAGTCATCCAGTACGGACACTTAGACCTCCCTGCGGATTGTATGTCCATTCTCAAGGAAGCAAAGAGACCCTCCACCAGGAAATCTTATGCTTTCAAGTGGAAAAGATTCTACCTGTGGTGCAAGGACAACGCCTTTGATCCGACTAAGGGCCAGGAGCAAGTGATCCTTCCCTACTTGCTACACTTGGCAAAGTCAGGTCTGCAATATTCCTCCATTAGGGTTCACCTGGCTGCTCTAACAGCTTACAGGAAGTCCCCTACCCAGGGTTCCTTTTTTCAGATGCCAGTAGTAAAGGATTTTCTGGAAGGACTCAGAAAGGTTTATCCACCAGTGAGATCTCCTTCTCCCCCCTGGGAACTTAACATTGTTCTTACTAAACTTATGAGTGCTCCTTTCGAGCCTATTCATAAGGCGTCTTTGCAGCATTTGACCTGGAAGGCCGCTTTTTTGGTAACCATAACTTCTGCCCACAGGGTGAGTGAGATTCAAGCCCTGTGCTGTAAGGCACCTTATACTGTTTTTCATGCCAATAGGGTGGTGCTACGTACACATCCGAGCTTCCTCCCGAAGGTGGTCTCGGATTTTCACATCAATCAGGTTATTACGCTGCCCACCTTCTTTCCTAAACCTTCAACTCCCCCTGAGAGATCTTTACACTCTTTAGATCTCCGGAGAGTGCTGAAGTTTTACCTTGACAAAACTCTCACACTGAGGAAATCTGACCGGCTCTTTATTAACTACGGTTCTACTAACACCGGTCTAGCTGCATCCAAAAGATCCATCTCTCGATGGATTGTCTCTTGTATAGCTTTATCATACCAGTTAGCTAACAAGACCTTACAAGGCAGACCTAAAGCGCACTCTACCAGAGGGAAAGCCTCTACCACTGCTCTCCTTCGCAATGTTCCAATGTCTGAAATCTGTAAGGCAGCCACATGGCGATCGGTGCATACCTTTACACGCCATTACTGTATAGATTCTGATGCACAGGCCGATGCACAGGTGGGGCAGGCCTCTTTGAGGAATTTGTTTACATGATTGCAATTTGAATGTTATGTTCTGTATACTCCGTTGCTCGTCCGCGAGTTGTTGGGTATGGGCTTGCTACTCTATTCATAGATTATGACTTTTGATGAGTATCCCCTGGATGAGAAGGATTAGTTACTTACCTGTAATCCTAGTTCTCATCCAGGGGTATACTCATCATAGTCATAAGCGACCCTCCCTCCTCCCGGACGAGCATCTCTGGAGTTCTTCTTTAGATTGCATCCTATACTCAGGTGTCTCTACATTATACACCGTCAAAAAGAACTGACCTAACTGTCACCTGTGGTGCATGATGGGAGCAAAGGGTCTCCTGCAGGCCTTAAAGGCACGGTATCCTAAACCTTGGAAGCCTTAAAGGCAAGGTGCCAGTTTTTTTGTCTTGTTTTCATTATTGCTCTGCAATGCAGCCTACAGGCGAATGCCTGCAATTACAAGTTTTCCTTGTGGCAATAAAGCATTGATATATGTCAATTGTTCAGTGCATGTCCTCTTTTCCTTATGGGTTAGGAGGGTATTTGTCTTACAATGCAAACCTATGTAATTTTGGCAATTCTGCCATGTTGGAAACATTGTTAGGCTGCATGTATATGTTTCACATATGTATATATATTATATATATATATGCATTTTTTTATATACTCCGGGATCCCGCACGTGGGTGGGGATAATTCATAGATTATGACTATGATGAGTATACCCCTGGATGAGAACTAGGATTACAGGTAAGTAACTAATCCTTCCATTCCCGCTGGGAGGATATCACCTCAGATTGGTTGGTGTTAGCAGTGTTCCACCAGGGTTACTGCTCAGAATTCCACGCCACCACCCCCAATATACCACCTCGCAAACACCCCCACACTAATGGGACAAAAGCATCTGTTCTCTGTACTTTCTCATTCCAAAGAGAGAGAGGTCCCTCCGGTGCATCTTAGGCCTGAGGCCTAATCGATAAATCCTCTCTGAGCACTTTTATGTGACAACCCTACACAATGGCATCCTGCTGCTATGTCAGCAAGCCTTCTTGAATGCGTTGGACCTTAAGGGCATCTACTTCCAAATCCCCATCCACCCCACTCATCACCAGTATCTTTGGTTTGTGGACCGCACTACCAATTCAAAGTACTGCTTTTTGGGATCACCATGGCTCCAAGGGTCTTTACTAAGTGCCTGGCAGTGGTGGCCTCATCTACTTACAGTTGACATCCAGGTCTTCCCTTATCTCAACATTTGGCTCATTAAAAGCAGCAGCCGATAACACCCCAGAAAACACTAAATGTGCCAGCTTCTTCTCCAGGTACCCAGAGTCCATGGGCAATGCACTATGGATGAACTGGTCGGGGATATTTGCCTGCACTTTTCCACCTTGCCCACTCATTCCGTATGTGAAGAGGAAAATGAAGCAGGTGTCCATGACCCTCCTCATGGTGGCCCCAACGTGGAATATTAGTATATAGACGACTGGCTTATAAAGACGTCAACGCACCAACAAGCTGGACAAAGTTTTCAAGTTGCTGTCTCTACACTGTCGATTAGGTCTATACATCAATAACCAAAAATCAACCTCCTCACCAGTTCAGTCTCTTCATTACCTAGGAGCAACTATCGACACCATAAAGGCAAAAGTGTATTCTTTGGAGGAGAGACCTTTATATACGTGTGAAATGTCAATATCTCTTGGAAGTATTCCATCTAACAATGAAACAGGTGTCATCTCTTCTGGCTTCAGTGGCATCCTGCATATTTCTGTCACCAAATGCTCATATCATGAGACCACTACAAGAGTGTCTAGAAGATCAGTGGAGTCACCACTCAGGCATTTGGGAAGAGAAGTTCCCCCTTTCCATCAGTCTCTCAAATGGTGGTGCCAATCACAAAATCTCCTACATGGAATTCCCTTAAATCAGGAGGTTCCATCTCAAACAGTAGTGACTGATGCCTCTGTCAGGTTGGGGAGCGCACATGGATCACCTTCAAATACAAGGAACATGGTCCAGGGAAGAAATGAATTACCATATCAACCTTCTGGAGCTACGAGTTGTTCATCTGTATCTAAAGTCCTTCTGGCCATCCTTCAAGAAAGAATACCTCCTTGTTCAGACAGACAACACAACAACGTTATACTATCCGCACAAACAAGGAGTCCAGAGCTTTATCACTATAAGCCCAAACAATATGGCATTGGTTGCTGGCCAGGAACTTAAGGATCATTGCAACCCATCTGCTGGGTGTCCAGAATACACAAGTGGACTCCCAAGCAGGGTTCTTCAAGAAAATCATGAGCTGGTACTAAACTACTCCGACGTTTAAGACTTCCTTTGCACCTTGGGTTTTCCTCGTATAGATCTATTCGCGACCACAGAAAACAAAAAATGCCAAGACTTCGCCTCGGGTTTTACCAACCAGGTCATTAGGGAATGCCCTATGGATCAACTGGTCCAGTAAATTTCTCTCCGATTTTCCACCGACACCCCTGATTCCAGCAGTAATCATCAAACTGTCTTACTCGAAGGCAAGAATGATCTTGATAGCCCCGGAGTGGCCCCAACAGTGGTGTTTCACAAATCTTCTAGACATGTCAGACGGCCACACATGAGACTGCTGTGCAGACCGGACCTTCTCGTGCTGTTCGAAGGCCAGATAGTTCATTCCTGCATTTTCTCTTTGAGTTTGGCAGCGTGGTTCCTGAACTAGTACAATATGGGCTTTTCAGTTTACAGCAAGAATGCATGGACATTCTAAAAGGGGCAAAACGCCCATCTACACGTACATCATATTCTTTCAAATGGAATAGATTTTGTATCTGATGTTCTGATAAGAACATTAATTCAACCACATGCCAAGAAGAAGCTTTACTACCATACTTACTTAATTTGGCTAAATCCGACTTACAGTTTTCTTCTATTAAAGTCCATGTGGCAGCTGTTACTGCCTACAGAAAATGTCCTTCACAAACCTCTTTTTTCAAAGTCCCAGTTATTATGGACGACTTAGAAGACATCAAGAAAGTCTTTCCACCAATACACCAGCCTTCTCTTCCTTGGGAGTTGAACGTCGTACTTTCATGTCTCATGGCAGCGCCTTTCGAACATACCCATAAAAGCCTTGTTACTGCATATTGTTTGGAAAACGGCTTGCATTCTATTGTGCTATCAGAAAGCTAAAAAACACCTGACTAGTAGACCAAAGGCTCATTCTACCAGAGGGAAAGCAGCTACAGCTACTTTAGTGAGGAACTTTCCTATTGTAGAAATCCATATAGGAGCCAAATGGAGGCCTGCTCGCTCATTTACGAGGCACTCTTGCTTAGACTCGGATGCTGGAACAGATGCTCAAGTTGATAAGGATGGTCTTGCTATTCTATTCAGTTCTTATGATTATCAATGGAGCTCCCCTGAGAAAGAAGGAATTGTCTCTGACCTGTAATCCTTATTCTCTCTCAGGGGAATCTCCATTTAAATCATTAGCAACCTGGTCTCCCTGGTGGAAGAGACAAAGATGATTAATACACGTTCGGTTTTCATTAGTTATACTCTGTTTTGCTCTGTAAAAAAGGAACTGAGGTAACTGCACCTGCTGGACATGAAGGGACACTGGAGGGCTGTGAGCCCTTAAAGGTGCAGTGTCAGTTTTTATAACTACAATACTACAGCCTGTGTCTGTATTGCCCCATTCTACTTCTCCATTTTTAAAAAAAGGTTTATGAAGGATATTTAGAATAATTATTCAGCTCCTCGAATTTTTTCCTAGTTTTTTAATGATATTTTGACCTTTTATGAAATATAAGTTAAATTCATTGGCCAATATAGCTTTCTTTATATGCTGCAAAATGTTTTTAACAAATTATGTCCTAGACTTGGCCTTCTTGAAGTAAGGCGAATGTCTATGCTAAAGAAGATATATTTTAAAGAAGTGCTCCAGGATCCCTGCACGTGGGCGGGACTATTCAATGCTTATGATATCAATGGAGATTCCCTGAGAGAGAACTAGGACTACAGGTAGGAAACCATTCCTTCCGGGTCACAGCGGGCCCCCTTGTATGACCAGAAAATATCTGAGTCTATCAGTTTCAATTTAAATAGTTTTGTTTGGGTCCAATACAGAAAATCAAATGCAAAAACATTTGTTTGGATCAGTGATGGTATAAGTTTGTTCTGAAGTAAGTTAGAAGAAATTTTGGCTAGGAATTTTGGATATATTTAGAATATGCTTTCTGAATGGGAGAGAGGTGACAAAGGGAGGTAAAGTTGCGTTTGACTATGTTTAATGTTTTATATATTTTGGACGACACATGTCCCCATAGGCAAATACGACTGAAGAAATGAAGCAGGAATGTTTTTCGAGGGGCCAGTTTGGTTACCTTTGCTTTAATGTTTAATTCATAAAAGTCTAGATTAGAGGGAGTGTTTCACCTGCAAAGTTGAAAATGACAGGGGGTCGGTGTCCGAGAAAAGATCTGAGACCATACTAATTCTTTTGGCCACCCACAAAGGACTGATAGAAGCAGAATTTGTAGTTTCTATTTTTTATTGTTCCATTAGAAGAGAGTGTAAGACTTATTGATGTTGGAGCAAAGCCTTTTGTTTAACAAATGCAAGGTTAAGATAATATCAAGGATGATGCTTTTTGAGGGGGGGGGAAGTATGGTGAGACATAGATAATGCTGCAATCAAAGAGAAGGGAGACAGAGAGGGCGTTCAGTAATGAGCCGCGGGGAACTTATAAAAGGATGCTTAACGGCCCAGCGAATTCTATATGCAGATAAGAAGGCAACCCAGTAATCAAAGTAGTTTAGGAGGTTACATCCGCCCTGCTCATAAGTTACCCAATGTTTTTTAAGAGCTATTTAGGGTTTTTCTTTTAAACCAGAGGAAGTCAGAGGTGGTTTTATCAATGGCTAAGAACACTTGAGAAATTCGAACAGATAGCATGCTCCAAAGGAAATTCACTAGGGTGGTCACCATAATTTACAAGGTCTCTAATCTACTCCACAATGAGATTTGGTTAGGGGGACCACATTGAGAGTAGATCTTTAACCTTGAGAATTGTTTTTTGTTCATTGAATGTTTTTAGAGAGCCATTTGCCTAAATATTTGATCAATTTGACCCCAATACACGATGGGTGGCAGTGAATGTTGAGGGGTAACATCTCGGTTTTATTCTTATTCAGGGAGTAGCAGGAGAAGCTGGAGCATTGATGTATAACTTTTTAAATGGCAAGTATGGCTAAGTCTGGGTCTTCTGAAAAAATCAAAATATCAGCATATGCTGCTGTTTTAAATGTGGAAGAACAAATGTGGACACCCCTAACATCAGAATAATTATTTATCATAATTAGTAGAGGATCTGCTGCCAGAAAAAATAAAAGTGGGAATAGTGGACAGCCTTATTGGGTACCTTGCCGTAAAGCAGATGGTGCAGAAGTGGCCCCATTAATTCTAATTCTCACTGTGGGAGTGGGATATAATGCCATGACCATTCTTGAACATAGTTCGCCATGGTTATATCTATAAAGCGCTGCCTCTAAATATGGCCAAAAGACTTTGTCAAAAGCTGTCTCGACATCCAGCGCAATGGCAACGGAAGCAGGTGAATGGAGCAGAGAAACATTCAGAATGGTCGGATATTATAGCTAGCAAATGTACCCATATCAAAACCCAACTGTGAAGAATAGATTAATGTAGTTACAAGTGGTTCAAGACGTTTGGCAAGTATTTTCACTTATATTTGTACCGCATATTTATCAGCGTAATCAGGCTGAAATATTTTGGAAATGAATGGTCTTTCCCCTCTTTTGGTATGGCAATAATAGTGGCTTCAGCCTGAGAGTCTGTTGCCTTACCAGAGGATGCAAATTGGTTAAGCAGTGACTCTAGGGGGAGGGGGTTTAAGATTGTGTGAGCAAATATTTTATAAAAGTTGATGGGTAGGCCAGCAATGCCTTGGACTTTGGCTCTCGAAATGAGTTTAATTGCATTCAGAATTTTGTAGTTCTCAATGGCTGATTTAGAGTGAGTCTTATCAGCGAAGAAGAGTGATCTCATGGAGATGTTCTCTAAGACGTCTAAGCATGCTTCCTTAGTGACGTTTATCTTGGGTTTAAAGAGGGAAGCATAGAATGTCTTGAACACCTCTAAGATTTCTGCAGTTTTGGTCTTAATGTTACCATCATGGTTCTTCATAGACATTATTAGGTTACTAGTATGTTTGAATTTTATATGTGCCACCAGTGACTTCCCTGCTTTATTCGGGTAAAGTAAAATCTTTAGATTGTTTATATAGGATTTCTTTTGCTTTAATATCTTTATCCAGCTTATCCTGAGCAGGTTTGATTTCTTTTGGCCATACAACCAATACATTGCCCCCCAAAAACGCATTTAAAAAAAGCGCATTTCAAAGCTTCCCAAAGAGTTACATGTGAGGAAACAGTATTCCGATTGTCTTGAACAAATAATGCTTGAGCAAGTTAGATTCCAAGATTTCAATATTCATGCACCAGGAGCATTTTTTTGATTGGAGAGGTAAGATCTTTACGGAGATAGTAACAGTGGCATGGTCAGAGATCAAGATGTGTTCAATTGAGTAGGTAAGGATTTTATGGTGAAGGGAGGCATCGACTAGTAAATCTACTCTCGAAAAACTGCTATGGGGAGAGGAGAGAAACGTAAAGTCACTGCCAGTGGAATTATGGAGTCTCCAAACATCAAAGGATCAAAGGTTGAGCATGCTTTTGTGAGCTTTGGGAACTCTGTATTTAAAAGCCCAAATTAGAGAATATCTATTGGCAAGTTAAAGCCCCCTCCTAGGATAACGCGCGCTGTATGGGGTAAGCTAGCCAGTTTGGCATTCATGGATGACCAAAACTGAGGACCATCGGTGTTAGGTGCTTATATGTTTATAGCATAGATTTCCATCTCACTACGCTGTAGTCTGGTAATTAACCATCTATCATCATTATCCTGCCCTGCAGCAATTATCCATAAACCAATCTTTTTGGAAATTAAAGTAATCACTCCATTTTTCTTTTCAGGCAGAAAAGGTTAATTCCTAGAGACGAGGTTCAAACAATGGGACCGTGGGGGTATCTACACAAGGGGAAACCACTACACCCAAAGTAAATCTAATCTGAAAGCAACCCAGACAAAGCTAATAAGGTTAGAACCTCCACCCCTATTCTAGAGCAAACATAATTCTAAAAGGCATTGTGAAGGTATTGGGTAGTATAATAAGTTCAGAGGACCAGCGAAAGAAGAGTTGCAAAATAACAAAGTACGATACCCTCATAGTACAATGCAAGCAGCACCACTAATGTAAATTTTGTTGATACATCACTATCATGTCCGTAGGCGGAAATGTGAAATTGTAAGCATATTTAGAACACATTGAATATCATCTGGTACAATAAAGAGAAACAAATACAGCCTTGCGGGAAGGTAGAGAGAACAGTGGTAACAATAAAACATCAAATGTCTAGCAGAGCACAAGACAGTTGCGAATATGAAAAACAGATCACGTGAGGACCATCTTGACATACAAGTCGGGGGACACAGAGTCTTCAGGAGCGTTTGAAATCTTCATCAAACTGTGATTCATAAGTGTTCTCCAGGAAAGTTCAAGCTCCGACGGTTCGGAAGAAGACCAGCGTTTTGCCTTTAAAGAGAATTTTAAATTTAGATGTGCAGATGAAAGTGTGTTGAATCTTTTATTCTATGAGTTTCTTCCTGAGGGCCTAAAATCTTTTCTCTTAATCACTGTGTCTCTGGCAAAGTCCTGTGAGATCGAAATTTTGGCGCCTCGCTTTGAGATTGATTTGGGCGTTCTCATTTGTAGAAGAAGGACTTCCGTGTGATTGTGACACAGAAGTTTGAAGGTGACTGATCTCAGAGAAGTGGAGTTTTGGGGTTAAAAAGTGGGAATCCGATGGGCACGTTCAAGTTCAAAGTCTTTAACAAAGGAGATATTTGTAATTTTGCAGGGATACACTTTTTCATGAACTCCATCATCTGCTGTGCAGAATCCTCAGCCCCCTCTGGGAGACGAAAAGATTCTGAGGTTACTCCTCCTACTGCGGTCTTCAAGATCAGTGATGTCACGTTTGAGGGAGGCTATCAGATTTTCAGATTTTTCTATTTGTTTGTTGTGTACATTGTTGCATTCTTAAATGGCGCTTATGCTGCTCTCTGCATTTGTAATTCTGATATTCAGGTTGTTGAGATCCTTCCTGATTCTAGCAACTTCCACCTGAAATAAATCTGTATTCGTCTTGGTGCTCTGAACAATATCATGCACAGCATTCAGCTTTTTAAAGATGGCTTCGAGCGAGGTGGGACTGTCGGCTTTATCCTTGATTGGAGAATCTGGCACCTGAGTTTTCTGCTTGGTCCTCTTTAGGTTCCCCTTACCCTCTTTTTCTTTGTGGTCCCTAGAAGTTAGTATCCAAGACCTGCATCTTTTGTATGCATGACAACATTTACTGGCGTGGGCGCAGGCATCTTGACCTCTGCCACAAAGGCGATGCCTAACAAACGTCAGAGAGACAGTTTCACCACCCTCGTTTTGCAGCTGGCAACCTCCGCTTCGTAGTCCTTGAGTTAGGGGTGCATCTAGGTTATCAAGGCTTCAGAAAACGTGATTAGGTTCAGCAAGCTCACTGAAATTTAAAGAGAAGCCGCCATCTTGCGTCGAGTCCAAGCCACGCCCCCTCGGTTCAAGTGTTTTTTGCTGGAAACAGGAAGGCTGTTACAAAAACATTTTGGTGGAGGTCAGGCCATTCTGTTTAGCACTCAAGACTTCCCTGATATTTTGGACAGCAAGCTTGATACAAACTCAAATAGACAGAACTACTAGAATGCATTATTTAAACAAGCAAGCAGGTACCAGACTCTGAACACTCACTGGAGTTTCAGAAAATTTGGAATGGGCTTCTGTCATGGAATCTCTCGATAAAGGTGGTCCTATCTTCCTGGAATTCAAGATACTCAAACAGAGTTTTTCAGCGGACATTACAAAGAAAACCATAACTGAGTCATCAATGATGACTTGCTGTTGTACATCTTTTTATATTGGGATTCCCCTTAAATAGACTTTTAGTCCCATCTGTAAGTGCAAAATTCCTTAACCTCACATGCAGAACACCAGAACCAGGATCAGTGGGCCGTGCCTTTTTGAAGAGTAGGTCAGGAAAATTTTGCTATGGCTTTCCACTGATCCCAGATGCTCTTCTGAAGTTGAGAGACTCCAAGGCCAGAATGATTTCCATTGCTCCACTATGGCACAGACCGTGGTGGTGTCCCGACCTTTTACAAATGTCAGTAAACTGCAATAGAAGCTTCTATGGAGACTGAGTTTGCCTCAAGGCCATCTCTGCCATTTCAACTTAACATCACTGAGCTTGGCGTTATGGCACCTTAGTTTGTGAAGAATGGCCACTAAAGCTTTTCCTCAGTTTTACACTGGTATTGTGTAAAGGCCATCCACAAGATTAGCTTTAGTGTGTTAAGTGGAAAAGATTCTGCTGATGATCAGAAAGAAGGTTACAATCTAGTGCTTTGTCAAGTTACACCACTATACTTCACTTTTAAAGAGACATTTTCAGTTCTCCTCTATTAAGATGTATTTGGTGGCTATCACAGCCTTCACAGAAGTCTTTCTTGAAGGAGGTATACCTTATTACTAGAAAGCGGTCTTCACCATGGAAGCTTGATTGGGTCTTGGTGACGTTAATGGCCCTTCCTTTTGAACATATACGTAATGCCTTCCTAGTTACTATTGCTTTTGCTCATAGAGCGAGCGAGATTAAGATGCTCTCAGCTGTGGTATCTCATACGTAATCATTAAAATTAACTGCTACACTTCAGACCAACAATTCAAAGAAAGTAACATTTCCTTCTTCATCAAAAGGATTCCCTCTGACATTCATAAAAGATGGAGTATCTCGAGGTATTGACAGGATCCCGGAGCACAATTTTTGAAAATGTTCATGTTTCCCACTCCAATCAGATATATAGGAAACATTCCCCAAAAACACTATTATCTGATGATATTTTTTTCAAACAATCAGCAAGAACGCTAACATAAACTATATGTTTGAGTAAAAAACACAATTTAAAAAAAAGCATACATAACATAAAAACTGGGCATGGTGCCCCAGTGTGAAAATTACACATGGTAAAAGTCAACCCTGCTCATTTAAGAGTTTTAAAGACTGCACATCCATCTATGCCCAGCATAGTATCATTTTGGCGTCCGTCCCCCCCACTCTGAGGAAGATACAGAACACACATTCTGCTTTATTTAAAGCTATTTATGATTTCTCTCTAGCCTTCCCTGGCGATTTTTCACCTTCATGTTGCTGTGTCCACTGTGCTGAGGCTTTTCGATAAATTCCCAGTCTGGAGGGAAAATATCTAGGATTGCTTAGTACGATGTTGGCATGGTTCTTCTTCCTGACTCCCATTCCATCAAGGATTGTGGGTTTTTTCTGAAGATGTTCAATTGGAGGCAGAGAGACGGGGAAGAGGTTTGCCTTATGGCTAAGAAAAGGGAAAATGAGAGCAGTATGTCACCTGCTGTGGTACTTTTGTTTCGGTGGGGAGAGGACACCATTGCACTCTCTCCTCCTTGCATGATGCCACTTGTCAAGTTGAGAGGATAGCAGCTCTTCATCCTTGGCACGCCAAATCCCAGTTAATATATAGGCAATCAATATCGAGGCTCTCGGTGGCAAAAAGCAGTGGTTGTCATCAAGACATTACCATATTAGATATCAAGAGGTTTGAAGAGATCTGGGTTGACACTACAAATGGACACCACATCAGTTTAGGAAAATAACCAAAACTTTATCTAAACCAACAACACCAAAAACAACAACAAATCCAACATACAATACTGTAAAAATAGTTACTTTGCAAGACAACCTTTAAATTGCAGAAATAGCTGAAAAACACAGTTCTTCCCAGTCAGTAGCTCCGTCCGGGGCTACTGCGATGCTGAAAAAAACAGAATCTAACAGTTCCAGCCGACTGCGTCGGTACGGGCCAGCTAAAGCATTGATAGACTCTTGAACAGTACCTTTCTCGTTGCGGCCGACACGTTTGTGCGAGTTGGTCGGGGCAACCGCCGCGGTTGCGTTGCGAAAATGGAAGCGGTGCAGGGTGCGGTGCCCTCGCGATGCGGTGCAGGCAGCGGCTTGGTGACGATCATCCAGATGGCGTCGGTGAGGTCAAGGCTTACGGTGCAGGGTGAGGCGGTGCTTGATGCAGTGCTGGCAGGTTGCGTTGCAGGGGACGGAGCTGGTCGATATTCGGGTTGGGCAGCGACCGTGTCGGTGACGGCCAGGCAGGGTGAAGCGAGGTGGTGCGGAATGCGGTGCCCACAGGACGATCGGCAAGGCGGCTTCGGTGAGACCAAGGAGGCAGAGCGAAGTGTGGCTGTGCCTTCTGCGGGGCCTTCAGGACACGGAATCCTGCGACGGACTCGGTGACCGAGTTGGTTGCCCTTTTCTTCTGCAGCTACTGAAACCAGCGGTTCCAGAGATGGTGCCCAAAAGGATGGTGAGGTCTTTGCTGTTCCTGAGACTTCTTGAACAGGGGGGCAAGCTCCACTTCCAAGCCCTTGGAGATACTTTCTCAAGCAGGATACACACACATTTCCTCTCCTTGGCAGAAACAGCTACTGCAGGCCAACCCCAGACAGCACACAGCAAAGGGGCAGTACTCCTCCTCCAGTTTCTTCCAGCTCTTCTCCTTGGCAGAGGTTCCTCTTGAAGTCCAAAAGTGATCTAAAGTTTAGGGGTCTGGGCCCCACTCTGTATAGTACAAAATCCTTTGTTCTCTCAAGGCAGAGAGTGTCTTTGCCCAGCCAGAACCAGTTCTGTCCTCTCTGGTGCAGCTTCTTGGCAGGAGGTGGAGACAGCATTGTCTACAGCAGACCAGGCCCATTCAGGTGTGAAAGAAATCTCCTCCCCCTACTCTAAATGCAGCCCTGGTCTATTCAGCCCAGCCCTGACTCACCCTGGAAAGGCAGGCCACACCTAACCCCCCCCCTCCCCCAAGTGGCTGCCTGAACAGAATGCACATCCCCAGCCCCTGTCACTTCACAGCCAGACAGTTAATACACAACCTAGCAGAGGCACACTGGATGGTTAGGCAAGAAAATATCAACTTTCCAACAGTGGTATTTTCAAATCCAGAATGTAAAAATCACCCTCACTAAAAGATGCATCTTAACATTCTGAGTTCAGGCATATCAAACTTTATTTTCCCATCCTGTTCCCATGGTCAGTTATGCTTATAAGTTGTTATAAGCAAACTCCCCATTCTATCCTATGGGACAGATAGCCTTTCAATAGTAAAAAACGAAATTGGCAGTATTTCACTATCACGACATGCCACACACATCAGGGCATGTCCTACCTTTCGCATACACTGCTCCCTGCCCACGGGGGTACCTTGGGCCTACCTTAGGTGTGACTAACATGTAAGAAAAAAGAATGTTAGGGCCTGGCAAGTGGGTGCACTTGCCAGGTCGACATGGCAGTATCACACTGCACACAGACACTGCAGTGGCAGATCTGAGTTACTTTTACAGGCTGCTTATGTGGGTGGCACAATCAGTGCTGCATGCCCACTAGCAGCATTTGATTTACAGGCCCTGGGCACACACAGTGCACTGTACTAGGGACTGATTAGTAAATCAAATATGCCAATCATGGAATCACTAATCCATAACAACAATTTACAGGGAGCACTTGCACTTTGGCACTGAACAACAGTGGCAAATTGCCCAAAGCATCTAGACCAGCAAAAACGAAGTCTAACACACCGCAAAATAACAGGAGGCAAAGGCAAAAGTACAGGGGAAACCCACGCCAATGAGGCCAGGTCTAACACCTGATTGCTGAAGTCCTACAGTATAGGCACTTGAAGTTACCTGATGACTGCATGGCTATTCGGAGAGAAGCTAAGCATCTTTCCACAAAGCATTTGTAGGGATTCAAATTAGGAAAGGTTCTGCTTTTTGGGGTAGCAGCAAAGCGCTGAATCAGAGAAAATGCCAGGAACTGACCGTACTACCTTATCTTCTTCATCTGGCAAAGTTTGGTTTACAACTATCTTCTGTCGGAGTGAATTTGGTTGCCATTACTGCTTACTATAAGCCTCGTTCTCAGGCAGCTTTCTTCAATATTCCAGTGATTAAGGATTTTCTGGAGGGTCTTTGGTAAGTGTTTCTTCCAGTAAGAATGTGCTCCCCTCCCTGGGATTTGATTGTAGTACCCGCTCAATTGATACGCCCCCAGTTTGAGCCACTGAACAAACATCTTTTGTTGAAGGTGCTCCTCTATCAGTGATTACAGCTGCCAAAACTTACCTTACAAGGTTTTTCAACTCGCCATTCATTTTGCCCAATGTCGGTTTCTGATTTTCACATGTTGCTTACTTTTCTCCCAAACTCAACAGACCCAGCAGAGATGTTACATACCCTTGATGTCAAGAAGGCGATCCGTTATTATTTGGACAAAACTAAAAAAGATTCATAAGATAAAACAGTTCTGCATCGTAGGATCCTCATTGATAGTCATAAACCTTGAATAATTCCGTGCTGCCTGCACGGACTCTGGTACACATTATTCCATATATGTAGAATATCCGAGGAAAAGATCTGTATAGTGTTCATCACTGAAAGACATTTTCTATTTATTTTTAGTGTAGACTGTCAGGGTTGTATTTTCCTGAAACATACTGGTAGAGACTGCAGGAGGCAGGAACTGGAAAGCTTACAACAGTTTTCAATGGAAAAGGGACTGTGCCAGAAAGTCTAGAATGTAAGGAAAAAAAGTCTGATAGGCTAACACTAGAAACTACAAAATGTGACCTTAACTTTCAATAATCCCAGAGGGGCCCCATCCCACAATGCACTGAAGGGGCAGTTTGCCTGAGAGAGTCAGTTATTTTTTCTGGCTCCTTCTGTTAGGATCTCAGAACACCTCTTGTGACTTTTTCACCTTTATTACTCTCCTAAAACATTTATTAGTGCTTTTCAAAGCTTTTTCTTGGCAGTGTGATATCTCTTCTGTCAAGTAGGTTGTTTTTTACATTTTTTTCTGAGGAGAAAAATGCTTGCTATCTTCACAAAGTGCCCTTCCAGAAAGAAAGCTTCCTCTGATGCCCACAAAGTTTGTGTGGTATGTCTATCTCCTCAACACCTCTCTAAATGTCACACTCTCATTGCTCGACGTCATGATCCTGTCATTCGACGTCAAAATCAACCTAGAGCCATACCACCCTGAAAGCACCTAATCTCGTCTGATCTCATCAGTTGAGCAAGGTCAGGCCTGGTTAGTACCTGGATGAGAGACCGCTTGGGAATCCCTGGTGCTGTAGGCTTTCCATTTAAAATTGCGTTCCAGAGCGACATCAATGTGTCTTATCTGCAAGTGGAAAGCTGCTTCTCCCATAAAGTCTCCTGCAAGACATAAATCTCCTAGTCCTCAACTAACATCATCTACTCCATCACAAACAGGATCTCCAGATACCTCCTCTTCGTATACACCAACATCTCCGCCTCGATCTCCATCTACTTCTTCTCCTGTTGATGACGTTATCACTTTTCAAGGCGCTCTGCTTAGAGGAGCTTCTAAGCTCAATATCCAAGTTGATGCTCCTCAACAGTCAGTGCCTGTTATTTTAGAAACCCTACAACCAAGAGCTACACCAAGGCCTCTTCTGCCTCTCCTTCCAGGCCTCATAGGCATCGTGCAGAATAAGTTCCTTACACCAGCTACTGTAAAATCTGACCCCCCAGTGCTTTTAAATAAATACAAAGATATGTACAACAGGTGGTCCAACTGACAAGAAAAAAAATAATAAGGAGAAAAGGCTTTAGAAAAATTCACACATGTTCAATTAAACAACACAATTATTTTAGAAAAAGTTTTTAATAAAAAATATATTAATAGTTCACAGATGATTGCTCCAGAATGTCAAAGTGAATAAAAGTGTTCAGGGATAGTGCTCTTGAAGGGTTTGGGAATGTGATAGTGAAAATAATTACAAAGATGTGGTAGACCTGTCTAACAATGTATCAATAAACTAACTAGCCCAAGTCGCGAGACGTTATAAATACGTATAGGGTTCTCCACTTGTGGGCATAATTGATAAGTACAGGTCAAAGTATAGAAAAAGTCGACGTTTCGACCCCAGATGATGGCAGAAGGTAATTAATTAGTTCTTGTATTGTCAAGATGCGAGACGCTCGGGAAGATCCTTCCTTTTACTTAAGATAAATGTGGATACATCCTGTACCAATTGTTGAACAGCTGCCGGATTAATTCCTGGACCTATTACCCATGCCCTAGTGGTCCTAGAGGCTTATAATCATTACTCCAAAAACACTTCATGCCCCTCATTTCAGAAAACTCCCTGTAGGCGCAGGGTGTGCAATTTTCTGTACCAGGAGCCACTCAGCCCTAATTCTTAACAGTTTAATGTCGGTTCAGAAATTTGAGAGTGAGGTTGCTCCTTTCATTGTCCTGAGGAAGACCCCACTATAAGGAACTGATTGCCTTCTGCGTTCATCTGGGGTCCAAACATCAACTTTTTCTATACTTTGACCTGTACTTATCAATTATGCCCAGAAGTGGAGAACCCTTTACGTATTTATAACATATCGCGACTTGGGCTAGTTAATTGATGCATTGTTAGACAGGTCTACCATATTATTGTAAATCTTTGTAATTATTTTCACTATCACATTCCCAAACCCTTCACGAGCACTACCCCTGAGCATTTTTATTCACTTTGATATTTTGGAGCAACCATCTGTGAACTATTGATATATTCTTATTTTAAAACTTTTTCTGAAATAATGTGTTATTGTTTATTTGAAAATGTGTGGGTTTTTCTAAAGCCTTTTCTCCTTATTTATTATTTTTCTGGTCAGTTGGACCACCTGTTGTACAATTTCATTATTGGCCCAGGTCCAACTGCTTACTGGGTTTACCCTATTGTTGTGTAACAATTTGAATAAATACAAGCCTCCGCCTCAGGATCCAGACTTCATCAGGGCTGATCCTAAACCGGATTCGGTAATTGTAACAGCAGTACGCAGGAAACACGCTTCTGCTCCAGGGATCACAGCACCACCTGATCGAGAAAGTAAAAGAATGGATGCTATTGGAAAGAAGATGTATGGTACAGCATCTACACATTTGCGTAATGCTAATTCAGCAGCATTATTGGGAAGATATCAGAGAGAGATGTGGGAAGGGATAAAATCTTTTATCTCTGATCTACCGGATCACAGACAACAGCATTATATAGAAATGATCAGAGAAGGCTCTCATTTCAAATCAGTCCACCAGCACAGCAGTTGAGTCTGTTAATCTGTCTGCCACTGCCTTTTGCTATGGCATCTCAGTAAGACATACATCCTGGCTAAGACTCTCATCTTTGAAACCAGACTTATTAACTGATAATAGGTAATCTGCCTTTCTCCGAATCTTCCCTATTTGGACAGAACACGAAGAAGAAATGCTGCGCATGAAATATGAAGCGGAAATGCTCAAGGCAGTGGGTTTGGAAGAACAGAAAAAATCTTCAAACAGTTCAAACGCAAGGACAAAAGACGTTTGTACCATAGGGTTCAAACCCCTGGGTGGCCTTACCAATACCAGCAACAAAATAGGCAACCTCATATCTTTCAAAACAGGTACCAAAGACGAGATCATCCCCACACAAGCCCTTGCAACCCAAGGATAAACCTTCCCAGTCAAAGCAACGACGATCACGTATCTCTTCCACAGTTGCCCACTCCAGTGGGGGGGAGCGGTACAATTCCATTTGAAAGAGTGGAAAAGGATTACTACAGACAAATGGGTCCTAAATATAATTTGAAATGGCTATGCTCTGCGCTTCACCAGCGCTCCATCCATAACCTCTCCACAACAGACCTTACCAGCCCATTTCCACAACCTCAAGCAAGAGACAACTTTCCTACCTTGCAAGCGAGCCATAGAGGCAGTTCCACTACATCAGAGGGGCAGAGGAATCTTTTTGAGCTCTTTCTAGATCAGAAAGAAAGATCACCTCTGTCAATTTCAGCCAATTCTAGAACTCTGGCTCCTCAACACATTTATAAAGAAAGAGAGGTTCAGAATGCTTTCACTGCATCAAATGTTTCCACATTTAAGAAAGAACGATTGGCTCTGTGCTGTTGATCTACTGGACGCATATTTTCATATTCCCATTCTACCGTGCCACAGACAATTTCTCAGATTTCGAGTGGGATCTCATCGTTATCAATATGCGGTGCTCCCCTTTGGTCTAAAATCATCTCCACAAACCTTTTCCAAGTGCATGGCAGTAGTCGCAGCCCAGCTGAGAAAAACAAAGTATTTTCGTATATCTTTACCGGGACGACTGGCTCATCAGAGCAGTCTCTTTTCGCAAAGGAAGACTTGGATCCCACAACATGTCTTCTGGCAAGGCTAGGTCTCCAGGTCAATTCACAGAAGTCCATTGCAAATCCGGTTCAGTGACTAACATTTCTAGGAGCTATTCTGGACTCTCCAATAGAAAGCCTGTGTCCTTTGGATGAGAGTGTCTTCAATTCAAATGAAATGTTGCCAAATTCTTTGCCAGACCAAACCAAACCAACAGTTCACACGGAGCATCACTACTAGGTTCAATGGCTTCCTGCATTAACATATTACCAAATGCTCGCTTGTATATGAGACCTCTACAGACCTGTCTCGAGGATCAATGGTCTCAAAGAACAGGCCTTTGGGAAGATCGGATTCTCCTGAAATCGGACAATCTACTGAAGGGGGTCCCTTTTCAGAAATCGATCCCAGAGCATCACAGACACCCTAACAGGATGGGGTGCCCACATGGACGATCTATCCACCCAAGGTCTGTGGTCCCAAAAACAAAAAATACCATATAAATCTGCTAAAAATGAAAGCAGTTATTCTGGCCCTCAAAGCGTTTCTTCCATCGCTGCAATCGAAGGACATCATGGTTCAGACAGACAACACCACCACAGTGTTTTACGTCAGCAAACAGTGGAACCAAGATCTAAGCAGTCTCACCAGGCGCAAACTCTATGGCATTGGGCTATGGTGATAGGCTTCTCCATTACAGCTTTTCACATTTCAGGAGTTTTAAACATGGAAGCAGATTTCCTCAGCCACAGCACTGAAGGAAACCACAAATGGGTCTTCAACGACGAAGTCATAGATGCCATCCGCCAAGAATGGGGCACTCCAACTGTAGAACTATTTGCTACCACTCAAAACGCCAGCTCTTCGCATCCAGGGCTCCTGAACCAAAGTCTCTGGCAATGCCCTTTTAATAGACTGGTCAACTCAATTTGTTTCTGCCTTTCCACCAATCCCGTTAACTCCGCTGGAGATACAGAAGCTACTGAGATCATGCGCCACAAGGATCCTCCTAGCTCCAGACTATCCGAGGCAGTGGTAGTACACGCATCTGCTTGTGAGTTGAACATAGTGTTATCCAAATTAATGGGTCCGTCCCACTGGCATAGCAAAACGTGAGGGGGGCCACCCTACCAGGTGCGTGGAGGGGCCCACTCCGGACTCAATCAGGAGCTCTCTGGCCAGAATACTGTGCTGAGGGGGCCCCCTGGAGTTTCGCCCCCCCCCTGCACCTCGGGGCCTGCGGGGGCCTATGTAACGCCACTGGCCCACTCTTCAAACCGATCGATAAAGCATTGTTGCAACATTTGTCATGGAAACCTGCTTTTTTTTGTTGCAATTACCTCGGCTCGTAGGGTCAGGGAATTACAAGCTCTATCTTCTGTAGAAGCCTTTACAGTTTTCCACCACAATAGGGTTGTTTTACGTGCACAACCTTCTTTTTTGCCTAAGGTAGTCTCAGATTCCCATCTCAATCAATCTATCACTCTACCTACCTTCAATCCAAATCCCTCTTCAGCAGCGGAGAGAACATTACACTCCCTCGATCTTAAGAGTCCTTCGTTTTTACCTAGACAGATCAAAATCTGTTGGAAAATCTTCCCAGCTGTTCATAAATTATGGGCCCATGAGACAAGGTTTACCAATCTCAATACAATCTATAGCTAAGTGGATAGTTTCATGCATTACGCTTTGTTACCAGATTGCCAATAAGCCTTTACCAGGCAAAACTAGGGCTCACTCAACAAGAGGAAAAGCTGCGACCGCAGCTTGGGTGAAGTAGGTACCTATTCAGGACATTTGTAAGGCAGCAACTTGGAGCTCTCTGCACTCCTTCACAAAGCATTACTGTTTAGAATCGGATGCTCAAGCCGACTCTAAGTTTGGGCAAGAGACATTAAAAAACCTGTTCAAATATGTTTCCTTGTCCTTCTATTCTACTCTACTGATTACTCATGACAGCCTCCCCTTTACAATCTTTACGGTCTCACAGGATGTGTGTGTGTGTGTGTGTGTGTGTGTGTGTGTGTGTGTGTGTGTGTGTGTGTGTGTGTGTGTGTGTGTGTGTGTGTGTGTGTAAGTGTGTAAGTGTGTGTGTGTAAGTGTGTGTGTGTGTAAGTGTAAAATCTTTTTGGAGTTTATTAGCTTGCTATTCTATTCAAGATTTATGACCATCAGTGAAGATCCTACGATGCAGAAGGAAAGGTTACATACCAGTAGGTATAGTTCTGCATCGTAGATATCTTCATTGAAGTCATAAACACCAGCCCCCTCCCCACCTGTCCGGTTGTATTATTATTATCCTGTTCTTCCCGTAAAAAAGAATTGACTCTCTCAGGCAAACTGCCACTGCAGTGCATTGTTGGATGGAGTCCCTCTGGGATTGTTAAACGTACAGGTCACATTTTGTACTTTCTAGTGTTAGCCTATCAGGCTGTTTTTCCTTACATTCTACACTTTCTGGCACAGCCCCTGCTCTATGAAAGGTGTTGTAAGCTTTGCAGTTCCTGCCTCCTGCAGTCTCTACCAGCATGTTCCAGGAAAATACAACCCTGACAGTCTACACTAAAAGTAAATGGAAAATGCCTTTCAGTGATGAACACTAGACAGATATTTTTACTGGATATTCTACAGATATGGAATAAGGTGTTCCGGGGTCCACACAGGCAGCACAGAATTATTCAAGGTTTATGACTTCAATGAAGATACCTACGATGCAGAACTATACCTACAGGTATGTAACTTTTCCTTCTTTGACGTTTATGATGCTGTCAGTCAAGCTCTAGCCTCCTCTAAACAGACCAAATCTGGATGAATAGGTGTTTGCCTTGTTACTTGTTATGAAAAAGTTAAAAAAATAATTTCCTGGTAAGCCAGGACCAATCCCACAAAGGGAGGAGCAACTACTACTACTCATCAGAAATGTCCCCATACTTGCCATTTGTAGTGCAGCTACTTGGAGATCATTCCATACCTTTGCTAAACACTTGTCTGAACTACAAAACATACATTGGGGGGTTAGGGGTTAGTCTTCACTTCGTAACTTATTTGTGTAAGAGTTAAGCTGATCTCACTTTTAAGGTTGGTTAGCTACTCTTTATGAATATCAAAGTGAATACCATGGTGAAGAAGGAAACATTACTTTTTTTCATCTTGGTTCTTCACCATGGGTATTCCCTCTGAATTCATAGAAGCCCCGCCCACCTCCCTACTTTTTGGGCCACAGATCTTGAAATATGCATTTTCCCTGTGCTCTATAAACATACTGCCTATCTGAAACTCTGAGCATGATTAGATAGCACAGTCCTCAAAGTATCTGATAAGAACAGGGTTGAATTTTACTGTGTGTGATGTCTTACTTTGGGCAGCATTTCTTGTTTTTATTTATTGTGATTTTTTTTCCAGCCAAGCGTATTGTGAATTTTAACATTTTGTATAATCTGTAAATTTTGCCTATTTGATTTCGAAACATTAAAATAAAAATAAAAATTTGGTCCGGTTTCCCACACATGTGGAGGTAGTACCTTTTATGAAATCCAAGGGAATACACACAGTGAAGAACTAGGATTACAAGTAAGTTACTTGTCTTTCTTCAAGCCAGTTTCAAAATGGTCTTTAAAAAAAAAAAAAAAAGGTTTTCCCATATCAGAACACCTTCTCCTTTGTAGGCGTTAAAATGATCAAATTAGATTAAACCTCTGCTTGATCTACTAAACAAAGGCAGTTGGTAGCAACTTTACTAAAAAAAAAAAAAGCTTTACTAATTGCCATAATATCTGCATGCATGTTGACTGTGTTCTATTGAGGACTATACAACAGTGTCTAGAAGGCAGGTTTTTTAAGAACTCTCTGACAGTGGTGTACATCAGAGTATATAGTTTCCTAAGGTTTTTTTGTACTGATTATTTTATAAATCCTTGTTTTTTGGAAAGATAAAGATAACTTTACATCTTGAGTAGCAGTGTGTCAGTAAAGCTCCCATCTTTGCAAGTTATTGTGACATCCAAGCAGTCTTATAGCCTGCTAGATTGTATTATATACAGTACATTGTATCCAAAAGGCACACAACTCTCATTTAGGAACAGCTACTAGAGTCTTTCTTAGAAATAATCGTTTCTGAGATTTGCAGAGCAGTCCACACTTGGGATCTCTTCCCACACGAAATACCTCCCACTCATGCATTACCCATTCGCTTCTGGCCCAAAACCCTCAACCACTCACCCCACATTATCATCATCCGCAATGGTATCCTGGTGCTGAACAGGTGTGTGTGCCAAGCCCTGCCTAGGGTATTTGTTTAATTGAAAAGCCAGGACTTCAGCTTCTTGTGGAATTCAAGAAGAGAGGCAGAGGCTCTGAGGTGGAGTAGGAGGTTATTCCACATTTTGAGTGATGTAAGAGAATGGTTGTGCGCCTGAATCTCCACTTACCCACTGGAACATCTGAATCATCTCATCTATCCCAGCACATCTTGTTCCCCAAAATGTGTATCGCTACAACCCCACCTACCCAGGTACATTGGAATCTTCTTCCTTCCACCACCACCCCACCGGTTAAATCGTAATTTTCAACCCACCTGTACCCAGGCATTGGAATCCCCAAGTCTACAATACGTTGAAATCTTTACCCACTCTACCATGGTTACATCGGATTCAACAATCGCCAATCCACCCATTTGCCCACAGTACATTGTAATGAATCAACCCGTCTAGCCATCTGCAGTGCCTCAAAATAGCTTTCAAGCCAATAAAATCCCCAACCTCCTGCCCACCCACATACTACAAACACCACATCCTCAACGAGCTGGCACCATTACAGAATAATTAAGATCCACGCACAGTACTTCTGAATCCCAATTTACCTAATACATTGAAATCATAATCATCAGCCTGCCATAGAATACAGGAATATTCATCCTCATCTCTTCTGCTTTCTCAGAATCTCCCCGCCTCCCTGGTAGCTCAGATTCTCTTCCAAGATGCTGGCATATGTGAATCTTCACCACCTCTCTCCCTGATGTCTTCATGTACCCTACTAGTGTGATCTTTATCCCTAATTTAAAGCCGTTTACTATTGCAGGGTTATAACAAAGCAGTGGACTGGTGGGCCCTAGGAGTGCTGGTATACGAGATGGCTGCTGGCTACCCCCCTTTCTTTGCTGATCAACCTATTCAGATCTATGAGAAGATTGTGTCTGGAAAGGTGAGGCTATATATAATGCTAGTTCTGCGGGTGGGCTTCACTGTGACAAACTATAGAAGAATCTTTCCTGTAGTCTGGAGCCAGAAAGTGACTAAGTCATCGTTATATAATTATCTTTCTGTCCCTCTTTTTTCCTTCTCCATTGCCCTCTATCTCCCTCTTACTCTTTGTTTCTCACACATACACACTTTTCATAAAAAACACTTGTCAGACTGTTAAAGCCTACCAAAAAACATAATGTTTTAGCACTCCTTTCCCAAGAATCTCCCTCCTAAGTTGTGCTTTATGGTTAGTAGGAGTATCTTTTCATGCTATGCCGCATTCTCGAGGGTTGCTAATGTGCCTGTTTGGTGATCAAGGTTTCATTTATTTTGCCCTCAGGTTCGGTTCCCATCCCACTTCAGCTCTGACCTGAAGGATCTTCTGCGCAATCTGCTGCAAGTGGACCTAACCAAACGCTTTGGTAACCTCAAGAATGGGGTCACTGACATCAAGAACCACAAGTGGTTTGCCACTACTGACTGGATCGCCATCTATCAGAGGAAGGTATGCTGCAACAGGCGTTGTTGGAAGTCTGGAAAGGTTTAATTGCAGCAGGAAGGTGCCTCACCAAGTCGGCAACGAAGCCTTCTTTCTGACAGAGGATCCATTTATCCATGTTATGTATTTCGTTGGTTAATTAATGTGTAGACCTAAGCTACATTGGCAAACATTGTTTCTTTCATAGATTCAGAGGCTTGGATTATTTCGTCATTGGGTTGGAAACACCCGCTTGAAATGTTATTTTAGCAGCATTGGAATCCATGTTGTATATTTATTGTTTATTTTGCTTTTTAGCCAGTGAGAGAGGCTAAGGCTTCGAGATTTGCTCCGCCTGCAGTCCAACATAGCTCAAGATTTCCGACCACACATCAGTCTAAAGGAAATCCTCTCTGACCTGTCTTTTTAAAACCATTGTACTGCAGAAACGTCTTTGGATGGGCTCCTCCTCTACAGGCTATTGCACTGTTGCAGTTCAGACAAGGACCTTTTTAATACCGACTTCCTCTCTCCTTTATTTATATATTTATTTTTTTATATTACCACTTCTGTTTGCGGAGATCTGAGGAAGATATGGTGCTCTTCCCGGTCAGTCAGGCTGGTAAAATACTGTTCTTTGTTCGCATATGCAGAGCTGAAAACAAAACAATAAGAAGGAAGCACTTCGATGTTGAACATTCTGAGTCCAAAACATGGAAGTCTTGGAGCTGTTCCAAGCCTCTTCTATGGAAATTCTGTCTACCACTACCCTATACCACATTGCAATTAACAGCAAAACAAATGGAGCTCTAATCAAAATACAGAAAGAAGCTTTGCCGCCTACTTTGTTAAGGCTGTCTAAGCCCATATCGTCAAGGACTGGATTGCCAACTCTTTTTAATAGTTCTATCATCTGTGATGTCTCAGTCATTGATGAATCCAGTCATGAAGATCTTGCATGTTGTCAGGTTTAGGATCATTAATAGTTTTAAAATAGCATTGATCGTTGATAAAATGGTCATGGGCCTGCTAACAGTGTTTGATTAGTTGCACATCCACCCCATTTGAAGCAACTGAAACCTGAGACAATGAGGTAGATGTACTTAGCCTTCTACTCCCCCCTAAGCGCTACCATAGCTTAGATTTCTACCACGTATTGCATGAGGAATGTCAGAAAAGTGCTCTGCTCTGTCTTGCTATTTTTGCTCCGTTTTAAAGTACTTCAACCTTTTCTCTAAATTCCTTGGTATTCTGCCAACCGTAGCTTCGGTATCATTGTACAGTGAGCTGTTTCTGCGGTTTAGTTTTTTTCCAGCCCTGAGGAGGGGTTCAAACTGTCACAAAGGCACAGAAGGAAAAGAAAGCCCTCTTTCAGACCAGATCGTTTGGTAGCAGTGAAATATCTGTAATGAAGACCCGCACTTCAAATGCCTATTTTGCTTGTACCCCAAATGTAAAGCCTGCCTCTTTCTGTGGCATTTGCCAGGCTTATCCTACATTGACCATCAAGATCAAGAAAGGAGACTGGCCTTGTACCTCCTGTAGAGAAAAAAAATTCTCTCTAACTGGAATGCCCCCTCTTCAGTGAATGATTCTGTGCACAGGGCTCCTCTAGGCACTTCGGAAAAAAGTCCCAGTATCTCAGAAGGAGAAAAAAAATCAAAGATTCCTTTGACAAGGCATGGAAGAATTCTTCAGAGTACCCCTCACCCAAGATAGCAGAAATGTCCAGCTCCTTAGAAGCTTTAGCAATGATCTTGAACCAGTCCCAAAGAGAGGTCCTCATTGAAAAGAAAGAAACACCATTGACGACCACTGCACCCTCACTGATGACATTCTCATTGACAAGCACCTCGCTGGAAAAGACACTAGATTCACTATTGACGGCTGCCCTTAGTTGATAATGAAGAAGACACCTTTGACAACAAGTCCCCCTTTGATGATAACCAAAGGTTAGGTAGTTGCAGTCCCAAATGGCTCAACGATTGGCAGTTGTATCCCTCGTATGGGCCGACTTGACAGCAGGTGTAGCCCCCAACTGGGACTTCAGCTCTTTGGTAGCTGTTGCCCTGCATTGGCCTTCAGCACATCTGCAGATGCAGCCTGAGTGGGCATCTAGTAATCACTCCATTGCAGCCCAGACCAGGTCTTCAGTATTGTCGCGATTCCAGGGTTGCCTTTCCTGCCAGGAACTGAAGGGGGAATCTGGGGCCAGTGGCAAATGGGGGGTGTTGGCGGAAGGAACAGGGCAAGTGCATAGAAGCAGAACTTTACATGGGTGCACTGGTTGACCTTTACTCCAGTGACCCAGTTAAAAAGGTATGGTAACACTGTTGCTCCTAATAAAGTGTGCTGCCACCTCTGCTCTATGTACTATACCTATGACGGGGACAGCAGTTCTGTGTCACAAATGAGTGCACATTTGGTGCGCCCCACTGGTCACAGGACAAGTCAGGGACTTCTCGTAGCGGAGGACATACCTAGACCTCTTCGAACACACTTAGTGTGGTGCCAGGACCAAACTTTAAAAGTCAGGATACCAGTTACACATAGTCGGGCACTTAGGGCAGGGAATGGACTGCTTTGCCTGGCACTTGGTTGCTTGATAGTTTTATCTTTTATACTCTGGCCAAAATCTGTTTTAGGTGGTTAAGGTGGTATTTCCATGAATTTGTTAAACATCGCAATATCAGCTAAGTAGGCCTTTCTGAACTCTTCTGGTACTGAGACAACATAGTTGACCGGGTGCTGGAAAGTAGTAGGAGCATTCTTCAGCCCAAAGGGCATTACCTTAAACTGGTATAATCTTCTTGGTGTTGGTTGATGAAGCATTTTGCCCATACCCACTGTTCAAGTGAAAGGTGCTCAGATGTAATTCAAACAAAAGAACGAGTCTGTAGAACCTTGCTTAGACACTAACACCGCTGAGCTACTCTAAGGACTACAGGAAAGCTCAGTCATTCCCAAGTCCTACTTATTGTCCACCTCTAGCTTGATGTGTTCTTGGACAAAGTCAGGCATCCGATAAGATACCTGGTGGCATGATCCGTCGCAACCAAGATGTACTTGTTTCTTTAAACTGGGGTCAAGGTGGTCATATGGACCAGCAATTTCAATTCTCACCTCAAACGAAATACTCACAGCTCATGAAGGCACCAGTGCCTTCGTCTTAACTCTTGGCTTAACTCTTAATTTGCAAGTGGGAAAGGTTCTACAACAGCTCTTTGTCTCTGTGCATTCCTAGCCAGTACAACAATGGGTCCACCCAAGTGTCTTTCTGAAGACAGTTCGTGGGCCAGTGACAACAGGAAATTCCTGTGCAACAATGGAAACACTAACTTCTTGTTAGCTCCTGGCACAGGATTCACAGGCTCACTATAAAGCAGTCTGCCATCCCAGCCACATAGTGTCTTCTTACCATCCCCTTGTTGACCTGTTCCTGAGCTGAAGGGCCTCAAGCGAATTGCGCACAACTTGTGTCTGCAGAATTCCTCTTGGGTAGGTCCTCCAGCAGCTAACAAACCCGGCGGCAGTGGCAAAGATCTAACACCTGGGCCACTTTGGTTTCTTATTCTCCTCTCCCTCAGGGGCAGTGGATGTGATTGTTTATGCCTCCTCGGTCTGCCCTGATCAGCTTATTACCTTTCTATGGTCTAGGAAAAACAGAGCTGTCCAAGTCTCTTCGTGTCTCTGTAGTGCATCCTGTGCTCTGGTGAACATAGCAGACATGTTCCAAGCCATGTAGTCATCGCGAACTACTATCAAAGCATTGCCCAATACGCATCCTGCACCTTGCTTCTCTAATCCCTACATTGACCATAACTCACTTGCCATTGGTTTTGTATTTTCTTTTTTAATCTTATGTCAGGCAATGGGGTACTTCTTGTTGCCCCCGCCCCAGGCTACCAAACGTGCCACTGCTATGTCTCTCAGGGCAGGAACCTTCCTCCAATTGATACTAGCTTCCAACACAAAACCCATGGTATTTGGCTGGACATGCTTAAGAGCACATTGCCCCCCTTCTCCAATGTCCATTGCTACCAGGTTGAGTGCAACAGGGCCCTTTCAGGTCCCTTCAACCATGCTCACCACTCTTACTATCATGGTTGCAGCAAGTTCATGGGCTTTAACCCAAGACTCTCTAGTAGGACTCCTGCTTATGATACTTAGACACTTTAGGCTTAAGAAGAACCTTACCATCCTTCCTTTTCCTGGGTTTCTGATTTGGAACCGAATTCTCTTTCTGCTTGTGTCCTCCCTTGGCGTGCTTGGTATTGGGAATTGCTCTGGTTCTTACCCCTTTGGCTTGGAACCAGTATGTTGAGAGTTCCTCTGTTCCTGTGTCCCTCTGGCTTAGAGCCATGCTGCTCTAGCCATTTGTTAACCTTGTTAACCAACCACTTGTAAAATAATACTGAAAGTTTCTCTGGATCCTTCTCTGTCAAGTCGGACAGGTATTGCCTAAGTGAGTGGGATAGAGCACTCCTCCTTGTGTCACCGTGTTAAGGGTATAAAAATCCTGGGTCTCCTTCCCTCTCACCCACTCAGCTTGACCCATCCAAGGAAATAACTTGCTGCGTTGGTGTTGCTGGTACCCTTGCAATTTGAGGAAAGTTGAGGGGGTGTTGGGTGCTGGGGATGGTGATCGGTCGGAGTAACTGTCTTGGCGAACTTCTTTGTGATAAGGTGCTGAGAGAACCTGACACCACAGCACTCCCTCCCTGAGTTCCAGCCATGGTACCTTACCCTGAATCCATCACAGTTTCCCCCCTACTGCCCAGTTTCTCTAGCAGATTATTAATAAAGCTTGCAAGGACCTCGCTGTCCTTGTTCCTCACAGACCTTCACCCACTATCCATAGACCGATCCCTCAATTGATCTAAGCATAGGGTGTAAAGGTCATTTCTCCAACATTGATCTTTTATATATTCACATGCTTGAATCATTCCCCGGCATCGGGTTGGGAATCAACGGTGCATTAAAAAAGCAGTATACAGCGTTAAAAACACAGAACATACAGTATATAATGTAAAAATGGCCGTAGGCCTGAAACAATATAGTATATTTAGTAACACATCCACTTCATTTGAAAGAACCCAAAGCTCAGCCAATGAAGTGGTAGCTTAAGTACTCCTAGTCCTCCCTAGAGGCCGCCATAGCTCAGATATCTACCGATCTACAGATGTAACCTATCAGTGAACTTGAAATTGTTTCCAATTTAGTCTGCCCTGGATTTGAACCAGCCCTTTCCTCGGCTGTACTGCACTGTGAGTTATTTTAAGGGTAGATTGTTTACATTTCTGCACCAAGGAGATCTTTTATTCTGACAAGCAACTGTCACTATTGCTGACAAGGAGAAGAAGCCTCTTTTTAAAACCGATTTATCTTGTGTCTGCAAGAAAATTTACACTGATGATCCATACTCTGTGTATTTATTGTCTTTACCCTAGACATGTCAGCGAATTGCAAAATCTGCAAGTCTTTCTTTAGTAAGACTCTTAAGGACAGAGAAAGGAGGTTGGCATTATTTCTGATGAACAAAGAGGATTTTCTTCCGTCTAAAGGAGATTCCCCCTCTTCAGGGGAAGAGTCTGTAAGAAATGCCCCCCCCAGCAATTCCATGAGGGCAGCGCACATGAGGAGACTTTTACAGTTTCCTGAACATGATCTATTTGGTACAGCGCTTACAGCCACTTTCTCTGCTGACAAACCAGAGCCTAAGCGCCTCAGAGACTCACTGTGGCGAAAAAGAAGTCTTCAAAGAAAATCTCGTCTGTCAAGACTGTCGACGTCAAAGACTTAAACACCATCTTCGACAACGACACTATCGACTATGGCGACGTTGAGCATTCTGTCGACGAGGACCATACCGTCCATGACGACGTCCATACCGTCGTCAACGATGACTATGCTGTCGACGACTGACACCATACCATTGATGACACCACCATACCGTTCCTACCATGCCATCAACGACGATGACCATACCGTCGACGGCATCACCATTGGGAACCACGCAGTCAATGAAAAACATGAGAGGAAATGATTTTTCGCCTTTGAGGGTCATGGATGTGCCTTCAGTACAATTGTTGCAGTCGGAAGAGGAGGCTAGTGGTCATGCCGCACTGATAGCTTACAGCCCTACACAATTGGATGTTAGATATGTCCTATGTTTTGAAGAGGGCGCAATGGATGATGAGGAGTCCTACAGTGCATATGTGTGTCAGAAGGAGTACAATTCTGAAAGTATTTAAATGGATTTAAGACAAACCACCTGGATATTCTAGAGAGCAGATGTGGTCCACGTGCCAATAGCCTTCTTATCAACGTTGCAATAAATGATGGATACTTTTACTAAGTTGTTACCGCAGCAGCTTGCTATTAATCCTAATATGGGATTATCTGCTGCTCCCACCCTCCTGCCTCCTAAGGCTGCTCCTTTGCCAGTTTCACCTCTTAGGCAGCCATTACTGCTACCTCCTCCTCCAACGCTGTAGAGATCGGTCCATGGAAAAGACATGGATGATGTTTACTCTATTGGTTCCACCTATTTTGATATAGGAGAGGAAGGTGAACTACCTCCAGACGATAATGGAAGAGATAATAATGGCCGACATTTTTATTATCCCAAGTAGAAACGATGGGGCGATTCCACAAGATGCTACGGATATCTCAAAAAGTAATTTGTTGATTGAATGCGCTGCCAAGAAAGTCAACCTACCAATGGCCTCTGTGGATCAACCTTGTTTTTTATGACTTTAAAGAGCAACTACGAAAATATGTTAAATCCAGACCTATTCTTGATTGTCTGGTGAGAAGCTCTGAAATTACTGAAGACACCTGCTACCATTCCCTCTGTGATACCTCATCTGGAAAAGAAATGCAAAGCCCCTGATTCAGCTCCAGCTCGCGCCACTGGTCATACTAGACTGGATCACTTATTGCTTCAGCGGCTCAGTGAAGAACCAAGACCCCCAATAACGCCATCATCTAGTCCGCCAAAAAAGGTTAGCAAACGTTTTGACAATCTGGGCTGGAACATTTCCTCTATGGCAGCAACCGCAATAAAACAGCCAATGCCTTGGTGATTTTAGGTTGTTATGATCGCCAGATGTGGCATTACATAGCTCCATTGCTGGATCTTATTCCTGAGGATAAGAGGGAAACAGCGAGAGCTATCCTGAAGGAGGGGGAACTAACCTCTTCTTTCATTATTGATGCAGCGATGGATGCTTCAATTACATGTTTTCGCCAGTTGACGGGAAGGACTGTGCTAAGGAAGGAAGGCTGGTTAAAATCCACAGCCTTCCATACTGATATGCAATCTAAAATCTTAGACCTTCCTTTTGATGGGATAACTCTTTTTTGGTAAAGATGTTGAGGCTCTGCAATCCTTAAAACCGACACTGATACAGCAAAGGCGTTAGAGCAGTTGCAGATTTAGGACTTCTACCTTTCGTGTCTCACAAAGATCACAGAATTTCAGAGCAGGATTCAACCAATATGGAGGTCAAAGACGCCCTTATTACACTCAAAAGTCAGTAATGATATGATCAAGGATATTCCTTTAATCAAAATCAAAGGCAAGCTTATGGGAGGTCTGCAGGAAGAAAGAGGGGTTCCTCACAAGTACGAACCAATGATCGGAAGAGAGCCTGACTCACAGCTAGTTTCTCCTTTTCCGTCTGCTCATCAGAGGTTTGGAGTTGGGAGAATTTCCCTTTTTGCTCCTGCATGGAAGAAAATAACAGACAAGTGTTTGTTACATATTGTCCAGTCAGGCCATATGTTGGAGTTCTTTCAGAGACCCCAGTTAGCTCACCAAGAAAAGAGCATCATCTTCATTTGAAGGAGCAGCAAATGGAAATTCTCATGCTTCTTTCCAAAGAAGCCATAGAAATTGTCCCCAAATCTCAAAGGAATCAAGGTTTCTGTTCCAGGTTCTTACTAATAAAAAAGAAGATGGGTCAGTAGAGGCCGATATTGGATCTCAGAGAGTTAAACAAGTTTCTAAAGAAACAGTAATTTTGGATGCTTACTCTGCAAGAAGTCCTCCTGATGATGCAGAAAAGGGATTTTTTTACCTCTTCAGACCTTCGGAAAGCTTACTTTACATACCCATTCATCGAAACCCAGGAGTACCTTTGATTTTCAGTAGCGGGTCAGCACTACCAATTCAAGGTGCCAAGAATATTCACGAAATGTCTTGCTCCAGTTGCCACTTTTCTCAGGAAAGGTGGTCATCAGGTGTTCCCATACCTGGATGACTGGTTAGTTAAAGCACCATCAAAAGAACAAAGCAGGAGCTTTCACTAATGCTTGCATCAATCTCTTCTGGAGACTAGGTCTCACTTTGAACGGGGGAAATCATCATTGGTACCCCCAAACAAAGATCCAGTTTCTGGGAGCAAAACTTGACATTCAGTTGGGGAAAGCCTTACCATCTGCAGAAAGAGTGAGAAAGTTGCGGACAATGTCAAATACTATTGCTGGAAAGCAATCAATCAAAGTGAGGCACCCTGATAGGTATGTTGGCATCATGCATATGTCAAATTCCGGTTTGCAGATTTCGCGTGAGACCTGTTCAGCTAGAGCTGGATTTGCAGTAGAAGCAGGTGGAAGGCTCCTGGGAAGATATGGTCCGCGTCACAAGGCACTTGAAACAAACTCTGATATGGTGGAGAATTCCAGAAAATCTAAATGCAGGTCTTTCTTTTCTACCTATAACGGAAAGGTTATTACTCAGCACAGATGCATCCATGGACGGATGGGGAGCCCACCTTCAGGAGCTTTCTACCAGAGTTGCAGAGAAAAAGCTCAACGTCAATGTTTTAGTTCTCCGCGCCATAAGGCTAGGCTTACAAGCATTCCTCCCCAGATTGGCAGGTCAGCCGGTCCTAATCAGAACATACTACACCACATCATTGTTCTGCATAGCCAAGCAAGGAGGGACAAGGTCTAAGATCCTTTCAGAAGAAGCTCAGATGCTGTGGAACTGGGCCACTTCTCACAGGATAGACATTGCCGTGGAACATCTGCCAGGCTACAGAACGTTCAGGCGGATGCACTCAGCCGGCAAATGAAGGATTTTCACAAGTGGGAATTAGAACAGAAACAGGTGGATTATATCTTCAATCAGTGGGATCACCCCACAATCGATCTGTATGCCACTTCAAATGACAAAAAATACTTGTGCTTTGCAATCAGGTTTTGGCATACAGGGACGATGGGCAATGCTGTATCGATCAGTTGGTCCAAGATATTTGCCTGCGCCTTTGCTCCTTTTCTCCTGATCCCCAGGGTGTTGGAGAAAGCGAAGACGGAACATTGCAATCTAATTCTCATTGCTCCATCGTAGCCTCACCAATATCTTTAAGCGAGCTGCTGCAGTTGGCAGCACGTCCAGCCATTCCTTTGAAGGTGCATCTCAGGATATGGTCTAGACATTGAGGAGAGAAAATTCACCACAATCCCATGTCGCTGAATTTGACAGCATGGGACCTGACACAGAGAATCTGGCCATCTGGATCTCTCACAAGAGTATAATCATATTCTGGCGCAGGCTCGTGCTCCAGCAACCAGTAAGACTTACAACGCTAATTGGAAGAGTTTCTGTGTCTGGTGCAGGAATAATGGTCATCTGCTTCAAATAAAGCCTTCTCAGATCCTGCCATATTTGTCAAGTTTGACCAAAAGTGCTCTCAAATTTTCTTCAGTCAGGGTCCATCTAGCTGCAATCTCCAGATTTAGAAGGACTGACCGTTCGTTTTCTCGGTTTTCCCAAAGATCATTAAACAATTTCTGAAAGGTCTCTTCAGAGATTTTCTACCTCTCCGGGCATCCTTCAGTTCCATGGGAGGGTAATACAGTCCTGAGTCCGCCGATGTCACCTAATTTTGAGCCAATATATTGAGCAGACTTAAAATTTGTTTCATGGAAGACAGCACTACTCTTGGGTCAGACATCTTCTAGGAGGGAGGGAGAGATTCAGGCATTTACCATCCGAGAACCCTTTCTCCGGTTCACTAAGCACAAAGTGATACTCAAAACCAACCCTAAATTCATTCCTAAGGTGCCTGCCTACTAACTTCAATTTGAATGAGCCTATCATTCTTAGATCCTCCTCCTTTCCCAATCCCTCCTCACCAGCAGAAAGATCATTACATTCATTAGATTTGCATAGATGGCTCAAATGGTATATAGACAAGACAAAAGACATTCACACATCAGGCCAGCTATTTGTATAATTTGCTCAACCAAGAAAAGGTCAATCCCTGTCTAAACGGTTCAGAGCTCGTTGGCTCTCAGCTTGTATTGCTTTCTGTCATGTCAAAGCCAAGCGTCCTATTCAGGGAAGAGTGAGGGCGCATTCCACCAGGGTCATGGCTTCAACTGCAGCACTCTATGCTGGGGTGCCCTTGAAAAACATCTGCCTTTCAGCCACCTGGAGGAGCAGACATACGTTCTATAAGCATTACTTCCTAGATGTGGATGCAGAGGCTGACGCAATAGTGGGACAGGCAGTCCTGAGAAATCTGTTTCATTAGGCGAGCCTGCTTCCTACTTTGTTCTATTCTATAATATGTACTGCTTGCTATTCTGATTCAAGCATGTGAATATAAGAGATCCAATGTTGGAGAAGAAATGAGTTACTTACCTGTAACTCCAGTTCTCCAACATTGCCATCTTTTATACATTCACATGCGAACCCTCCCTCCTCCCCAGTCAGAGGCTCATTGTATTCTATTCTCACATTTGTGCTTTAAAATCTGAGGTATGGTGTCCTCTAGGGGGAGTAGGAGTGCTTAAGCTTCCACCTCATTGGCTTAAATTGAGGTTCTTTCAAATGAGGTGGATGTGTTACTAAACATACTGTTGTTTCAGGCCTATGGCCATTTTTACATTATATACTGTGTGTTGTAAATTTTTACACTGTATAGTGCTATGTTAATGTACTGGGGATTCCCAGCCTGACGACTGGGCATGATTCAAGCATTTGAATATATAAAAGATATCAATGTTGGAGAACTGGAGTTACAAGTACGTAACTTGTTTCTTCTGAAGAATTATTACCAGAATGTCCATCCGAGATCAGAAAGAAGAGCAGACAGGCGTCGGGTACTTTTTGTTTATGGTGATTCTCAATCCCACCTTAGACTTTTCACTTATGCTGCTTCATATAATTAATTCAAGCATTTTACTCTATGAAAGGTGCAATGTTAGTGAAGGAAAGGACTTTTTCACCTCGAACTACAGCTCTCCAGCAATGGTGTCCTTCATAGATTGGCTTGCAGTCTTCCCACCTCCATTTTCATGAGCCCCAAGTTATTCCTCATGCTCCTGTGCTACGGAAATTTGAGTGATGTTACCTGTAGTGGGAGAAGAACTTAAAGGCTTTCCCTCCTAATTGTTTTTTTAGCAAGCTGAACAATTGGGTGAAGGGGCTGTGTGAAATGCTGTGTTAAATGTGCATGTACATTCTGACTGGTGATATAAAATTCCTACATGAGATTACAAGCCTGAAAACTGGTATTAATTCAAAAATGAGAATCAATGAAAGATGCAAACCCCGATGAACTATAGTTATTTTTAAGTTACACTTTCTGTTCTACCACTCGGCCAAACTAGAAGGCTGTTTCAGTCAGTTATTGCTGCAGGTTTACTGAGTGCATATGAATTCCTCTTTGGAATTCTGTCTTTCTAATTGCACATAATATCCCATGGGAAATTGATATCAGTATGGTTAAAAGCTATACAGTTTCCTTTTTGTGCCTCTCTGCTCATTAGTGATTTGAACTCCTGTAATGTGTGTCAGAGGCTCAGCAGTGCTACTACATTGACTTCCTTCTTTTAAGACTCACCAGGTAGTGACATTCACACATGCCGTTGAACTCCAGTGATAGTGTCTTGTCTGTTGGATTGTGGTTTCAAAGTAGTGTGGCTTCAATGTGCATGTGACTGCTCAAATAAATTGTGCTACTATGTACGGGACTCCTAACCAACTCTTGAAATTCTTTCTTTTTTACTTGTTCTCAGGTTGAAGCGCCTTTTATACCAAAGTTCAAAGGTGCCGGGGACACCAGCAATTTTGATGAGTATGAAGAAGAGGAGATCCGGGTCTCCATCACAGAGAAATGCGCCAAGGAGTTTGCAGAATTTTAGAAAAGCCAACGGCAAAAAAAGCAAACGCAAAAAAGGATCTTCCCGTGCGTGGGGGGGTGGGTTGGGGAAGGGCAATGGGGCTGAGATGGGTGAGGGACCGGTGCAAGATGGAGAGACTGAGGCAAAAATTCCCATGCATCTTATTGCTGGGATGTCAGATGATTGTTTTGTGAGAGATTGTTCCGGATGTCGCAAGTTTAGCAACACTGAAGCAAATAGAGGGAGGGCCAGAGCTTCACCCTCCCCGCCCCTGCCACAAACTCTGCCCTCTGCCACTGTACACACAGACCTCCTGCACTCGCTATCACCGCTGCTCCAGCACGGAAGGGAAGGTCAGCTGCTTCACGCAGCTTTTAAACAACTCGTTCTAGGGGTTTCAGATACTAGATGGTTTATGGTTGTTTCGTTTTCCCTCTTTTTTCACCATCCACTGTAATGTCCACTGAATTATCTCTCTTGGCTTCACTCCCCCAGAAGAGGTCATTATAAATTTGTTTTCTTCTAATACCTCTCACGCTGCACTCTTCGTCACCTGCACACTACACCACGCCAGGGCAGGGCTGCCTCCTCAGTCCTCAGAACAAACCCTTAATCCTCCAGAGGGCAAATAGGACTTTAGATCCCCATTAAAGCTGCTCTGGTCACTCACTCATACCAGAGTGCTCATTCAGTCATCTTTGAGCAGTGGTGGCATCTAGTATGCCTGTATCCAAGGGTATACATACTTAAATCTTGTTCTCTGAACAGTTTGTCCCACCTGGGGATGTACCAGTCTCAGCTACTCTTTTGCATTCCTCTTCTGAATAAAGCAGTGGTCGGAGAGGTATCTGGGCTAAGAACAGGAACCAGATCTGGATTTTGAGGCAAATTTGCGAATGAATTTCTTTTTATGAAACCTTGATTGGTCTCCGTTTTAAATTTAAATATTGATATACGTATTATTGAAAGGATCTTACTGAAAAACTGACAAATGTAGTTTTAAGGTATAAGATGCTCGTGTTTAGGCAAAGAGCTTTTTCACCCAAGTAAAGGGACTCTTCCCAAGAAGTGGGGAATTTTTATTTTTAAAGTCCGAGAATAGAGATTTTAGTAGGAGCGCCTTGGGTGAGAATCTGAAAAAAAGTTTCAATCTAGGCGACCTGTGTATTTCATTAGACACTGTCTCTCCCTTCACCACTTGCCTGTGCTGCTTTCCAGAATCACACTTTTGCATGGCAGAAGTGGAATAGGAACCGAAAGGATCCTTCATGCGCTCATCAGGAGTACCATGGAGAAGGCTGTGCTTCATTTATTCAATTACCGTTTAAGAACAACTGCTCTGAATCGGACACTTTCTTCAATTTGTTGGGAAGGCTGGTGGGATGGGTGGAGAAGGGCAGTGGTGGATGTCTGTTGGCCTTTTGATTTCTATGAGGACTGAAGTAATAAACACCAGATGGATGAAGGGGTCCTTGCTGGAACACCAGCTTGCATTCCTACCTCTGCCTCCTTTTAACTTGTGAAAGGTTAACCAAGTCATTCAGCATGGAACAGAGCCTAGAAAGTTGGTGTTTGGTGAACAGACCTTCTGAAGATGTGGAAGAATTTTGCTGCACAGCATGTGGAGAAGGGTGGAAGAGGAAACTGGGTTCTGGATGTGGACAGTGAACTAAACACTGTGGTGGGATCCTTCAGAGTAGAGGTTTGACTCCCATTCAATCACATCTAGAAACTCTCTTGCAGGCTTGGAAAAGACAGCCAAGCAAGATTACTGCTATAGATTTGATGGGTCATTGGGGAGGGGAGCTCCCTTGTTTTATGAATTTATCTCCTCTGGCCTCTCAGGCTTTTTCGGGGAGATGTCATATACATGTTGTGTTCCCCTTGTGGATTTTGTCATCCGTTTATCATTTTTCACATTTCCTGAGGTGTGGTTGTGGTGGGTTCTTGGTCTCTTTGCCAAGAGTGAGAATTCCATTTGGGATCAATATGTGGTGGGGGAGGAGTGATGAAATACAGAGAGTTTGCCAATTTAACCCTGCTCTTAAAGCAGCTCCATCGGAAAGCGAGGAGGCACCTGCAGGACGTTTTTAAGTAATCCTAAGAATTTAGTTTCACTGAAAATACTTCCTCTTGACCGTGTGCTTTGTTGTAAACATATTTGAGACAATTACCAATAAAGTTTTGTTTAAAAAAGTTGTTTTATTGTTGCCTGTGGGATAAGGAATGCTTGCTTGACTAGCACCGGAAAAACAATGCATACAATGGAAACATTGGTATAGTCGCTGTTTTCGTTTTTTGGTCTCTAAGTGAATGATCTACAGTACCATACATTGGTCTCAGACTAAAATATGGGAAGCCTGATTGTCCTGATAGAACTCTATATTTAAGGAACCGCAGCTCATTAATACATTGTCTGGACAGTAAAGCTGTGACTTGACTTTCTACCCAATCGTAGACTGAATGCATAACATCTGAAAGGCCCTAAAGACAGCAGAAACTACTCTTCCCCATCATTATTATCTTTTATAGATTAACATGCTCGCATATTTATGCAGCACTGGGTTTTTCATACATTCACATGCTTGATTCATTCCCTGTCATCATGCTGGGAATCTCCAGGTACTTTAAATGTATTCCCCAACAGTCCATCATAGTTCTGGTTTCTAACTCATTTCGTGTGTGAGGGAGCCCTAGAGAAGATCTCTGCTCTAAACTCTTTGCGACCTTGTCTAATCTCCAGGTGTACCTTGGAATACTGTCTTCAGTTTGCGTAGTTTTGTAGGTAGTTTTGAAGTTAATATTGTTAGAAATCTCCATTTTCTCAGCCCAGGACACCTCTCGTCTGTCATGAACTGTTGTCATAACTGATCTGACAGAGGAAACAAATCTGGTTTAAAATCTTACTCTACCAGTGTACAGACTGAACAAGATCTATACTCATGACCCACATGAGCAGTGTATTTATTGCTTCACACTGCAACATCTGTAAAACCTTTACTTCCGAGACTCTGAAAGATAAGAGGAAGTTTGCACTATATTTAGAAGAAAATGCCCCCTGGCCTGGGGATGATTTTGTTGAAAGTGCTCTACCAGGCACTTCCATGAACGCAGCACAAAAAAAGGAAACTTGTGGAGTTTCCAGAGCTGAGCGTGCCTACAGCTATCTGCTCACAAAAAAAAAATATTCTTAAGGGAAAACCACATGAAATTCCAGTTCCCTTGATGCCCTGGCTAAACTGCTGTCCTCACTGTCGACATCTGCCATACTGGACGATGAAGAAATGGTCACAGTTGGTGACAATATCCCCATTGAGACCTATGAGACTGGCCTCAGTGACCATGAGAAGATAGTTGACAACGACCCCCATCAGTCATCAAACCATCATCAACAACAACAGCTCCTTTGACAACAAGACGTCATTGATAACCACCTCAAGGATAGCTCTCCTTCCGCTTTCGACAGCAGGCCCAGTCATGTCTACTATACTGTCGATGACAAATTTTCTGACTCCAGTTTCATTTTCATCTATGAAACCGACCAGGACATCACCTCGAAAGGTGCATACAGTCCTACGTATCTGGATGTGCGTTACATCTCCAAATTTGAGGAGGCCTTAAATGAAAAGTAAGTATAGCCAGAATATGAGTATCTGCCACACCTTCGTAGCTGACAACCTTCCTCAGTCTTATGAACCTCATCATTACTATAAAGAACCGTAAGTTGTGCATGTGCCTGTTGCGCTTTTGACAAAATGTATGACATATCCTATCCAAGGAGGGTGACAAATCATCCATTCAACTGGAATCCCCTCCGGATGACATAGCCACTTTCATACTGTGATGAAAAGAGCAGCTAAGAGAGTCAGCCAGTCTCCTGATGGCCTTCAGTGGAGCAGCAATGTCGCAAGGTCTATACCCATACTGGACTTTGCATGCTCAGAAGCCATAAAATTGATGAAGAGACAGGCTACATTTCCAGCGGTGGTACCCCATTAAAATGAAGTATAGGGCACCAGATTTGGACCCAGCCTTCCTTACTTGCCATCCGAAGCCAGATTCCCTTATGTCAACAGCCCAACACAGATCTAAGAACCCAGTAACACCATCATCGGACCTCCTGATAGAGACATTCTTTTGATAGATAATTTGGGCAGGAAAGTTAATTGAAATGTGGCAACTTTGGTCAAAACTGCAAATTCTTTAGTAAGTTTTTGCCATTATGACTGCCAGATGGGGTATGGCATCTTGCCACTGATTGACCTCATCCCTGAAGATGAGAAAGGCTTCCAGTGCAATCAGCAAGGAGGGAGCACAAACATCTGGAGTCATCATCAGTGCTGCAATGGATTTATCTGATGCAGGTTTCCGCCAGCTAACAGGTACTTCTGCTTTAAAGAGGCAAGGATGGCTATGGTGTAGAGCTTTCCACCCAGAAGCACAAGCACAGATCCTGTACATGGGATTTGATGGATTCACCCTATTTGGAAATCACAGGTATGATGCTCTGCAAAACATTAAAAAGGACATGGCAAAATCCCTTGGGTTCTGCAGTATCTGCATCCTGGCTCAACCTCATTTCATGGCCCTCGAAGATCTCCGGCATACAGGAGAGGTTTCAACCAGTATGGAGGTCAAGACCGACAGTATTATCCCTCGCAACGTTCCAGATATGATCAAGGATATACATCCAATAGAAAACAAATTCAAGAATATGGTAGACCTTCCGGATGGAAAAGGAGTGCCACTCAGTCTAGCTCCCAGGACAACTACAAGAGTGTGACTCTTCACAGCTGCACCCATCATCTCCAACTCATAAGGTCCGGGTGAGCATTTCCTTTTTTGTTGGCTCATGGGAGTCCATAATATTGAACCAAGGGGTGCAGCTGATTGTACACCAGGGACACACTCTGGAATTTAAGAAAGCGCCTGCCTGACCTAGGGAGGAACATCATCTTCACTTGAGGCAGCAACCACAGGAAATTCTCCTCCTCAAGGGATCGATAGAGACTGTCCCGCGATCCCAGAGAAATGAACAATTTTATTCCAGATTATTTTTGGTCCAGAAAATAATGTAAACAATCAAGGCTTATTTTCACCCGAAGGGAGCTGAACGCGTTCCTGAAAAAAAGTAATTCCCATTGTAGCACTTCAAGAGGTCTGAAGCTGCAGGAATTGGATTAGCTGACCTCCATGGACCTTCAGGTTGTGTATTTCACATCCCCCATACATCAGAAACACAGGAAGTACCTTGGCTTTTCATTGGCAGAATCAATTTAGGGTGCTTGCTTTCAGCCTCAAATCGGCATCTGGGATTTTCACAAAGTGCGTAGTGCCTGTGCCCGATTCAGATAATAGGGCCAGCAAGTATAGCTGTACTTGAACGACTGGCTCATCAAGGTTCCAAGGGGAGAGGCAAAGTCTTTTATGCCGTCTGCATCAATCTGTTTCACATGTTAGGACTGATACTACACATCAACAAGTCCTCTATGGAATCAGTTATGAAACTTCAATTCTTAGGAGCTGTACTGGACACGCAGTTGGTAAAGGTATTTTTCTCTGCATACAGATCAATGAAGCTCCAAACCGTGGTGAAAGCCTTCTCTACCAAGTAGTCAGTCATGGTCAGGCAATACATATATCTGCTGGCCCGGATATTGTCCTGCATAGACCTTATACACTTTTGCAGGCACCAGATGATACCTGTATCTGAAAGAGACACGTTAGTGACCGATTCCTTACCTTAGAATATCCCCAGGCGTCAGGCTGGATCCGGAAAGTTTTTGCGTAGCAGTACCCTTGCGCGTCGGTAGGCGGCGTCGTGCGGCTCCGCGTCCGTCGTCGGCGTCGTGATCGCCGGGATGACGTCGTGGGCAGTACTTAGACGCCGCCCCTGCGCGCTGACGTCAGTTCTTCTTTTTCCGCGCCAGCAAGCGCAGATCCGGGAAGAGCAGTGCCCTGGTCATTTTTTGACCATACTTTTGGTGAATTTTTCACTGTTTTTTCATACTTTCAAGGTGTCGTAGGGATGCCCGGCTTCAAGCGATGCGGCGCCTGTGCGCGGATGATGTCCGTCACCGACCCGGAGTGTCTCTTCTGCCTCGGCCGAGGCCACGACACGGAGTCTTGTACCGACTGCCAGGCCCTCCACCCGAAAGCTTTGCGAGAGCGGTCTCGAAAGCTCCTCGAGGCCCGGCATTCGGCTCCGCGGAAGCCCTGGTCGCGTGAGAGGTCCAGGGGTCGATCGCGGAGTCCACACCGGTCGTCGGCGTCGAAGTCTTCTTCGTCCGGTAAGTCGAAACACAAAAAGTCCAAAAGCATCATCGCTCTAGGACTTCGCCTCGCCGGTCTCGCGACTCGGCTGAGGCCCCTCCCGGCACCGTCCCCGCCCCGCGGCCCCGGACATGCCTGTGGAGTCGCCCCCGCCATACCCGCCCTTCCCGGGTTCGGGGGCGGATCCGGCCAAAGTGCAGGAATTCCTGTCGGCCATGGCCCGCCTCTTCGGGCCTTCAGGCCCCTCCGGTGCGCCTTCGGGCCCCGCGGGCCGTGATGGGGTTGCTCCGGCGTCGCCGACGGCTCCGGCCCCGGCGTCGCCCGTGCCTCCAGCCTCGATTCCGGCTTCGGCCCCGGCCTCGATCCCGGCTCCACAACCCCCATCGACGCCGGTCGACCTAACGACACCTCTGCCGGCGCCGATGTCTCCGGTGCCGTTCTCGGCGCCGCCCTGGGCTCCGGGCGGCGTCGTCCCCCTGTTCCTTCCAGCTCCGGACATGGATCCGGACCGGCGTCGCTCGACGCCGGCTCCGGCGCCGATGGGACCTTGGGTCCCAACTGTCCCTCCTCCTCCTTATTTTGAACCAGAGGAGGACCAGTTGGACTGGGAGGGTCTGATGACCCTCTGACACGACACTGTCAGTATGATCAGGACTGGACAGAGAGTCTAGGGGAGGCCAGTGGTCTAGATACTTCCCTGACACTGGCATGCTGTCTCCTCCCGTGGCTACGGAGGAGGGAGCCAATTTTGGTACGGTGTTGCGTAGGGCAGCTGGGGCCTTACGTCTCCAACTTCCTACTTTGACGGTCAAGCCTAACATCTTGACAGAGGTGCTTCAGCCGGCAGCCTCCTCTGCGGAGACTGTGCTGCCGTTTAACGACGCCCTCACTGACGTTCTTTTGGGCGCCTGGTCCAAGCCCAACACAGGGGCTCCTGTGGATCGGAACGTGTCACGACGCCATCGCCCGGCTCCGGGCGACCCCCTGTTTCTCTCTGTCCACCCCACTCCTGAGAGCTTGGTTGTCCAAGCCTCCGCTTCCCAAACCGCCTTCCCTACCGCTCCTCCGGATAGGGAATCCAAACGCCTGGATCAGTTTGGGAAGAAGGGTTTTTCTTCCTCCAGTGCTGGCTTGCGGTCCGTTAACACCGCTTGTCTTTTGGGCCGATATACCCACTCCCTGTGGGATTCGGTGGCGGATGTTTTGCCCCAGTGTCCTGAGGAGGTCCAGACACTGCTTTCCCGCGCCATTGCGGAAGGAAGGGATGCGGCTAAATACACAATACGTTGTGGCCTTGACACCGCCGACTCGCTGGGCAGGTCTATTGCAACGACGGTGGCGCTCAGACGCCACGCCTGGCTGAGAACCACTGGTTTTTCAGGGGATGTCCAGAATACTCTCATGGACATGCCCTTTGATGGAGTCGGTCTTTTTGGGTCCAAAGCAGACCATGCGTTGGAGCGCTTTAAGGACTCACGGGCTACTGCCAAGTCCCTGGGCCTTTCTGCTACACGCCCTCCGCTGACTTCTGCTTTTCGCCCCTATCGTGGCCACGGTAGGGCGCCCTTCACGTCAGCAGCCCAGCCACCGGCCCGCGCAGCAGGCGTCTTCGCGTGGCCGAGGACGTGGATTCCGCCGTGGCGGATCGGGCAACCAGCGTGCGGGTCAGGCCACCACCTCCAACCCGTCCGCGACCTCCAAGCCCTCCTAGTCCCTCCTTTCAGGTGCACAGCACGCCAGTAGGGGCAGGGTCCGCCATCACCTTCCCCACTGGCGTACCATCACCTCGGACAGGTGGGTCTTGGACATTGTCCGAAGGGGCTACTCCCTCCCCTTCGAGACCACCCCCCAGCCATGCCACCTCAATTCCACCGCATGTCAGGGGATCACTTGGTGCTTCTACAGAAGGAAGTCGCGGCCCTCTTGACCAAGAGGGCCATCGAGCGTGTTCCGACCCCAGAAGTAGGGCGTGGTTGCTACTCCCACTACTTTCTGGTGCCCAAAAAGGACAAGGAGGACATGCGTCCTATCTTGGACCTCCGGAACGTCAATCGCTTCCTCCGGAAGGAGAAGTTCAAGATGCTCACCCTAGCTCAGGTCTTGACTGCCCTCGACCCTGGAGACTGGTTGGTAGCGTTGGACTTGCAGGACGCATATTTCCACATCCCCGTCCTGCCGGCCCACCGGCGTTACCTTCGGTTCACGGTAGGCCCCGAGCATTTTCAGTTCACCGTGCTCCCCTTTGGCCTTACAAGTGCCCCTCGGGTGTTCACGAAAGTGATGGCGGTGGTCGCAGCTCATCTGCGCCGGGCAGGGGTTTCAGTCTTCCCCTACCTCGACGACTGGCTGCTGAAGGCGGGCTCGTCCCAGGCAGTCGTCTCCCACCTCCAGACTACGGCCGAACTCCTGCACTCGCTGGAGTTCTCCATCAATGTGCCGAAGTCGCATCTGATTCCTTCTCCACAGCTCCTTTTCATCGGAGCGGTTCTGGACACGACGCAGTTTCGGGCCTATCCTCCCGAACGGCGAGTCCGGGATATTCATATGATTCAGATCTTTCAGCCTTTATCCTGGGTTTCGGTACGGATGACCCTGAGGCTGCTGGGCCTCATGGCCTCCTGCATCCTGCTGGTCAATCATGCCAGATGGCATATGCGGGCTCTGCAGTGGGACCTGAAGTTCCAGTGGGCGCAGCACCAGGGCAACCTGTCCGATCACGTCCAGATCTCGGAGGGGACTGCAAGACAGTTGCAGTGGTGGCTCTCGAACCGGCAATGGGTCATGGGCAGATCCCTCTCCCTTCCCCAGCCAGAGCACACAGTTGTGACGGACTCGTCCCTTCTGGGATGGGGCGGTCACATGGGAGAGGCGAAGATCAGAGGCCTCTGGTCTCCGGCGGAGTCCCGGCTCCATATCAACCTTCTGGAGCTCCGGGCGATCCGACTTGCACTCAAGGCATTCCTTCCCTCTGTCAAAGGGAAGGTAGTGCAGGTGTTCACAGACAACACCACCGCCATGTGGTACTGCAACAAACAGGGCGGGGTGGGGTCTTGGACCCTTTGTCAGGAGGCTCTGCGCCTCTGGACATGGCTGGAACATCAGGGCATGTTCCTGATGGTTCAACACCTGGCAGGTTCCCTGATCGCCAGGGCGGACGAACTCAGCCGCAGGTGCATGATGGATCACGAATGGCGTCTTCACTCGGAAGTGGCGCAAGGACTCTTTCTACAATGGGGAGAGCCTTGGTTAGATCTATTCGCCACCGAAGAGAACGCGCAATGTGATCAGTTCTGCGCGTTGGAATTCCAAGGCGGCACTCGCTCAGAGACGCTTTTCGTCACGAGTGGAGTTGCGGTCTGTTGTACGCCTTTCCGCTTATACCACTTCTACCCAGAGTGTTGAAGAAGATTCGGCACGACCGGGCCCAAGTCATTCTTGTGGCTCCGGACTGGGCTCGAAGAGTTTGGTATCCCGAGCTACTCAATATGAGCGTAGATCCCCCGATCCGTCTGCCTCTTCGGGAGGATCTTCTGTCGCAGCAGCAGGGGACGGTCCTCCACCCGAACCTGTCCAGTCTACACCTGCTTGCGTGGAGATTGAGCGGCGGCAGTTGATTCCTTTCGACTTGCCTCCCGAAGTTTGTGATGTAATTCTGGCAGCCAGGCGTCCCTCCACTAAGGTGGTATACGCCTGCAGGTGGAACAAATTTGTGGCATGGTGCGCAGCAAAGGCTGTGAATCCCCTTTCTGCCCCTCTTTCTGAGGTCCTTCTGTTCCTTCTCTCTCTGGCCCAACAGGGTTCTGCCCTGGGTACCATCAAGGGTTATCTTTGTGCTATCTCGGCCTTCCTCAGGCTCCCTGATCAGCCCTCCCTTTTCAAGTCCCCTGTTGTTAACAGGTTCTTAAAAGGCATTACTCCCCTCTTTCCTCCTGTTCCGTTTGTGATGCCTCAGTGGGACTTGAACTTGGTTCTTACCTTTTTAATGTGCGCTCCCTTTGAGCCTCTACATAACTGTCCTCTTCGTCTTCTGACTCTGAAGACAGCCTTTCTGGTGGCCATCACCTCCGCTCGGCGGGTGAGTGAGCTCCAGGCTCTATCATGTAAACCTCCCTTTCTGTCTGTTCATCCAGACAAGGTTGTTCTTCGGACGCGTCCGTCCTTCTTGCCAAAGGTGGTTACTGCTTTCCATATTGGGCAGACCATCACTTTGCCCACCTTCTTTCCGCCTCCGCATCCTTCCAGAGAGGAAGAGAGGCTCCACCGTCTGGACCCAAAACGTGCGCTCTCCTTCTATATTGACCGCACAAAACACTTCCGGGTGGATGACCAGCTCTTTGTTGGCTACGTGGGCGCCAAAAGGTCGGGCGGTGCACAAGAGGACCATCTCCCGCTGGGTTACCTTGTGCATCAAGACCTGCTATTCTTTGGCGAAGAAGGAGCCTCCTGTTGGGCTGCGTGCCCATTCCACAAGGGCAACGGCTGCTAACACGGCCTTGGGCCGCGGTGTTCCGCTGCCGGTTATTTGTCAGGCAGCTACGTGGGCCTCGCTGCACACGTTTACAAAGCATTACTGCCTTGACAGTCAGGTCCGGAGGGACGGCTTCTTTGGCCGTTCTGTCCTCCAGGACTTCCTTGTCTGATCTTTGTTCGCAGACCCACCACCGGGGTTGGTATTGCTGGGGTATCTATTCTAAGGTAAGGAATCTGTCACTAACGTGTCTCTTTCAGATGCACAAGTTACTAACTTGTGTAACGATATATCTGTAAGAGACAGTAGTTAGTGACAGATTCCTTACCGCCCACCCATCCTCCCGTTCTGCGAACTGATTTCTAGGGTTAAGGACATCCCTTTCAGGGCCCTAGTATTTTTCAGACACCTATGTCAGCTTCTTGCATGGCTCTGCGTTCCTGGCGCGGAAAGTCGTGTACAGAACTGACGTCAGCGCGCAGGGGCGGCGTCTAAGTACTGCCCGCGACGTCATCCCGGCGATCACGACGCCGACGACGGACGCGGAGCCGCACAACGCCGCCTACCGACGCGCAAGGGTACTGCTACGCAAAAACTTTCCGGATCCAGCCTGACGCCTGGGGATATTCTAAGGTAAGGAATCTGTCACTAACTACTGTCTCTTACAGATATATCGTTACACAAGTTAGTAACTTGTGCTTTACAAGAACTGGACCATCAATGGAAGCAAATGAACAGCACGGTGCAAGTCAGAAGGCTCAAACAGGTGATGGTATAATTGAGGTTCCACACAAATCTCACGGCAGACCTCCCATTTCATCCTTCATCGGAAAGTAATGCTAATGCCGGATGCGATCATGGAGGGCTGGAGAGCTCACTGCAGGAACCGTTGACCAGAGGCCTCTGGTCACTTGCAGAAAAGGTCCTGCACCTCAGTATCCTGGAGCTACGTGCCATAAGACTGGGCATACAATTGTTCCTTCTGAGACTAGCAGTTCAAGCACTTTTCATCAGCACGGGCAACATGTCGATGTTTTACTTCGCCACGCAGGGAAGGGCGAGGTCCCGGGTTCTCGTGGAAGAGGTGCAACTAGTATGGGACTGGGCTATCTCCCACCAGGTCCATCTCCCACCAGGTCTACCTTGCTGTGACGCGCCTACCAGGTAGCCTTAACGATCAGGCTGACTCACTCATTCAAACACTGTCAGACAACAATGAGTGTGAACTCAAGTAGACTACATCTTACAGAAATGGGGCCGCGCCTCACTGAATTAGTTCGCCAACCTGATCAGTAAGAAATGCTGGTGCTATACCAGCAGATTTTGGCAACCAAGGGTAATGTCTTTTCGATCAGTCAGTCCAACATCATTGCATATATGTTTCTAATGATTCCGAAGGGCACAAAGGTGGAATCTTGTACCCAGATTCTCAATTCCCTGGTATGGCCAAACCAATATAGGTACATTGCACTCCAAAAACTATCTACGCTTCCAGCAATACCACTGAAATGCAATCGAAACTGCTCTCCAGACAATGCAGAGATACTCCATTATGATAATAAGTCAATGAGCCTGAAAGCTTGGTACCTGACCACTTAGAATATGGTCATTTGGGTCTGCTGGCCGAATGCAGAAACACCCTGGCGCAGACTGAGGTGCCAGCAACCACAATGAAGTATAATCCAAGTGAAGGCGTTTTTGTGCCTGGTGCAAAGACAAAGGCTTCCACCTGTTGTCTATACAACTCAAAAAATACTTCCATACTCGTTGGACCAAGCCAAGAGTGGTCTTCAATAATCTCAGTATGAGTCTATCTAGTGGCAGTATCGGGATTTAGAAGAACAGAAGATGACTCTTCTGCTCTATTCTTGCAAACAGTCCTAAAATGGTTTATGAAGGGACTTTTCAGAGCATTTCGTCCTGTATGGCACCCTCTGATGCTCTGGGAGCTCAACACTGTTTTGAGCCAGCTTATTCTGTCTCCCTTTGAACCAATCCACAAAGCTCATTTAAATTTTATCTCCTGGAAGACCTCACTTATAGCACTTATATCGGCAACGAGAGTAGGAGTGATGCAAGCATTTACTGTGAATGAACCCTTTCTGTGCTTTACATTGGAAAGTCATCTTACAGATCAACCCTAAATTCATGCCTAAGATCCCTACTGACTTCTATCTTACTGAGCTTGTCATTCTGCGCTTTTCCCCCCAAATCCCACAACATCAACAGAAAAATAATGCACTTGCTAGACACATGCAGTTGCATTAGATTTTCTATGGAAAAGACATGTGGTGGTTTGACAAACTCTATCATTCGGCCTTCCAGGAAGGTGGCCAACTTCTGTCCTATCAGGGTCTAGCACATTGACTGATAGCCTGCACCACCTTCTGCCACAACAAAGGGAAACGTCTTCTCCAGGGCAGAGGAAGAACGCATTCCACCAGGACCATGGCATCGACTGTATGCTGGTATGCCTTTACAAGACATCTGCTGTGCAGCTACTTGTTATGTACTGCTTACTATTCTGATTGATGCCTGTGAATGTAATAATGATCCAATACTAAATTAGTGATTTGTAATTCCAGTGTTAGTATGTTTCATACATTCACATGCATCCATCTTAACACTGTTTACTGCTATTTAAAGTTACAGGATTCCCAGCCTGACGACGGGGAATGATTCAATCGTGAATATATGAAAGATTTTCACACACTATGAAGGGAGAGAGGCAAAATTTCTCCACTCCGGCCCCCCAATCACATAACTGTTACTGTAACACACACAGAGGAGTAGCGAAAAGTGATCAAAAGGTGGCACATGCTGTGTGGAGAAATACTGCCCTCACTCACAAGTTTGTGACATGCTTCAAAATTGGGCTTGCTTACAATTCACCCCTGCGCAGACCAACGCCTGGGGTGGAGCAAAAGGGAGGGGAAGACAATACAAACATGAAAAAGTAATTATATATCAATATGCATTGGGATCACTGAAAGAAAAGTGCAGTGAAGGTTTAAAACTAGCTCGGTGGTATCTCTGTTCAAACAATTTATTCCTGGACCCACTGTCTAGGTCTAAAAACGTGAAGGATGATGGTGATAGGAGAGTTTTAAGAGTTCCTTCACCCCTCCTTACTGCCAAAGTGTCAACATGTTTCTGCCGTGTTAAAAGTGCCCACAGTATAGGGTCACACCGGCATTCTTCAGGACCAGTCGGATCCCAAGTTTTGTATTTACCCTCTGTACCAGAGTAGGGTGTCCTTGGAATCTGTAATATCCAAGGGGAGGGTACCCCTAAGTAACTCGCACTCGTTTATCGAGTTTCATCAAAACAATGCTAAAATTGGCGAGTAATTGGGAGAGACCCCCTGTAGTCAAACTTTCGTCAGGGTAGGTGCTCTGCCTAGGAAATGTTCCAGTTCTCGCCGTGAATATATGAAAGATACCAATCATGGAGAACTGGAGTTGCAAGTAAGCAACTAAGTGCTTCCCCATCATCAGGCTGGGAACCGTCAGCAGTTTGATGTTAACCAGCAGTCTTTCTGCTGCCTTCATTAACATTGAGCAACATCACAGAACATATACAGTTTATCACCTCATTATGTGCTTGCCTTTCTGTTTAAGTGATGGAGATACTGTGCCCCAACCTCTGCCATGAACCTCCAATTTCCAGATTTTCTTGCATACATTACTGTGAGGGAATCCTTTTGAGCTCTGATCCTATTTTCAAACTTTTTGGAAGATTTCAACAGCAACTTGATTAATTTACAGAAACAGTATGTGTTAGCATTATTCTCTGTCAGAGCCATTCCCATGTAGGGGATTTCCATGATAGTCATAATCGCTGAATTGTCCCACCCACGTGCGGAGACCCCGGAGCACTTCTTCAATATATATCTTAAGTGTAGAATTTCTCCTTTCTTTAGGAAGGGCTGCAACAACAGGAAAGAGACAGATTAGGCAGCCTTTTTACATTGGCTACAATGGCTGTATTCTTCATCGTGGAGTCAAAAATGGGCCAGCACAAAGTATTTGTGTATAATTTCAAGATGTTTTTGCAAACAGCATCAAGCTCCCTCACAAACCCTTTATGAGAGAGGAAGGAGAAGGACAACAGAGTAGTCTCATAGGCTGTCATTATATGGCTAAAAAAGAGACTGTGCCTTTAAGAACCCAAAGACCACCAGTATCCCATCATGCTCAGCAGGTGGCAGTTGCTTCAGTTCTTTTCCCGGCTCCTGCTGGCAGGACCCTGGAGCATGGAGCTCAGCCAAATTTTGTGTTTTTTCCTCAAAATTCACATCTGAATTTTGGTGACAAGCTTTTCATTCAACGTCTTTGGTCTCTCCCTGGCTTTTTTTGTATTTTCTGACGGTAATTAGTGGGTTATTGACTGAAAAGATGCCATCTCTTTTTGACAAATGCCCAGATTGTGGAATAAAAAAGGGCAAGACAGACCCTCATAGGGTGTGTTTACTCCATCTTCCAGATAATCATGTTCCTGAGTCTTGCCATCACTGCAGGAATTTTCCCAGTCGCACATTACGAGACCGGGAGAAGATTCGCCTTCAGGGCACAGACTAGCGCAAAAAACTGGCGCAATCTGAGGGTGAGACTTCAGAGCAAGGAGAGGGTCAGTCCTCTACCAGGACTTTGCCATCTGTCTCTGGAGGTGTACCAGAAAGAAAACTGAAGAACGCCATTGATCCTGGTCGTCGAGGGGAGGTATATGGTGCTGACCTGTTCGCCGTCAACCCATGGTTCGAAGTCGAGGAGCGCTACAGATCATCTTCGAGTCAAAGGGTATAGATGTCAAGAACTACACTGTCGACCCACAGACCTCGTTCGACGTCTAGGAGCCCATCTACTACGAGGCCACCTCAACGCTCGCCGTGGAGATCGATAGACATCGAGACACACTCTGACGTTGAGACGTCTTTCACTGTTGACAAGTATATCGACGTCAAGACGGGGACTCTTTCGGCGTCGTCTAGGCTACAGGAGGCAAGAAGGAAAAGGAGACATCTATTCCTCTCCATACTCTTGAGTATTCTAGATCATACTCTCCTTCACGGGATGCACGAGGTTCTCCTCTGCCAGCGGCATCTTCGCCTCCTCCAACACCACCTCCTCCAGCACCAGTCGCTCCTGCGATGAGGCCCAAATCTCATTCTAGATCGTGCTATCATTCCAGGCGCGCCATCACAGCTCAATGCACTCATCTCCATTATCCAGGCGCTCACATCATCGTCACTATTCTCGACAATCTCAATCCACACACACTACGGAGAATTCATCTACTACTACAGGACGACAGTCTCCAACTCTTGTCAGACTCCCCGCCTCCACTCCTATCACCGGTGGATGATATCACCACTTTTCAAGAAGTCTTGGTGAGAGGAGCTGTAAAACGAAATATTCTGATTTAAACTCCAACACCAACAACGTCCATAACCTTCAAAAGCATTCAACATAAGTCAGCATCAAGACCTTTGCTGCCACTAGTTTCAGGACTATTAGAACCTGCTGTGGACCTCTTCGTGACACCAGCACCTGTCAAACCAGCTTCATCAAGGCTTCAGAAAAAATACCACCCTCTGGAGCAGGATCCTGCCTTTCTCCTTACAGACCCAGCACCAGACTGGCACTGTAGTGGCTGCAAAGAAACATCACTCCACTACTCCCACTTCAACTGTCCCTCCTGATAAAGAGAGTCGGAAGTTGGACTCTGTGGGTTGGAAGGTTTGCAGTACGGCAGCAACCACAGTGAAGCCTAAGAGCCACTGCCCTCTTAGGCAGGTATTACAGAGCTCTGTGGGAATCCCTGCAACAGTTTGTTGAACATCTCCCAAGAGATAAATGTGAGGACTTTGCAGAAATCCTCAATGAAGGGCTAAAGGTCATTAGTGCTGCAGCAGATTCTTCCCTACTTGCGGCACATGAGTACTGGTGCGGCGTCGCACTTCGCAGGCATTCTTGGCTTCGCCTTACCTCCCTCTAGCCAGAATCTCAACGGAGAATGCTCAATCTTCCATTCTTCGGTACCACCCTCTTAAGGCAGTCATACCGATGACGAGATGGCGAGGATGAAGGCAGAAATAGAGACTTTAAAGGCAGTTAAGAAAACCTAAAGAAACAAGGAATTCTTTCAGGCCATACCAACGCCGTTTTTATTCTCAGAGGGTTCAAACCCCTCACTGGTATCAGGGACACCAGCAAAGCGGTGCACAACAGGACAAACGACCCTATCAGCCTTACCAGAGAAAGCAAGCTAGAGGATCAATCCAGCTGCCGCCACAAGGATGCAATTAACCAGCTGTGTCAAAACCCTGAATCATTACTTCCACCCTCTTCTGTTACCCACTCCAGTAGGGGGAAGCATCCAACATTATCTGGCACAGTGGCAAAACATGACACAGGATGCCTGGGTTCTGAATATTGTTCACAATGGATATTTTCTCAGGTTCACCAGCCCTCCACAGTCCATACCTCCGAAACCACCCAGTTTCCAGCTCCCTCTGTTACAATCAGAGGTCAACATCCTTTTACAAAAGCAGGCGGTGGAACCTGCTCCTCACCAACAACTAGGTACAGGCATTTATTCCAGGTACCTTCTCGTCAAGAAGAAAGACGAGAACAAATTCAGACCTATGCTCGTCCTTAAAACAACCAACATGTGGATTCGGCGAGAAAAATTCAGGATGCTGGCATTACACCAAATTTATCCCCAATTACACCATGGGGATTGTCTCTTTTCCTTCAAGGTTCATAATTTCATATACCAATCGCCAGAAAGCATCAAACGTTCTTCAGGCTCGTAGTGGGGCAGGACCATTATCAGTTCCAAGTGCTTCCATTTGGCCTGAGGTCGGCACCCAGGACATTCTCCAAGTGCATGGCAGTGGTTGCTCCCCATCTCAGGAAACGCAAAATATTTGTCTACCCATATCTAGACGATTGGCTAATCAAGGCATCCACGTTTCAGGAAGCTCAGCTTCATTACAATTGGACTTGCAATCTCCTACAAAGACTAGGCCTTCATGTCCGCAAAACAAATTCAACATCTGTCCCGGTCCAAACCTTACACTCTCTGGGGGCCTCCATCATCACACTACAGGCAAGAGTGTGTCCTTCGGAGGGGAGACGCTTATCGATCCTTCGGAAGTCTCAGGCTCTCATGAAAGCCTCTCATACGATCTGGCTCAATGGCCTCCTGCATCTTCCTAACACAGAATGCCCATCTCCACATGAGACCTCTGCAGGAATGTCTCGAGGACCAGTGGGACCAACTGACAGGCAATTGCGACAACAGGATACACCTATCTCTTCATGTGAAGCTGTCCCTGAAGTGGTGGTGCTCTCCAAACAATCTACTTCGCGGTACGCCATTTTATCAGAAGATCCCTCCTTAGACCATAGTCACGGATGCCTTACTACTGGGAAGGGGATCCCACATGGACCACCTTCAAATTCAAGGCAAGTGGTCTCTGAGAGAATCAACGTACCATATCAATCTCCTAGAGCTACGCGCAGTCCATCTGACGCTGAAGGCATTTCATCCATCATTCAGATCCCACTCCCTGCTTGTTCAGACGGACAGTACAACAACCATGTACTACCTCAATAAGCAGTAAGGGATGAATGATGTCCAGCCCCTTGTCACACGAAGCCCAGTTGATCTGGAACTGGCTTCTGGCCAGAGACCCTACAATCACGGCAACTCACCTTCCAGGTGTGCAAAATGCTCAAATTCTATCAGTAGACACCTGCGAGAAAACCATGAGTATGTCTTAAACGCCGACGTCGTCCATAACCTGTTACAATGGTGAGGAACTCCGGCCATCGACTTGGTCGCCAACGCAGAAAACAGCAAATGACTAGCCTTTGCATCGAGATTCTTCCAGCAAGGGACTGTGGCGAATGCCCTATGGATCTGTCAAATTTCTCTACCCTTTTCCTCCTGATCCCAACAGTTCTCATCAAGTTGTCCCAATCCACCACCAAGATTATCCTCATAGCTCTGGAGTGGCCATGTCAATGGTGGTTCACGGACTTCCTTTACTGGTCTGTCTGTCCACATCTCAAGCTGCCATGCAGACCAGACCTGCTGACTAAAGTCGGAGGTCAGATGGTACACCCCAATCTCTCCTGTTTGAATTTGGCAGCATGGCTCCTGAGCTAGTGCAGTACGGACATTTGAATCTGCCGCAAGACTGCATGGAGATCCTCAAAGAAGCTAAGGTGCCTTCCACACGTTTCCCATATGCCTTCAAATGGAAGAGATTTTGCATCTGGTGTTCATCTAAGAACGAGAATCCTACCACTTGCCAGGAAGATGACATCCTTCCATACTTACTCCAATTGGCAAAATCTGGCTTGCAATTCTCTTCTACAAAGGTTTACCTGGCAGCTCTTAATGCCTACAGAAAATTTCCTTCACAAACCTCTTTTTTTCAGTCCCCGTCCTCAAGAATTTCCTAGAAGGTGTGAAGAAGGTTTTTCCTCCCATCAGACACCCTTCCCCCTCCATGGGAGCTTAATTAAGTCCTTTAGCGCCTTATGCAGGACCCATTTGAACCCATACACAAGGCATCTCTCCAGCACTTGTCTTGGAAAACCGCTTTCCTTGTGGCGATAACTTCTGCCCGCAGGGTTAGCGAGATCCAAGCACTCTGCTCTCATGAACCATACACTGTATTTCATTCTAGCAAAGTGCTTATGAGAACTCACCCAAAGTTCCTCCCTAAGGTTGTTTCGGACGTCCATGCCAACCAGACAATCTCATTACCTACATTCTTTCAGAATCTCTCTACTCCAGTGGTAAGAACTCTCCATTCGCTGGATGTGAGGAGACTTCTAGAATTCTGTCTAGAAAAGACACGAGACATTCCCAGATCTGACCAATTGTTTATCAACTACTATCTGGTACGTACAGGCTTAGACACCTCCAAGCAATCCATTTCATGAAGGATATTTTAATGTATTTTGTAGTGCTATCAAAAGGCTTACAAAACACTCTCAGCTAAACTTAAAGCACAGTCTACCAGGCAGAAAGCGGCTACGGCTGCTTAACTGCGCAATATCTCTATCCCAGAAATTAGCAAATCGGCTACCTGGAAATCAGTACATACATTCAATAAACACTTCTGCCTAGACTCTGACGCTAGAGCAGATGCTCACTTAGCGCTGGCTTTCCTCTGAACCTATTTCCTTAAACTTTCTTGTTGATACTCCGTCTCCTTCATGCGCTATGGGCTTACTACTCTATTAAGTGTTTAGGACTATACATAGAAATTCCCTACTAGAGAAGGAATCGTTTCTTACCTGTAACTCCTGTTCCCTCATTGGGGAACTTCTATGTTAGTCATAAGCAAACCTCCCTCCACACCGGTGAATGGACAGAGGTATCCATACAATCTACATCTGACCACACATCGCCTTCAAAAAGAACTTAAGCAACTGCCACCTGTGAAGCATGTTGAGATACTGGTGGTCTGTGGGTTCTTAAAGGCACAGTCTCTTTTATAGCCATATAATGACAGTCTATGAGGCTACTCTGTTCTCATTCATCTCTATCATAAACAAAAAGGTTTTTGAGGGAGATTTATGCTGTTAGCAAAAACATCTTGAAATTATACACACATACTTTGTGCTGGCCCTTTTTTGACTTCATGATAAAGAATTCGGCCATTGTAGCTTATGTATATAGGCTACATAATCTGTCTCTTTCTTAGGTGTCTTTGCAGGCCTTCCTGAAGAAAGGCGAAATTCTACACCTAAGAGGATATATATTGAAGAAGTGCTCTGGGGTCCCCGCACATGGGTGGGACTAATCGGTGATTATGACAATCATGGAAATTCTCCTGCGAGAGAACAGGAGTTACAGGTAAGAAACTATTCCTTCATTTTCTGTGGAAAAATATGGTAGAAAAAAGCAGTCGCTATTAAAGAAATGTGCATCTTGTAGGACAGATAGTCTTTGTATTGCCTGTCTCCATCTTGACCACAATCCAAAGAAATGTGATATTTGCCTCACATTTCCAAAGAAAACCTTGAAAGGCCTTGACGGGCGTTTGGTCCTCACTTTACTTTGAGAGGACATGCCACGGTCATTCCAGCCAATTCAGAGGACGAAGAAGAATTTGGAATTAGGTCCAAATGAGGAGGCTTCAACTTTCTCTATAAAGCGACCTGCTGAGCCTTCCAGTAAAGTCCAGTCTTCTGTCTGCATGCCTCTTCTGAATTGAGGAAAAAGGATGAGACAACACATCCATATGATCCTGTAGGTCCTAGAAAGCATTCTGAAAAAATTGCCAAAAGCCTTAGTTCCCATGACACAGCCAAAATTCTAATACCAAAAGCCAAGAAGGCAGATGTGTTGCCAGGCCAGTCAATAACTACTAGTTCATCAGAAGTTACAAAGATGTCTGTGTTAAAAGCGCCACATACAGTTCTTTTGCCATTAGACCAGCCTCCGTGGGGCAGAAGATGTAAACAAAGGAAATTTGTCCATCAGAGAAAACCCATCAGCCACACACACCCCACCTCTGTTGATGACACCAGCCGACATTACAAAATCGACCCTCAACGAGTGAAAAGCCAGTGGCACAGGGACCCATATTGACAAAGGAGCAGTCAATTACGTATGGCATATTTGTCGATAAGGGTTCAGCCAACAGCATAAAGCTTACCATGGACGCCAGAAGACATTTTTACCATAGATATGCTAAGGGGCCTTCAACAGCTGAATTTGATCTCCATCTTCAACAATCCAAGCTAACTCAAAGGCGGACATTGACCCTGTACAGATGATGGAGCTCTTGTTGGTTGTACAAATAACCTTCACTGCGTCCAGTGCTGGTGGTGTTGCTTATTTAGTCTATGGTAATTTCACTTTTAGTCATACCCCTACATACAAGAGAGCTTCTTTTACAAGAGCTAGTGGTCTTCCGGGATTAAGACAGTCATGATGATCATGAAGAATAGATTGAAGCTTTCTTTAGTTCAGATGAGGAGAAACAAGAAGAGGAGGATGTCGTGTTAACCAAGAATGTCGATTTTCAGCAGACTTGTATGCTTTCAGACTCTCAGGCAAGAGATGTAGTGATTTCTCAATGGGGATGGCAAGTGCCAGAAAGTCAATGAACCTGTAAAATAAAATCTAAGGTTGCACAGCAGAACTTCTCCCGCTGTTGTAGTGAATATTTTACCATGATGCAGAACATGAGAGATGGTAATTTTTTATCAGACCTCGATCAGGATACTAGTACTGATCCCCAGAATGCCAAAGAGCAGGGAAGTCTTCAAGCTGCTGCGGCCAAATAATAGACAAACAATATATAAACAACAAGGACAAACCACAAGAACGGAGTCACACCTGCAAATGGGAAACGTGAAGGGGGAAAAAAAACAAAGTTTTGGGACGCAATGTTGGGTGGGCAAACTACGCGGAAGCAGAGAACCAATACAATACAGATCATTACCAGGCAAGCAGCCATGATTGCAGGTAAAGATGCTCCACCGCTATTGACCCACGAGTGGAATTCTAAGCTAGGAGTTAGTAGTGTAATAGTTCCCAGATACCAATTTCCTGTCTTCTGAAGCTGCTAGTCCATTCCCTGTGTAAATCAGGTAATTGTATGATTTACATCGGGGGGTGGGGTGCTTCAAAATCGTGTGGCGGGTCCAAGCAGAGTGGGTGACCCCATGCCCCACTTGTCCAAGCCAGCTGCATACTAAACTCCTGCCTCATTCATGGTGTAATGACACCATCTGACCCAGGAAGTGGTCTCATGCTCAATATGTCCACTCCCCAAAGGTTGGCCACAGCTTTGAGGCACCACATATCACGATTTGCCTACTGTGGTATATTTTCCAGTGGATTTGTTGGCATCACTGCAGAAAATTATGAAGCATTATCCATCTCAATTCCCATTAAACTAGTCTGTGGAAGCACAACAGTTTAGAAGACCACGTGAATTTGTAGGTAGCCCATCGACGGCACCCGCTGCAGTTACTGGTTCAAGGCAACAACGCACCGTAGAGGAGCTGGTGCCTACAAATCAACAAGATGTCTGCAGCAACAACGACGGCAACATTGCTGATGATAATAATGATAATGGTTCTGATGCTTACCCTGGGGATGATGATGAATACTGACCATTTGAGGCATGATGTCCCTCACGAGCATCAAACCAATTGTGATTCTGAATGGGAAGGTTATACAGTGCTAGACGGCGCAAATGCAGAATATGAACCAAAGGATTCACACCCGGATGATGATGGAACATATGTGCTGGTGCAATGATAATCAGTTCAGCCTGCCAATCGTGATGTTTCATCAGTCTTTTCTTTACAATTCCAAACAAACATCTACAAAATCAATTTGTTCTAGTCCCATTTTAGATCTATGGGAGGAAGGGCTTCAAAACATGCAAAAGCCCACTTCATCTTCGGTGAACTTTTCACTACTGCAGAAGAAATGTGAAGCAGTGGACAACACCAGCGTGGTTACTCAGATTAAAACAGATTCCCTCATAGCCACAGTAGCTCTGAGACAGCAGAGAAATCCTACAGTTCCTTCTCCAGCTCCACTAGACAAAGAAGGCTTAACGTGGTGCACTGTGGGAAGAAGAGTTAAAGCATTAATGGCAACCGATGTCACAGTGGCAAATGCCTTAGCAATAATAGCCAGATATGAAACTTGTGGAACGATATATCCCCCTCTCTCTTCAAAAACTGCCACAGGAGGATAGAACATAAGCTTTGGCTACATCAAAGGAAGGAGAACGCATGTCCGCTTCACTCACTGAGCTCAGCTGTGGTCTCTGCCACAGTAGGTTTTAGACAAATATGTAAAGCAGCAGCATTGTGGTTAGCTTAAAGGTATATTAGTTTAGGCTAAGATGCTAGTGATGCCTTTTGATGGAAGCAGCGTTTTTGAAAAGGAAGAACACGAGGCTCTGCAGGCAACTAAAAAGTGACACTAAAACATCAAGATCCTTAGGATTGGTAATAGACGCAACAAAGGTCCTTTAACTATAGGCACTACTCCCAAAACAAAAAGTATTACCTTTGGGGGAATAATTGTCATTCCTGTCATCTACGAATCAATGTTATATGCCCTACCACTAAATTCAAAAGAGACACAATTGATGGACGGAATGCAGAACAAATCAAAACATTCACCCCAGTCAAGAGATCTGGGTTAAATCCATCATTCTTTTGCTCACCATGCCACCCCAGTTTAGACCTGGCCATATGCAAATCAGTCTTGACCCTGTGCCTCATGGGAACAGTTCAGCCCAAACTGCCAAGCCAGGTCCTCCCTGGACTGTAACAAGCATCCTAGGACCGGTTTCGGGTTTCACCCTCATCAGCCAGGATAGCTTGAATCCAGTGGCACAGTGAGCCCGGGACCCACGTCTGGGCATACACGGCGCACTTAGGGCGAGAAAGCAAAAGACACACAATTGATGGACGGAATGCAGAGCAAATCAAAACATTCACCCCCAGTCAAGAGATCTGGGTTAAATCCATCATTCTTTTGCTCACCATGCCACCCCAGTTTAGACCTGGCCATATGCAAATCAGTCTTGACCCTGTGCCTCATGGGAACATGCGCCGGGTATGCCCAGACGTGGGTCCCGGGCTCACTGTGTCACTGGATTCAAGCTATCCTGGCTGATGAAGGGTGAAACCCCGAAACTGGTCCTAGGATGCTAGTTTCCGGTCCAGGGAGGACCTGACTTGGCAGTTCGGGCTGGACTGTTCCCATGAGGCACAGGGTCAAGACTGATTTGCATATGGCCAAGTCTGAACTGGGGTGGCATGGTGAGCAAAAGAATGATGGATTTAACCCAGATCTCTTGACTGGGGGTGAATGTTTTGATTTGTTCTGCATTCCGTCCATTAATTGTGTGTCTTTTGCTTTCTCGCCCTAAGTGCGCCGGGTATGCCCAGACGTGGGTCCCGGGCTCACTGTGTCACTGGATTCAAGCTTTCCTGGCTGATGAGGGGTGAAACCCCGAAACTGGTCCTAGGATGCTTGTTTCCGGTCCAGGGAGGACCTGACTTGGCAGTTCGGGCTGGACTGTTCCCATGAGGCACAGGGTCAAGACTGATTTGCATATGGCCAGGTCTGAACAGGAGTGGCATGGTGAGCAAAAGAATGATGGATTTAACCCAGATCTCTTGACTGGGGGTGAATGTTTTGATTTGTTCTGCATTCCGTCCATCAATTGTGTGTCTTTTGCTTTCTCGCCCTAAGTGCTCCGGGTATGCCCATACGTGGGTCCCGAGCTCACTGTGTCACTGGATACAAGCTATCCTGGCTGATGAGGGGTGAAACCCCGAAACCGGTCCTAGGATGCTTGTTTCCGGTCCAGGGAGGACCTGACTTGGCAGTTCGGGCTGGACTGTTCCCATGAGGCACAGGGTCAAGACTGATTTGCATATGGCCAGGTCTGAACTGGGGTGGCATGGTGAGCAAAAGAATGATGGATTTAACCCAGATCTCTTGACTGGGGGTGAATGTTTTGATTTGTTCTGCATTCCGTCCATCAATTGTGTGTCTTTTGCTACCAGTAAATTCAGCATCAAAAGTAGCAGCAGGGGTGAGACCGATCAGGACAGAAAATAAGAAGTAATCAGTTGGCCTAGCGTAGCCTCAGAGCAAGAGAATCCAACTCCATGTATATAGTACCTTCACCATCTTTCCTGCTGCTTTGTGAGGGGGCTGCATTCTGGTATATCATGGAAAGTGTCAGGATACAAAGCTGGGCCCTGGATATTGTCTATTGCGATCTTGTAGTAAAGTTTATGGAAAAACATTCAGTAAACCATCCAAAGAGAGAAAAGCAAAAATTGCAAAAGTTATTCAAGGAACAAATCTTACAACTCCTTTGAAAGAACGCCATTAAAAAAGGTGCTGCATCAATAAGAAAACTTGGGATATTACTCAAAATTCTTCCTTATACTCAAAATGAATGGAGGTCTATTGTGGACCCCCGAGATTTAAACCAGTTTCTACAAAAGCTAAGGTTTTATATGCTTACCCTTTAAGAAGTGCCAACATTTTTAAAGGACAAGACTCTTGGCCCTGATAGACCTAGAGTATGTGTACATCAGTATCACAATACATCAACAACCTGCAGAACATTACAAATTCGGGGTCCTTTCTTTCGGTCTAAAGTCCACCCCTCGGGTCTTTACAAAATGAATGGCACAGGAAGCAACATATCTTTGAGGAAGAGAGTGCACGATTTACAGATACCTAGAGGGTTGGTTGACAAAGGCATCGAATGTCAAGCAGGGCAACAAGCACTGCACATGACTGTCAACTTTAGCAGCACCAAGGCCTTGTGAAAGGGGAATCATTGATAATGGAACCAACTAATGACATTTTCTTGGGTGCAAGGATATTTACCCTTCAGTGGAAAGTGTGTCCTTCAAGGGACAGAGTGCAAAAGCTTATGGCTTCTGCATCTTATATTTGCACTCAAAACACTACCAATCATAAGGCAACTCAAGACTATTAGGTTGCATGCCTTCTGGCAACCAGCTACTCCCATACTGTTGGCTTTGCATAAGTCCCAGATAAGAAGAACTGAACAAACAATGGCTTCAGTTTCAATGAGATTGGGATGATCAGATTTTTGTAATGCGGCAAATGAATCGCTTTCTTGTATAGTGGGCAGAAGCCTGCAGTATATTCTGATCATTCCAATGCTTTCTCATTTGGTAACCATGCAGGATGGAGAATGCATCCTTAAGATCTGTATGTCAACTGTATGTAAAACCCGAAAGAGGTGAATCTACATATACATTTGCTAGAATTATGAGCGGTACATCTGACTCTGAAAACTTTCCTGCCTCATGTAAGAGACTTGTTTTTATTCAGATGTACAGTGCAACCATGATGTACTACATAAAGAAACAAGGCAGAACGAGAACTTTTGTCCTACCTTGGGAGATTCAAAGTCTGTGGTCGTGGGCTGTGCAGTACAAAGTGAACATTATGGTAGAGCATGTGTTGCGAATAAACCATTTATGTGCAGACAATCACAAGTGGGAATTAACCAAACCACATAAGGCCAGTGTTTTGCCGATTGGGAAACCAGGATGGGATGTATTTGCAGCCCACTAAAACAAGAAATGGGCATCGTTTGTGATCAGATGGCCGTGTCCAGGCTCACAAACCGAATCTCGGCATACGAGAGGGGAAAGTTTTCTACCTCTCGGAGTTCCCACTTGTCCCCCGATAAGAACAATACCACATTTGTGTAGGTGGGCCACTAGACCACGACACAAAAAGGCCCTAAAGTGGTACATTGAGAGATCAGCAATCGGGGATAACTGAAGTATTTGGGGCCGTGCTGTTGTCACCCATGCAAACATGCGAACCACAGGCATTTTTGAAAACTAGACAACCAGGAGATTTCAGGGTGGTGTACCTTGCGTGGATCCCATGCATCCTACCACCCAGCGATCCCCACTTGTGCCGATAAAAACGCTGCGCCATTTGTGTGGCTGGACTAGTGCCCATGACGGGTACAGATCAAACCGAGGTCAATGGTAGTCTCCTCACAAGGGCTCCCATTGACTGGAGTTTGTTCTGTTACTGTTGCAGGCGCTAGTCCCAGCCATGCAAGTGGCGCAGCTTTTTTATCGGCATATTTGATGTAACACTGGATGGTTGGATTTTTGTGGATTCCTGCGGATTCTGGAAGTTTTCATTACAGAAATGTAAGGAAAAACTGTGATTTGAGGCATAGTTCGAAGTTTTCAGGGCTTTGTGGGTAAGACAACCTCCTGGGATCCACACAAGGCACACCAACCTGGAATCTGCTGGTTGTCTCTAGTTTAAAAAAATGTCTGTGGTTCGTAGGTTTCCAAGGGTGGCAGTAGAGTACGGCCCCAAGTCCCGCAGCTACCCCCTATCGCTGACCTCTCCACGTAGCGCTTTAAGGCATTTTGTGTCAAGGTCTCTTGGCCCACCACCACAAGTGAGGTACCATTGTTATCGGAATTCTTGGGGCAATGCTGGGTGGTAGGAAATGTGTGGCTCCCCACAGATTCCAGAAGTTTTCCTCACATACCTGTGAGGAAATTGTGTTTATAGTCAAAGTTTGTGGTTTGCAGGGCATTGTGGGTAAGAGAATGTAGGGGGATCCACGCGAAGCACACCACTCTGGACTCTCCTGGGTGTCTTGTTTCCACAGTCGAGGAGTGTTCTGATGTCAGTGGCCCTAAGCCTTTCATTTTGTAATATATCAGTCTATTAAAAAAAGAGATCAACCTTAGGTTTCAGCCAATCAGGGTGCTTGGCCTTTAGAACACTACTGTGAGAAGCTCCAGTTCCTCAGATTTTTAACCGCCCGTCGTGCTAGGGAGTCTCCACTGAGCTCTGCTCAGTTATTCCAATTTTGCTATAATTCAAAGAATGTCTACAACATTTCTGTGCCTTTGGAGCATTTAGCTTAGCCCCTTAGTTCATTTCTACAACATATCGGAATTCATCATGTCAGATGAGGAGAAGAAAGGTCTATTCAGGGCTTGCACTACCTGTGGTAAGAAGAGACTTCACTCCGAGGACCCTCATCAGGACTGCATCTACTTCCTTTATCCACAACATACAGCCAAAGATTGTCGTACCTTTTCTACAAAGACACTAAAAGACAGAGAAGGAAGGCTGCTGATATGGCTCCAGAAGCTCAAAACTAGGAAGGAGCCAGTGTCTGAGTCTGACAGCGAGGACTTCTCATAATCCTCCAGATCACATAAAAGAGAGATATTACCCCATTCTCACCCTTCTCTTGAAAAGCTAAATAAAGACCACACATGGATCTTGCAAGGGGCGCAGTCCTTCCAAGTCTCCTCAGGAATCTAAGACTTCTTCCGAACAAAAGGAGAAAAAAGGGCACAGAAAAATCGAAAAATTAATCATCTGAACCGTCTACACCACCTCATGAGGTTCATCATTCTTTTAAAAAAAAACCTTTCTCTGTCAGATTGTCGACGAGCATTCTGGCATCAACGAAAACCTAGTCTTTGGCGCCATAGACGACAAAGACATACACGGCAGTGTTGATGACAACTGTGATGAGCTCTGTTTCCATGCTGTCCATCATTCTGGCCTTCTCGTCGTCGACGATCAAGCAGACGATGGCTTATCCGTTGACAGAAGACTCCGTTTTCAAGATGTCCATCGTTACAACCTCGTCACTAATCTCAACGATGACCTAGCCAGCGACTGCGTCGATGAGAGAAAACACTGAAAGACAGGGAAAAAGTAGACATTTGACTACTGTGAGAACCTCTCCACGTAAAGTATCTCCACTGGTACCAGCCCATCTGTTGGATGAGGAGGACTCGGAGGATGAAGGGCTCTTCGGAGTGGCGCACAGTCCTATCGAGTTACATGTAAAGTGCCAGGAGGAGGAGGAGTATTACGAGGAATATGGAGAACAAAGTTATTATGCTCCTGAGGACCGATACCAACACTCGTACCAGGAGGAAGTAGTCTGCCTACCTAATTTGTCTAGTTTCGGCTTTGCAATTCATGCTTGTAGAAGGTGCTTTCCACCTACAGCATATACTGCGCCACAGGCCTCTGCACCTGCAAGATTCCCTACTGTCCAGCCTTCCACTCCTAGACCAAGACCATTTTACATCATCAAGGCGTACTCCGTAAACAGCTCTTCTCCAAGACCCAATACCCTCCGATGATGAGAGAGAAGAGGGGGAGCTCCGCGATGCCCACACAGAATGGGATGACTATCTTATAGCTACACCATCAACTCCGTCGCCCGCTCCAGTGGCAATGCCCACACAGAATGGGATCACTGTCTCATACGTACACCATCTACTCCGTCGCCCGCTCCAGTGGATTCCTCATCGGAAGACATTGGGGGGTTTTATAACCTCCTAGAAAGGGCAGCAAAAAGATTTGCGCTCCCTATGCCCACTAAGCAGATGGACTGCTTTTTCTATGATTTCAAGGAGCCATTTCAGAAAAGTGTGAGATCTATGCCCATTGTCAACTACATTTGGGAAGAAGTGTTAAAGATAATGAAAAATCCAGCCACGGTGACTGTGGTTCTCACGCGTCTGGATAAAAAAATACAAGTCACCAGAGGACGCTCTGGCATGTCTTACTGGCCATCCAAAGTAGAACTCCGTTATCACACAAGTAGCCCAACGCAGATCTAAAAATCCCTAGACTCCTATCTCAGCGTCTCCAGACAAAGAAGGTAGTAGCCTTGATGATATTGGCAAGCGTTTCTCATCAGTGTCCGCGCTTAGTCGTTGCAGCAAATTCTCTAGCTGTTCTAGGAAGATGTAATTGTCAATGGTGGGCTGACATCGTGCTATATCTCGGTCAGCTACCAGAGGAGGCTAAATCGGAGGCCTAAAAGATTTGACAGGAAGGGGAGAGTACATCTGCGGAGGTGATGGATTGTGCCATGGATATCTCCACTTCTGCTTTTAGACAACTTGCAGGTTCTACCGTAATCAGAAGACAAGGCTGGCTTAAAGCTACCTTGTTTAGGCCAGCGGTACAAAACAAAATACTGGATCTACCATTCGAACGAGAAGCTCTTTTTGGCAAGCACGTTGATGAAGCCCCGTGAGCCATAAAGATGGACACAGACACAGCCAAATTGCTGAGAAATCTTCAGTTCAGAACATTGCCCTTTCGCAGTGCCAGAGGAAAAGGGCTTCCATCATATAGGGGAGGTCGCCAACAATATTGGTACCCCTCCTACTCATCTACCGCTTAACAATTTTGGCCACAGCATTCCCAATGACAGCCGCCTCAAGCGACTTACAACAGATCCACACCTAAGTATAGAGTGGGATGCCAAGGAAAAGACGATGGTCGCCGCCAATGACCACTTACAAGCTCCGGCTACTCCTCTTTCTTCTACATTCAGGGTAGGAGGAAGAATATCCCACTACATTCAACGTTGGCAAGAGATAACATCGGACCAGTGGGTCCTAGACCTTGTTCAATTTGGCCACACGCAAATTCTTACAAACCCCACTATCAAATCCTCCACACACCTCATTCCGAAACACCTACAACTTCTCAAATTGGAGATCAATTCCATGCTCAAGAAGAGAGCGATAGAAAGGGCTCCCGTTTCACAACGAGGGAAGGGATTCTACTCCTTTTTCTTCTTGGTTCACAAAGAGTGAAAGGAGTGGCGACCAATCCTCTACCTCGGAGATGTCAACCCATCTCAAAAACAATCATTCCGTATGGTAACGTTGCAGGATATTCTTCTACTTCTAAATCTCAGAGATTATCTTTTAACCCTTGACCTTCAGGATGTCTATTTTCACTTCCCCTTCCATCCTTCGCACAGAAAATTCCGAAGATTCACAGTATCATACCGAGACAGGCTTACATTTAGGTGCCATGTTCTCCATAATGTCCTTCCGCTGCCAGTTGTGATTATAATTGTCTGAATTTGTGATTGTAAGCGGAGTAATTGCTAAAAGTCAATAAAAATTTAAAAAAAAAAAAAAAAAAGATTACCAGTGGCCGGCAGCTATTACCAGTTCCGAGTCCTTCCTTTTGACCTCAGGTCTGTCCACGAATGTTCACAAAATGTCTGGCGCCGGTAGCAGCCTTTTTAAGAAAACACAAACACCAGGTGTTCCTGTACTTGGACGATTGGCTGGTCAAGGCTCATTCCAGTCAAGCAGTGCAGAAATCAACAACCGCCTACATAACTCTGATCAGTGAGCTAGTTCTCACTCTGAATTGGAAAAAATCAGTCCTTCAAACATCAAGTACCTTAACCTTCTTGGGAGCAAAGCTGAAAACTACACTCAACAAAGCATTCTCCACATCAGAGAGACAACTAAGACTAATATCACTGAGGAAGTTAATGCAAAGAAAAGAGTCCTGTTCAGTCCACCTTTACAAATCATTATTAGGGATGATGTCATGCATTCCTCTAGCCGATTAAGAATGCGACGCCTATAGGAGGAACTAGACATTCAATAGATACAGGCTTGTTCGAAGACATCATCAGTCACGCCGGCAATGATCAAGGCCCTAGCCTGGTGGACGCTACAGACAAACCTCTCAGTAGGCCTTTCTTTCCTCAACCTACCCTCTCCGTTGGTCGTCACCACCGACGCTTCCCTAAGCGGCAAGTGGCAAAATCCTCATCGACGTTACCACATCAATCTGCTCAAGCTCAAGGCTGTACAAGCCTAACTGGCTTTTCTTCAGAGAATAAGGGATTCTGCCTTTTCTGATCCAAACAGACAATACAACCACGATGCACTACATAAACAGACAAGGGGGCATGAAATCGCTTCTCGTCTCTCGGGAAGCACAGGACATCTGGGATTGGTCTTTTCGTCACGGGGTGCATCTTCGAGCGGAGCACGTCCCAGGAGAGCAAAATGTGATAGCAGACACACTCAGTAGGCTGAGGACATCTTGCCACGAGTGGGAACTGGACCAAGAAACCCTCAACCAAATGTTATCCCATTAGAGCGAACCGAATCTCGACGTCTTTGCGACCCACCAGAACCGCAAATGACGGTTCTTCACAAGCTGGCATCATCAGGGATCATGGGGGAATGCATTTTCGATGGCATGGTCCGGAATCTTTGCTTACGCCTTTCCTCCCATACCCCTTCTTCCAAAGGTTCTTACAAAAATGAAGACCCAGCCTTGCAAGATAATCCTAATAGCCCCAACGTGGCCTCGTCAGCATTGGTTTACAGAGCTACTTCTCCTCTCTGAGAAACCTCATATTCAGTTGAGAATAATGCCTTTTCTCCTAACAAGGAACAAGGTCCAAGTGTTGTACCCGGATCCCAAATCTCTTCACTTATCAGCTTGGCTTCTGAGCACAATGAATTTGCCTACTTAACCATCTCTCCGGATTATAGAGACATTCTTGTCAGAGCCCGAGCAGACATAACAAACAAAACCTATCTCCATAAGTGGAAGAGAATTTGCGTATGGTGCCATCATGCTAACGTTCATCCGCTTCACTCTTCGCCAGAGGAGATCCTTGCATATCTACCTCAGTTGGCATGCTCAGGATTAGCTCATGCATCCATCAGGGTTCATTTGGCAGCTATCTCCCAGTTCAGGAGATCACCCATGTCACTATCATTATGGTCCACCAGAATTTTCAAGCAGTTTCTCGAGGGTTTGTTTAGGGTCTTCCTACCAGTCAGACCCCCACCTCCACCCTGGCAACTGAACACGGTGCTATCGCAGCTAATGAGCACCTGTTTGAACCAATTCACAGAGCAGATGTAAAATTCCTTTGCTGAAAGTTGCTTGCCTCGTAGCCTTGACTTCTGCCAGGCGTATTAGGAAGATTCAAGCCCTCACCGTTCATGAATCTTTCCTGCAATTTAAGGATGATAGGGTGATCCTTCGCACAAACTCCTTCAGAGTTTTACCTCAATGAACCGGTCATCCTAAAGTTATTCTTTCCAGACCCTACAACTCCGCCCGAAAAGGCTCTTCATTCTTTGGACATTAAGAGAGGCCTAAAGTTTTATCTCGACAAAACCAAAGGCTTTTGTAAGTCTCACCAGTTATTTGTGGCTTATAGCGCACCACGGAAAGGGCATTCCATTTCCAAATAGAGCATTGGAAGATGGATATCAAGTGCAATTTACTTCTGTCACCAAGCAGCAGGAAGACCGTTACAAACATTGGTGCGTGCCCACTCTACAAGGGCTTTGTCAACCTCAACGGCACTATTTGCTGGTGTGCCACTTCATGACATTTTCAGAGCAGCCACCTGGAAGAATAGGCACACGTTTACACAGCAATACTGCTTGGACTCTACACCTCAAGCTGATGTAGCGGTGGGGCAAGTGGTGCCAAGACATCTCTTCCAGTGAAGGTGATCTATCGCCTCCTTCCCACCATCTTCTTACTGGTTTCGCAGATTGTTTCACTGGTTTCTATTCTTGTTTTAGATATTTCAATATTTGTATATTTTTAAAGTTCATCACTCATTATATGAATTAAACTGTATTTCTGTGGATATATGCAAGTATATATCTGTATGATTTTATCTCTATGAAAGCGTATGTTTACAATTTACGTTACAATGTGCTTCACTACTGCTATATACTCTGATTCAAGCACGTGAATCTATCAAAATTCCTATACTGGAGTGAGAAAGTAAGTTCCTTACCTGTAACTGTAGTTCTCCAGTATTGGAATCTTTTATCGATTCACATGCGACCCACCCTCCTCCTCTGGGAAGCTCACCTTTTTCTCTCTGAGTGGTGTACACTCGTGCTTTGAAAATCTGAGGGACTGGAGCTTCTCACAGGAGTGTTCTTAAAGGACAAAGCAGCCTGATTGGCTGAAACCTAAATTTTTTTTTAATAGACTATGTTACAAAATTGAACGGCCTAGGACTTTCATATTCTATCTTTAATATTACATTGCTGTTATAAGGTATCGGGAGACTCCCATCTCAACAACAGGGAAAGATTCAAGCATTAGAATCTACGAAAGATTCCAATACTGGAACTAGAGTTACAGGTAAGTAACTTATTTTCTTACTTATACCTATACTTCTCCTGTGTCAGTCTTTCACCTGCGACCCAGCCACCTACGCTGATTTGAGGCTTAATAGATGTTCACACTATATAATCTGTATAATCTCTGAAAATTTGGCAGTCAAAAGATTGCTGTTTAATATTAGATTACTGAGGGTTCTAGTCCTGACAACAGGAAAGTAGTCAATCATGTGAATCTAACAACGATACCAAAGCTGGAGAACAATAGTTGGAGGTGAGTAACTTTTTATTGTAATCTACTTGCTTTTGGAAATATATGAAGCAATAGCAAGTCACTGGGTGGCAGGTGGTACTGATTAGCGTTCGTGGAGCCTCAAGCCTTCCTGAACTGACTTTGGTGGAGTAGTTCAGGTGCAAAACAAGTTGGTGATATTGGTTGGTTTTTTTTCTACGCCCTCATACATTTTGGATTCCGATTTACTCCGATTTTTTTATTATTTTTTCAACTTTTTCATATTTTTTTATCAATTTGAGGACTATGTCTTCTCCCAAATTATTTGATTTCAATACCTGCAGCTCATGTTGCAAACAAATGTCTGTTACAAATCTTGACACCAGTTGTCTCTGGTGCCTTGTTATATCACATGACTCAATATCAGATGCTCTCTTTATCTTCATGGACCCTAAGACAATCTGGAAAAGAGAGATTAAAAAAATTGTTGGAAAAAAATTGATTCTTTGGCAGCTGTTCACCATATCTGCATTGCAAAAACCATGAGCAGTACACCATTTCTTATTAGAAGAACATAAGACCTAGAATTGTCAGGCCCAACTGTGCTCGTCCTTCTCCTTGTGGTGACCCAGTTTCGTAGATGGCATGGTACCACCAGAATTTGATCTCCGAGCCTTCCAGAGCCGGCATTCAGTATCTCAACATGAGGGAAAGTGACAGTGTTCTTCCTAGACTCAATTGCTCTCTCCGCATTGAGCAGGGATGACGTGCTTTTTATGGGGCTCGCGGGGTTAGCAGGCATCATGAAAGCACTTGCCCTCAACTGTGATGGCCAAGTCGTTTTTGCCATTTTCCCATTAAATCCATCCTTGTTTTCCGGGCCTTTCCTGTGGCTCTTTTTGCACCAGCTTTGTAGATCAGTACCAGTCAATGTTTTGCAGAAGACTCACTATACCAGCTTAAGATGGCTTCCTCCTTAAGCCACAGCAGTCTCCTGAGATCAAAATGGTTTTCGCACTTCTTGTGATTTCTAGATCCTGCTTTCCCTGTTTTCTTCCTATGATAGTCATGAGCTCTCACTGTGTGTTCCAATGTAATTAGAGCACTTCAAGTTCCTCAACGGTTTGTCATATTTTTGTTCCTTGATTTTTGCCCATTTTCAAAGCTTCTGTGAATTTTACTTATGTTCATTGTGTGCTTCCACCTTGCGCGATCTTCTAGTGTGATCTAGTACTCCATCTCTAATACAGCTTCTTCAGTCTTCGGCCTTTCTACCTTACAGGTTTTTCTGCCACTGTTGGCTTTTTCTCCCAGTTGTTGTGGCCCTCATAGTGAACAGCTGTTTCTTCTGAGCTTTTCGCTAGTCCTTCAAGGGGACCGTGAATATTGGAAGGAGGCGCCTTGGGCAGAAGAAGTTTTATATCAAGGAGTTACGATTGTGACCAGAAAGTAAGAGGTTGCAACATCTCCTATGCTCAAATGCCACAAATCCTCCTATAGAAATGGCAGCAGTGCTGCAGCACAAAAAATGACCCAATTGTGGTCTGAATATGCAGCATTGCAAAACCTTTAACAGCAAGACAAAATGACCTTCCTATAGTGAGCCCTAGTTCAATTGAATTTTCATGTGACTCCCCACTCCCCCATATTAAAGAGTTCCAGGATACAATGATGGTACATTTTGCTTTCTATCCAGCACAATTTGCCCTAGACCGTGCTGAAGTCTGGTATTTAGTGGGTTTCCTTACCTGAGCCTCTTTAGCTCGGGCTACGCCACCAGTGTCCTCAGCTGACCCTTGTTTAAGCTATTATGCCACCTTCTTGCTGTTGTTTAAGAAAACGTTTGAATGCCCAGAAACCTCTTTGCCAAAGAAGCTCTCTGCAACCATCAACTGGGCAACCAAGACGTCCTCGCCTATGTAATTGACCTTTGGTGCTTGTAGGTGAAACCACTTGGCTGGAGGAGATTCAAATTAACCTGTTCAGGAAATGTTTAAAGGAAGAAATGAAAGACAAACATATGCTTGCTAGTCTTCTTCCCTCTGCTATGTCCTTATTGGTTGAGCATAGACTTAAGAAAAGAAAAGTGGAAAGATGAAAAACTCGAGGACAGAATTTCTTGACATATTCTCGTCCATTTCTACTCTAGAGAAATAAACCCTCTCTGGAGAGAAACCCTCGATGGCGATGTCATCTACCTCACAAGAGAAACCTATGCAAATAGGGACAGCTGCTTCATCTGAACCCGAAGACGTAAGGCTGGATTATATCTAAATCCTAGACAATTAGATTGCCCAGTGATACCATAAATGATGCTGGTGAATAGGCAGAACCTGTCTTCCAGAAGAACACGTAAAACAGATATACAATGTTCCCTTCTCTTGTACCATCAATGGCATCTGTTGTAGGCTGTTCCTTTTGCACATTTTGCTACGTTTCAAAGATGGTCTGGTTATTTCAGTTCCCACACGTTTGGATTTTAGCAAATCAGGAATGTACATCTATCTCTCCAAGTGGATATTTCTAGAGCACGAATCTACACCCCGTCAAGAAGTCTCTTGGCGCAGACAAAGGTAGTTATTATCCAGAGAGCAAGCCTGGGCACTGAAACTGGAGCAGGTTGAAACAGTATGCGACGCACACTTATTATCCAGGCCTGGAAAGGAGAAATGATTCCCTTTGTGGTGTCTTTGGGAACCCACAAGAAGATTGTCATTTGACCTCTTTATGCTACCAAATTATGCAGTAATATTTGACATCCCCTAGTTGGTACAACACAACCCATATTAATTTGTCTACCCGCACTGCTTCTCCTTTTTCAAAGTCTTCCGATGAGAACTGTTGCAATAAGGGAACATACTGATCAGCCCTTGAAGACCACAATGAAGAGATCTATTCGCCTGCTTTTGTTTCCCTAATGTTGATACCATGCTACTATTACTATTTTGCAGATGTTTTTGAGCAGCCTTCTGCTTTTTGACTACCATAGATACTTCTAACTGTAGATTCCTCACCTTTTGAATATCCCCCCCCCCCCCCCAGGCGGACTGGATTCGGAAAAATCTTGAGCAGTATCCCTGCTTGCCAATAGGTGGTGTTGGGCGGCTCTGCAGTGAAGCCACCCCAGTCTGGAAGTGATGTTCGGGCCCCCATTAAGGCACCACCCAGGCAAGCTGATGGCAGTTTCTTTCTATGCAGAGGGTGGCAGAAGTCCGTGACCTTCAACTTCCTACCAGGAAGTCAAGACCGTCTTAACTGAGGTGCTTCAGCCTGGTCAGACAAGTTAGGAGCCTCTACTCCCCTTCAATTCAGCTCTTATGGAAACGTTTTTGAGAACCTGGGGTAAACCCTGTTCAGGGCCCCCTTTAAATCAGCTAATTACCTTGTGGGAGCACACGCCCGGGGGGACCCAGACTTCTTCACCCAGCACCTCACTCCTGAGAGCCTTGTGGTGCAGGCCTCTGTTAGCATGGTCAGCCCAAATTTGTTTGTCTACTCCCCCTAACAAAAAATGGAAGAGAATAGAGATTTTCGGGAACCATCTATTCTCATCCATAAGTTTTGGTCCTTCGTTCTGTGAATGCCAGCTGAATTTTAGGACACTACACTCACACTTTGAGGGACTTGGTGTCCAAAGTGTTGCCTATTGTACCCGAGGAAGCACATACCATCCTCTCTCGGGTCATACAGGATTGTCGTGGTGTGGGCCATATTTACAATCTGCTGTGGACAGGATACTACAGACTAATGGTAGAGCCCCAGGCACCAGTGTGGCCCACAGGCATGTCTAAATGCGGTCCACTGTTTTCTTATGTGATGTCTAGGCCAGTCTCATGGACCTGCCCTTCAATGGTTCTTGACTTTTTTGGGGATAATGCTGACTCTGCCCTGCTATGCTTTAAAGAAAGCAGGGCCACAGCGCACTCCCTGAGCCTGTCTGTGCCTCCATGCCAACCGCACCAACAGTCTTGTCCCCTCTGTGGCTATGGTAGGGGTTTTCAGTACAGACAACAGATGCAGCCAGTACAGCAGTCCCCCCAGTCCTTTTATGTCTGCGGCCATGATACTCACAAACCACATAGACAACAAGGTGAGCGTACAGCCTAGTCTTCAGCTGACGCAGCCTTAAAGCCTCTTTAGTGTAGTGTTCTCTGTACACAGCCACCCTGTCAGAGGCAGTATTCAACACTTTCTCCCAGGGTGGAAAATGATAACTTCGGGCAACTGGATCCTGCAAATTGTCCAACAGGGTTACTTCTTACCATTTCTTCAAACCCTACTGCACATTCCATCATCCTCAGAACGGCTGACTGAGGACCATCTGTCCCTGTTACTACAGGAAGTGCAGGTTCTTTTGGCCAAAGGACCCATGGAGAGGGTGCCGAAGCTGGAAGTTGCTTGTGGCTGTTATTCCCTCTACTCCCTCATGCCAAAGAAGGACGTAGGCCTCGGTCCCATTTTAGATCTCCACCCTCTCCATGCCTTCTTGCGGAAGGGCAAATTTAAGATGCTCACCCTAACTGAGGTCTTGTCTGCCCTCGACCCTGGAAACTGATTGGTAGCGTTAAAACTGCTGGAGGTGTATTTGTTGTGCTCCCCTTTGCCGTCACCAGCGCCCCTCAGGTGTTCACAAAAGTGATGGGGGTGGTTGCAGCGCATCTCCATAGATCATGGGTCCTGGTCTTCCCCTACCCCGATGACTGGTTGTTGGAGAGCTCACCCCAGGAAGTGTTCATCCCCCTCCAGACTACGTCGCAACGATTAACAACTATCAATGTGCCAAAGTCATGCCTGACTCCTTCAAAGCCACTCTGGACACTGTGCAGTTTTGCGCCTATCTGCCATAGCAAAGTCCTTGATATTCAGTCTATGATCAAAGGTTTTAACCTCTGTCTTGGATTCCAATGAGGATGACTCCGAGTCTACTGGAATTGATAACCATCTGAATCCTGCTGGTCAAGAACTCAACGTGGTGTATACAGGCTCTGCAGTGGGATCTGAAGTCCCAGTGGGCACAGCACCTAGGGGATCTTTCTGATCAGATTTAGACTTTAAAGGAGACTGCGATAGATCTGCAGTGGTGGCTGTGGTACGGCAATTGTGTCAGGGGCTGACCCCTCTCCCGTCCCTATACAGCGCTGACAGTGTTGACCGATGCATTGCTTCTCGGTTAGGGTGGCCACATGACCGAGAGGGAGATCAAATGTGTCTGGTCTTGGGCAGAGCCCCAGCTCCATATCAGTCCTTTGAAGGTGCGAGACATCCGCTTGGTGTTGAAAGCCTTCCTGCCATCCATCAAAGGGAGGCTGGCACAGGTGATCACAGACAGTACCTCTGTCGTGGTACTGCAAGAAGCAGTGTGGAGTCATGGACACTTTCAGGAGACTCTGCGTCTTTGGGCATGGCTAGATAGCCAGGGGATTTTTCTGAAAGTACACCACCTGGCAGGTTCCTTGAATGTCAGAGTGGATGAACTCAGCCGTCACTGGCTTGCAGATCACGAATGGTAGTTGCATCTTAAGGTGGTGCAAGGTCTCTTCCAAGAATAGGGAGAACCTTGACTCCATCTCCATCTCCCCCTGCACGAGCACTTTAGCGCCCGCAGCTGCTTGCCAGATACCGCCCTGCTCTATCTTTAGAGCCGGGGGCAGGGAGTGCGGCAGACATTAGAGGTCAGCGGGCTAGTTGTTTTGCCGCTGCCCCATAAAGACGCAAGCTGACGCGACCGCGCAGCGCCGTCTTCCTGCTTTTACGGGTTATGTTCAATACCCGCCAGGATTGCTCTTAGCATTGCCTGCTTTTAGCTGATTTATTCTGCACTGCCGATTTTAACATTGTTTTTAAAATTTGATGTGTGAAACTTACTGTGTTTGAATACTGGTAGGGTTAGTCTCCCCCTGCACGAGCACTTTAGCGCCTGCAGCTGCTTGCCAGATACCGCCCTGCTCTATCTTTAGAGCCGGGGGCAGGGAGTGCGGCGGACAGAGGTCAGCGGGCTAGTTGTTTTGCCGCTGCCCCATAAAGACGCAAGCTGACGCGACCGCGCAGCGGACGCGTGCAGTCGGCGCGCCAACGGCGCGCCCGTCTGTGCTCGTATCGGGCCCAGGGCCAGTCCCCCTGGCCATTTTAGGCCAGGCTTACTACCCCAGAGACATACTCTTGAAACTCGATCCGGAGAGAGGGAAGGCTAGCTGCCCAAGGTTTTCGCCCAGTATCCATCCTAAAGATCAGGCAACCTCATGCACAAACTGCCTTCTGCCCCTCCCCCACATCATGGCTCTTTTCATCAACCACTCGTCTAATCGCACAGGAAGCACTTCCAAGCAAAGCAGCTTGGTTCCTACTAAATGCCTCCTTCTTAACGCCAGGTCCTTGATCAAACATAGCATGGAATGTGCTCTTTTGATCGAGGAATATAATATCAAGATAGCATTTATGACTGAGTCCTGGACTGATTACTCCTCAGGACCCGACATTGTGAAAGCATCCCCTTCTGACTTCCTGTGCTACACGCTTGATAGACCCCTAAGGAGGGGTGGAGGGCTCGCAGTTATTTATCATAAGAGCCTAGAACCCACCTTCACCGCAGCCTCCAACTCAGCATGTGAAGCGCTGTCACTTAGTGTAAGGATTTCCCCCCAGGACACATTCAAAGCAATTCTCATCTACCGCCCCCCCCCGGCCGCAGAGGTGCGTTTCTTGATTCCATTGACACTCTCTTGGAGGAGGGGCTGTGTGCCACCTCTTTCACCATAATGGGGGATTTCAACTTTTTTCTGGAGGATCCTTCAGACGCGGATAATCTGAGGTTGAAGGAAATTATGAACGGAGGAGACCTTGCGCAGCGGGTAGATGGCCCCACACATATAGCGGGACACACCCTAGATGGAATTTTTTCTAATAATCCCAGTCTTTCTATCACTGAGGTACTGCCACTCCCCTGGACAGATCATGCCGCCATTATTTTTACATTATCTAAGACCCCTCATTTCCAATATAAACCAGAGCCTAAGGAGAAGATAGCTATACGGGCCTGGAAAAATGTGGGTAGCCTTGAATTAGGGAATCTTCTGGAAGCAACAGCCCCGAGTCTCCCAGCCAACGTGGAGGAGGCCACGGCTGCATATACGGGATGGATTGAGGCCGCATGCAACAAACTAGCACCGGTTAAACTGCATACCTCTAAGCGAGCCCGTCCTTCAGCCCCCTGGAGAAAAGGGTATAACACCAATAACAAAGAGGCGTACAAAGCTAGCCTCGCAAACTATAAAAATGTACTTACTGAAACTAAGAAAGCATATTTTGCCAAGCAGATTAATGAGGCTAAATCCTCCTCTAGAGAATTGTTTAAAACCATCACCAAGCTGACGAACCCTGCTAGACCTCAAACACACAGCAGCCTTGCACTCTGTGAATCGTTAGCCTCCTTCTTTAGGAACAAGGTGGAAGTCATCTTCTCCTCATTTACCCACCAGCAATTAACGAGGGCGGAAGTCTTAGTTAGGCCATTGCCCGTTGCCATACCATCTGCACCTTTATTAGAGGGTTTTATACTATTCGAGACGAAAGATGTAATGAACCTTCTAATGGCAACCCGATCCGGATCTCCTCTGGACTCTTGTCCTGTGTCTGTGATCAAAGGCATCCCCGAAATCATAGCTTCCATCCTTACCCCTTTGTTTAATACCATTTTCAACTCTGGCCAGTTTTCGAAACCCTGGAAATCAGCCTCAATTCTTCCACTGATAAAAAAGCCAAATCTGGATCCTTGTGATCCTAACAATTACAGACCTATTTCACGCCTCCCATTGCCGGCCAAAATGATCGAGAGGGCTGTTAACGCGCAACTTAGCTCGTTCATTCAGATCAACAATTTGTTAGACCCTACGCAATTCGGCTTTCGTGCAGAACACAGCACAGAGTTAGCCCTGATCAAGGCCACGGAGGAGGTTCGAGAGGCGGTGGACCAGGGGGGCGCGGCGATCCTGATTATGCTGGATCTGTCAGCAGCCTTCGATACGGTCCATCACGAAGTTCTGATGGAACGTCTATCGGCTGTGGGGGTTCAGGGCAAAGTCTGGAATCTTCTAAAATCTTTCCTGGCTGATAGAACTCAGACGGTGGATTTGGGTAGGAATTGGTCAAAGCTGTTCTCCCTTCCCTGTGGGGTCCCACAGGGGTCATCCCTTAGCCCCACGCTCTTTAATATCTATGTTGGCCCGCTGGCAGCCCTGATAAGATCGTTTGGGCTCCAATTAACTTCCTATGCGGACAACACACAAATTGTGTTGTCCCTACAGCGAGGCAAAGAAGTGGAAGCTGGCCTAAGATGCCGTGACTGCATGAAAGCTATTGCCGGCTGGATGTCCTCAAACTGCCTGAAACTAAACGCAGGCAAAACAGAGGTCATCATTTTCAGCAATAATCCTAACCTCTGGACACCTGACTGGTGGCCTGAAGAAATGGGAACGCCCCCAACCCATACTAGGAAAGCCAAGAACCTGGGGGTGATTTTAGATAACAAACTTACTTTTGGCGATCAGGTCAGTGGGGTTGTTACGACGAGCTTTCATCTCCTCAAAGTACTGCGGAAAATAAAATTCTTTCTACCTGAGGATAGCTTTAGGACGGCAGTCACAGCGCTCATTTTGTCTCGGTTGGATTATTGCAGCAGTCTGTATTTGAATATTCACAAGAAACATCTGAACAGACTCCAGCTGGTGCAAAATGCGGCAGCCAGGTTGCTAACAGGCACACCAAGGTTTGTCTCAGTTAGAAAGGGACTTCGGCATCTCCACTGGCTTCCAGTAAAACAACGTGCACAATTCAAAGCGCTTTGCACGGTTTTTAAGTCCTTGACTGGCAATGGCCCTGACTATCTGAGAAAACGCCTTCAATGGTATGTCCCCGGAAGAGCGTTGCGTTCCTCGGAAGCAAAGCAGGTGGCCATTCCCCGAGTGAAAAAAGCTAACTGGGGTGGCAGTAGTTTTATCGCTTGTGCTGCTAAAGCTTGGAACAACTTACCAGCTCATCTCAGGAATGCTACCGAGCTCCTCTCCTTCAGGAAGGGACTGAAAACATGGCTGTTTTCTGAATAAATCATCTCCTTTCCCGGAAATCAGTTAGGCAGTGCTCAGCGCCAGGATACCCTTGGGTAGAAGTGCGCTTTAAAAGCTTATTAACATAACATCTCTTCGCCACCTCCAAGAAGGTGCAATGTCAACACCTTTTACGCATTGGAGTTTCCAAGGCGTCTCGCTCTCATAGACTCGTTCCGCATATTGAGTGGACCAAGTGGGCCCAAGTAATACCAGTGGCCCCAGATTAGACACAGGAGAGTATGATATCTGGAACTCCTGATCAGGCTGCCCCTTCAAGAGGCTCTCCTGTCACAATAGCAGGGCAGGCTCCTGCACCCATGCGTACGCAATCTCTACCTCCATGTTTGGAGATTGAGCGGCGACAGTTGGGTAAGTTCAATCTTCCTCCTGATCTTGTTGTCATTATGGCAGCCCGGCATCCCTCCACCAAATCTGTATACGCTTGCTGTTGGGATAGGTTTGTGTCTTGGTGCTCTATTAAGCATATTGACTCACTCCATGCCAAGCTGTCCCAAGAGTTTTTTGGATTGTCCCTTGCCCAGCAAGGCTTTGCTTTGGGCACTGTGAAAGGGTACCTGTCTGCTCTTTCGGCCTTTCTACCATTGCCAGATCAGCCCTTAGTGCTGCAAGCCCTCTGTCAACCCACCATACACCATTTTCTACCCACACAAACTGGTTTTATGATCTCAAGCCTCCTTTCTTCCAAAGGCAGTGACTCTTTTTCATGTTGGGCAAAACATCACCCTCCTGACATTCTTTGCTCTGCGTCACCCCACTAAGGAAGAGGAGAAACACCACCAACTGAATCCAAAAAGGGCTCGAAGTGTTTCTACTCTGATTTGTACCAGAGAACACTAGTGGACTATTTGTCGGATTCACTGGAGCAAAGAAAGACAAGACTGTGCAGAAGAGGCCATCTCTCGGTGGACCGTACTCTGCATTAAGATCTGCCACATTGACCACAAAACAGCCTCCTAAAGGCTTGTGAACTCATTCTACCAGAGCCAAGGCTGCTACCACTGCTTTAGCACATGGGGTGCCTGTTCTGGACATTTGCCAGGCTGGTATGTGGGTGTCCCTTCGTACGTTCATGAAGCACTCCTGTCTGGATAGCCAGGTCAATAGAGAAGGGCACTTTGCCCGCTTGGTCCTGTGGGATTTTTGTAGTTTGAGCCAAGTCAAGGACCCACATCCAGGGAGGTACTGCTTTGGTATGTTTTCAAAAGGTGAGGAATCTGCGGTTAGAAGTCTGTATCAGAAAAACAAGTTACTTACCTTTAGTAACTCTCTTTCAGGTGGAGAGTCTATCTAGCCTCTGGTTCCTCACCGGACCTCCTGCCTCCCTATTCTCTGATATGGACTCTTTCATGTAAAAGCATCTCAATTTAAAGATCACTGGTCAAGACCAATCTGAAGATTGGCTCTGCGTCTGAGGGAGCAGACCGTACAGAAAGCAACTAATGCCAGTGTGCCTGGGTAGTGCCTATATGGGGGTCCGCACGTCACTTCCGGAGAGGAGCAACGCCGCAGAGCCACATAGTGCCACCTATTGGTGCGCAGGGGTACTAAAGATTTTTCTGGATCCAGTAACGCCTTGGGGAATATACAAAAGGTGAGGAATCTACTGGCTGCTGTGGTTCTGTTCTGGTTTCAGCCTTACATGGCCTTTCATTGCAGTCTAGTAAGGGATGTCTACTACAGCTTTTTCAGCCTTTCGGCCTTGGAGGTTTATTTTTTGCCAGTTTTAGCTTTTTCATCCAGTTGTTGTGTCCATAAGTGGATGCCTGCTTTTTCCGCACATTTCTCTTGTCCTACAAGAGCACACTAGCTACAGGAAAAGGCACCCTTATCTCGGTCAGAAGTCATTGAGTTTCAAGAGGTCTCCATTATGTCCAGCAAGTGACACTAATGAGCATTACTAGTGGAGTATTTCGTGATAAATTCGAAACTGCTAATTATACTCTTGAACAATTAGACCTGGGGGATACAACAAAGATCCTATTTGTCTGGAAGGGATGATATTACATTCAAAGTAAGATACAAGGATAAAAAAAGTCTACATTGTATATGGAGGTTCCCGTTTATTGGGATGAAGTGATCCATAGGAGCTGGGAATAAAGCTTGATCCCAATGAAACCTAGCTTGTCTTACTGATCAAGAGGGCACTTAGTCACAATAACATCACTATCAAATTTCGAGAAGTATTCTGTAGGAGGCTGGCTTAGTATACGGTGCACACTTATTTAAGTGAAGCACCTTGCACTAATAGAGACAACCCTTATGGTGATTTTAGTGTCTTAGACAACCATAGAAAGCTCTCTAAGTGGTAGCTGTGGAGAGGAGCCTTCCGGCTTAGTCCAGAAGGAGTGTTAACTTAAGCAGCTTGTTTTACCAGAACTAATCCTATAGTGTAGGTTAAGCAAAAAAGAACCACACAGTGTAGTTATAAAAATAGTTATATTTATTATACAGACTCACTAACACATTGGTATATCTCCTTCCCAAATATATCAACACAATACACACAATACTTCAAAGTTAAACAGGTAAGTAATCACAAATACACAGTGGTCTCCAGGGAGACACCAAACTATATACTAAAGAAGTAGAATGCAAACTGCGACCAAAGTCGGGACGTGGATCAGAAGAGCTGGGGACACAAGGAACCACCCGAGGTAAGTACCCCGGAACCCCACGGAGGCTGTGTGCAGAGTGGAAACACAGCCGCATACTCAATACAAGTCAGTGGGACAGTTGCGGTTCCAGTTTTTAAGAAGGACCCTTCCCCTGAGGAAACCCAGTGGAAGATGGAAGGTTGGAGAGTCACCCCACCCCTGGATACCCCAGGAACCAGGATACCTACACCAGGGAAGCCGGGTGCATAGGTGCGAAGTGATGATGGAAACCGACTTAGACCACAACGGAATTCAGAAAAATTGCCGCTGGCGAAGAAGGTGAAAGAGGCCGGTGGAATCCAAGGATGGATTCTTGAAGAGGAGTACCTGCAAGCAGAAGGGACAGAGTCTATGCCACTCGGGAGTGACCAGAAGGCACGGAAGACCAATGACCACCGGTGACAGAAGATGTAGGAGTGATGACTGTGACCTTGTTGCTGCAGCTGTGAGGACCAGGCGGTGCTGTGGAAGACCAGGCGCTGTTCACGAGCTGTCCCACGTCTGAAGTCGAGAACCAGGGGTTCAGTGGGAGCACCAACGAGCCTTGGCAGAAGCAACAGACGTGGTAAACAAAAAAGGTGCAACGTTGAGACCAGCAAGGTCCAAGGGACTCACCAAGTGCAGGAGGACAGAGTCAACAAGCCTTGGCAATGGCAAGTTGATGCAGTGCACAGGGGTTCTGTTCCAGCGGTTCTGACGAGGGATACTGGCCTCAAACTTGCTGAGAAGACAGTGCAGGCCTCGAGGGAGTTGCAGAACCACGACCTGTGTTGCTGAGCCTTTCGAAGTCTGTAGGACATCAGGAGCAGCAGACCGGTCAGCTTGGTTGCGGTGCCTGCAGATGCGGGAGAGTGACTCCTTCACTCCAAGGGAGATTCCTTTGGGTGTCTTTAATGCCCACAGGCCTGGAGAAGAACCTGGATGAAGCACAGACATAGATGACTCAGAAGACTGGCTGGACGACTAGACCAGGAGCAGCAGGAGTCTTCCTTGGTGCAGTCTCTGTTCCTAGGCGAAGTCCAAAGTGCCCAGACGGTAGAAGTTGAAGTGGTTTTGGGTTTGAATCTTGTCCCACGACAAATCTAAAGAGCCACCCTCAGGTAAGCCCTTATTTGGGACGATTCAAGGATCCCTCCCCGAGGAGGGGCTGGACAGAGGGGAGGATACTCCCATGTCCTTTGTCCAGTTGCACGCCAGAGCGGGAGCCATCGGCTCCCTGAACTGGCTCAAATTGGAGTATGCAAGGAGGGCATCAAATGTGCCCTTCAAAGCAGTCTAGTGGCGCTGGCAAGCGCCCCCAGCACAATACACGAAGTCCTGTCCCTGTGACAGGAAACATATTGTTCTACCTTTCCCCTGCTCGAGCTCAGCTCCGCAGCAGGAGGGCAGATCGTGTCTGGGGTCGGCAGCAGCACTAGCTTGCTGTTAGAACCTGAAAGGCTGGTACCAGGAATACAATACAAAGAACTTTATTTCGATCATTATAGATCATAAAAGTACACCATAAAACAAGACACAGACACAAAATACAAATAAGACATGGCATCATAAATAACCGTTCGCAGTCCATTTACAATAGCAGCATAATAAAGTGATCTAAGTACATCTTTGTATTTCACTGGAATAGCAGCCAAGTGTGTCAATTTCTAATACATCATTGTTTATAAAAAATGTCATCATAAAATACACTAAAAACAACGATAAAACATATAAGAAGACTTAAAAGATAAAAAGAGCAGCATTCACTTAAGGTGACACAAGGCACACAATACGACTTTAGCCGGAACCATACAGTATGATACAACCTAGGAGCTAACAGGGGAGTACTTGATACGCCTAATCCACATTGCCATTAGAAACTTAGCTGTACAAAATACAGTCATGCACGTTGTATTTGACTGCAGTATTCTATAGGCCTCCTTGTACTTCCTTACCCCCAAATTTCTGCACAGTGGGGCTAATCATTTAGTTCGAGATTGATAGTACAAGGGGCAAAAGAATAAAACGTGTTCAAGTGACTCCGGTATCCCTTGGCAGCAGGGGCAATTTTCTTCAGCCCTCTCGCATACTTTGCCCCATTTTCTTTTAAAATTATTTACAGGTAGGCAGCCATACCTAAACTGTAGGTATAGTTTCCTTGCTAATGGGGGTTCGATTTCGTCTATCGTGGCCTCAAATGACAATGACTGTTTAAAATTCATAAAAGCAATCGAGAGTGAACCCTTACAATTCCTTATCAAATCGGTCTCAACGGTACCCCAGTATGCAACCTTGAGACTGTGTTTGTTGATCTGACTAAGGGTTTCCGGATCACTCCAGTATACATCTAATCCTAGTTTATGTAGCAAAGTCTTAACTGTGCACATCCACGGAATCTTGTTCACACAAGTTGGTGTCATTAGATCATGAAGACCCACCCTGTAGGAAGCAAGTCCTGCAGTAGACCATAGCCTATGCCAAAACATAAGCATTCTTAGAACAATTTTATGTGCAATTCTTTGCTGGCCTAGATCTAAATAGAGCGGAATCAATGGGGTGGACACAGGAAGATTCAATAGGGATCTAAGAAACTTTTGTTCAGTTACTGAGAGATCGCTACAGTTTGAACAGCCCCACACCTCTGCACCATATTAGGCTGCGCCAAGGGCTTTGACATTATATATCTCCAACGCTGGTGCCAATTTTCTTGATATAGTTTTCCTATGAATCTTAACTGTATTCACTGTTTGCTGAATTAATGATAATTGCACTCTTTCCAGTTGTGTAAGCTAACTCATATTCTGTGTAAATCTTATGCCAAGATAATCAAACTCTGTCACTAGTTCTAAGGGGACGCCACCCACATACAGACGCTTCTTGCATTTTGTCTTTAAACTTGATGAAAAGAGCATACATTTTATTTTGGAGCTATTAAGCTCCAGCCCCCGTTCCAGACAGAATGCTTGAAAATCATTTAACAGTTGCTGGAGCCCTTGCGGCGACTTTGATATGAGCAGAGTGTCATCCGCAAATAGGAGAGCAGGGGCCCATTGCCCACCTATTTTCGGAGCATCGCAACCATCCCTGCTCAAAAAACTGATAACATCATTAATGAACAAGGTGAACAGGGTGGGTGCTAAAACACACCCCTGTCTAACTCCTTTATCAATGTGAATCAACTCCGTTAAAGCCCCATTGTCACCCCATCTCACTTGTGCCAGGGTGTTCACATGAAGTTGTATTAGAATGTTCAGAAGGGAAGTCGGCATACCCATGTCTTTTAGAACCTCCCATAGTTTCACTCTCTGTACCATATCGAAAGCGGCATGCAGATCAACAAAGGCAGCATATAATTTGCCGTTGTGGATAGTCACTTCCCTCCAAAAAATACACATAAAGCGGAAGATCTGGTCCAGGGTACTCACTTGTGCCCTAAAACTAGCCTGCCACTCTGAAATGATATTCCCATCACTTATCCAATCTTGGAGATGGACAAGAACCTGCTTGCAGAAAGTTTTTTATAGGGAATCTATAAGACTAATAGGTCTATAATTCACTGGAAGTGCACGGTCCCCCTTCTTAAAAATAGTAACTATTTCCGCCAACTTCTATGATTGTGGAATTTCCATACCCGAGAGGATGCTATTAGAGAGTAGATTAATATATGGACCCCAGATTTCCAAATTTTCTTTATATAAATCATTGGGTATTCTGTCGGGTCCAGGGGCACGTCCGGGAACACATGAGCTAATTGCTTTTTCCGTCTCACTAAGTGAAAATTGCAAATCGTTAGGTTCGGTTGGAGCACCACTCACATCTGTCGTTGTCCATCCTGCGCTTATCTGTGTACAAATGACTGAAATGTGCAACCCACTCTTCTGGTTGGATGCAAATGTCAAGCGCAGGTTTATTCCCCCTAGAGACCACAGCTACAGTTTTCCAAAAATCTTTGGAGTCCCTATTAGCCAGGGCATCATGCAGATCCGACCAAAGCAGATCTTCCCACACCCTTTTTGCGTTGGAGATTACTGACCTGTGATGTGCTCTATATTTAATAATCTCCACCTGTGATTTAGATTTGATAGCAGCAAGGAGCTCACCTTTCGCCACTCTACAGGCATTATTATACCAAGACGCAGTTTTCGAGGAAGGATTCTTTTTCTTCCTAGGTTTGCCCAGGACATCCCTTATTATCCCCCCAAGATTTTCATGTGTATGTATCATCCTTTCATTTCTCATGTTGCTAGGGAGTTTAGACAGATATTCAAAGTCAGCTTTGACAATTCCCTTGATGGGATGTAGGGCCACGGGGTTTTTAACAACCCACTCCCACTTAATAGATCTATTATTGTTAGTGGGCTGGAGTACTCCAATCTCGCATTGACCCCTACTCCCAGGATATGGAGTTTTCTCAATGCTCAATAACAGGCCAAGGGCATTATGATCACTGTCTAATCGTTCGATCACTTCCATGTCCAAAATGGCAGGCCATAACTCTACTTGGGCAAGGAAGTAATCTATTCTACTGCAGTATCCCGATCTATTGAAAGTAGCTTTGCCCTGACGGTCTGAAATGCACCTGCCGTTAGTGGCTCTGAGATCATATTCGAGAGTTAATGCCAACAGCTGGCCTGCTTTTGGAGTCCATCTTACTTTGGAAAGTTCTAGATGGGGTATTCCCCATTGATTATCCAGCTCAGAGGTTAGGTCATGAGGGGCAGCGACTAGTGGCTCGAATGTTGCATTAAAATCTCCTGCCAGCAAGAGGAGGTCTCCTGACCCCGAATTCAGTAGCAATTGCTCGAGTTGGCAGACTTTAGTGGTTTCATTATTTCTACCCTCTACTCTGTTGTAAACATTTATTAATTTTATGGATAAACCAGAGGGGAATGAGAGTCTGAGTGCTATGATATCCCTGGAACCACAGGGTAAGGTCCTGATGGTACATCGAAGTGAGGTCTTAATCCATATACCTAATACCCCTGAGGGCCTTCCCTTGGTGCTCTTAGTCGCTTCAATACAAAAGGATGTATACCCATTTCTATAACAGGGTGTAAGACTCCAAGTTTCCTGGAATAGACATATGTCGTAGGTGTCAATAAATTCTCTCCTCTCGGCATCAGGCAAAAGTTTAGCTAACCCTGCTACATTCCATGAAGCAATCCTCACCAAGGGTTCCAGGGACAATTCTGCCCCCATGTATTGTGAAAATAACTTTTGAATTTCTAACATTAAGCGTATTATTAACTTGTAACATCATTGACCCATCTTGCTTGTACAAACAATTGCTAGGCTGCCCAGAATTAAACTCCCTATCCCTGGGAGGATCCTCCTCTTGTTGGCGGAGTGGCAACAAATTCTCAACCCCCCCATCTTCATTAACAACCAGATTGCACGGAATCACATGCTCCAGACACTGATGGTTCCTGTTGGATGCACTAGTTTCTTCACCTACTCCCCTATCGATCTTAGCATGTTGAGATGTCAAAAAGTCTGTTGGAGCACCAAATTTGAGCTGGATGACTACACGCATTTGATATTGTGCGTGCTTCGACTGCCATGAGTCCCTCCACTAGATCATACCTCACAAAAGAGACCCAGATAAGATCTTGGGTACCAAGAGATGTTGGGAGCCTTACCACTTCTAGAATGTCACTCCTAATCGAATAGCAGTGTCTGGTTTCGCGGAACCAGTGGATAACTTCGTTAGTCAGGGACTCCTTGTTTTCCCATGACCCAATGGGCAGCTTTGGAACATGGGTAAGATATACAGCTGCCCTGTCACCACCCCTCCATGGCCCTCCATTGTTCTGTGGCTGTAAAATAGCCAGGGGGGTAGCACAGGACCCCGATCCCCCCCTCCATTGCTCCTTACTTGCGTCCCCAGGCTTTCCAAACAATCTCCCCCCATGCGACCTCCGGAAAGGCAACCATTCCGCAATTTTTCACTTATAATTTGGACTCGCCGGTGGGGCTGGGTGGGTCTGAGCATCTGTGTCTAGTGACGGACAACACTGGACTACGCAACTAGATGGAGGGTTAACCTCAACACAACACTTCTCCGATCTTTTCATACCTGCCCCCATCACCCTACAGCAGCACATATGGTTGTTAGTATACCCCTTACCATGATTTCCAACAACAACAAGGTGAATTTTAACTTGTTCTTTTAGCTCTTTTATTACTTCTATCAAGCTCCTCAACATAGTCAAAGTCTCAGTGTTCATACAGTCTCTCCCTATCGGGGTGCGACTCTCCGGTTCGGACTCTATGTTGTCAAGTACAGAGTGCCCGTTACTGCATTGCAGCATTACCGTCTCATGGGTTGGAGATGGGCTTTCGCAATGAACATGATTAGACAAGCCATCGTTCCCCTCTGGGGCTAACACGTGATTTCATAGGTTGCTTTTCAAACATTTTATGTAATCGCTTGGGCGGAGGACTAGGTCGGACAGATGTACTTGGGTTACATTGTCCAGGGTTAGATGAAATAATATCAGTACACTCTGTTAAAAGCGTGTTAATTCCAGTGAGTAAATCACCGTCCACCTTCCTAGTAAGCAATTTTTTCCCCTTCGGTGCCCTAGGACTCCCATCTGTAGCCTTACGCTTACCCATGGCACTGAGCCGGAGGTATGGCACTAAAGCAATGGTTCACTGGGAAGTAGGGTATGTATACAAAAGCGTGCAAGTGACCCAGATACCCTTAAAAACACAGTTACAAAACACAGCACCTGGTGTGCTTAAACAGATTAATGCATTCAATGTCCCTCGTTGGAAGACCAAGGGATGTGGCCCTGCCTATTCCTGGCGCAGACGGGCCCGGGCCGCGGGAGCCCTGGACAGCTTTAAGGAAGCGCCTCCTGGCGCGCGAGTGGTCGTCAGCGGCTCCTGCCGCGATGGTCGTTGGGGGTTGCAGTCCCCATTATGCCCTAATTGCTGCTGGCCCTGGCGGGTTTGATTTAGTGGGCTACCGGGAATACAGGGGGGGCTCCCTCGGGGATCCCCCCCAGTACATGGAATCCGACATCCAACACTGGAATTGGTGTTGGGCAGATTTCCAACATGTTTGATAGCAAACATGACCGGTTTCGGTGCAGCCACTATAAAGTTCACACTTATAACCTAGCACCCTGCCTTCAGGATTGAAAGGCCTGCCTTAGGGGTGACTTATAGGTTTTAAGTGCAGTGACCTCAGATATAAGGAAACTTATATCTGTTGTAAGTGATGCTAGCACCAACTCACACAGGCTGCAATGGCAGGCATGTGGTCACAGTTTGAGTGGTCTCTCATGAATGGCACAATACATGCTGCAGCCCATGAGACTCCTGAGGTACCTATTCCCTGGGTACCTTAGTACCATATACTAGGGACTTACTAGGGTACACCTATTGTGGAGGTACCAAAGTACTTACCATAACAAATTTAGGGAGGAAGCACAGTGACTGGGGTCCTAATTAGCAGTATCCCAGTCAGACTAGTCAGAAAACAGAATAACACCAGCAAAAAGTGGGGGTAACCATGAAAGCAGATCCTACTTACCTACATATTCATATAAAACGTTGTCGTATTATGAATTTCCAACATAAATTAAAAGAAGGTGCCATGTCAGTTGTGCACAAAGCCCCTTTGGTTCCTCACTTAGTCAAAGAAACATTGAATGAAGACCTACAGAACCTCACTGATGCAAAAACCATCAAATCCAACAAGCTCTTTGAATGGCTTGCCTGTATTGGGGGTATAAACTCCAACATTTGGGTAGCTCACCATCCCTTACCAAATAGCAACAATATCAGTAGCAGATGTTTTAGCAAAATATACCTCTCCTTGACTTAACACCAAGTAGATTTGCAACCAGAGTTGAGATCCTTTACACCTCTTTTAACTCCAGAGGGTGCATGCATATTGTGCAGAGTGTCCTTCAGTTGCTGCAGTAGTCCAACACACCATGCAACAGATTCTGTTTAACTTTTCCAAATTCATGTTTTCTAGACACTGTTATCCTTTATTATTCAGATGTCTTGGCTCATAATGCCACTCTCAGGAGTATGAATCTCTGCTGTCACAGAGTCTCTTCAGAGGTATACAGTATTTGAATACCTCACAAGAGGAAGGAGAAAATGGGTTAGGGGAAGAGAAAACACAGGAGCACATGCTATGGTTGTTAGCAGACTGGTACCGCTGACTGACTTTCAGGCAGGTGGTGAAGTGAGGTATGGATAGAGATCGTAAATGCCAGAAAGTCCATGAATATTTAATATAAAATATAAACTTGCACAGCAAAATGCCTCTCGTCAGGGTGAGCAGGACACTCTTTGAGTAGAAGCAGCTAGAGGGGAACAAACAACAAGGACAAAGCTCAGAAAGCGCAAGGGCAGAGTCTGAGGCAAAAAAGGAGACCCGGGAGGTGAAAAACCAGAAAGATGATGGATGCAAGTTTGGTGGCTGAACTAAGAGGGAGCGTGGAGCCAATCCAACTATGAATTGTTTTCAGGAAAAGAGGCATAAGGGCAGTGCGATTAAATATGCTCTCTTGCTGTTGATTTAGGAGTGGAATCCTAGGCTAGAAAGTTCCCACCCCTGCATGAGTTAGTGGTCTAGTGGTTACCAGATGCCATTGTGCAGTCTTCCTGTGTTTTCCCTGTCTAAATCAGGTGATTCTATGATTCACATGAAGGAGGAGGGGATTCTACAATAATGATGTTTCAGGCATGTTGTAGGAAGGTGACCTTTTTGCATGGTTATGCCCCACCTTTTGCCTGACATCTGATGCAACCTGACTTGATGTGCCCTGGGTCCGTGCCAATCATTTTCCCAGGGCCTTTGTTCTTTCCCAAAACTGTTCCTTTGTACCCACAATTGGCACATCCCTGGCCACAAAAAAGCCCCTTGTAAAAGGTACACTGGGTACTAAGGGCACTGTGACCAGGGAAGGCCTCTAAGGTCTGCAGCACCTATTGTGCCACCCTTAGGTGCCCTGTACCTTAACACCCACACACTGCCATTGCAGGCTGCATGGTTTTTGGTGCAGAGAAAAGTGAAAAGTCGACATGGCACACCTCCCTGTGTGCCATGCCTGCAACCCACTGCCTGAGGCCTAGGTAAGTCACCCCTCTAGCAGGGTGCACTAACCCCCAGGTGAGGGCACAGTGGCAAGAGCCCTGTGCCCCTACAGTGTTTACGTCCATTCTTAGACACTGTAAGTCTAGTAAAGCCATAAAGAGTAAATGGTCTGGGAGTTGGGCATTAAGAACTCCACAGCTCCATAATGGCTTTACTAAAAACTGGGAAGTTTGGTAACAAACTTCTCAGCACATTTTAAACCCACACTGATGCCAGTGTGGGATTTAATGTAAAATGCACTCCGAGGGCATCTTATAGATACCCCCTGAAAATCGACCAGCCCTGGTGTGGTTCCTGAATGGCTGCCAGCCATTTGCCACCACCAGACAGGTTTCTGGACCCTTGGGGAGAGAGCCTCCGCTCTCTGGGTTCAGAAACAAAGCCCATCCAGGGCAGAGGTGTCATGCCTCCTCTTCCCCCAGGATGGACTGGGTCCATGAAGGGGAAGCTTCAAAGGCCTGCCGCCTTTGTGAGCTGTCCCCGCCATTTGCTGCCCCCAGCAACTGGCTCCCACCAGTTCTGCCCCCACTTTTGGGCAGGAGAATTGGTGGGAAAACCGAGCTAGGAGGAGAGATGTGCCCACCTTTGCCAATCCCACCCCTCAGGTGGGGGAGGCGAGGTGAAGCACACATCTCAGTCCCCTCCATCTTGAAGATGAGGAGACCCAACCAATCAGGAAGAGGCTCATGCCCCCTCCCACTGGAGGGTGGCATAATAAGGGGTGTACCCACTCCAAGCAAGGGACCCATTGGTCCTGGCCTGCACACCCCTTTAAACGCCCCTAAATCTAGTATTTAGGGGTAACCATGAACTTTGCCTCCTCAGATTCAGGGAAGAAATAAGAAGGCCACCTACTGCTTTGGCCCCAGCCCTACCGGCCTGTCCGACTCTTACCTGCCTACAGCGAAGCGACTGGCATGTCCAGCAGCCCCCAGAGCCTAGAGGACCTGCCCTGCACTCGCCTTACAGACTCTGTTTCCTGTGAGCACCGAATTTGCTCAACAAAGACTGCAAAACCAGAATCCGGATTCAGGTGACTCCGCGATTCTGCACCACTGTGCACCCGATGCCCACGCCCCGAGTTTGAGTGGCCCACACCACGAGGGGGTCTTCCCAGCGATTCTGACCTGGGATCTGGTGATCCCCGACTTCCCTCAAGCTTTAAGACGACGCCTGCAGCCTCAAACTGAAGGGTCCCCATGACCGCAACTCAAGCTGGTAAAAAAACCTGACACCAGAAGACACCCCTGCACCCGACGCCCCACGGCCTTGGGTGGCCCAACTGACGGTATCCAGGCATCTCCCAAGATCCCAACTTACCTCTCCAGCCGGTGGTCACCTTCAGTAAGCCTCCCTGCCCGAGCCTGCAGCAACTTCTCCGAACCGAAGGTCTCCATTGAAAAACACTGAGTCCTGATGTTTGCATGGAGAAAGGATAACTAAACTGCAAAGTATAGAAAGTCTTATTTCTCTTCCAGGGGATACTCCTCAATAGTCATAAGCACTGAATAATCTCCGCCCACGTGCGGGAACCCGGAGCATATATAAAAATACATATATATGTGTATGTAGTAGAAAAGGAGTACATAGTGCGAAATAACACACACATATACATGTATTACATAAAAAATATGCAGCCTCAAACCTATCCAATAGGCTAAGAACCCAGAATTACATGTATTGCTCTAGTATGAAAATGCCATATAAACATATAATGTAAGAGAAGGACATGTACAGTAAGAGCATTCCGCAAAAACCTTTTATTTTCATCAAGAAAACAGTAATGCCAGGCAATTAGCCCAAATAAGGCTGCATAAATAAATAACATCCCTGTACAGAAAAGGAAAAACTGGCACCTCGCCTTTAAGGCCTCAGAGACTCTGAGCACTATGCCTTTAAGACCTCCAGGAGCCCCTGCTCCCATCATGCACCACAGGTGACAGTTAGGTCAGTTCTTTTTCCGGCTCCTTCTGTGAGGAACCTGGAGCTTGAGCTTAACTGATTTTGACTTTTCCAGTCAGAATTTATATTTCTAACAATATTCTAACAATATTTTTTTTTACTGGTTTTAATATCAGTCTTTTTCTGACTAATTGACATTCTTTTCAGTCAGATATGCCACCTTTATTCGATAAATGTCCTTCCTGTGGGAAGAAGATGGCCAAATCCGATCCTCATTCGGTCTGTGTCGTGTGTCTTCCTTCTTCTCACAACACAGAGACATGCTACCACTGTCGTCAACTTTCAAGTCGAACATTGAAAGACAGAGAGAAGATCAGACTTCTAGCCTTGATGGTGAAAGGAAAGAAAAGTGGCCCAGAAAGTCATCATCCATCTGGAGGGCCCTCTTCTCCAAGGAAACGGCGAAAATCTACTTCACCAAGAGCTGGAAGTAAGAAAAAACATCATAGCATGTCGTCGACGTCGAGACCAACCAAACAAGTCAGGTCGGCGTCGAAGACAAGATCGCCGTCGAGAAGTAAGTCGACGTCGAGAGCTATGTCCCAGGTGAGATCGAGATCGACGTCGAAGGCAAGATCGCCGTCGAGAGTGAGACTGACATCGAGTTCGACGTCGAAGGCAAAATCGCCGTCGAGGAGTACGCCGTCGAAAAGTAAGTCGACGTCGAGACATGTTTCGGGCTCGAAGCATGATAGACCTCGGTCGACGTCGAAACGTCCGTCGACATTATTTCAGAGGTCGACGTTGAGATCTCCGCCGGCTTCTCGAAGGTCGCCGTCGAGTCTCTACAATTCACCCTCTCGGACCCGTCAGCGGTCTACGTCGAGGGCATGGTCGACGTCGAACACACCGCATGAACACCAGCGGTCGTCGTCGAAGAGACCGACGTCGAGGGCTTCGTCCCATAGATCTCCACCGTCAAGAGTTTCACCTCCACGGTAGTCGTCGATGGTGGCTCATTCTGGTTCGACGTCGAGGCGTTCGACGTCGAGGGACAAGCAAGTTATTCCAGCTGAAGGTTTAGAAAAATCATCTTCAAAATCACGGTCGACTTCGAGGGAAGCTTCTTCCTCGCCTGGTATAACTATTATTCAGGTTACACCGGAGGGCTCTCCGGCGAGAGACAAATCTCCTCCCATCAATATGTCACCCAGATGGTTGGAGGACATTAGGCACTGGAAGAACAAACCCAGATCTACTGAAAGACTTCCTCCCACGGAATCCGCAAGATCTTCCGCTGGTAGGTCCCCGAGACTTTCCAGATCTTCATTAAGACGGCATTCACGTTCAAAAGAACGCTCAGAACCCCGCCGTTCACATACGCCAAGGAGGAGACAGAGGTCTCCTACAACGACCTCATCAACAAGGTCATCGTATAGAGACTATTCCCCTACTATATCGTCAACCCCACCATCCAGAGTTTCTCCTGTTGACGATATGGGGACATTCAACGAGGTTCTCTGTAGAGGTGCCAGCAAGTTGAATATAACCATGACTGTGCCTCAGGTTTCTACATCTGTTATATTCGAAACTTTGCACCATCGAGCTTCTGCAAAGCCTCTTCTACCTTTGGTACCAGGATTATTAGAGCCTGCGATGAAGACTTTTGACACCTGCCACAGTGGGCTCGGGTCCCGCAAGGATTTCAAAAAAGTATAAGGCCCCAGACCAAGATCCTTTATTTCTCCGGTCTGACCCGCCACCGGATTCTCTTATAGTCGCCGCCGCCAGAAAAGCACATGCAAATACCTCTGTCATCTGCTCCTCCAGAGAAGGATAGCAAAAACATGGATTCTTTGGGACGGCGAATGTGCAATACATCAGGATCCGTTATGAGAGTGGCTAGTGCAGCCGCTCTACTGGGACAATATGACCGCTCTTTATGGGACTCTCTGACGAGATTCACAGACAGATTACCCAAAGAGGATCAAAAAGACTTTCTAGAGATTGTACAGGAAGGGGGCCTGGTTGCTAATCAGATCATTAGTACAGCGGCCGACTCTGCAGATTTGGCAGCTCATGGGTACGCACATGGCGTTTGTTCCCGAAGATCAGCCTGGCTTCGACTCACAGGTCTCAAGCCCGATGCTCAAAGAAAGATAGCCAATCTGCCCTTTAATGGATCATCGTTGTTTGGTTCACATGCTGACGACGAAATGGCAAAAATGAAAACTGAGTTGGATACTCTCAAGGCTGTAGGCCTCGAAAAGAAGAAAGAATTTCGTCGTCGTTTTCGCCCCTATGATAAACGCTCTTTTCAACAGCGAGGTCAATCATCTAAATGGTCATCGCAGAACCAAGGTCAGACGCAACAAAGATCCCAGTTCCAGCAACGTAGACCTGGACGTGGCAGAGGTGGAAACAAACAACAGTCAACAGCACCAAAGCAGCCACAAAAGCAATGAGATGTGTCTTCCTCCAAAGCTGTTGTCCACTCCGGTAGGAGGAAGTGTTTCATTACATCTGGAGGAGTGGAGACGTATAACAAAAGACAAATGGGTCATCAACATTGTTCAGAATGGCTATCTTCTCAGATTCATAACTCCTCCTCCATCAATACCTCCAAGAGGCATTTCTCACCACAACAAACGATTGTTACAAAAGGAGATAAACACCTTAGTGAAGAAAGGAGCTATAGAAAAAGTCCCCGCTCCTCAAAGAAATCAAGGAGTCTACTCTCGTTACTTCCTTGTAAGAAAAAGAGGCCCCGCCACAGAATACAGACCTATTCTGGACTTGAGACTGTTGAACAAACACATTCGCAGAGAAAAATTTCGAATGTTGGCACTCCATCAAATTTTCCCACAGCTTCATCAAGAGGATTGGATGTGCTCCATCGACTTGCAGGATGCATACTTCCACGTACCAATCTCAAAGAAACATCGCAAATTTCTACGCTTTCGAGTGTCTTTTCAACATTACCAGTACTCAGTTCTCCCGTTTGGGCTCAAATCAGCTCCCGAACATTCTCCAAATGTATGGCTGTGGTGGCCGCTTTTCTCCGCAAGCAGAAAATATTCATATATCCTTACCTAGACGACTGGCTCCTGAAGAGCTCATCCCCAACTCTGCTGCAGGATCATCTCACGTGCTGCCTTCAGCTTCTCCACAACTTGGGCCTTCACGTCAATTTCAAGAAATCCATACTAAATCCAACGCAAAAGATCCATTACCTAGGCTCCTTCCTGGACACCAAAAAAGCAAGCGTGTGTCCTTCGGAGGAGAGATTGTCATCAATCCAAGGAAAATGTCTGACTCTTCTTCACACGCATCTCCCAACAGTTCGACAGGTGTCATCACTACTGGGATCGATGGCATCGTGCATCTTTATAGTACCAAACGCACGATTACACATGCGTCCACTACAACAATGTTTGGAGGACCAGTGGATGCAAGTATCAGGGCGCTGGGAGGATCAGGTAATTCTCCATCAATCAGCCAAAGACTCCATCCGGTGGTGGATGAAGCGATCGCACCTGATGAAGGGAGTCCCTTTCCATCAGGACCCTCCAACCCAGACTTTAGTCACGGACGCCTCTCTCCAGGGTTGGGGTGCTCATATGGGCCCTCTGCAAGTACAAGGTCTATGGTCCGACTCCGAAAAGAGCTACCACATCAACCTGCTAGAACTGAGAGCAGTACATCTAGCACTCAAGTCCCTGGTTCCGTCGTTCAAGTCTCGCTCCATTCTGATCCAAACGGACAATACAACGACGATGTATTATTTGAACAAACAGGGAGGTACCCGATCAAGGACACTCTCCATAGAGTCTCAAACCATATGGAACTGGCTTCTAGCGAGAAACCTGTCAATAGTAGCCATTCATCTACCGGGCTCTCTCAACTCCCAGGCGGACTTCCTCAGCAGAGACTTCGTCGAAGCCCACGATTGGGTTCTCAACAACGAAGTCGCTCAAAGCATCTTTCGAGAATGGGGAACACCAGACATCGACCTGTTTGCAGACGCGGTAAACGCAAAATGCCCCTCCTTCGCATCCAGGTGTCCCCAACAAGGATCTCGAGGGAATGCCCTTTTGATCGAATGGTCTCAGAGCTTACTGTACGCTTTTCCACCGATTCCGTTGATACCAGTTGTAATCAACAAGCTGTACAGGACCACCTCCAGGATGATCCTAATAGCCCCGGAGTGGCCTCGCCAGTGGTGGTTTCCGGACCTCCTTCAACTATCGGAAGTACCACACAAGAGGTTGCCATGCCGCCCGGATCTCCTATCCAAACAGGCAGGGAGAGTATTCCATCCCAACCTGTCCTCCCTCCGGTTGACAGCATGGCTCCTGAAGTCATACAATATGGACACCTACAATTGGATCCAGACTGTATGGCTATTCTCAAAGAAGCGAAAAGACCTTCCACGAGGAAATCATATGCCTTTAAGTGGAAGCGGTTCTTCCTATGGTGTGTGGACAATGGACATGATCCCATCCGGGGTCAGGAACAGGTGATTTTACCCTATTTGCTGCATTTGGCTAGATCTGGTCTTCAGTTCTCTTCTATCAAAGTCCACCTTGCAGCAATCACAGCCTATAGGAAGTCCCCCCACCAGGCTTCTTTGTTTAGCATTCCGGTGGTAAAGGATTTCCTTGAGGGCTTAAAAAAGGTTTATCCACCAGTCAGGTCTCCCTCTCCTCCTTGGGAGCTTAACATTGTGTTAACAAAGTTGATGGGGTCTCCTTTCGAGCCTATTCATAAAGCTTCCTTACAGCATTTAACATGGAAAGCCGCGTTCCTGGTGGCCATTACTTCTGCTCGCAGGGTCAGTGAGATCCAGGCTCTTTGCTGTAAGGAACCTTATACTGTGTTTCACGCTAACAGAGTAGTTCTCAGAACTCATCCTAGCTTTTTGCCTAAAGTGGTCTCGGACTTCCATATTAACCAGACTATCACTTTACCTACCTTTTTTCCGAATCCTTCTAATCCTCCGGAAAGATCTCTTCACTCACTAGATCTCAAGAGGGTTCTGAAGTTTTATTTGGACAAAACAAAGACACTGAGGAATTCGGAACGTTTGTTTATTAACTATGGTCCTGTTAATACAGGTTCTGCAGCTTCCAAGAGATCCATTTCTAGATGGATAGTTTCTTGTATTCTACTGTCATACCAATTGGCCAACAAATCCCTTCCGGGGAAGCCTAAGGCACATTCCACTAGGGGAAAGCTTCTACCACGGCTCTCCTGAGGAATGTCCCCATGGCAGAGATTTGTAAAGCAGCTACATGGCGATCAGTTCATACCTTTACTCGCCACTACTGTTTAGATGCTGACACGCAGGCAGATGCTCAGGTTGGGCAGGCCTCGCTGAGAAACTTGTTTGCAAAAACTGTTTAAAATGTGTATCTTAATTGAGTTCTCTGTGTTTTGCTCGTCCGCACGGAAGTGGGTATGGGCTTGCTACTCTATTCAGTGCTTATGACTATTGATGAGTATCCCCTGGAAGAGAAGGATAAGTTACTTACCTGTAATCCTAGTTCTCTTCCAGGGGTATACTCATCAAAGTCATAAGCAACCCGCCCTCCTCCCCGGACGAGCATTGACAGTTTACTCGATATTCTTGCATCTTTGATGCAGGTTCCTACAGGTTTCTTATACCGTACAAAAGAACTGACCTAACTGTCACCTGTGGTGCATGATGGGAGCAGGGGCTCCTTGAGGTCTTAAAGGCATAGTGCTCAGAGTCTCTGAGGCCTTAAAGGCGAGGTGCCAGTTTTTTCCTTTTCTGTACAGGGATGTTATTTATTTATGCAGCCTTATTTGGGCTAATTGCCTGGCATTACTGTTTTCTTGATGAAAATAAAAGGTTTTTTGCGGAATGCTCTTACTGTACATGTCCTTCTCTTACATTATATGTTTATATGGCATTTTCATACTAGAGAAATACATGTAATTCTGGCTTCTTAGCCTATTGGATAGGTTTGAGGCTGCATATTTTATGTAATACATGTATATGTGTGTGTTATTTCGTACTATGTACTCCTTTTCTACTACATACACATATATATGTATTTTTATATATGCTTCGGGTTCCCGCACGTGGGCGGAGATTATTCAGTGCTTATGACTTTGATGAGTATACCCCTGGAAGAGAACTAGGATTACAGGTAAGTAACTTATCCTTACTGTGTATTGTAAGAACCTTAGGTGTGGTATCTAGGCATAACACCCCCAGTAATCAAAGTAATCTAAAAGTGACTAAAAAGTATTCTAAAAGTAATTTGTGTATAATGCAAACTGCTTTCTGCATCATTACCAACCTGTAACTATTGCAAAATTCAATCATAACTGTATGTCCTTGTGAAATCCTGCATTCCAAGTATATTTTACCTACCTGTACCAAGTCCTGCTTGGTTCTAAAAATAAAATACAAGTATACCTTTTTTATATTTACCCAATTGGTCTGGGTTCAGTCTCTGCGTGTGTGCATCAGTCTTGATTGAGTGACTACAATAAATGATTAACACACCCTCTGGATAAGCCTAACTGCTCGCCCACGCTACCACAAATAGAGCTGTTAGTACTTACCTAATTTAGCCTCTGCTATACCTCTGGGGACTACCTGGATTCTGTGCACACTATACTACCTTACTTTGGTATAGTATATACAGAGCCAGCTTCCTACACATGTTCAAACCAATCTTATGTTAAGCGTGTGACTCTATGACCCCTTCCCCACTCTCTTCTGAGCTGAAATCCTGACTACGAGGTTCAAAATAAGTCTACATGATGGTGGAAACAATTACCAGATAGGTGTAGTTTCTGGCTTGCATTTTGGCCATATCCCATCCAAAGACTGGATCAAACGTAAACATGACCTAATTGAAGCTTTCAAATAAGTGCCTCCATCCAAAGACAAAGGTGAGGTAAGGTCATTTATTTTTAGGTTTAGCTGAATGTTATTTTAAATTTGTAAAAATAAAATTGTTGATAATGCCAAACCACTAAAAGCACTTTTGTAAAAAGTCAGAAATGTTATAGTGCCTCCCTTGCGATGTATTCAAGTGTGCCTTCCTCACTCCTTACACCAGCATCAGGGGTTTAGGTGCAGCCTTTGCATTACAGGCATTAAAGTACCCTGAGGTCAAATGCTCAGAAGTGAAGCAACAGGCTCTAGCACATCATTGGATATGTTATGTAGCATTAGCTGCAAGCATCTGCTTGTCCTTTCATTGGAGTTTACCTTTCGTAGTCCGGACCTACCACAAGTGGTTGATTTTTTAATTCACTAGTAATGTTTCAGACAAAACCACTCATTGAGTTGCTAGGTGGTACTTGGCCTAGAAGATTTTAAGTTCCAACTGGAGTATCTTCTTGGACCACTGAATGCAACAGTTGATTGTTTGCCCCAGATGTCCATTGACAAGCCCAACAAGCTGGAGGAGAAGGCTGAAGATGTTGTACTTTCCATAACGCAGAACAGTGCAAAGAAGTCCTGAGGGATGACTAATGATTAAAAAAAAATACAGGCCATGGTTCAACAAACTGTGCCCTATAGGAAAGGCATGCCAGATGAAGAGAAGCTCTTTTGAGATGTTCAAGAAGAATTGTGTATCACATGGTTCAAAGTGGACAGAGGTAGAAAATAATTGTCCCATCTAGAGTCCTATGAAGACAGTGGTAGATATGGTACATGCACGGTATTCAGGGATATGTTTAACTGAATCGGGGGTGAAGCCACAGTACTGGTGGCCTGCACTAGACTCCATGGCAGGGAACAAGGTAAAATACTGTTTCAGCTATGCATCAAGCGACACAGTTGGAGCTGTTCGTAAGCTTCCTCTTTCCTTGTAAGTTCCCTCCTGAACGTGGTAACATCTGGCACTAGATATAGTTGGTCCAATCCATCATTTGGTCAAGGATAGCACATTTAGACTGGTGTTTGTTGGCTTATCCCTCACAATGGACTGAAATGAGCAACTTGTTAAGGAATGTGTACAGATAGCTAGAGTCAGGACAATTCCAACAAAATGATTGGGCCTATTGTAGCATGCCAAAATCTGTCACAAGAATCTCTTTTGTATCCACGAAGGTAGGGAAAGTGGGCGCCAACATGTCCCCCAGCATGGTTAGGCATCAATAGCAAGGTTTGAGAGATGCTCCATGAAAGAGAAACTAAAATAAAAAGCAAAATCGTTGCAAGATGATAGATTCCAGGGTGAAGAAAATGAATTGGGAAGGGAGAGATCCAGCGCATATTAAAACATACTACATGTGGATGGGTGAAATGAAAAGATTTTCTGCTCCAATAAAAATTGTGTTCAAAGGAATGTTGTGACCCTACAAAATGGGCAATGTTGAGCATGAATCGGTTGAACAGGGTCATGCATCGGAGACATGTTCCACATCACTAGTGTTGCTTCAGCAAAGTAATAAATGTGCTAACCGGGTTTGTTGACCGTGTGATGTAAATTTCCCATTGTCACCATCCTGTGTTAATGCTTTGTTGAATATTTATTTGCCAGCCCATTACCTGGGACATAGGTTTTATACACAAATTTTAGGTCTGTTTTTGGTGGAGATGTGATGTAATGTTCTTAAATGTACTATCTTGTAGCCCACCGTATTGGTAGGATCCATCTTCCTTCTTTCTCCTCTCTTCTTTTCCTCTAATGGTTCCATCCTCCTGCTCACATTTCTGCTAGGTGAAGATTCTAATTGCCTGAGGCGAACAGCTGTCACTGGAGACAATACCTCCATGATGACAGCTTTTGTTCCTGAAGGACTAAAGAAAATACCTTGATTATTTGTCTTTCCCCTTTATTTCTGCAACCCTTCGCAAAACTTTTGATGATGGCTGCAAACCTATGCTAGTGAAATACAGTCTCAGACCATACAAGTCACTTCTGAGCCTTCTGTCACCATTCATAAGACTCATTCCATTATGTTGCCCATGAATTAGACTGATCCAACCGGAACTGGCAGCAAGTGACACGGTAGTGGGACGATGTTGCGAGAGGCTCTTGCAACTACTATCTGATAGAGACTTCTAGCTGCAGATTCCTTACCTTTTAATTTCCCAGGCATCAGGCTGGAACCGGAAACTTTTGCTGAGCAATACCCCTTGCACGCGCAGTCGGGTGGCTCCATTTAGCTCCACGTGACCTCGTCGGCAGCATCGGTTATGACATCATGGTCGCCTATATAGGCGCCACCCAGGTGCGCGGATGTCAGTTCTTTTCTTTCCTCACCAGTTAAACGCTACCCCTCTGTCGCTTTTTGACAGGCTTTTTCTCTACTTTTTGTTGACTTCAGGATTTTTCCAGACTTTGTGTGCGAGGATGTCTTAGAGGAAGACAGGGTGCAAGTCGTGCAGTGCCTGCCATCGCATAATGTCAGTTACCCACCCCCACCTCGTCTGTCTCTGGTGTCTCGAGCGCGACAATGATTCGAAGTCGTGCTGGGACTGTCGGGCTATGGCTCGTAAGGCCTTGCAGGAGCGGGCTATGAAGCTCCTTGCGGCCCGGCAGTTGACACCATCCAGCGAGACGCCACAGAGGTCCCTGTCCCAATAGAAGAAGAGGAGGTCGCAGGACCACTCGTGAAGCCCAAAGTCTTCTTTGTCCCACTCAAGGTCTTCGGGACACTCTGGGAAGAGGCACAAGAAGAAGAAGTCATCCAAGCGGACTTCATCTTCGCCTCGGCTGTCGTCTGTCGACGAAAGAGGTAAGTCGCACCGACGCTCTATGCACAGTTCTAAGGAGACGGAGCCAGGGTTGAGTTTGCCCCTCCCTACCTTTCCGTAAGCCAGAGCGACCCCTGCTCAAATTAAAGAATTCTACGAGACAATGCGCCACGTGTTTGAGCGGGCCGACTTCTCTGGTAAACCATCGGGTCCCGCAGGGTCGGAAGAGGCCCCATCGGATGTGACGCCGTCGGGGCCGGTGGGGCCTCGTAGATCTGATCTGGGTCGATGCCGGTCGTGCCATCGTGACCTCCTCCAGCGCCTGACCCAAAGTCGGTGCCTTCGGCACCGCATGTGGCCGGCGACGGTTCCAGCCCCATCCTTATCCCCGAAAACACACAGAGTCTGAGTCGCTCGACGCCGATTCCGATGTCAATTGAACCCAGGGGTTCTATGTTGTCGCCTGAACACTTTGAGAATGTGTTAGGCTCAGGAGAGGAATGGGAGGGGTCTATGGACCCTTTGAAACACCAGGATGACTCTGGAGAGCAGTTGAACTGGAATGAGGAACTTGGGGAAGCCAGTGGACTGGACACTTCTCCAGATACTGGCATGCTCTCTCCGCCAACTGTGGCTACAAAGGAGGGAGCCTCTTATGCCATGGTGGTTAAAAGGGTGGCCGAGGTCTTCGGACTAGAGCTGCCTTCCGTGTAGGTCTAGACTAATCTGACCGAAGTGCTTCAGCCTGGGGCTTCCACCTCCGAATCCCTTTTACCCTTTAATGAAGCACTAACTGATGTCCTTCTAGGCACGTGGTCCAAGCCTAGCACAGGGGCTCCTGTGAATAGGACAATTGCACACTGCCATCGCCCAGCTTCGGGCGACCCAAAGTTCCTCAGCTAACACCCCACCCCCGAAAGTTTGGTAGTGCAGGCCTCTACATCACAAGGCGCGTTCCCTTCCGCCCCTCGGGATAGGAAATCCCAAAGGCTCAATTTACTTGGTAAGAAGATGTTTTCTTCCTCCAGCCTGGCATTGCGGTCGGTGAATACTGCATGCTTATTGGGCAGTTTCTCCCACTCCCTTTGGGAGATGGTTGCGCAAGTGCTGCCAGAAGTCCCGGAGGAGGCCCGGGCTGTGCTCTCTCAGGCAGTTAAGGATGGGAGAGATGTTGCAAAATTCACCATAAGGTGTGGCCTTGATACGACGGATTCGCTGGGCAGATAGATTTACACGACAGGGGCCGTGAGGCACCACACCTGGCTTAGGACAACTGGCTTCTCGGGCGATGTCCAGGCAAATTTGATGGACATGCCTTTTGATGGAACCCGTCTTTTTGGGGAGAAGGCAGATTCAGCCCTAGTGAGGTACAAGGACTCTCAAGCTACGGCCAGATCCTTGGGCCTCTCTTCAACACCTCATGGCCAGTTTAGCTTTCACCCCTTTCGTGGCAACGGAAGGGGTTTCTAACTGCGTCCGCCCTATCCCAGCCACCGTCCTGCGCAGGCTTCCCAAGCCGTGCGGGGACGTGGACGTGGTTCATTCCGACCTAGGAATGGAAGCCAGAAGTCGTTGGTCACCCTGCCCTCGGCAGCCGTAGCCTCCAAGCAATCCTAGTCTGACTCTGCAAGGCCACACCACTCCAGTTGGCGGGCGAATCCATCATCATCTCCCCCACTGGAGGTCCATAGTGTCGGAGAAGTGGGTCTTGCAGATCATTCAGGAGGGCTATTCTCTGCCTTTCTTTTCTTTTCCTCCTCCCATTCTGCCAAATCAGGAACGGCTGACGGAGGATCATTTAAAATTGCTCCAGGAGTAAGTTACAGCCCTCTTGGCCAAGGAGCTATAGAGAGGGTCCCGGATTCAGAAGTAGGCAGTGGCTGTTATTCCCTCTACTTTCTGATCCCGAAAAAAGAACAAAGGGTTGCGACCCATTTTAGATCTTTGGACCGTCAATCTCTTCCTCAAAAAGGAGAAGTTCAAGATTGTTACTCTAGCGCAGGCCTTGCCTGCCCTAGATCAAAAGGACTGGATGGTAGCGTTGGACCTTCAGGATGTGTATTTTCACATCCCCATCCTGCCGGGCCATAGGCGTTACCTGTGGTTCAAGGTAGACCATAAGCACTTACAGTTCACCGTGCTCCCCTTCGGCCATACCAGTGCCCCTCGGGTGTTCACCAAGGTGATGGTGGTGGTCGCAGCTCATCTGGGCAGGTTAGGGGTGTCCGTCTTCCCCTACCTCGACGACTGGCTGTTGAAAGCGTCCTTGCCCCAGACTGTCGTCTCCCACCTTCAGACTATGGCGGACCTCCTGCATTTGTTGGGGTTCTCTATAAACGTGCTGAAGTCATACCTGACTCAAATGCTCCCTTTCATCTGAGCTGTTCTGGACACAGTGCAGTTTCGGGCCTATCCTCCTGAGCAGCGAGATATTCAGGTTATGATTCCGATGTTTCAGCCTCTATCCTGGATTTCGCGAGACTGACTCTGAGGCTGTTGGGCCTCATGGCCTCCTGCATCCTGTTGGTAAAGCATGCCAGGTGGAGTATGCAGGCTCTGCAGTGGGACCTGAAGTTCCAGTGGGCACAGCATCGAGGAAATCTCGCCGATGTGGTCCAGATCTCGGAAGGAACTTCGAGAGATCTGCAGTGGTGGTTGACGAACTGCGATTGGGTCAACAGGAGACCCCTCTCCCTTCCCCAACCAGAGCTCACAGTCGTGACAGATGCGTCACTTCTGGGATGGGGCGGCCATCTGGGAGAGGTGGAGATCAGGGGACACTGATCTCCGGTGTAGTGGGGGCTCCATATCAATTTGTTGGTGCTTCGAGCTATTCGGTTGGCATTGAAGGCATTTCTTCCCTCTGTCAACGGGAAGTTAGTGCAGGTGTTCATGGACAACAACACCACCGCCATGTGGTACTGCAAAAAGCAGGGCGGGTTGGGGTCGTGGACCCTTTGTCGAGAGGCTCTGCAACTCTGTACATGGCTGGAACAGCAGGGCATTAGCCTGGTGGCTCAACACCTGGCAAATTCTCTGAACGCCAGGGCGGACTAACTCAGCCGTCGATGCCTAGCGGATCATGAATGGCAGCCCATCCGGAGGTGGCGCAAGGTCTCTTTCAGAAGTGGGGAGATCCTTGGTTAGATCTGTTCGTCTCCGAAGAGAATGCGCAGTGTCAGCAATACTGCATGCTGGAGTTTCAAAGGTGGATATCGCTTGGCGACTCCTTTCGTCGCGAGTGGAGCTCAGGCCTGCTGTACGCCTTTCCGGCCATACCACTTCTGCCCAGGGTTCTGAAGAAGATCAAGAGCGACCGGACCCAAGTTCTCCTTGTGGCTACGGACTGGGCGAGGAGAGTCTGGTATCCAGAGCTTCTGAAAATGAGCATTGATCCTCCGATCAGGCTGCCCCTTCAAGAAGATCTTCTGTCGCAGCAGCAGGGGAGGGTTCTCCACCCGAACCTGTCAACTCTGCGCCTCCATGCGTGGAGATTGAGAGGCGGCAGTTGATGGATTTTTGACCTTCCTCCCAAAGTATGTAACATTATTTTGGCGGCCGCGTGGCCCTCCACTACGACGGTATTTGCCTGCCGTTGGCAGAAATTTGTATTATATTGTACAGAAAGGACTATTGACCTTCTTTCTGCTTCTCTTTCCACTCTTCTTCTATTCATTTTAAACCTTGCCCAACAGGGCTATGCTTTGGGAACTCTCAAGGGTTATATTTCTGCTCTGTCTGCTTTTTTGCAGCTGCCAGACCAACCTTCTCTCTCTAGGTCTCCGATTGTAAATAGGCTTCTGAAGGGGCTGGCTCACTTGTTTCCGCCCACCTCCTTTGTTATGCCGCAGTGGGACCTTAATGTGGTCCTCACTTATTTTATGTGTGCTCCCTTCGAGCCTTTACCAAACTGTCCCCTCCGGCTGCTTACCATCAAGACGGCCTTTTTAGTGGCGATCACATCTGCCCGGAGGGTGAGTGAGTTACAGGCGTTATCTTGCACGCCTCCCTACATGATGTCTTTTCCAGACAAAGAGTAGCTTAGCACCCGTGCTTCATTTTTGACAAAGGTTGTGACACCATTCCACCTGGGTCAATCCATCATGCTGCCCATCTTCTTTGCTCCCCTGCATCCCTCTAAAGAAGAGGAGCGTCTCCACCGTCTGGACCCAAAAAGAGTGTTGTCATTCTACATTGACCGCACAAAAGAGTTCCGGGTGGACGACCAACTCTTTGTGGGGTACATGGGAGCTAAGAAGGGGCTGGCAGTGCAGAAAAAGACCAACTCTCGCTGGGGTCATTCTCTGCATTAAGAACTTCTATGCCCCGGCTAAGAAGCAGCCCCCCGAGGGATTAAGGGCCCCTTTCACAAGGGGAAAGGCTGCAACTACGGCCTGGACTCAGAGTATCCCGGTCCTGGACATCTGTCAGACAGCAACGTGGGCATCTTTGCGAGGAAGTCGTGAGGCAGGAACTGGACACACAGTGGGGACACGAGGCAGGAAAGATGTGTCTGCATGCTCGGGAGTGCTGGCCAAAAAAAAAAAAGAAATCCTTACACTCACCTGCCTGTCTCATCGTATCGGTCTTTCCGGATCTATACATTAGGACACACATCTGGCAACTTAGGTGGCGAGCCGGACCAAAGCACAACATCACCAGCAAGCCACATCGATTTGTGTGCCCTTCTACATCCACCTGCATTGGTGCGGTGGCACGAGCCCACCCTGGGCGCCCTGTTGCAAATAGTACCAGCGCGACGTGGAGAGCTCACTCCAAGTGCGCTACAACTATTCGGTGCTCATAGCGACGTCGGGAGCCCACCCCGGTCACGTGCCACAGACTGCAACAAAGCGTGTTTCAGGAGCCCACCCTGACTACGCTGGAGTGAGGCCACTGCAGTGTCCCACAAGCAGTAAGCGCCGCAGCATTTCATGCCCTGTTCGAACCTCCCATGTGTTGATCTCTCTACCACAACGTGATCTCCCGCGAGTGTGACCATTTCGGCAGCCATTTTAGTCAGACGCCACGACTGTTACTGAAGCTGCACTCTTCGTATTTGAAAGTAAAAGTTAAGAGGCACTGTACTTGCAACGGTACTCACAAGCATATCACCAACAAGCACTACACACTGCATCATGTAGTTGCGAACTGCTTGCTACTGCCATGGCTGACACCACTGCAGAAAACATTTTGAGGCAAACACATAATCTATGACTGACGCTTCCCCCCTCCTCTATAAGTTGGCTTTGCAGGGCAGACTGCATGAAAATAGTCAACCATGTCTTCAAGGTCCAAACAGCCTATTAGGTCTTTCAAAGGCGAGTCCCTTCAATCTCCAAATGCAATGTCAGTGCCAATACATTGAATACCCTGATCAGTGTATTCATTCCCTAATTTAGCATTAAAATCCCCACATAATAAGATTCTTAGGGAAGATAGTCATTACTCCCAGTGGTTTTAAAGTTGCTATAAAATCGGTTAACTCATAAAATAAATTGATATAAGTCTTAGAGAAATCATTATTATAAACATTAACTAAATAAAAACTGAAAAGGCTCCTACTGTCTTTTATTAACATGACCTGGAACGCAGGACTACTTGTATTTACAATAGACACTTTTAGTCTGAGATTCAGCTTGACCCAGATGGCAAGGCCTCCTTTGACTCTTCCAGAGGGAGAGGCCACAGCCGGGCTAGAATAACTGGCTTGAATAACATGAAAAACCATTGCATAATATAGGGGATACGGCCCAATGTTTCTTGGAAAGCAATGAAATCATACCCGTTTATAAAAGAAAGCCACTCTGGGTTTGTTAGCTTATGTTTTTTTTCTTCTTTTTTTAGCCCAGCCATGTTCCAGCTAATCACAGTAAAACCACTACGCTCACATGAGACAGACGCCTGCAATTCCCTAGATGATGTTGGGGTAGAATCATGATTTAAGAAACTAGTATCTGTTCAGTCCAAAGTAACCTTTAACTTTGGGGCAGGGGTATTCATCTCACTACTCCTTAGCTGGACATCCAATCCATGAAGTCCCAGTGATGGTTCAGTAACGCTGGGACAAAAGACAGTCGTCCAAGGGGCCACAGGTTGTCAATCTTGTTCATCCAGATTATTTAATGAGGCAAAACGATTGCCACAACTGACATTAAATTTATCGTCAATTGAACACAATGGTGGGCTCTGGTGCGACTCAGTGGGCAACTTTAAAAAAGATGGTCTATAAAAATAGCCCAGTGGGAGGATACGAACACCACCACTTGTGGGGGACTGGAAGTGCCCAGACAGAATTCTCCCTGCAAATATTGGGTGTCTGAAATTCACTATAACACAGCCCCCTCAGAGTGTCTTGGGGGGGGAAGGTCCAAACCAGGCCACACGACGCACCATCAAAATGTTATGATAATCCTGTACATTAAAATGTGAGTTTTTTGCCAGCCAATGACACACCTTGTTTTGTAGCTGGATGGGAGACTCTTTGGGAGAATTTGACACCATTCAGTACCAGTAAGGTCACTGTTGCTCTTGTACCCATTCCAGGCATAAATCCTGTCTAAAAACAATCAGTTTATGATTAGTCTTAACAATGGAGAGTTACTGCTCTGTCAAGCAGTTTCTATGGGTGCTTGATTCATGAGCTATGATTGATGGTATCAAAAGACTTTTTAAAAAAAATTATAATAGTTAAATTCCGGTAGATAAGAGTGTGTTGATGATATTGAGTACCATAGGAGCTGCTTTATTTTTAAGAGAGAAGAACATATAAGCTGGACAAATGTCCGGTGCTTACCCACAACGCTTATTTTTATCATGAGCTAATCGAATTATTTTGTAGACAGTAGTTAAACTTTCCTGAATTGGGGGGGCGCTGTTGAGCCCATGGCAAGATGGCAGCGCCCTAGCGCAGCTCGTCCGGCTGGGAACTCAATCCGCCAAGAATCCGGGCCAAATGCAGGCATCACAGCCCAAAGCATAGGGGAAATGCTCACGATCCACCCCTGCATGGAATAAGCCAAAAAAGAACGGAGGAAAACCGTCCGAGCTGTGGCAGGGGCGAAACAAACCGCTCGAGGCAGCCCGTAGAAAATCGCCGACATACGCGCATATTTGGAAAAGAAGGCTGGGGACGCGGCACTGTCACGGAGCCGAGACGCCGCCTGGGGCCTCCGCCGCGGGCTGACCGGACCTGATGGGGAGCTGGTGGGGCCCGGAGTGGTAACATAAGGGGGCCGCTGCTCTGAATGTGGACCCCCGCGTGAGGCCACAGTGTTATCTTGAGCCTCCGCGGCACCTGGTCGGGTGGCGGGGGCCGGCCAGGTGGTGGACCCCCGTGGTCTGAACAACACAGACGATCGGTGCTGGATCCGGCCATCGTAACCCCAGAGGTGAGGCTGCGTTGCCGTCCTGGGCCTCCCCGGCGCCCGGCTGGGTGGCGGGGGCCGGCCGGGTGACTGCCGGGGCGCGGAAGAGATCTCCGGCGGGAGGCTGCCCACCCCTTTTTTTTATATATATAAGATCCGCCTGACTTTCCTGGGACTGGTCCGCACCAGCCTGTAGACCCCCCGCGGGACCCAGCGGGCGGGAAGCTACGGGTTCAAACGGTGGGTCGCGCTCAGCCCTGCAAAGTTTTAAATAAAATGATGAAGAACACCTGAGCTACACACAGTGCGACTGCAGCAAAGGACTCTTGCTGGCACTTTGCAAAGCATAAAAATGCCCCCAGGACACAAACCAATGGGCATCATCTGACCAAGGGCAGCCTATATGAAATATACTAGCATGGTGGCACCCCTGCGGCCCAGTTACCACCATCAGTATTAGGAGGCACCATGCGGCATAGAGTACCAGTGCTTAAAGTATAGTCCTAAGAGTAAGGCCCTGCCTCAGAATAATTGGATAAAGCAGCGCATATAGCACGGAGTGCAACAGTGTGCTGATGGCCTACACCTGGTGATAACTATGGTAGGGATCAGAAGCACACCCAGCCACCTGCTAAAGCGGGCATTATATGGCTCCCCCGGGCGGCGCTGCGCCGGCGGCGTGTTTCCTTGGCGGCGTTGTTTCGTGGAGATAGCGTCACTGGGCGATTTGGCAGGAAGCGGGAGGAGGAAGCAAGAAGCGAAAATCGCAAGGAAACGAAGCACTGCGGAGACATTAACTAAGTGTCTTGCTCAGCCAGAAAATGGGGAAAACTGACAGGCAGCAATCGCGCCTCACCTTCGAGTCCAAAAAAGTACACAAGCCTGTGCAACATGCCTATTCGGATTCAGAGCAGGACCCATCATCGCAGGCAGGCGGTTCGCTGGAAGCCACCCTACAAGCCATGCAACAGAGCCTACTGTCCATTGATGGGAAAATAGATGCACTCAATATACGCATGGACAAGATGGCTTCAAAACTGGAAAAACAAGACGGCAGGCTCACCGAGGCGGAGCAGCGTGTCTGAACTGCAGAGGACGATATTCAAACACTGACCCACAAACAACTAAACATGGACAAAGTACTTGCAGTCATCCAAGCCAAAAACGAGGACTTGGAGGCGCGGTCGCGCCGCAATAATTTGCGCATACTGGGCGTCCCGGAATCCACCAGTACAGGACGGATGGAACATTATGTGGAGGAGATGATCAGGAAAATATTTGGCAGTGAGGAACTATCGGCAGTGTTCGTGGTGGAACAGGCGCATCGATCCCAGCAGACGCCCCCCCCCCCTGGAGGCCCGCCGCGCCCAATAATAGCAAAACTTTTGAATTACAGAGACAGGGACACAGTGTTAAGTCTCTCGCACGAAAAAGGAGCCATTCAGTTTGACGGCAATAATCTATATTTCTACCCAGATTTCACAATGACAGTACAAACGGCGCGGCACGAATTTAGGCCTGCAAAAAAGAAATTACAGTCACTAGACCTAAAATACGCCATGCTGTATCCGGCGCGCTTGCGGGTGGAACAAGATGGCGGCCCTCTTATATTCAACACTCCCAAGGCAGTCATTGACTATCTCAAGAAAGCAAAGAAATCGCGACCACCCTCCACGACTGATGATGCAGAAGACGACGACTCCCCCGACCCAGGGCGAATAAGCGGCACTACCGAACTGTATAGTCAGATAAGTGACAGTAACAGAAGTATGAAAATATATGTTTACTTTGCCACAAGGTACTATAGAACACTTCTAGTGGTGCAAATGTAGCATGGGGTGGATGCAGAAACTAGAGGTGCATAAGACACCCACCCCTAACCACAAATCTGGACCAGATGTCCTGGGCCTTACAATTATATTCCTGGCCCCCTTCGGTCTATGGAAGGGTAAAGTGCTCTGGCGCCCCCCAAACAGGGAAGACCCCAACCTTAATTGAATGTCTTGGTTATACTGCGCTCCCAGGCGAGTGCGGGAGAGTTTGTTGTTAAATGGGAAATGTTTTATGATGGGTATGGCTTTGGCACTGTTATTTTGCCAGAGTGGGAGGGGCTATATTCTTTATGGTTATTAACTTATAGTCACCGTGAGTTCACACACCTTTACACCGAGAGTCACAACTACTTGACCGGATTAAAGTCACATCACCAGCTCACCCCGATACAACAGTGGGGCCCTCTTAATGCATACTAAAGCGCAGACACTTAAACTAGTTACATGGAATGTACGTGGGCTAAACGACCCCAAAAAAGTCAGGCAGGTCTTTGCTTATCTTGATAGGCATCAGATTGACATAGCGCTCATCCAAGAGACTCATCTTACATCACACGCAGAAGCAAGCATTGGTTCACGCTGGGCACATGACAAAAGGGCATCCTCATACTCATCTTATTCCAGAGGAGTGCTCACTCTGGTTCGCAAGGGAGTTCCCTTTGTGGCTACTCACTCATAATCTGATGACCAGGGGAGGTTTGTCATATGGCAGGGTAACTGCAGGGGTACACATCTAACGCTGGAAAATCTGTACGGGCCCAAGGTAGACAACCCTGAACTATACACCAATATTTTTACTAGGCTATATAGGCTGCAACCGTCCCCGATCATATGGGGAGGGGATTTTAATTTCCCATTAGACCTAAATATGGACAGGTCCGGATCCCAGGGATCCCCGATCAGACAAGCGTGTAAAACACTTAAAGAGGGGATGACGGAATGGGAACTCACTGATATCTGACGACATAGACACCCCGGGACAAAAGAGGGTACATTTATATCCACTGTACACAATATGTGGTCTCGGCTGGACTGCTGGCTGGTGACCCAAACAATGAGTAACTGGGTAGGGGAGGTCAAGCATCTGCCCAAAACATTATCTGACCACTCCCCTGTATTATTGTCGCTAACATTACCCACTGATGTCCCGCGCCCGTTTCAATGGAGATTGCAGGCCTCCGCCCTCGCAGATGCGGTCTTTAGGGATGGGATAAGGACAGCTATTATAAAGTACTTGAGGAGAATACAGGATCTGTGGACTCTGCGGAAGTGCTTTGGGAAGCCTTTAAGGCCACCATAAGGAGAGCATGTATTGGACTCAGAGCTGGCGTTTTGTCATCATTGCGTACTCGAATGTCCCATCTAGAAAAGAAACTCCGGGCTTTCGAGACGTCATACGAAGCCGACCCCAAACCTCAAACACTAGCAGACATAAAAACACATCTTCAAGAATACGTGGAAACGGCGGATCAGGCGATCCGATACTTATCCAAAAGATGGGTGGCAAGAGCATACGGGGAAGGAGGGAGGCCGGGCCGTAGTCTAGCTGCCAAGATCAAAGGTACAAGAGATATCCCCTACATTCAAACTCTTAGTGTTCAAACAGGTACACGGATACACGATACACAAGATATATTAAAAGCGTTCATAGACTGCTATGCAGATTTTTATGAGGAGAGGCGGTCTGCCACGGCATATGAGACAAACGCTTATCTAAACGACATAGCCCTGGCGTGGCTGTCGCCAGGTCAGAGGGAATTTTTGGTTCAGCCACTGACTGAGGAGGAGGTGGGGGACGCTATCCGGGCACTACCTAACGGCAAATCACCGGGTGGAGATGGGATCCCAGGCGAGTTCTATATAGCCTTCCCCGACCTACTGATACCTCATCTACTAGCAATGTATCAAGAAGCATACAATAAAAAATGCCTGCTCCCCTCTCTGCGTGAGGCGCTTTTAATAACTTTGCTAAAACCAGGTAAAGAACCTGAACATGCAGATTCGAATCGCCCATTATCTCTAATTAACACAGACGTAAAGATTCTGGCAAAGATCATCGCATATAGGCTCCAATTGTTACTGCCAGCCCTGGTACTGCCAGACCAGGCAGGCTGTCTTCCCTCACGGTCCACCACGAATAATTTGCGTACAATATTTGCAGTTTTGAACCAGATAGACCCCTCGCTACCCGCAGCGGCCGTTTTTCTAGACGCCGCGAAGGCATTTGACTGCATCCAATGGCCTTATATGTTTACGGTTTTGACCAGGATGGGGATGCCACAAGCATTCCTAAATTGGATTCAGCTGTTATATACAAAACCAGTTTGTGTTAACGGCCTCACATCTGAGCCAATGAATATACACAGAGGGACGCGCCAAGGCTCATGTGCTGCCCTAGGATATGGTCTCCGACTTCTAGCGATTTCACTATATACAGACGATATGGTGGTGTACATCAGAGACCTGTGCACACATTTGGAGCCTACCCTGAGAGAGTGTTAAATTCGGGTGGCACTCAGGATTAACCATAAACTGGAATAAATCAGTGGTGTTTCCGCTGACCCCGGCAACCATACCACACGTAACAGAATTCCCATTGGACTGGTGCACGACATCTCTCAAATACCTAGGAGTCTGGGTGGATAGAGATCCAGAGGAAGTCATTAGGTTGAACTATGGCACGGCCATTGCAAAACTGCGAGATCAGGTAGCGCGATGGATTAGGCTCCCTTTGTCGCTGGCCGACAGACTAGCAATAATGAAGATGGTTGTCCTCCCTAAATTTTTATATTTATTTGTCAATATCCCTATCCCCCTCACGCTGGAGTTTTTTTAAAACACTGCAATCCTGCATGGTAACCCTTGCCTGGGCAGGCAAACAACCCAGAATAAGCTGGCAGACTCTCACATGCCCGAATGCACAAGGCGGATTCAATGCCCCAGACATATCTATACTATTTATGTGCTCACGCCCACTTTGCTCAATATTGGTATCAACCCCATAACTTTATTATACATGTAGCAATAGAATCAGACGACGCACATCCGACACCTCTTAACGCCATTCTGCCACACGACCATAAAATAACAAATCTTAAAACTGCAAGTCCGCTAGAGAGTACAATTAGAGCATGGCATACACTTGCATCACGTGCAGGCAAACTTCCAATGTATGTTAACAAATTGCCCCTACTCCACCACCCCTCAATATCTGTTTCGGGCGAAAGAGGAGCGCTGGTAATATTACAAGAAGCAAGGATCCGCACTTTGGGAGATGTCTTCCCGACTGGCAAGTTCATCTCGCTGGACGGTTTCTTCGGTGGCCGTAGCGGCACTCTGATGCAGAAATTTGTATATCACAGACTGAGAGCGGCCATGAAAGCACTATACCCCTGTTTCCCTCAGGAGCCGCCCGAGCTATTGTCACTGCGTACCATGCTAGTGAGCACTGACAGGAGAAACTTGATAACTAAATTATATAAAGTTGCACAGAAAGAAACCAAATGTTCAATTGACAATTCCAGAGAGAAATGGAGCACAGTGTTAGATACACAAATCACGCCAGAAGACTGGGAAACATGTTGCGGCTTATTAGATAAGCTCACCTCCAACTGCAATCTAAAAATCATACATTTTAAGTACCTACAGCAGGCATACTATACCCCCAGCAGTTACATAAATATGGGTTAGGCCACGATTCGAAATGTAAACGTGGAGTGGATGAAGCAGATTTTGTCCACCTTGCCTGGACCTGTAGGCCCATAGCGGAATACTGGAAACAGATAACGTGTACATTAACTGAGATGATGGGTGTTAGAATTGCATGCTCTCTGGAGGTATGTCTACTGGGCCTTCTTAAATCCATACCCAGTACTCAACGGATGCTTGTGGCTGTGGCTTTGCTATTGGCCAAGCGCCGAATATCTATGTGTTGGGGTGGGAAGAAGGTGCCAAACAAAAAAGAATGGTTGCGGGACCTGGCCTATTGCAAGGCACAACTCGAAACCTATGCAGAAGAACTGCCTGAAGCCTCATGACCAACTGATTTTTGGGCCCCTTACGTAACATATCTGTTAAGCGCAAACAAAGAAGCAACTAAATGACTATGCAAGCCTTTAACTATTGGGGTTTAGTTAATATTGCCGGATAGTTCTGCTAGAAACATGTCAAGATAAAGGTGGAAAAAAAGATCAACTGATACTGTATCCTAGACGGAGGGTGACTAGTTATGTTGATGTTGTTTTATTTAAAGCAAATAAGTGGTAAAGTGTATTGCGCAATTGATACATGTATATGAAACCGAAAATGCAAGGGCACTGTAACGCGCATTGAACTGAATTGTAACATGTTATGAAAATTTAATTTAAAAAAACAAAACACTTTCCTGAATTCTCCTTCTGTGGGGCTATCCCATAAGAAATTAGCAAAATCGATTATTGATATTGGAGTGTCTATGAGTTGCTCTTGGATTTTTTTTTAACTCTTTTTATTGAAACATGCTCATCGTACGGTCAAGACATGTCAAATATCATATTACATACATGGCAGGTAAGAAGTGACAGCAGTCAAAAACAGGACATGGGTCATAATCAAGAGCAGCGTTTTTACGCCCCCTCTTGGATCTTCTTTACCTAATTGATAAAAGAGCAATAAAGTCTTATCTCACATATCTACTTATGAAGCTAAAATATTCTGCTCTGCCAAAGGAGTTGCTAGTCAATCAAGAGTTTTAAACAATTCCTATAATGTATTTATTGCTCACTGGATCTTAAAAAAAAAATAGGATTTGTTCTTTGTTTTAACAAAATAACCATATTTCCTTATTTGACTATAGTTTGGTGTCCTTTTCAGTATCCATGCTTGGTGCTTACCAGTCGCTCTTGTAATGGTGTAATATAATTTTGGGCATGCCTTAAATTACAATACATCATAACAAGAGCAACTCAAAATTCAACACATTCTATTCATTTTTATTTTCAAACTTAAAATTGCCCCGTGGAATCTGTCACCAACTGTGTGTTTTCATCTCTGAAATATTTATGAAAGTGGCATTTTTCAGCATATTTTTTCTAAACCTTAAGTGAGAAGAATACGATTTTTAAACAATTCCTAACCAAAGAGGATAAAATACGAGTTGTTTCTTGCACACTATTGAGTGAGCATTAAGCATGGGCTTTGAAAAGGTGCACCCAACTAGAGTCAAATAATAGAATTCAAGTCCCTGGGCAAAGGACCTATTTAGAAGGGGAGCACGCCAAAAGCTGCAGTCATGAAAGGCCCAGCTTAGAGGAATAACTATAATTGTATTTTCTTCTAGTGTGGTCCTGGGGATTATTTTTCTGTCTCCAAGCTTTCTCTAGACTTCTCTGAATATGCCTTTTTGATTTGACATTAGCAGTATATCATTTAAAGTTGGCATATTTAGGTTTATTACAAAAAGGGGTGTGAAGCACTGAATCATTCGAAAAAGTGGTGATAATTCTATAAAAAAAAGGTCTAACTTCTTCACTATGCCATGTTCCATGCGAGTATTGCCCGGGAGCACCTGTACATAATCAAAGCAGTTGCCCAGCTCCTCGGAAATAACTACATTCTATAAATTCCATTCTGGGCCCCAAGTAAGTGGGAAACTCTTGTGTTATCCTCCTTTGTCACAACTATCACAATTTCAAAATTAATTTTAAAAAATGGTCAGTCCAAGGTAACAGCCAGCTGATCCACTTTTGGGAAACTGGGGGAAGCTAAAAACTACATCTAGAGTATGCCTATCTAAATGAGTCGATTGTTTTACAATCAAGATTTACATTACATGATTTCAGGATTTCACACCTGCAAGCGTAGCCTGGGCTGCTTTGATGTTCAAGTCATTAATCCATATGTTTAGGGTCACTGGAATTATGCGGAGGAGGTGCACCAAACTGTGCATCAGGGTTCACTACATTATGCGGCATATTGCAAAACATTTTTTGATAGTATTACTTAATTTGTTTGCAATTTTTACATATGGTAATATTGACTGGTCACATATTTCACCTCATTAGTAACAGTTTAGCCACCAAATACAGAAATAAGCAACTGAAAGATGACCAGTTAACCTTTGCGAAGAGCCTTCCACTGTGCGTTAACTCATGCCGCCACAGTTTCAATAAATTTTGATTTGTTTGAGCTAAATACAAAATCTATACATACTATTAAAGAACAGAATCGCTCTTTCAATCACGGTCTGTACTTCAAACCAGATACAAAGACATCTATGCTGAACAGAAAAAGTGATGCCACCCCGCAGCTCCAGGAGTGTTCCTCAGTGTAGTGTTCAGAAACATTCCAGTAGGGTAAGCCACCACAGATACACAAAGATGAGATAGAGAACATTAATCTTGCTGTACTGCTCTAACATTGGATCAATGACCCACATTTCACTCAGTACCCCTCCATCTTCACACATTCAAACCACAGCCACTTTAATGCACAGGCACTGGAAGTAGGGGTGCTGTGGGGGGTGCAGCACTCCCATAAATAACTATGCTGGAGTTCATAAAGTGAATGAGCAATAAAGATGCTTTTAAATTTTTTCACATTTGCTGTGCATTCAAAGACAGAGGTCACATGCCTTTAGACAAATTGCTGCTCATTCCTTTAACATGAAAATTGATGTTTACTTTTCATTTTCTAAATACAAAGTGAGAGCATTTTGTCAAGTGACCTACGTGGCTGTCTTGCTGTAGTCAAGTGAGGGTGAAAAGAATGGCTGTACTTTGCCATTTTGGTTCTAAAACAACATTTAAATATCTTCAAATGGGCTTCACGAATATTTCAAAATATATCAGCAGCTAAGAAACCACAAATGAAGCATGTTTTGCAATTCTAAAGTGTGATAGAAACAAACATTTACATAGAATCAAAACAAATGAAGACACTTTACATAGTCATGGGCAAATGAGAATTATCCGATGAAACCCAATTTCCTCACATTGTCGTTTGTGTGCTATATAGTTTTACTAGCAAATTTAGTGGCCATTTCAATTAAAAATGTGTTGTCTGTAAAGGACAGTGAACTACCACACCATGCTTTGGTGAAATATCTGTGACTGTGCTTCAAAATTCACACCTGCTGGCTACATGCCACACCTTCTTTACCACTCTCCTGCTTAGGTGACTTGGGTAACATTGATGGCAGCACCCCCACTCTGAAAATTGTTCCAGCACCACTGCTTTAATGAATAGTCAACTCAAGGCTCCCTCAGTGCAACCCACGGAAATATGGAAACATCTGCACCTCAGCTGGGCACAAGCAAGTCTTGTCAGTGGAAAAAAATATAATACACAGACATAGCTCCACCAGTGCCCCTCAATCTAGCATTTGGCAATCTGTCACTCTAAACATGTAATATCAGCAGACTGCTCCATCAGTGCACCTCAACTGGATATGCCAGATGCGGAACACTCTGCCACACCAAGCATGTAATATTAGTTTACAGCTCGTTAATGTACCCTCATCCTTGAATGTGGGAATCGCTGCCTTTTAAACCTGCCGTGCCTACTTAGCTCGGTCGGTTCTCCTCAGCCTGGGAGGTGGAAATCTCTGCTATTCTAACAAGCATTAGTAAAGTCTTTCCAGTGGAAACAGAGACCTATCTAGAGTGGGTGTCACTGAATCTGTCAAATTATATATATGGATGTTGGGAGGTGACCAGCAGTGGCGCAGTGCCTGCGGCCTCGCTCTGGAGTCTGAAACAGGCCACCCCCAACCTTGCACCCATGAGGGGTGGCCTTGTTGGACACGAAGCGATACAAAAGGGGATGATGGACGGAACGTTTGAGCCAATCAAACACTCACCCCCAGTCAACTGATCTGGGTTTAATCCATCATCATTCTTTAGCTCACTCCACCACCCCAGTTCAGACATGGCCATATGCAAATCAGTCTGACCCTGTGCCTCATGGGAACAGTCCAGCCTGAACTGCCAAGCCATGTCTTCCCTGGACCGGAAACAAGCATCCTAGGACCGGTTTCTGGCATTTCAGCCGTCATCAGCCAGGCTTGCTTGAATCCAGTGGCAAAGTGAGCAAGGGACCCACGTCTGGGCATACCCGCCAACTTAGGGCGACCAAGCGATACAAAGGGGATGATGGACGGAACGCTTGAGCCAATCAAACACTCACCCCCAGTCAACTGATCTGGGTTTAATCCATCATCATTCTTTAGCTCACTCCACCACCCCAGTTCAGACATGGCCATATGCAAATCAGTCTGACCCTGTGCCTCATGGGAACAGTCCAGCCCGAACTGCCAAGCCATGTCTTCCTGACCGGAAACAAGCATCCTAGGACCGGTTTCTGGCATTTCAGCCGTCATCAGCCAGGCTTGCTTGAATCCAGTGGCAAAGTGAGCAAGGGACCCACGTCTGGGCATACCCCGCCAACTTAGGGCGTACTAAAGCGATACAAAGGGGATGATGGACGGAACGCTTGAGCCAATCAAACACTCACCTCCAGTCAACTGATCTGGGTTTAATCCATCATCATTCTTTAGCTCACTCCACCACCCCAGTTCAGACATGGCCATATGCAAATCAGTCTGACCCTGTGCCTCATGGGAACAGTCCAGCCCGAACTGCCAAGCCATGTCTTCCTGGACCGGAAACAAGCATCCTAGGACCGGTTTCTGGCATTTCAGCCGTCATCAGCCAGGCTTGCTTGAATCCAGTGGCAAAGTGAGCAAGGGACCCACGTCTGGGCATACCCCGCCAACTTAGGGCTTACCAAAGCTTATACAAAGGGGATGATGGACGGAACGCTTGAGCCAATCAAACACTCACCCCAGTCAACTGATCTGGGTTTAATCCATCATAATTCTTTAGCTCACTCCACCACCCCAGTTCAGACATGGCCATATGCAAATCAGTCTGACCCTGTGCCTCATGGGAACAGTCCAGCCCGAACTGCCAAGCCATGTCTTCCCTGGACCGGAAACAAGCATCCTAGGACCGGTTTCTGGCATTTCAGCCGTCATCAGCCAGGCTTGCTTGAATCCAGTGGCAAAGTGAGCAAGGGACCCACGTCTGGGCATACCCCGCCAACTTAGGCGCTAAAGCGATACAAAGGGGATGATGGACGGAACGTTTGAGCCAATCAAACACTCACTCCCAGTCAACTGATCTGGTTTAATCCATCATCATTCTTAGCTCACTCCACCACCCCAGTTCAGACATGGCCATATGCAAATCAGTCTGACCCTGTGCCTCATGGGAACAGTCCAGCCCGAACTGCCAAGCCATGTCTTCCTGGACCGTAACAAGCATCCTAGGACCGGTTTCTGGCATTTCAGCCGTCATCAGCCAGGCTTGCTTGAATCCAGTGGCAAAGTGAGCTTTGGTCGCCCTAAGTTGGCCACTGGATTCAAGCAAGCCTGGCTGATGACGGCTGAAATGCCAGAAACCGGTCCTAGGATGCTTGTTTCCGGTCCAGGGAAGACATGGCTTGGCAGTTCGTGCTGGACTGTTCCCATGAGGCACAGGGTCAGACTGATTTGCATATGGCCATGTCTGAACTGGGGTGGTGGAGTGAGCTAAAGAATGATGATGGATTAAACCCAGATCAGTTGACTGGGGGTGAGTGTTTGATTGGCTCAAACGTTCCGTCCATCATCCCCTTTTGTATCGCTTTGGTCGCCCTAAGTTGGCGGGGGTATGCCCAGATGTGGGTCCCTTGCTCACTTTGCCACTGGATTCAAGCAAGCCTGGCTGATGACGGCTGAAATGCCAGTAACCGGTCCTAGGATGCTTGTTTCCGGTCCAGGGAAGACATGGCTTGGCAGTTCGTGCTGGACTGTTCCCATGAGGCACAGGGTCAGACTGATTTGCATATGGCCATGTCTGAACTGGGGTGGTGGAGTGAGCTAAAGAATGATGATGGATTAAACCCAGATCAGTTGACTGGGGGTGAGTGTTTGATTGGCTCAAACGTTCCGTCCATCATCCCCTTTGTATCGGTTTGGTCGCCCTAAGTTGGCGGGGTATGCCCAGACGTGGGTCCCTTGCTCACTTTGCCACTGGATTCAAGCAAGCCTGGCTGATGACGGCTGAAATGCCAGAAACCGGTCCTAGGATGCTTGTTTCCGGTCCAGGGAAGACATGGCTTGGCAGTTCGTGCTGGACTGTTCCCATGAGGCACAGGGTCAGACTGATTTGCATATGGCCATGTCTGAACTGGGGTGGTGGAGTGAGCTAAAGAATGATGATGGATTAAACCCAGATCAGTTGACTGGGGTGAGTGTTTGATTGGCTCAAACGTTCCGTCCATCATCCCCTTTTGTATCGCTTGGTCGCCCTAAGTTGGCGGGGGTATGCCCAGACGTGGGTCCCTTGCTCACTTTGCCACTGGATTCAAGCAAGCCTGGCTGATGACGGCTGAAATGCCAGAAACCGGTCCTAGGATGCTTGTTTCCGGTCCAGGGAAGACATGGCTTGGCAGTTCGTGCTGGACTGTTCCCATGAGGCACAGGGTCAGACTGATTTGCATATGGCCATGTCTGAACTGGGGTGGTGGAGTGAGCTAAAGAATGATGATGGATTAAACCCAGATCAGTTGACTGGGGGTGAGTGTTTGATTGGCTCAAACGTTCCGGTCCATCATCCCCTTTGTATCGCTTTGGTCGCCCTAAGTTGGCGGGGGTATGCCCAGACGTGGGTCCCTTGCTCACTTTGCCACTGGATTCAAGCAAGCCTGGCTGATGACGGCTGAAATGCCAGAAACCGGTCCTAGGATGCTTGTTTCCGGTCCAGGGAAGACATGGCTTGGCAGTTCGTGCTGGACTGTTCCCATGAGGCACAGGGTCAGACTGATTTGCATATGGCCATGTCTGAACTGGGGTGGTGGAGTGAGCTAAAGAATGATGATGGATTAAACCCAGATCAGTTGACTGGGGGTGAGTGTTTGATTGGCTCAAACGCTCCGTCCATCCCCTTTTGTATCGCTTTGGTCGCCCTAAGTTGGCGGGGGTATGCCCAGACGTGGGTCCCTTGCTCACTTTGCCACTGGATTCAAGCAAGCCTGGCTGATGACGGCTGAAATGCCAGAAACCGGTCCTAGGATGCTTGTTTCCGGTCCAGGGAAGACATGGCTTGGCAGTTCGTGCTGGACTGTTCCCATGAGGCACAGGGTCAGACTGATTTGCATATGGCCATGTCTGAACTGGGGTGGTGGAGTGAGCTAAAGAATGATGATGGATTAAACCCAGATCAGTTGACTGGGGGTGAGTGTTTGATTGGCTCAAACGTTCCGTCCATCATCCCCTTTGTATCGCTTTGGTCGCCCTAAGTTGGCGGGGGTATGCCCAGATGTGGGTCCCTTGCTCACTTTGCCACTGGATTCAAGCAAGCCTGGCTGATGACGGCTGAAATGCCAGTAACCGGTCCTAGGATGCTTGTTTCCGGTCCAGGGAAGACATGGCTTGGCAGTTCGTGCTGGACTGTTCCCATGAGGCACAGGGTCAGACTGATTTGCATATGGCCATGTCTGAACTGGGGTGGTGGAGTGAGCTAAAGAATGATGATGGATTAAACCCAGATCAGTTGACTGGGGGTGAGTGTTTGATTGGCTCAAACGTTCCGTCCATCATCCCCTTTGTATCGCTTTGGTCGCCCTAAGTTGGCGGGGGTATGCCCAGACGTGGGTCCCTTGCTCACTTTGCCACTGGATTCAAGCAAGCCTGGCTGATGACGGCTGAAATGCCAGAAACCGGTCCTAGGATGCTTGTTTCCGGTCCAGGGAAGACATGGCTTGGCAGTTCGTGCTGGACTGTTCCCATGAGGCACAGGGTCAGACTGATTTGCATATGGCCATGTCTGAACTGGGGTGGTGGAGTGAGCTAAAGAATGATGATGGATTAAACCCAGATCAGTTGACTGGGGGTGAGTGTTTGATTGGCTCAAACGTTCCGTCCATCATCCCCCCCCCCTTTTGTACCCCCCCTTTTGTATCGTTGTTGGACACGAAGGCCAGGACAATGTGGGTGCCAATATAGGCCTAAGAGATCTGGAATTTCCCTTCTGAGTCTAGAGCATCCTGCTACAAAAGGAACTAACTGCATCATGTGCTACGAGCCTGCCTTTGTCAGGAATTATGCTGGGCCAACAGGTAAGGCTAACAAGACTTTGGGGCTCGGCATATGTGAATGAGAAACGGCAACAACCCCCACCCTTAAAAGATTTATTCAGCCATATCCGTGCATGATTGTAGGGTACGCTGGAAGTGGCTGCTTGGATATAAGGGGCAGTTAACCGGTTTTGGGACTACCAATCGATTGCAAAAATTTTGGGCCTCATTACGATATTGGTGGGGCAGACAGCAACGTGTCGTCGGTGTCGGTCCCACCGACATCTATGTCCGGGGTCAGACCGCCGCATTACGATGCAGTCGGTTGGACCGCATTGCTCAAGGGACCGACCAACAGCTTCCGACGGGCTCAAGGAGCCCGTCGTGCGGTCGGTCAGATCGCATTCTCCACAATAGAGGTGGTGCATTCTCAGGCACCGCTGTGGGGATTACGATCCACCTTTCCGCCAGCCAATTTATGTCGGTTCTTCCGACGTGAAAAGGATGGCAGAAAGGCTTTTTTGGGGCCCCTGTTCCCCGTGGCCCTCCGCTATGGGCCCTGGAGGGGCACCAGTGGTGCCCACCTAAACATCCCTGCATCGTGTGGCAGGCACAGCATGGTGCCTGCCACAGGGTGCAGGGATGTTTAAAAACAGGATTTTTGGCATTGGGGCTTGTGCTGAGGCCCTTGTCAGGGCCGCAGCACAAGCTTCAATGCAAAGAGACATGTTTCCGACCACCTCCATGGCAGTCAGGTCCTAAGTTGGTGGTCGGGACCACCAACTACCTGTCAGCCTGTCCCTTTACCGCAACGATGCCGGTCGGACGCTTGTCCGACTGGCATCATAATTGGGCCCGTAGTCTACTTGAGGTTGGGGGGGGTTGGATTATTATTGTGGTCTGGGTGTGAGGCTTGCTGGACTCAGTGAGCTAATGGCCCGTTCATCAACATGGTCAAAGACAAGACCTCAGTATTGAGTCAGACCCAAAGAGATGAATTTACAAAGCCATTGTAGGCCCCTGGTGACAGACAAGGCGATCCTCCATTGCAGGGAGGCACAATACCCCGGAAATGATTCGGACTGTTGTACGAATCCCGCAAAAAACACAGTAGAGGAAAGAACCGGGTGGGATGGTACAGAGGTTTCACTGCTGCATCAGGGTCTCTGCAATTTTGCAGACTGAACCCATGAAGCAGAAGAACAAATAACCATGACAGAGGATCGTCTTTAGGTCCTCACGGCAGAGTTTAACAAGCTTAAAAAATATCACTTTACTGTTGACAGTCTAGTGAAAGATGCTGAGGCTCGATCCAGATGAAACAGCCGGGTGGGACTTCCCGAAGGACAGGAAGACCCCGTCCCACACAATTCCTCTTAGAATGTTTAAAATCTGGGTCCCCAGACAAGGACTTTTCATCGCGTTTCATCATGGAGAGGCACCCGTGCTCTGTAACCTACACCTCCTCTGGGCGCCCCGCCTCATCCCATGATTGTAAGGGTGAAGACTTATGCAGATAGGGACAATATCCTCAGGTCGGCTTGTGGACACAGAAGTGCTGTGCAACAACTCTAAAGTTCTAATATTTCCTGATTATACTGCTACACAGCAAAATAATTCCTTTCAAGCCTGAAACACAACCTGAGGGCATTAGAGCTCAAATAACTGTTGCTTTGCCCCGCCAAGTTGAAAGTGATCCACCAAGAAAAGAGACATTTCTTTAAAACTCCTGAAAGTGCCTGTGAATGGATGGAAGAAAGACGAGGCATCAGGGGCATTGCATGCAAACTCAGCACTGGTGACAAATCTGCAGAGAAAAAGTGAGTGCCAGTGAACCCGAACAACAGCAAGCCTACAGGCAGACGACTGTGGAGGTCAAGGCTTGGTGGAACGAGACATGGTGGAGGTACTCTCTCCATGGACTCTAGTGAGGATGATGAGAGGTTTACTGGGCGGTTGCGGGGAGATGGGGTGGGAGAGAAGATGGAGGTGGGTTCATTCCCCCTCACAGAGTGTCTAAGGATTTAAAGGAGGTGTTATATACTATTCATTCACTCCCTCTTAGAGACACCTATTGGACATTGGTTTTAGAGGCTGGTAAGGTTCAAAGATCCAGATGGATGGAACGCATTTAAAATTTCGGGTGTGACAGAGGCTTCATGTTAAGAAGTGTGGGGTTAGTTGGTTTTGATTTTGTGTTTTTTGCTTATAGCTGTTATATAGTAGTGTAGGAAAAGGCCCCTTTTTGACATGGTCACCCCCCACCTTTTGCCTTAGTAATGATTCTTTTCTACTGAAAGTGCACTGGGTCCCTGCTAATCAGGCCCCCAATGCCAGTGCACTTTCCCTTAAAACAGGTAAATGTCTGATTGTTACCCAATTGGCAAGGACTTTAGCACCCCTTTAAGTCCCTAGTAAATGGTACTAAATAGGGTCCCTATGGGCTGCAGCATGTACTGTGCCACCCAAGGGGACCCACACAAAAACTGCATGCAGCCTGCCATTGCAGGATGTGTGAAATGATGCAAACCATTTTGAAAACACAACACTCCCTATGTGCCATGCCCATATACTAAATGTAAGTCCCCCTACACCAGGCCTTAGAGCCCTAAAGGAGGGTGCATTATATTCTGTGAGGACATATATGTGCATGAGCAAATATGCCCCTGCAATGTCTGGCTCTATTGCTATGACTTAGCGAGTGATCAGGAAGCCATCTTAAGCATATGTAGTGGGCACTGGTCATTACGAGTTACCCAGCTACATAATGGCTTCACTGAAAATAATGGAGTTTGGCATCAAACACCTTGTCTTAATAAATCCACACTAATGCCAGTGTTGCATTTATTATGACATGCACCCATAGGACACCTTAGAGGTACCCCCTGATACCTACCAGTCATTTAGTCTACTGGCTGAGTGGACTCTTCCAGCCTGCCACCACAGATGAGTTTCTGACCCCCTGCTTGGGAGAGCCAACGCTCTCAGAGGTCAGGAACAATGCTTGCTCCGGAGGAAGGTGATCACACCTCCCCCTAGAAGGATGGCTAGTGAATTAGCATATCAAGGCCAGAGACTTCAAAGCCTCTGCCGCCTTTGATATGCGACCCCGGCTTCCTCCAGACCTGGAGAATCCCACCCCCCTGCCCTGGGGCCACCAGGTGGGTCACCTGAAGTAGACACTCGAAGAAGGGTTTCACCATCTTGTTTTGGGTGAAACTAGGAACTATGGATCAGGTTTATGTGCACCCCCCCCAGAAAGTGGTCATATAGGGGGTGTAGTCACCCCAAGGGTAGGTAGCCCATTGGCAAGTACCTTGCACTGCTCTTAACACCCCTAAATTCAGTATTTAGGTGGCTCCCTGACACCAGGAACTCAGATTTGTCTGCTGGGAACCGGAGGAAGGACAAAGAAGAGCAGTCACTGCAAGAACAGAGGACTTTCCCACTACTTGGCACCAAACCCTGCCTTGCTGCTGCAACCTCAACCATTGCACCAACCTGACTCGTATAGAAGCTGTGCATCCTCCCAAAGCTGTGGAGAACCATACAGCAACGTCAACAACCAGGCAGCATCTCCCTTGCGGTGGAGGAGCCATCTCCCTGCATCTGCAGAACCGAAAGCATCTACCCGGTACCCCATGTTGTTGGCCATCAGGCCCATCGAAGGAGGCTCTAGGAGGTTAGCCCCATCTCTCTGCCGAGTTTCGAGACGCTAGATCCTCCAGGAGTCCCCCTGCACCAATACCCTGACTACCAGAGCACTTGCGCCCCCCCAAGGCTTGTTTGTGTTCAATCCGATCACCACCACTGCAAAAACTTACCTGGAAGTCGAGGGAGTTCAGGAGAGATTAGCTGCATACAGAGAGAGGCCCTACTGTGTTTCTTTTCCCTCATCTGCAAAAATCCCAAGAACCGTGAGAGCCTCCAACGCTAAGTGGCTAGCCATCCAGCACCTCTGCACCCGAGCCCCACAACCTGAGTACACAACTTCTGCCTGTGTCTCTCTGGCCAAGGAGTCCCCACGAGCTGAGCCACACATTGGGTTCTGCCAGACTTTTCCCCAAGTCCCCCTTTGCAGACTGTTGTTTTGACAGTTCCCTCAAAACTTTACCACGTAGCTTACAAGGCTACCAGCGTGACCAGCACCTCTGCACCCAGACACCCCAGGGCAGTGCGACCCGAACTGCTGGTGGTTTCTTGGTGCCTGGGCTATAAGCACCTAAAACGCTAAAGGATACCTTCTACAACCGTTTGCAAGTATACCTATGAAGCACGTCTTTTCCTCCCATAGGATAACATTACTGCGTTTGAGGCTCATGCCTCAAATCCGACAGCTGTCATTTTCAACTGTTTTACCTGTAAAAATCTGTAACGTCTAAAGTACTAACCTGATTCCTAATAACTTGGTGCCTAAAATGATACAAAAATCTATGGTATTTTTTTTTTTTTAATTGGTCTTCAGTTTCTTCTTGAGTGTGTGTCTCATTTATTGACTCTGTGCGTACAAAATATGCTTAACACTACCCTCTGATAAGCCTAAGCTGCTCGACCACACTACCACCAATACAGCATTTAGGATTATTAATTTAAGCCCTGGAAACCAATAAGGGTCGTCTGGACTATTTGCAAGATGTACCCCTACATTGGTACACTAAATGCATAACCAGCTTCCTACAGGTAGTGCATGATTTACCATTTAGGCATGAGGCAATCGCTTCTACTACACGATGTAGGGCATGATACATATAAAGTTAGTTGAATTTAAAGACCTATCATGGAATGTAAACTGCCTAAACAATGAGAATAAGAGAGGGTGGTCTTGCACTATCTCAAAAGCCACAGCCCAAAGGTGATCCTGCTACAAGAAACCCATTTGCTGTGCTTCAGGTGTGGGTTCCTCGACTGAAATCGCTACACCAACATATATCATTCTGGGTTCACAATGGTTACACACGGACGGCCTAGGCCACTACGTGGCAATGTCAGGCACACTAGAAGGCTCTTGCTGGTCTTTTATAAGGATATATATATGTGCTGCTAGCGATGGTTTGCACCACTTTGCAATCACTGTCTCATTTGATCCTTAAGTCCATGTAGGTAGGTTGCTTCTCAGAGGGAATTTCAACACAATCCTGGACCCAGAGCTGGATGTGAGGACCCTAGTGGTTTGGGAACTGAAGGACTTTCCTTCCTAGATGGACCTCTGTACTAGGGCTATGCGACGCGTTTCGGGTGAGACATTTGACGGATAAAAGTTATACATTTTACTCTAGAGCACACAGATCACTCTCCAGATAGGATTATTCTCAGCATTTGGGGCCGTAGACTGCACTATACTCCTGAGGTGTCTCTCTGATCATGCCCCGGTGGAAAAGATAGTGAAGGGCCTCCCGAGGACGGTGGAGGGACAATGTCGGTTGAGCTCATGGAGGTTACTGGGTGGGAACTTTGAGGAACTGGTCCGGGGCAGCATAGAAGAATATCTCACCTTTCATTGTGAATCTGCCCATCTTCCATTATTCTAAGGGAAGCCTTAAAGGCAACAGTATTGAGGAACATTATTTCATTAACCTTAGGACAAGAAAGACATTTTTCAGACCTGGAAGCCAGGATAACTATGCATCAGAAGGGATATACAAATACTATGACGTGTATGAGTGCATGCGCCCCGCATGCCCTAAGAGAACTTGAAGCAACCAGGGTGTCTTTAAAAGAAAAATTATTAGAGAAGGCTAGACGAGAATGGGTGTCTTCACAACATAGGATATATGGTATATGCGATAAAACTGGGAACTTGATATATTGGATAGCTAATCGAGACATTGAATATCGGGTGGTAGCTGGTGTGCGGAACATTTCAGGGACACTGATAGTTACTTCTGAGGGGATTGTGGAGGTATTTATGGATTATTAATGCTAGCTGTATCATAACATCATGGTCCCAGAGGCAGAGAAGGCCATTTCCATGATGCGAGATCTTCAGGTGGCCTCACTGCAGCAAAAGGATAGAGAAGATTTAGACCTACCGGTATCAACTGAGGAAATATGTGCTGCAATTAAGGCCATGCCATCAGGCAAACCCCCTGCTCCAATGGTTTTCCCTCTGAGTTTTATAAACAAATATGTTAGTAGATTAATGGATCGGTTGGAGGCCTTGTATTGGGAGGCCCTCCAGACCCAGGAATTGCCGGACGCAAGATCTCAGGGGGCCACCGGTATTGGTCATTTTTAAACCTGGGAAGGATTGCACTCATAGTGCCTCATATAGGCCTATCTCTTTGATAAACTCTGCGTCGAAAATACTGACCAAATTATTAACTTCCATGAGGTCCAGAGTAACTCTGTCTTTAGTAAACTCAGACCAAAATGGCTTTATGCCATCATGGGGAACAGACACTGCCTAAGGTGCATTCATGTTTCCCTTGCATCTATGAAGAAGTTCTCTAGACCAGCGGTGCTGGTCGCTTTGGATTTGAAAAAGGCATTTGACTTAGTACTATGGTCCTTTTTATATCACGAGCTAAGGAAAATTAATTTTGGCCTATGTTTATTGCGTACATCCATCTGCCATCTGCTTGCGTACATCCATCTGCATGTCCCTGGGCTTGGGTTCAAGTGAATGGTGTTTTGTCATTGCCTTTCCTGATAGAAAAAGGAATGAAACAGGGGTGCCCACTCTCCCCGCTCCTAATCACCTTGGCGATGGAACTTCTGGCGATCTGGATTAGGAGAGATGCTCAGATATGGGGTCTGGTCTGCGAGGTGTATTTGAAGACCGTATATCCCTTTATGGGGATGACATTCTTTTATTTGTAGAGCTTCCACAGCTGTCAGTTCCCAGAATCATCCAGGTTTTTGATATCTGTGAGGACACCTCAGGGTTAATTGGCACAAATCAGTTATGATCCTATGACAGCACCCGTGGAGTACGGTGTAACTATTTTTCCAGTGCTGAAAGTCTTTTGTGGGCCTTTCAAAAATTTGGGTGTCCAGATCACATTACAACCAGATAAATATTGGGATTAAGTATAGCACCAATGTTGCACAAACTTAAACATCAATATGTGGCATGAGGTAAACTCCCAATTTGAATTATGGGCAGGGCAGCCCTATATAAAATGATTTAACTTCCCCAATTGCTCTATAGCCTTCAGAATTATTCACTCCCTTTACCCCCTCCCTTCTTTCTGAGTTTGTGAACTAGTCTCATCTCTTAATTATGCAACGCAGGTCCCCGACAGGTAGCATTTAATAAATGTGTTCAGTCACAGTTTGATGGGGATTGGGAGCGCCAGATATTCAGTTATATTATTGTGCAGAGGAGATGATCCCTATTAACAACTGGTTGTTCAGTGACAGAGATGGTCCTGCCACTAGGCTTGAGCCGATTCGTGAGTAGGGCACATGTGGCGGGGTGCTGGCACATTTATATGGGAATAAACCACTGGAATGTCTCTCTCTGGTCTTAAGGTTGCCCTTCGAATGTTGATTTAAGGTGTTGAAATGGAACACATGGACGAAGAAGCGATCTAAGATGATACCGTTGTAGGTGGGCACTTGGCTGTCCTCGGTTTTGGGAATTGAATGGTTGTGAAACTTGGGACAGGAATGGTATCTCCACATTGGGGGATGTTTGGGCATCCTTGCATAATAAATAGTATTCTGAGCTGAGTGAGGAATTTGATTTGCATAAGAAACACTATTCCATTTTCGGCAGATAAGCTATGCTCTTGAGCCACAAAAGGAAAGCTTAGACCTCCTTAGGGAGTGCAAACCAAATGAAACTAAGCTGAATTTGAAGGTGATAGAGACTAATGGTGAATCGATATTCTATAGATCATTAGTATTGAATACATCAAACTCATTTAAGATCCTGAGAGAGAGATGGTGATGGTGATGATGAGGATGATTTGCTTGAGGCCAAGATGGCTGCCAGGACTATAGCAATTTTGCCAACCAGCGTCTGGTTCAATTTAAATATTTTCAGCAGATTTGCTATATCCCAGAAAGACTGATTAAAATGAAGAGATTCCCCACTGATGTTTATACTAGATGTTGCTTAGAGACTGGAACGTTGTTTCATATGATATGAAACTTCCCGCTTATTTGGATTTATTGTTCTAGAGTCTGAGCCTCTTTAAAGAAAGTGATTTGTATCCTGATCATGTGTGATCGGAAGAGTACCCGTTTGGGCATAAATCTGGGCTGGGATGGAACAAGCGGAGGCAAATTATTGCAGCATGTTGGATATATAGTGGCCAAAAGAGACATTGCCAGGCTGACTCTGTTGCAAGGACCTCTGTACTCTAGCTGATAATCGATATATAATGCAGGGGGATGCCAGGGAAAATACATGGAAATTTGGGGCAAATGGCTGGAATATTTTCAGGACTTACTACCTCTAAATATGTGATTACCCTGGCAGAGATAAGGACTGTATAGATAGGTTGCTGATGCCTTTATTCCTGATGTATAGTTGTGTTGTTAATATTGATGCAAGGCTCTTAGTATTACTTATGCTAAGCACTACCTACTGTTCTTTTAAAACAATAAAAAAGAAGTTTAAACAAATTGAAAAACAGACATTTAAGGTGTGCAGACTTAGTGTTGTTTGTGTTGGCGATAAACAAGACCAGCTCTCCACCTAAAACTGAGAACTACTCATATTTCTTAGCTTGTGATTCGCATTTATACATACACAATGCAAAACAACCTCCAACTTTGAAAAGATAGACCAGAATGTACTGGAAGGGCTACTGAGTCGTGTTTCGCTTAAAACCTACAGGTGAAGGCTATTGGTGAGTGCAAGTCTTTTAATGAGTGCTGCCAAATGAAGTTTCTTATGTTTTTTTAATAGAATGGTTCCCGAGGCCAATGACTCTGCACCAAAGGGAGATGACTCTTGCAGGAACATGCTCTTTGATGAACAATTAAGAAGGCACTGGACTCTAACTGTTATGCTACAAACAAGTTTGGCACTTAGGACCTGCTGTGAGCTCATGAAGAGAGATGTCTGGGGCTACGAAAATGAAAGATCTTAAGAAATTAAGTTATCAAGCTAAGAAATATATATATAAAAATCTTTATTTGCTTTTCTAACTTTTGACCCTGAGGACGGATTCTCACAGAACTTGGCAACCTATCAACTCAATTAGCTGAACTTTGGCATGGCAAGTTTTGTGATGATCCGACCACAGTAAATAATATTGGGTGGGTGAAAAAGTGTATCAATTCCGAATGATCGAGCAAAACCTTTGAATGGATTTACAGAAAAACTTGGCATGAGCATGGAACTTCACTCACTTTAGGTGGGCTTCAAAGGGTTAACATTTTGTATACCTCTATAATTTTCAGTGTCTGTCAATCATACTTTAAGTTTTGCTCTAATGTGATTGGCTGGACAAAAGAGCAGCCACTTTATGTAGCAGAAAAAGCCTCCATTTTGAGAGTCACGATATAGGTATGACTGGTGATTTTACAATCAGTCCGACACAGGTCCACGTCTGCACACAACGCCACTCACTCATATCCACAATCAGAGCTACACTCAGTGATAGGAGCACTCTGATGGAGACAAAGGGACAGTGAGGCAGTGTGCATCCAAACCTGGAATACGTTTTCACACACCTCCACTCACTCAGGTAGTTACTCAGGACAACACTCTATCAAGATTCAGAGAAAACACAGGCAGTTTAGCATGCTTGGGGCAAGGAAACGGTGTAAGACAGATTACTGGAAACTCATGAGATCAGGAACACTAGACTGCTAACTGCATTAAATCATATACTCACCTCCTGGTGTTAAGGTTAACAGTGGCAGAACTACATTTATGATCATTCAGGGTTCAGAGCCTTTGCCTGGCATTGAGTTGTAAGTCTTCCTCTATCTGTTTACGTACTAGTTTGCACTCGTATCCATTCCTCACATTTTTTTTAATGTTTTCCCTCTTTGATTCCCTCGGCCCTTCCCCTTTTTGGTTTCCTAGCTCCGTTTGCCTTGAAAATGTTTGGTGATGTTTTGCCTCTTGTAGTTCGAGGTCACTTGTGTGTTTGTGGCAGCCTCTTGGAGCTTATGGCTGGAATCCTGATTTAACCGAGGCCCAACACAGCAACCTCCATTGCCAAAACTGGTAAGCTTGTATCTGTGGTTATCTCTTTTCTCCAGCTGGTTTGATAAACACCTATCGATCTCTGTTTTCCAGCGAGTGAGGGTAAACTACCTCCAGAACATCGAGGCTGCACATTGTGGTCCCTTGACTGAGACAATTACATCTAGGAGTAACTCTAGTTATTCTCTCTCTCTCTTTTCCTGTCTATCCCCAGATTCCTACCACCAACAGCATGCCCATCTCTGCTCACCAGTAATCAGTGATGGCAGAGGTTTCAGCGAATCTACATCCATAGTTCCTGACAGTTTGCCAAGCCAATCATCAACACAACTGAATCCCCCTTCAAGTTATGGCTGAAGATATAGCTGAAAATCATGAAGAATTAGAAGAGGTGGCTCATCAGGAACTTGTGTTCTTGTTAAGCCGGCTTAATTTACTTACACTTGTTCCTGCTAGTCCAGGTTCCCTGATTGACAACAAGGCAGGAAGTAGTAATGCATCATAGATAAATAATAGCAGCAGGGCAGCCATGGAGCATCTTTGGAATATCAATAGTATGGTTTTAGCACCCCTGGAGAAATTTAATGGTGAATCCAACAGAGTTCAAAGCTACATGGGACAATGCCAATTGCATTTTCTAGCTAATCTATAGGTTTTTGTTGCAGATGCTTCAAACATCACCTCTGTGTTTTCTTACTTAAACAAGGACACACTGATATGGACCACATCCCTTTTTCTAAATTAAAGTCCCTGGTTAACTATTTGGGTGCAATTCCTGGATCAATTTAAGGAAAATTTGACATGAGGCACACCATACAATCTGCAGATTTATGAAAGGTACGTGAAAAAAACCAGGACTTTGTTAGTTACATTAGTCAATATGAACAGTTGGTTAGAGAATGAGCCTGGTCAAATGAATCTGCAGCAGTGGCCTTTTATCAAGACTTGCAAGAGGAATTAAGAATCCCTCTCCCTGGTTGTAAATTGGCCACTACGTCTACTGTCTTAAAGTAAGTTAATTGACCTTCCTTTACAGGTAGATGAAAAACAGAAAACCTGTCACGCAGAAATATATCTTTTCAAACATGGGTTCCATTTCCCCTGGAGAATAGTGAAATGAGAACCTCACCTTAAGAACATATACAAATAGGAGAAACAGGAAGACACTTACTCCAGAGGAAAAGAAGAGACAGAGACATGCAGGACTCTGCTACTACTGGCGAAAACTGGGACACTTTGTTGGAAACTGCATACTTTTCTCTGAAAGATGGATCAGGAACAAGTTCATTGATTACTGAAGTGTTCGTTGACAAGAGAGCACATTACTTTCAGCAAGTAGTTAATGTCACAGCCAGAGGACCATTTACCTACATGAATTAGAGGATTCAGGCACTTTTGGATGCTTTACGAATAATAAGTTTCAGGCAGAGGTTGAGGTTCCCAATGAAGATAAATAAGTACAAGAGAACATTTTAGGAATAGATAACACACCTTTAGCAGAGAAGTGTCTAAGGAGATGTTGCTGCTAGTGATGGCTAAGCAAACTAATCATGTTCAGGAAAACTCTTTTGATTGATGCACCTTCATTCCCAATCGTACTTGGTACTATGTGGCTGAAACTGCATAATGGCCAAATTGAGTGGGACCGACATGCAACCAAATTTGCTTCCTCTTTTTGTGAGAAATGCTGCTTTCCAACCAGGCTGCATCAGAGGACTCAGGCATTGACTTGTTTTGCCCAGCAGTCATCCCTGGCCACCGACACTGAAGGACCCTCAGTTGGATGAACATACTATCCGTGTGCTATATAAAGAATTCTCCAATGTATTCAGTAAGAAAGGGGCCATGTCCCATCCTCTTCACAGAGAATACAACTGCTGAATCCATCCCACATGGTCGAATCGATCATCTAACTGTAAGAGATGAGATTTTACGACAATATCTTCATGAAAATCTTGAGAAAGGATTAATCTGACATGCTACTTCCCCAGAAGGAGCACCAACCTTTTTGTTCCCAATATAAATGGGGAATTCAGGCTCCGTTTTAATTACAGGTAACTCAATCCCTTCATGATTCTTAAATGATACCCCTCATTTCCGTTCTCCCTGACCAGATTAAATAAGCCAAGTTCTTCACCAAGTTGGATCTCAGAGGTACCTACAACCTAGTACCCATATTTGAGACCGATGAATGGAAACAGCCTTCAACACTTGTTATGGCCACTTTGAGTACCTAGTAATGCCTTTTGGCTTTCGCGATGCTCCTGCCACCTTCCAACATTTTGTGAATGATCACTTCAGAGATCTATTAGATATCTTTATGATCCTATATTAGGATGAAATATATTGATTTACTCTCCAACCTTGGATGAACATCAAAGGCAAGTTAAAGAAGTACTCACCAGACTCAGGAAACATCTGATTTATGCCAAAGCCGAAAAACGTTTATTTGAGGTTCTGAACATCACCTTCCTAGGTTTTGAGATTTCAGGGCAACATATCGCTGTGGACCCAATAATGTTTAAAACAGTCTTGGAATGTCATTCTCCATGAACTGTGAAGGACATACAGAGATTCATTGGATTTGCCAATTTGTAAAGACAGTTTATTCAGACCTTTTCCCTCGTAACCCATTGTTCAGTTGACCCAGAAAGGAGTGACATTTGTTTGGGGATTGGAACAGGAACAAGCATTCCCTCGACTTAAAAACTTTTATCTGATAGAGACATCTAGCCGCAGATTGCTTACCTTTGAATTTCCCAGGCGCAGACTGGATCTGGAAGATTTTTCTTCGAGCAGTACCCCTGCGTGCCGGTAGGTGGCGTCGGTCGGCTCCGCATGGCGTCATCTGCGCCGGAAGTGACGTCCGTGTCACCTATATAGGCACAAACCTTGGCGCGCTGAATGCATTTTTTTTCTTTCCACACCAATTAGCGCTGATACGGAGAAAGAGCTACCCCTCTGTTCCTTTTTGACAGATATTTTTCGATGTTTTGTCAAATTCATTTTTGAGGAAATATTCCTCCAGGTGTGTCGGGGTAATGTCTTCGAGAAAGGCAGGTTTTAAACCGCGTGGTGCCTGTCATCGTACCATGTCGGTTACGGACCCACATCTAGTGTGTCTGTGGTGTCTGGAGCGCGACCACGACTCTAAGTCGTGCTCGTACTGCCGGACCATGGCACTGAAGGCTTTGAGGGAACGGCCCCTAAAGCTGCTAGCAGCCCGGCAGGCGGTGCTGTGTCACGTAACTCCTAGGAGGACTCGGTTCCAATCGAGAGTAAGGTCACAGAACCACTCCAGGAGCCGCAAGTCTTCTTCCTCCCACTCCAGGTCATCAGGACACTCGTGGAAGAAGCATAAGAAGCACAAGAAGTTGGAGAGTGCTTTGATTACCCCTCATCTGTCGGCTGATGCGACGAAGGAGCATCGTCGTTCGAGGCACGGTTCCTCAGAATCGTTGCCAGGGCCGACTCCGAGCCTCCTACCCTTTCCAGGACCTGGAGTGACACTCGCTCAAATTGAATAATTTTACGAGACCATGCCCCGCGTATTTGAGCGGACCGACCCCTCCGGCGCTCCTTTGGGCCCCGCGAGGTTGGAGGGGGCCCCATCGGGTTCTACGCCGACAGCTCTGACCTTGGCTTCGACTGACCCCTATAGATCCGATAACGGATCCAGACCGGCACCTGTAGTGCCACAGCGACCTCCCCCCAATGCTGTTCCTGATTCAAATTCTCCCGACGTCAGCCCTATATACATTCACGAATCTGGCACCAAGCTGGAACAACATCAATCGACGCTGATTCCGGCGTCGACAGGACCCATGGGTCATAGGTCAGTGTCTGAGCCCTATTCTGAAGGGCTAGGCTTTGGGAATGAATGGGAGGGGTCACTGGACCCTTTAGAGTACCAGTTCAAAGGCCAGGAAATGGACTGGTGTGAGGAGCTCAGGATGCCAGTGTTCTAGACACATCCCCATACACTGGTATGCTTTCTCTCCCTACCGTGGCTACGGAGGAGAGAGCATCTTATTCCATGGTGGTAAAGAGGGCAGCTGAGGTCTTGGATCTCGAGTTGCCTTCGGTGTCAGTCAAGACTACTATTTTTACAGAAGTGATGTGCCAGGAGCTTCCTGTTCAGAACCCTTACTCCCTTTAAAGGAAGCACTGACTGATGTCCTACTGGGAACCTGGTCCAAGCCCAGTATAGGGGCTCCTGTAACTAGGACAATTGCCCACTGCCACCGCCCCGCACCTGGGGACCCGAGTTTCTTTACTCAGCACCCCACCCCTGGGAACTTGGTAGTCCAAGCCTCTACGTCCCATGGCGCGTTCCCTGTTGCCCTTCCGGACAGGGAATCCAAGAGGCTGGACAGCTTGGGGAAGAAGATGTTTTCTTCCACCAGCCTTGTGTTGTCGTCGGCAAACACTGCATGCTTATTGGGCCGCTACCCCCACACTCTGTGGGACACGATTGCGCAAGTGCTGCCACAAGTCCCAGAGGAGGCCCGGGCCGTATTCTCCCAAGCAGTTAAAGATGGGTGAGATGCAGAAAAGTTTACCATCAGGTGTGGTTTGGATACAACCGACTCTCTGGGCAGAGCAGTTTCGACAACGGTGGCGATTTGACACCACACCTGGCTGAGAACATCTGGCTTTTCACGGGATGTCCAAGCTTCCCTCATGGACATGGCCTTTGATAGCAAATGTCTCTTCGGAGACAAGGCAGACTCTGCGCTGGAGCACTTTAAAGACTCACAGGCTATGGCCAAGTCTTTGGGCCTTTCAGTTGCCCCCCGTCAACCGCAGTTTGTCTATTGCCCCTTTCGTGGCTATGAAAGGGGTTTCCAACTGCACCAACCCTACTCCAGTCACCGCCCCATGCCACCTTCCCAGGGTGTCCAGCAGCGAAGTCGCAGTTCACACTTACTCAGTGAGTCGGGTGGCCAGAGGTCTTCCACAACCACCACTCCCCCGCATCCACACCCTCTTAGCCCTCCTAATGTTGCCTACAAGATCATGGGCATCCACATGGTGGCTGAATAAGCCATCATCTTTACCACTGGCAGTCCACAGCATCGGACAGGTTGGTTTTACAGATTATTCGAAGGGGCAGCTCCCTTCCCTTCAAATTCCCCCATCCCTTTTTGCCTCCATCTAACGATCGGCTGACGGAGGATCATTTGTCCTTCCTCCACGAGGAAGACATGGTTCTCTTGGCCAAGGGAGCCATAGAGAGGGTTCCAGTGGCAGAAGTAGGCAGTGGTTGCTAGTCCCCCTACTCTCTGATTCCCAAAAAGAACAAGGGGCTTCACCCTATCTTGGATCTGAGAACCCTGAACCTCTTCCTCAAAAAGGAGAAGTTCAAGATGCTCACTTTGGCCCAGGTATTCTCTGCCCTGGACCCAGGAGACTGGATTATAGCATTGAACTTGCAGTGAGCCTATTTTCATATTCTCATCCTGCCTGCCCATCGGCACTACCTGTTGGTTTACGGTCATCCACGAGCATTTTCAGTTCATTGTGCTCCCCTTTGACCTTACCAGCTCCCCTCGGGTGTTCACCAAGGTGATGGTCGCAGCTCATCTGTGCAGATCAGGGGTGCCAATCTTTCCCTATCTTGATGACTGACTACTGAAGACAGTATCGCCCCCAGGCTGTCGTCTCCTACCTCCAGACTACGGTGAACCTCTGCATTATGGGGTTCACTATCAACGTGCCAAAGTCACACCTGACTCCCTCTCAGATGCTCCCTTTCATCAGAGATGTTCTGGACACAGTGCAGTTTTGGGCTTATCTTCCCGAGCAGCGAGTTCAGGATATTTAGGCTATGATACTGATGTTTCAGCCTCTATCCTGGATTACATTGAAAATGACTCTGAGGCTGCTGGGCCTAATGGCCTCCTGCATCAAATTAGTAACACATGCCAGATGGCATATGTGGGCTCTGCAGTGGGACCTGAAGTTCCAGTGCGCACAGCATCAGGGAAATCTCTCCGACATGGTCAGGATCTCAGAGGGAACTGCAAATGACCTGCAGTGGTGGCTAGCGAACCGCGATTGGGTCAGAGACAGAGCAGAACTCTCTCCTTTCCCCTACCTGACCTCAGAGATGCGTCACTCCTGGGATGCGGCGGCCATCTGGGAGAGGTGGAGATCAGGGGACTCTGGTCTCCGGTGGAATCCGGACTCCACATCAGCATGCTAGAGCTCTGAGCGATACGACTGGCATTGAAAGCCTTCCTACCCTCCATCAAGGGAAGGCTGGTCCAAGTGTTCACGGACAACACCACCGCCATGTGGTACTGCAATAAACAAGGTGGGGTGGGGTTGTGGACCCTTTGCCAAGAGGCCCTGCATCTCTGGAAATGGCTGAAACAGCAGGGTGTATCCCTAGTGGTTCAACACCTGGCAGGTTCCCTTAATGCCAGGGTGGACGAACTCAGCCGTTGATGCCTAGCGTCTCCATCCGGTATTGGTGCAAGGTCTCTTTCAGCAGTGGGGAAATCCTTGGTTAGATCTGTTCGCCTTTGCTGAGAACGTGCAATGTCAGCAGTTTTGCACGCTGGAGTTTCCAAGGTGGTTCTCGCTTGTAGACACTTTCATCTCGAGTGGAGCGCAGGCCTTCTGTACGCGTTTCCACCCATACCACTCCTGCCCATCGTTCTCAAGAAGATCAGGAACAACTGGGCCTAAGTCATCCTTGTGGCTCCGGACTGGGCATGGAGAGTCTGGTATCCCGAGCTTCTCAGCATGAGCATCGATCCTCCGATCAGGCTGAGTCTTCGGAAGGATCTTCTGTCGCAGCAGCGGAGGGTCCTCCACCTAAATCTGTGAACTCTGCTCCTTCTTGGGTGGAGATTGAGTGGCGACAGTTGATAGATTTTGACCTTCCTCCCGAAGTCTGTAATGTTGTTTTGGCAGCCAGGCGTCCCTCCACCAAGAGGTTGTATGCCTGCCGGTGGAACAAATTATATAATATTGTACAGAAAAGTCTATTGACCCTCTTTCTGCTTCTCTTTCTGATATCCTTCTTTTTATCTTTACCCTTGCCCAGCAGGGCTCTGCTCTGGGTAATATCAAGGCTTACCTTTCTGCTCTGTCTGCCTTTTTGTGGCTGCCTGACCAACCCTCTTTATTTAAGTCTCCTATTGTGAATAGGTTCCTTAAAGGTCTTGTACATATGTTCCCACCTTCCCCTTTCATTACGCCTCAGTGGGACCTTAATTTGGTTCTCACATTTCTGATGTGTGCTTCCTTCGAGCCTCTTCATAATTGTCCCCTCTGGCTGCTCACCATCAAGAAAGGCTTTCTTGTGGCAATTACATTTGCCAGGAGGGTGAGTGGGCTGCAGGCTTTATCATCCAAGCCTCCATTCCTGTCTATATTTCCTGACAAGCTGGTGTTTTGCACTAGGGCCTCTTTCTTGCCGAAAGTGGTAACACCATTCCATGTGGGCCAACCCATCACCTTGCCCACTTTCTATGCTACTCCACATCCCTCAAAAGGAAGGGAGCAACTCCACCGTCTAGACCCAAAAAGAGCATTGTCGTTCTACCTTAAACGCACAAGAGAGTTACAGGTGGACGACCAACTCTTCGTGGGGTATGTTGGAGCGAAGAAAGGTCGGGCAGTACAGAAACTAACCATTTCACACTGGTCCAGCTCTGTATAAAAATCTGCTACACACTGACCAAGAAGCAGCCCCCTGAGGGCTTAAGGGCTCATTCCACCAGGGCTAAAGCTGCTACCACTGCGTTAGCATGTGGAGTTCCAGTCCTGGACATCTGCCAGGCAGCAACATGTGCATCTCTGCACACATTTACCAAACACTACTGCCTGGACAGTCAGGTCCGCAGGGATGGGCACTTCACCTGTTCGGTCCTGCACAACTTTTTAGTTTAGAATTTGTCTGCAGCCCACCAATAGTGATGGTATTGCTTGGGTATCTATTCAAAAGTAAGGTATCTTCAGCTAGATTTCTCTATCAGATGAACAAGTTACTTACCTTCGGTAACGCATTATCTGGTAGAGACCAGATCTAGCCTCAAATTCCTTATCGACCCACCCATCTGCCCCGCTGTGCAAACAGGCTTCTAACGTTAGGGCTGATCCCTTTCAGGGCCCTAGTTTGGACACACCAGTGTCAGTGAACTTCATGGCTCCGCGCTCCTGGCGTGGAAAGTCATGAAAAGTAACTGACGTCAGTGCGCCGAGGAGGTGCCTATATAGGTGATGCGGACATCACTTTCACTGCAGATGACGCCGACGATGCCACATGGAGCTGACTGACGCCAGCTACCATCATGCAGGGGTAGTGCTCGAAGAAACATTTTCTGGATCCAGTCTGACGCCTGGGAAATTCAAAGGTAAGGAATCTGCGGCGAGATCTTGTCTCTATCAGATAATGTGTTACCGAGTAAGTAACTTGTTCCTCACCTCCACTCCTCTCCTACGACACGAGATGATGCAGTTACCTTTGTCATCGAAACAGATGCCTCTGCTGTTGCAATCAGAGCAGTTCTCTCACAGCATGCCTCGAATACTAAGGAACTTCAGCCCATTGCTTATTACTCTCGTACTTTGACCAGTACCAAAAAGAACTACATGCTCTACAATGAGAACTGCTAGCTATTAAAGAAGACTTCTCACACTGGAGATTTAATTTAGAAGGGGCACGTAAAAAGATAGGAGTATGGACTACCATAAATACTTATTGTATCTAACAAGCATGAACTGTGCCAATGTGAGGCATGGGTGTGCAACACTTTTCTTTTCTTGATTTGATTGTTATAACGTATCTACCTGGAAACAGACATAGCAAAGCTGATACCTTTTCCAACCAAACAGAAAAGGGAATTGATATAAAAACAACAGAGTCTGCACCCTATATATATTGGCCCTCACCTTGAAACAAGCTACTGAGTTTTTAGACCTCATCAGGGAGAGGTAGGAGAGTGTTCCACAGCAGCAGTGGATATAGATGGAGCCAAACAAGAGATCCTTGAAAGATGGAATGCTTTGTATCTTCCTAATCACCAGTTACAGTCTAATGTTTTGATATGGTGTCATGATTCTGCAGCTGCAGTGCATCCTGGGCAAATTAAAAGATGGACTTGATTAACAGAGCCTTATGGTGGCCTGATCTGAAGACATCTGTTAAAACGTATATTGAGAGATGTGTAGTGTGTGCACAAGTCCAAGCTTCTCATATGCCACCAGCAGGAGAGTTCTCACACCTCGCTGACCATGGAATATGATTTCAATGGATTTCATAGATGAACTTCCTCCTTCTAGTTGATGTACCACACTATCTTATAAAGATGGGACACTTCATGCTACTCAAGAAACTCCCAACCACTGTCGAATTACCAGGCATTTTAATTATTCACATTTTCCGATTTCATAACCTCCAAGAATCCCTACTAACCAATAGAGAGACCTAGTTTATGGCACCATTCTGGAAAACACTAATGAAAGGGGTTGGTACCAGGCATTTTCAATTCACCTGTTACACCCATAGACAGATGGACAGATGAAGCGATTAAATCAATCACTAGAACAATACATACAATGCTTTTTCATGAGCCATTCAAATGATGGGTACCGGTGGGTCTCTCTAGCAGAATTTGCCCACATCTCTGTGCATTCTTCTTTGGGAAAATCACCTTTCTTCTGCTCTCATGGATATCATCCTCCGCTACCAAGGCACATTTCATCTTCCTTAGTTGCCAGTGTGACTGCCCTTTTGTTCAATTGCAGAACATGCATAGAGCAACACATCAGCATCTGGTGCAGGCAAAATCAGCGTACAAACAATTTGCGAATAAGAGAAAGGCACCAGAATATCAGAAACGGGATAAGGTAGGGTTCTCCACCAAATATCTATCCATCCCTGCATCCCATACTAAATACATCCCTGTTTTGTTGGGCCATTCACAATTGAGGGAAAAGGAGGGAGTTCTACATTATCCCTAACCATTCCCCTACATTGGCACATTCACCTTGCCTTTCATGTCTCCAGAGTAAAACCAGCCTTGCTTGACACAGCCGTAGACCTCCCCCAGTGTAAGTCGGTGGGTTAACTGAATATGAGGTGGAGGAGATTATGGATTGTCGTATCCATCGAGGGCAAATAGAATATATTGTGGCCTGGAAAGGATAGAATGTGTCTGTAAGGTCTTGGGAACCTGTTGACTTTGCTCATGCCGCTAGACAAGTTAAAAGGTTTCATAAGATTCATTTGTTGAAACCTGGACCCTATCTTATTTTCCCATAGCAAAACCAAAGGGGATGATGGACGGAGTGTTGAACATTGCAAGCACTCACCCCCCAGTCAACTGATCTGGGTTTAATCCATCATCATTCTTTAGCTCACTCCGCCACCCCAGCTCAGACATGGCCATATGCAAATCAGTCTGACCCTGTGACTCATGGGAACAGTCTAGCCCGAACTGCCAAGCCATGTCTTCTCTGGACCGGAAACAAGCATCCTGGGACCGGTTTCTGGCTTACATCCGTCATCAGCCAGGCTATCTTGAATCCAGTGGCAAAGTGAGCAAGGGACCCACGTCTGGGCATACCCTGCCAACTTAGGGCGAACATAGCAAAACCAAAGGGGATGATGGACGGAGTGTTGAACATTGCAAGCACTCACCCTCAGTCAACTGATCTGGGTTTAATCCATCATCATCTTTAGCTCACTCGCCACTCCAGCTCAGACATGGCCATATGCAAATCAGTCTGACCCTGTACTCATGGGAACAGTCAGCCCGAACTGCCAAGCCATATCTTCCCTGGACCGGAAACAAGCATCCTGGGACCGGTTTCTGGCTTACAGCCATCATCAGCCAGGCTCAGGCTATCTTGAATCCAGTGGCAAAGTGAGCAAGGGACCCACGTCTGGGCATACCCTGGGGGTCGTGAAGTGAGCTAAAGAATGATGATGGATTAAACCCAGATCAGTTGACTGGGGGTGAGTGTTTGATTAGCTCAAGCTCTCCGTCCATCATCCCCTTTGGTATCGCTTTGTTCGCCCTAAGTTGGCAGGGTATGCCCAGACGTGGGTCCCTTGCTCACTTTGCCACTGGATTCAAGCTAGCCTGGCTGATGATGGCTGAATAGCCAGAAACCGGTCCCAGGATGCTTGTTTCCGGTCCAGGGAAGACATGGCTTGGCAGTTCGGGCTGGACTGTTCCCATGAGGCACAGGGTCAGACTGATTTGCATATGACCATGTCTGAACTGGGGTGGTGGAGTGAGCTAAAGAATGATGATGGATTAAACCCAGATCAGTTGACTGGAGGTGAGTGTTTGATTAGCTCAAGCGCTCCGTCCATCATCCCCTTTGGTATCGCTTTGTTCGCCCTAAGTTGGCAGGGTATGCCCAGACGTGGGTCCCTTGCTCACTTTGCCACTGGATTCAAGCTAGCCTGGCTGATGACGGCTGAATAGCCAGAAACCGGTCCCAGGATGCTTGTTTCCGGTCCAGGGAAGACATGGCTTGGCAGTTCGGGCTGGACTGTTCCCATGAGTCACAGGGTCAGACTGATTTGCAAATGGCCATGTCTGAACTGGGGTGGTGGAGTGAGCTAAAGAATGATGATGGATTAAACCCAGATCAGTTGACTGGGGGTGAGTGTTTGATTAGCTCAAGCGCTCCGTCCATCATCCCCTTTGGTATCGCTATCTTATTTTCCCAGCAGGGTGTCAGGATACAGGGCAAACGCAGGCTGTATAGCATGCCTGGGTGCTAGAAATGGTGGAAGACAGGTCAGTGGAATCTCAAGAGATTGGGAACACTAGACGGCTAAACGCATGAAACTACATACTCTCTTCCTGGTGTTAAGGTCACATCTGGGTCAACAGTAGCCGACCCATATTTAAGATCATTCAGAGCTCAGAGTCTTTGCCTGGCAACATGTCGCTAGCTGTTTTAACCCTCTCTGTTTACATACTAGTTATTGGTTATATCCGTTCCTCACGTTTGTTGTGTTTTTCCTCTTCAGTTATCTCAGTCCTTCGCTTTTTGATTTCCTTTATTTCCTTTGCGATGCTACCTTTTCTTGGTTTGCCTCTTGTGCTTCTATATTACCAGTGTGTTTCTGGCAGCGTTGTGGGGCTTACGGCTGCATTCCCGGTTAGCCCGAGTCTCAACACATTAACCTCCACTGCCAAAACCAGTGAGCTTGTATCTTTATCTGTGGTTATCTCATTTCTTCAGCTGGTTCGATATGCTCACCTGTCCTTCTCGGTTTTCCGGCCAGAGAGAGTAAACTATCCCCGTAACATTGTGGTTGCACAGTGCCATGCCCTGACTGAGACAGTTCCAACTAGGAGCTAGCGCCAGTCTGGTGTTTCTCTCTCTCTCTTTCTTTCCCTGTCTCTCCATGGATTCCTATCACCGACAGGTCCATCTCTGCTCACCAGTGTAGGTATTCAGGGACGACAGGGGTTTCCATGGGTTTTCATCCTTGGAACCTGACACGCTATGGGATGAGAACACTCGGATGAAGATAAATGTAGAGTGAGTCAGTGGGTGGCCAATGCAGGCACAATTTTAAGCTCACTGCAACTTACTCAGATACACACTCAGGGCCACACTCAGTGATGTCAACACGCCAATGGAGACAAAGGTACAGTTAGATAGTGGGCATCCAACGCTGGTTCAAGTGTACACATACACAGTCACTCGCTCAGATACTCACTCAGGGGACACTCGGATGGAAGCAAAGGGGCAGTCAGGAAGCGGGTGTCCAACACAGTTCAAAGTTTATGCACATCAAGGGTATGAACACTCTGATGTTGGTCGAGGTACTGTGAAGTGGAGGGTGTCCAACATAGACATAGGTTTATGCACTTCGCTATTCACTTAAGTACATACTCTGCTCTACGCTCAGCGATATGAACACTCTGATGGAGGCACAGGTACAGTGGGATGATAGGACACAGGTCCACATTTATTCGCACTGCCGCTTACTAAGATATACACTCATGGCTACATTCAAAGATATGAATGCACCAATGGAAATCAAGGTACCATGAGGAGGTGGGTGTCCAACGAAGGTCCAGGTTTATCCACACCACCATTCTCTCAAATATGTACTCAGGGCGATACTGAGGGACAAAAATACTGCAATCGAGGCAAAGGGACAGTGAAGTGATGGGTGTCTCACTCAGGCCCATTTTTACGCACACCACAAATCACTAAGATACACACTCAGGGCTCGACTCAGCGTTATGAATGCTTTGATGGAGGCAAAGGTACAGTGAAGAGGTGAGTGTCCAAAACATGCAGAGGTTTACGCACATCGCCACTTATTCATATAAATACTCTGGGCTACACTGAGGGCAATCTAATGCAGGCAAAGGAAGTGAGACAGAGAGCATTCAACACAGCCTAATGTTTACACATACTGTCACTCACCTACATATACACTTGGGGCTACATTCAGGGATATTAACACTCTGACTGAGGAAAAGGTACAGTGAGGTGGTGGGTGTCCAACGCAGGACCAGGTTTACGCACACCACCAATCATTCAGGTACACACTCGGGAGTATGACTACTCCAATGGTGGCAAAGGTACAGTGAGTGAACAACACAGGTCCAAGTTTACGAGCACTGCCACGCAGTGGCATGCACTCAGGAAAATAATCAGTGGTACGAGCATTTTGATACAAGTCAAGATACAATGAGGAAGTAGGGCATCCTTCACAGGTTTATGCACATCACTGCTCACATCCATACTTTGGACACACAGATGATGGACGGAATGCAGAGCAAATCAAACATTCTCCCCCAGTCAATAGATCTGGGTTAAATCCATCGTTCTTTTTCTCACCATGCCACCCCAGTTTAGACCCAGCCATATGCAAATCAGTCTTGACCCTGTGCCTCATGGGAACAGTCCAGCCCGAACTGCCAAGCCAGGTCCTCCCTGGACCGGAAACTAGCATCCTAGGACCGGTTTCGGGGCATCACCCCTCATCAGCCAGGCTAGCTTGAATCCAGTGGCACAATGAGCCCGGGACCCATGTCTGGGCATACCCAGCACACTTAGGGCGAGAAAGCAAAAGACACACAGATGATGGACGGAATGTAGAGCAAATCAAACATTCTCCCCCAGTCAATAGATCTGGATTAAATACATTGTTCTTTTGCTCACCATGCCACCCCATACTTTGGGCTACACTCGGGGACATGAACATTCCGAAAGAGCCAAAAGTACAGGAAAGCAGTGGGTGTCCAATGCAGAACCAGATTTATGCACACTGCCACTCACTCACATGCACACTTGAGGTTATATACAGGGATATGAACACACCTGTGGAGGTAAAGGCATAGTGAGGTGGTGGGTGTCCAGCACAGGTCTACGTTTATGCATGCTGACACTCACCCACAAATACACTAAGGTCTACACTCAGGGATATGAAGGATTCATAGGAGGCTAAGGTTCAGAGAGACAGTGGGCATCCAGCACAGTCCCAGGTTTACACACACTGCAACTCAGAGCCCACTCAGGGCTACACTCACATAAATGAATGCTTCAATGGTAGCAAAGGTACAGTGACATAGTCAGCATTCAATGCATCATTAAGTTTGCGGACAACACCAATCACTCTGAAACACATTCAGAGGTACAATGAGTGACTTGACTATGCTCATATGTTCAGCGTCTCTGACTAGATGACTCTGCAATGAAGGCAAAGACATAGTGATATAGTTTGACACGGAAAATGGGAGATTTGTTTGCCCACCACTATTCACTCATACACACATCGATGATCACACTGAAGATCCTTAACATGTTCACTAACAGGTGCTCGTCTCCCGCGGCTGACTTCTCGCATCTTGCTTGGCTGTGCCCTCTGGTTTCTACATACTGGCGCGATGTATGCGCTATCATTACAGAGATCACCTCTTCGCCTGTCCTGCCAGATCCCAAGACCTGCCTGCTCGGCCTGGTGAGGCACTGCCCTGACGCCACCCGCCGACTCATGGCCATGCTGCTAGTTCTTGCGCATCGCAGAGTTGCTATACATTGGGGTCGGAGGCCCGCACCCAAGGCGGATGCCTGGCTCGAGGATGCTGCGCGATGTCAGACGCTCTTATCAGAATTCTGGGAACTGACGCCCGTTACTGGTCGGCCGCGCGACATCTGGGCCCCCCTTGTTTCATATCTTCTCTCCCGGAGCGCCTCTCCCTTTGCGAACTCAACCGCGCTCCCCGCCGGCACTCCGCCTGCGGCGGCCGCCGGTGCTGGTCCATAGGTCCTCCTCCACCTGCCCGCTGTCACCCTTCCGCGCTCTCTACGCCTATATTCCGCCCCATTTGATATTCCTAGCTGCCCTCTCTTGCTCCACACCTTGTCATATGGTCCTGCATCCCACTAAGTGCCGTTATTGTTTTCCTGACTTTATGATGTTTATGACTGATGTGATGTTTCTAATTGCGCCTGTCATTTGCTGCAGTGCTATTTGATTACCTTGTAACCTGATGTGCACGATTTTCAATAAAGGTCTTTGAAAAATCAAAAAAAAAAAAAACATGTTCACTATCAAAGATTAAATTAGGCAGAAATGCAGAGAAAGGCAAGATGATGTAGACAGAGTGTCACAAAGGGACATGTATTTGCCAATCACCAGTCTCTCACACGTGCCCTGAAGGTGATCATTAGAAACTTCAACATGCTCACAGTCATTGTCCCATTTACACAGCGTTATAGATAATGTTGCAGTAATGTTTTAACAGGTTCAGGTGGGATCATTTTTAAGATACATGTGTTTTTCTTTGTTTAAATCTGCTTAATTTTTAATCATTACCTCTGTATTTGAGTGAGAAGTTTTAAAAAAAGGAATCTCAGATTCAGCTGGCACAATTACAAAGCAACCTTCATTTCACTAAAATATAAGAGATAGGAAAAAATGTTCTCATCATTTTAAACCTTTATTTAAAGAGGAAAATAGCTATACTTTTTTCCAAACAAAACATCCTTCATAAAGTACTTGTTAATGTCAGACTTATTAACACAAATGTCAAGTCATGTAATTTTTCACTTAACTAAACTAATGCTGTGACAGTGGTTTAGCATGCTTAAACACCAGCTGCATAACAGAATTATTTTAGAGCAGAATTTAACTGAAATGTTTCTAATTTGGAATATCTGCATATAACTTGTGACATACATGGACAGAACTTTAAAAAGTACACACTCTTTAAGGCTTAATCATACCCAGGGCCACATTTAGAAGAACACGGAGGGACTTTAAGAAGTACATTGTCACTGAGTCAGCTACTCTGAAATGGAGGTAAAGTCATAGTGACGTTGACCCAGTCCACCTGGGGCCATATTATACAATGCGGTGCATTTTCCTTGTTTACACCGGGCACACCTTTCAAAAGGTGCGCCTTGTGCTAACAAGGAGAATGTGCCGTATTAGACTGAATGTGGTGCCCGCAGGGCAACCGCAAACTCACGCTACCCTGAGGACAGCGCATTCAAGTAAAATACAGAGCGGCTTTGTAGCAGCCACTCCGTGTTTCACTTTGAAAGTTGGCAACCCTCCTTCACTTTTAAGAGGGGTGAGAGATCCCCTTGCAGGCAGTTGAAGTGAGTGACTGCACCTGCCTGCAGGGGAATGTCTAGGGGGTCCATAGGACCCCCTTTCCCCCTCCAGAGGGCTGCCATCGGGGTGCACTGACAATGTGCCACCTTTTTGTGGCACACTGTCAGTGCGCCTCATGATGGCGTCTTTGCCTTTGCATCCACTTCGATAATACGGCGCAGAGGCAACAAGATTCCCCATTTGCATGGGGCCATGCCCCCATACAAATGAGGGAATGCCCTCTGATGATAGCGCTGGTGCTATATGTGTGCCAGCGATATCTGTATTACCGAAGGGGTCGCACAAGTGTCTGTGGCCCCTTCGGTACTACCAAAGTGCCCTGGGGGCATGCAAAGTGGGCGCAACCCCCGAGGCACTTTTGTATAATATGGCCGCTGATAGACATGAACCAGATGCCATCATTCAACACACACAGTGAGGGGTACAATGAGGTACTTCAGCATGTGCACCATCAAAATTTTGGTGACACGCTAACTGAAGTAAAGGCATAGTGATGTTGTCAGACTTTTACGCAGGAACATATGAGCACACACTACCTCTCACAATGACGCAAACTCAGCGGCACGCAAAAGGACCCAGACATGCATATCACCACTGATTTGGGGACCCTCCATGATAATATTGACATAATCAGGTTCACACACAAGGACATGGTGCATGTGCACCTGCACACCCATACACAGATGCACACTGAAGATATACTTAGACATGTACTTACCATATAGTGCAGCAATACTTTCCAGCAGAATTACTGAAAATTAGTTTTTAAAGACACAGAAAAAGGATGAATAGAAAATTAGAGTTACTCTGTCCTTCAGGACATTATCTACTCCATCCTCATGGACTACCAGCTATGAAATTTAGAGATGACCATCAGCCCAACAGTCATCTCTGTACATTGAAGGGTACCGCCTTCATGGTGGTTCCTTTTAATGTACAAAACGTTTGGTGAATGGCCTCTATCAGTTTTGGCGACCGCTCACCAAACTTTTAGCTTTAAAGTTTGATGAACGGCCTCTATCTGTTTTGATGGTCGCCCGCTAAACGTAATTTTTTTTTGTTGTTTTTTTTAAACAAACTCCCAGAGTGGGAGTTTGTTTCAGGAAAACAAACAAATAATCACCCCCTCACCCGCTAAGTTTTCTCCCAAGCTGTGGGTTAATTATTTTCTTTCTGTCCCTCACCTCCAGATTTTTCCTGGCAGTGACGGAGAAGGAAAAAAAAATACTGTGTTCACCCTTAAAAGGGCAGGTGATGTAATGTCCTTCCTCTGATGGTCCCTACTCTATCCTGGCCATCGGATTAAGTTTTCTGTCGATGTAGCCAGCACTGCAAATTGGTCCTCACTATTATGAAGGATAAAGAACTGCTGATCGTCAGTTATGTAGAAGACAAAGTAGTGAGGAATTCAGCTTATTAACGAGGGGTGTAGCCAAAGTGTCTAACTGGAACTTGATGAGGTTGCTGTGTTATACTTTCCTTGAGGGACGAGAATTGTGTAGAGGTTTCTGTTCATTAACTATCTATTCTGTTCATAAAAGGTTGAGTGGAAGATAATAAATCTTTTGGGTCCAGAGCAACCATGATTACTGCTTGCCCAAGATAGGTTTCTTGGTATCAATGTCAGCCTTAGCCGAAAAGTGTAGATCATTTGGAAGAAATACAGCAGGGGCATGGAGGTGGGATATGCAGGAGTGGAAAGAATACAATAAGTTGCTGATGACAGAAGAGCCTGGAGCGGCGAGGTGTTGTGCAAGATCAGATTAATAGATTGTTCTAGGGGACAGTGTGGATCGTTGTTTTCAGAAGGAGTGCTGAGAATTTTGCGTGAGGGACTGTTTTGAGATATGGAAAGGAGCAGAGGTAGCACGGGAAGGGTAGGAGAAAGAGGAGAAACAGAAGACCAGTGGAGACATCTGGTTTGTGCTGACAGAAGTGGAGTGATCGATGAGAGGAAGGTGCAAAAAATGTATCCTTATGCATGTCCTCCAGCAAGGAAAAGGAGGTGAAGATTGAGGGGTACTTACGGATATAGGAGGAGGAGAGTGGTAGAAGGGACATAGATTTGTTTTCTCATTAGCATTTGTTTTCTCATTAGCATTGGCTCATAACTTCACTTTGTCAGGACTCTTATTTCCCGCCCTCCCGGGAATGCATCGAATTGGAGTTTGAGTATTTCGGAAGCTCTTGCTTCACTCATTCTTAAATGTGCCAACTTCACTATCTCTGGCGACCTTTAATGATGCAGCCTGTAATTCGGCTATATCTTTAATTGAGGATCTTGCTGTGCTTGGCATGCAGCTTATTACAAAATCCCCCAGCCATGTTGCCAGTCATTTGCTGGATCCTATTTTTTCAAACATCAGCAATATTCAGAGAGACCGGCCATTTCCCCTGCCATGGTCTGATCATTTTGCAGTCCTGTTTTATCTCCCTGTCCTCCCAGGAATGCATACTCGGGATTGACAGGTGAGTTATTCTGGCAGGAATTGGTCGAAGCTGGATAAGCTGGTTTCAATTTATCATTGATAGCCACTCATCCTGCATTGAGACACTCTGTGGAAGAGGATTCGCGTAACGTAGTTGCATGGATAAGATCCCTATTGGACGTTCTAGTCCCCAGTATATGTAAGAAACATCATAGAATCCTTCCTCCAGCCCAGAGGTATAATGAATCACTGCATCAATAGAAAAAGCTTTGTAAAGGTTTAGAGAGAACATGGTGAAAAACCTAGAACAGTGAGGATAAACAAAGTTATAGGGGGGCCATAAAGTTTTATCAGAAACAGTGTCGCATTGCTAGAGCCAAACACTATGCAGAGGAAATTACTGCGGCAAATATTTGTCCTAGGACCTTATTTAGAGTAGTAAGAAATCTTTATGCCCAGGCAATGACAGCCCCTACTACTCCACTCTCACAAGGCCAATGTGATGAAATCACAGATTACTTAAAAAAAATAGAGGATATTCAAAGTACATTCTCTGAGACATCCAAAGCTTGTTTGGAAGAATCTCCCCCATGTTTATCTGGTGTTTTGAATACTTTCTGTCCACTGGAGGTGTCTGCGTTTATTTCACTATTAGCGGCGATCAGATCAGGTTCCCCGCTTGATCCTTGCCCCCCTTCTGTCTTTGCTAAGCTAGAAATGCCAATTATGGAGCAACTTACCCAGCTCTCAGATGTCTCTTTGACCGAAGGCTGCGTTCCTGTAGCGTGGAAGTAGGACTTAGTCACACCTCTACTTAAAAAAACCTAACCTTGACTCCCTCACATGGTCAAATTATAGGCTCATTTCCCTTTTGCCTACACTAGCTAAGGTGTTGTAAAAAATATATAAATCGGCAACTTACATCTTACGTGGAGCTTAATCACAATCGGGATAAAGAGATGATCACAGTACTGAGGCAGCCCTCTTTGGTGTTATGGAATATATCCAAGGCCAAGTGGACTCAGGTAGTACTGTGGCACTAATTCTTTTAGATCTCAGTGCCACATTTGATACTGTGAATCACTCCACTTTGCTTTGCAGGGTAGAAGGAATGGGTATACAGGTCACTGCCTTCTTGTGGCTAACATCTTTCCTGTCCAATCACACCTTTCAGGTGCATTCATATCAATGCAGGTCTAAACCACATCACCTAGCCTCGGCAGTGCTCCAGGGCTCTACCTTAGTCCACTGCTGTTCAACCTAAATGTGAGGCCTCTTGCAGAGATTGTGTGGTCCCATGGGCTTACACTTTTCTCGTACGCCGATGACACTCAAATTCGCAGTATCCTTATCCACCAAGGATAACCGTAATGCAGAAGCCCTCAATACCTGTCTTGCCCAAGTTTCAGCATGGATGAACATCAACTCGCTGAAACTTAATGGGGTCAAGACAGAGGTTCTGTTGGTGGGCAATCATCCCCACCTTTGGGGTCCACACCTTTGGCCTTTGAATATGGGTCTGACCCCCCCCACCCCAGCTCAGGTAGTCAAAAGCCTGGGAGTGTGGCTAGATGATAAGTTGACTATGCATCACCAGATAAACAAGCAGTGGCGGCTCGCCGAGGGAGTGCTGCGGGGCGGGGGAGGGGCAGGTGAAGAAAGTGGCCCTCTAGGGCCACCCGGGTTTTCTCACAACCACCTGCTAGGCCTTCCCAAGAACGAAGAGTCGGTCAGACAGTAGAGAATATGCACTTACATGTTTATTGGTAATGCTCTGCAGAGGAGTCCGTCATGACCTGCACCCTAAGGCGTTTGTCGAGGGACTGGCCCCCCAACAGTCTACAGTCAGACCCCCCAGGATATAGCGGCATGGATTAGCAAATTTAGCGGCACAAATATGGAAATTTAGCGGCACAAATATGGAAATTTAGCGGCATTTTTGCGGCACTTTATTTTACTCATAATCATTCATTTTCAGCCTTAAATCAATGGAAACTGTTTTGGCAGAGTATTCCGCTTTGAAATAGGCAACCTGGGATATGGAACAGAGGAAGCAGCCCACAGGTGAAGGCTGTTATCCCTTGGAAATGCAATCCTCCATTTGCTTTAGTATAGGTTCTGAGAAGCCCATCAAAGATGGCCTGGTAGCATCCCATAGGAAATGGCATTCCAGAACCTACCTTAGTGAAATTAAATATTTGCCTAAGATCACACAATTTCAGCATGGAAGCCACGATTTTATCCAGATTTTCTGGTTTCACTCTGTACAAGTCAGCAAGTAAGTGGGTATCTATTTGTCTTTCCTTATGTTAAGACTTTGTTACATGAGAGCTCTGCTCGTCGAGGTTCCAGTATGACCTCGGCTGTGGCTCATAATCGACCTCAAAAGGAACGTAACTCGCCCCCTCTCCCCTTTGTTGGAGAGTGCTGATTTGCTTATATGGAAAGGCAACACCTTCTGGTCATGTGTAAGAGCATTGGTGGTCACAAAAGACCAAGCTTCTCTAATAAAATGTTCCCACATTGGCTTTCTAAATGAACGAGGGCTATTTGATGGCACAGGTCTAAAAAAATGTAAATGGTTGCCGCTATAATACAGGCTGTGAGAAAGTAGTTGGTGTATGATTGATGATATTTCAAGGCTTGAATTCATACGGAGCGAGCGGCAAATCAAGGTCGGGAAGGGCCAGAGGATGGGATAATGGTGTGCTTTGAGAAAGAAAGTGGTGATGTGCAAGGACAAGGAACCATGATACAGGGAGCACGAGAAAGTGTTTTGGAGTGGACAGTGAGTTTGTTGAGGGGTTACACTGGCTTGCTTGGTAAGTTGTTTGGGCTATATGGGAGATGTAAGCATAGAGGGCGTTAGGTACATTTGATGTATTAGTGAGGTGGGGTCATGGTTTGTGTAATGTTTTATATATTGACGTACAGACCTGTCCTAGTAAAGTGGCCTTTTTTTCCTTTAAATATCTGGGCTGTGGCGTATTGCTCCTGTTAACCGCCTGATGCTGTGTCTTTCCACTTAGTAGAAAGTTCATCACGTGACCTTGAGTGGATTGGAACCTTTGCTTGACATTGCCCAGTGTGTGCTGAAGCAGTGCAGCTGCTCTTCCCGTACTGCGGACAGGAAGAGCTGCACTTTGTAACAACCCAATGCTGATTTTAACTCACTATTTCAAACAGGAATAATGTAGTGTTGGTTTCTTGAATTCAGCGACCCCATTTGTTTCAAAAGAGCATGCATAAAAATAGTTTGATTCGGAACAGCCTAAACACAGACCATCGTTGATAAATTTAGAGGTTTTTTTTAATACCAGCATACAAATAGATTTATTGAAAAACATTCCAAATGACCAGTGCATGCGTTTTACATCGACAGTGTTCTGATGTATTTTTGTTGTCTTCACTTTTCGGAGTTGTTTTACCATTGAAATGTAGCAACCTTTTCCCTGCATTCCTTCAATTTCGCGGGCACTTTTGTAAAAATCGCGGCATTTTTACAAAAGTGCCGATTTCGCGGGCACTTTTGTAAAAATCGCGGCATTTTTACAAAAGTGCCGATTTCGCGGCAAATCGCGAAATCGCGAAATCCTGGAGGGTCTGTACAGTGAGTAATCATTCTTCCCCAGCAGTCTGCAACCCCGCCCACCATGGAAAACTACCAGCCTGGGCTGATCACGAACAAAGGAGGCACAGTAGGATGAGCTCACACCTGCCAGATGGGTACATGTTATCAGGGATCCAAGGCCACAGTGCTGGGTCTCAGCATCTCCTAATGTGGTAGCAGAAACTACACAATCGGACGAACATGCAAGGGCGGAATGGCCTATTCATTAGTATTGAGAAACAGCCTTGAGCAAAGAGAAGAAATAATAACGAAATACAGTATTCTGCTGAGGCAAGCGAAAATAATAATAATGAGGCCTAACTCGGGCACAGTCTGAACAGTCTAATAAGGGTTACGAAATACAAAATGGAGACACACTCGCTAACTAAAGCCTGCACATTGCGAGGATAACTCAGTGGGTTGCATAACGTGAATGCAACTGGCATGCATTTAGCCACATAATGCTAACATAATATAACACCGTGAGAGTATGTATGGTAGGGATGGGATTTCAAAACTAACAGACCCTCCTTTTAGCATGTGTGGCTAAAAGCTTTATTGCTATCCGGTAGGTTCTTTACAATTCTAGGGGAGGAGAGGGATATTGTCTGTCCATCCATTAGTCAAGGTGAAAACAAAGCAAATGCAAACATCAAAAATTGTACTTAATATTCGAATATTCCTTCGTCTATTAACATTATTGACTGAAGTTCTTGCATCATAATGGGGGAGCACTTATTGTCACGTTTGGGCAACGGAACACTGGGAGTGAGTTTGCTTATGCAATATGTGCAGCAGGCTGGGAGACAATTTATGCATAGACAGCATGTGAAAATAACCCCTGCAATGGCTATCAGGACAAGTAATATCTTCCACCCCCATGTAGTCACTAGAGCCCAGAACCATCCTGTAAGGGACCATGAGCCATTATCCTGATGAATTTCTGAGGCAAGTTTGTGCAACTTCTGTATTGCAGCATACACAGTAGGGGCGCTATCAGGATATATACACAGCAACTACTTCCGATGATGCGACAGGCTCCACCCTTGTCAGCCAGGATGACGTCTAAAACCATTCGATTTTGGAGAGAAACAAGTCTTGTGGCCTGGAGCTCAACTGTAATGTTGGTCAGGATACCAGCAGTTGTGTTGATAACACCCTCAACTACCCTGGCAAGGCGACGAATATTACGACTATTGAACATGGGACCCCAGAATGGCACAATGCCCTTCATTATGTCGGTGAATTGCTGCAAAGAGGTATCTGTCTGATCTATCTCATCTGGATCGAGCATCCTCCTAACTCGGTGTACCTGACGATCCCTACGCTGCAATTTATGATGCTTGTGGTAGTCGGACGGTGCAATGTAAACGGGAGGTAAGAGAAAGGATACATAACACCGGCCAGACCACCCTCTCGGAAGCCACGTGTAAGCCTGTTCCCCACAGATGAAGTATACATTAGGAGGTGTGAGCAGAGGTGGGCTGCTGGTAGTGTTCAATCGGTAGGTGTAGTTGCAGCGACTCTGTCCTACTGAAATGTTCCCTATTCCTTCAACACAGAAACTAGCTGTTGAGTTTATTACAGGGACAGGCATAGCTTTGTCCTCTGTAATATTGCGTTCCTGGAAACATTTAAAGTAGGCGGTGACATTAAATCCTTGGAAATCTAACAGTTCATTTCGCAACCAGGTGACATTTGCATAGGCCTCATTTTTATTCATACAAGCCTCAGGGTGCAGGGTACCCTCCTTACCATCTGGTCCGGGGGTATATCCCTGGTGTACCACTATGTATTCCAACACTGCCTCGTAATCAGCCTGTACCATTTTCATAGCGTCAGCGTAATAGTGCATATATACCATAGAGAGCAATTGAAACCACGCTTCACAGCTACTCAAGTATGACAGGGGCAACGAGACTAATAGATTGTTCTTATGCATAACGGATGGAAGTAGACCACACACCCAGAAATTCGTAGAATTAGTGGTACTGTGTACCTGATGGAGCATCTGAACAAAAGCATTCTGCACATATGTCTATCTATGTCTTTCCTTATGTGGGGCCAGTGTGACAAACAAATGTTAGTTTGAAACCGGTGTTGTCCTTATCAAAGCGTGCACAGGGTGCTGTTCCTCCAAGTACCAAACCACCCCAAATACAATGAGCAGGGAAAGGAAGATTATGGCAATAAACACTGCTTTACTCTTAGTGGACCAAGAGGACCAAACAGGATCATTTGAAATAGGACGCGGAGCCGCAAAGGGCTGCTCCTCGTCAGGGACGAGACGACCAACAGGATACATGTGGACAACTTCAAGGGCAGTCTATCGGTATTTAGGAAGGGGAAAAGGGAAATTCACAAGCTAGAGCCACTTATTGCAACCACAGTACCAGGGGCACAATTCACCCAGCGTCCGTCAAAGCCTCGCTGGCAGGCTTCTATCGTTCATCAACGATGGTGCTGTGAAGCACTCCCACGGAGGAGCTGCATGATCGCAACCCTTGCAGACAAAACAAATCCTTCTTCTTTCAGGATAGGGCACCCTCCCTCCGGGGCCAATGCCCTCAACTATCCTGTCCAGTGTCCGGGCAGTGCACCAGATCAATCACCCCTACCTAATACAGGCACCTCAAGCACAGTACCCGCGCCTAAGCTCAAGTCCTTCCCTAGCTCCTAAACTGTTCGGCTGGTGCACCGTCCCTTTTTCCGGGGCCTCAAATTGTACCTGGTAGTTCCAGGCTCCGTTTCATCAACAAAGAGAGGCAAAAGGTCAGGATCAGATGGGCATCGAGACTCAGATTCCGGTGTGGTAGGAACTGTGTTATCCGAGGCAGCCCTTAATTCTGGTGGGATCGCCTCAGACAGAACTGCATCACTTTCCTCGTCTGTCTGCGCCCACCTCACTCGGGCGTCAGAGAAAGGAACGAAACGTGGTACCTTCTCACACTCCTGATCACCGATGCTGTCGTTGACCCAGCTGTCGTACGGGAGCGGTAGAGGCACCCGTTTTACATGGGAAGCATGTATCCAATGCTTCTTGCCGCCCACCTTGACCGCTGTTCTAGTGGCAAGTAACACGATCACTGGGTCTTTCCACCTTGGCTCCAAGCTGCTCTTCCGCTGGAAGTTGCGGACCAAGACGTAGTCTCCGGGCTGTATCTGATGCCCGGGCCCCTCTGGTACTGGCTGCAACGTGGCATGTATCTGTTGGTGAAGAGAACGAAGATCTTTAGATAATTCGTAAAGATAGTCTACAAGCAAGGGATATTCTATCTCGGAAAAGCGCTTTGGTCTGGGGACGCCCCAAACATTCGCAGGGCGTCCAAAGACCACGTCGTAGGGGGACAGCCCTGTTCTAGAATGCGCTGTTACTCTGGTGGATAACAAAGCTAGGGGTAATGCATCTGGCCATCGCAGTCCCGTTCTTTCCTGAATCTTTGCCAACTTCAGTTTGAGAGTACCATTGTATTTTTCAACTAAGCCTGCCGACTGGGGGTGATTTGCTGCGTGGAACTTCTGTTTAATATGCAAACCTGTGCACACTAACTCAATGACTCGGGAATTAAAGTGACTGCCGTTGTCACTCCAGATCACCCGGGGCAATCCGTAGCGTGGGAAATACTCCTTTAGAAGTGCTTTTGCTGTCGCCATAGCCGTATTCTCTTTAGTGGGGTAGGCTTCGATCCACTTACTAAAAGCGCAGATCACCACTAGCACATACGTAAGGTTATTAACTCGTTCCATTTTGATGAAATCCATCTGGAGAACCTCGAAAGGGAAGGATGGTGGTGCAAAGTTGCCGGAAGGTGTAGGGGTACCTTTCCCGGGGTTATGTTTCAGGCAAATGATACAACGCTTCACTAGATGCGTGGCTACCTTGGTGATATTATCATTCTGCCACACTGGGTCCAACAATTTACATATTCCCTTGGCACTAATGTGCGCCAGGCCATGGGCCATAGTTACAACAGGGAGTACATAGGAATTAGGCAGTAACCATTGCTGCTTCCCTGACAAGTCAGTCCAGCACCCATCCTCTTCCAGGCGACCTGTTCTCTCCTCCCACATTGCCAATTCATCTAGAGTCGCCTCACCCTGAATTTCCCTGACGCGTTCTAATGTGCCTTCGAACATTCTGTTGTCTGGAACCCACCTAGCGGGGCCTGCCACCAACATCTGTGTCATCTTTGATCGAGCTGTATCCTTGGCTGTCTGATCTGCGAAAGCATTGCCCTTCCCCACATCGTCTGTAATAGCCTTATGAGCGCTACATTTCACTATTGCTAGCTTACTGGGAAGTGTCAATGCAGATAGTAACCTATGTATCAGTGGCCCATTCTGAATCCGCAATCCATGCGAAGTCAGAAACCCTCTCTCCGCCCAGACGCACCCAAAATTATGGGCCACCCCAAAGGCGTACTGGCTGTCGGTGTAGATATTAACAGCCACTCCCTCACTCAACTCACAAGCCCGAAGGAGGGCCACCAGCTCTGGGCTGATTGGTGTGGGATACGGGATGTCTCAACTACAGTATGTAACGTTGTTATTGCATAGGCTGCAGTGGTGGTACCATCTGGTAACTTGAAACAAGAGCCTTTGACATATAGTTCCCCTTGGGGTTCAGATAGGGTAACATCAGTCAGGTCTACCCGTCCCTTCGTCTCTTCCTCCGTTCTATATACACAATCGTGTACGTCTGTATCCTTACTTGACAAAGGGAGGGGTAGTAACGTGGCTGGGTTCAGAGTGGTACATCGTTTTATGGTAATGTGCGGAGCAAACAAAGTAAGTTCGTATCCAGTCAGACGTGCACTAGTAAGGTGCTGTGTCTTCGTTTTGTTCAATAGTGTATCCACAGCATGAGGTACCATTACTGTGAGGGTAGTATCAAGAACGAGCCCTGCTGATTGTCTGATAGAAACTGCCACTGCCGTGGCAGCTCTCAGACAGCTCGGGAGCGCTCTGGCGACGTTATCCAGAATGGCAGAAAAATAAGCACAGGGTCTCTGCTTACCTACAAAACCCTGTGTTAAGACAGAGAGCGCACAGCCATCCACCTCATGCACGTAGAGCACAAAGGGCTTTTGGTAGTCCGGGGTACCCAATACAGGAGCAGAGCAAAGCGCAGCTTTTAGTTGCTCAAAGGCCTGCTGGCATGCAGGTGTCCAAGGCAGGGGTTCATGCACATCTTTCATGGTCAGGGAAAGAAGGGGCTTTGTTAGTAGCGAGTAGTTAGGGATCCATTGTCTACAATACGATGTTATTCCTATGAACGCACGTACCTCACGTTGTGTTCTAGGGACAGACATGTTAGTAATGACAGCTATGCGCTCAGGTGTTAGTCTGCGACCCTCCTTCGACAGTGGGTGACCTAGATAGGTGACCTCCTGTCGACAGTACTGAAATTTGGAAAGTGACACCTTGTGTCCATGATGCGCCAGGTGCAACAACAATTTAACCGTGGCGTCTTTGCAACCGTCCTCAGTGTCAGAGGCAATAAGGAGGTCGTCAACATACTGCAACAGCACATTACCAGGGGAAAGCGCCAAAGAATCTAGTTGACTTTTTAATGCTTGGCTATAAATACTAGGGCTTTCAGTATAGCCTTGTGGAGCACGACAGAATCTAAAGCTCCGGCCGGATATTGTGAAACCGAACAAATAGCGGCTATCTGTATGAATCGGGATGCTGAAAAAGGCATTCTTCAGGTCAATGACAGAGAAAAACTTCGCTGAAGGTGGAATAATTGTTAAAAGTGCGGTAATGTCCGGGACCACTGGGTATTAGGGAATGACTATTTTGTTCACCTCCCGGAGGTCAATCACAAAGCGGTAAACATCAGGGTGGGCATCAGGAGAATCCGAGGGGGCTTTCTTAAGAACAGGAAGAATAGGGCTATTACACACATTCGCCGTAGTCTCCTCAACCACACCAGACTCAATCAAGTCCTGTATTATTTGCAACAAGGCCTTCTCACCTGCCTGGGATATCTTGTACTTGGGGACACGTGGTAATCGAGCCTTGTCTTTGATCTGGATGGAAACTGGCGGTATTTGGAGCAGCCCCACATCCGTGTCTCCCGTAGTCCATAACGTACATGGTACATTTTTAAATTCAGCTGGAAGGGGGGCATCTTTCGCAAAGCACTGTTTAGCACCAACAACTGGCGGGCCAATGGTCATATAGACACCGTCCGGTGAACAGGAAATAGTCGCATGCAACTTCTTCAGCAAATCGAGTCCCAACAAGTTTTCCCCACAATTCGATGTCAATAAAAATGGTGAATCGACCGTAAAGGGACCAATCGTCAAGGCAAGGGGCTTGGAGATGGTGCTAATGACCGGCACGCCTGAAAAACCCACCAAGACATTGTGGCCAGACAGAGCTGCCCCCCGGGACCAGTGAACGGGAAACAGAGCTATTCATAGACCCTGTATCGACCAAAAATCTCTTAGCAGCACCCTGCAAATCAGCAAGGACATAAGGTCCATCCTGATCTACGGGCACTGGAACCGGTCCCTTACTCTGTCCTCGGCTGTCCTAGCTATGAGATAACCCCGTCACTTCGTCCATGTCATAATCGTCATGATAGTACTGCCGGCCTCTGGGGTCGTCAAAATAATTCCCACTTTGCCTGTTGTGTGACGTATCTCCCAACTGCACTTCCCCCTGCACCTCGCCCACGTCCTCTGGACCCCCGACCTCTTGGGGCCCCGTCCTTCTGTAACAATTCTGGGCACTCGTCCCGCCAATGTCCCTCCTGTTTGCAGTATGCACATTGATTGAGCCCAATGGGCGCGTTGGACGTGCCACCTCTACCAGACCGCTGCTGGGTCGGACCCGAACCTCTGCCTCATCCGTTGCCCCTCGCAACCTGCTGCAGTAATACCCTCGTCTTCAAATCCTTAGACTTTTTCTCTGCCTTTTCCTTATCCTCGTTCTCCCTATGCTCGTAATATTGTGCCATACTCAATATCACAGATGGGGATGATGTCGTCCAAGTACTTTCCGAGGCCTGCAGAAGTGTCGCAATCTCGGGAAGTAAGTTGGTAACAAATCTATTGACGAACAAACGAACACAACCCTCCTGTGACACGTCCTGTCCACTAAAGTCCAAAAATACCCCTTCAAACCTGGTAAAGAAATCTGACACACTTTCATCCTTCTTCTGACGGCATGCAGTCAACTTGTCCCAAACCACCCTTTTTGGCGGAATAAGCGAGTGCATGTAGGTGATAATACGCCCTGGCAAAGCGAAAAGCTCCGCTTTAGGCTTGTCTCCAGGCTTGCGCTCCTTGTCCCAAGTCCTAATCTCGTCCCATGTTCCCCCCAACTCTAATGCATGATCCTGTGTATGGACCTGTCTCCATATGTCCACCGGTACCAGTAGACCGAAAAACAACTCTATGTCAGCTAACGTCATTACGGTGGAGGAAGCCGCCTCCGTCAATTCTTTATAGTATGCGGTAGGGTTTTTCCGGGGGTCCGGCAGCTGGCTCTTTAAGGATAAGACCTCACTCCTTTTCCAAGGAGTATAAATCCATTGCTCCTGAAAGCGAGCTTCGACCCGTTGTCTAATCACATCATTAGCGGAATTACGCTGTTCTGGTATTTCAGGGTGGTAAATGGGATGGACTTCCCTCATGGGGTGCTGCGTCCCCATTATCGGGACTTTCTGGAGCAACCTACCTCGATGACCCACTAGTGTCGTTATAGTACTAAAAACCTCATTGGGGGCCATGCCTGCCGCATATACCCTATCCCGTATGTCGTATATTATTTGCGGTGCAACACCGTTAAAACACTGTTCCCATAATTCTATCAGCATCGCTGACGTGTTTAAGTGCATGCTGCTGTATGAACGGCTCGTAGTCTTTCATCACACTCCACACATCCTCCACACTATAGATCGGGTGTCGAGCCCACTGGGCTGCTTGATTTGCCACCGTTTGTTTCTCCTCATCACCCACTGCAGAACGCACCAACACCTTGTCCATTTGATCGCGCACTGCCGCCCAGTTCACATCATGCACTCCACGCGCAGGAGTTTCAACATTCAACCGTGCCTGGTGTGTCTCACTAACAGGGGAGGGGGCAGATGCAGAGACAGGCACCATCACGTAGGGGGAAAGGGCAGTAGGGGTATACAGGGGGTATCAGTAGAGCTAGTAGACTGGGCACGGGAGACGATAGCGCCTGCCCCAGTGACTGGTGTGGATGGAAGGGAGGCGAGAGGGGCCACAGCTGAAGCGGTAACGCTGGGAGCGGGAGGGCTGCACCGGGGGCCGGAGACTGGGAGGTCGGAACTGCCGGGTATATCCGTTCGGGGGCATAAGGAGGAGGAGGACGAGAATCCAACAGCTCATCAACAAACTCATCTCCTTCTCTAGCCACATAGCACTTATCCGTCTGTAACCGAAACTTCCTATCTGCACACTCTATACCCTTCTCTACCTTCCCTCTTTCATTGGCTACTGCCTTCTGTGTAATCGTTTGCGTCTGTTTCCTCCGTGCCTCTTTCTCTGCCCTCATACGTCGCTGCTTTGCTTCCTTCTGCCATACTCTCAAAGAATCAAACATCGACTGCCTGCTCCTCCTAGCAAACAACTTGTCCTGCAAGTAGTTCAATTTCTGTTCATCAAATGAGCCGGTGAGCGGCCACCGCAACTCGGCATTATCCTTCGTATATTTATGCCACAATGTACTGAACATAACAGGGTCAATACCATGTTTAACATACATATCAAAATTTGGGGTACCCTCCGGAGGTGCGGGCTGGCTCTCCTCCAATCGAGCATCAGTAGAACAACATCGACATCCAAAACACCCTAATTTACTGAAACAGGCATCTTAATATAAGACACAAGTACTGTCCCTGCCGGACAAGTGTAACACCAACAATCGACAAACGAAGACAAGACAAAGTACTGAACATTAGCCACAAAGTCAAACAAAACGGGCCAGAGACCACTCCCTACAGTCCGAAGACCGTATCAAATCCGAGAAGACAGGCACCTGCCCCAGACCTTTTCAAATATTAACCAAATTACCAGTTGGTCTGGCAGAATGTTCGTGGGCAGTCCCAGACCTTTTTTAGCGCGGGCCAAATTTCCAGGTGATCCAGCAAACCGCTCGCAAACGCTCTGTGTCTTTTTCCCAGGGGTCCGCAGACCCACCAAGTGCAAGACAAGCGGTCCGGAGACCGTACCAAGACACAGCCCGTCGGCTTGTGCCGTTCAAGACAAGCGGTCAAGAGACCGTACCAAGACACAGCCCGTACCAAGACACAGCCCGTAGGCTCGTGCCGTTCAAGACAAAACAGTCCAGAGACTGTATCAAGACACAGCCCGTAGGCTCGTGCCGTTCAAGTATGGTGCCATTTTTCCAAGAATCAAATCACTCACCTGGTGCACACAGGTCGAGTCAAACTAGTCTCCACTGCCGACTCTTTGGACCAAACGGTCAACTGCAAGGTTACGCCTTCTCAGGACCCCAGCTGGTGACCACTAGACGAGGGGGCGCCCGATCAGCTGGGCGGGGCAACTGCGAGAACCAAGCTTGGTCTTGTGTGGGGATCCCCGATCCGCCCGCCCGACCAAACGCATCCCCCGACCCTGCAACCCAATTACGGGCGAGTCGGGTAACCTTGCGGGGTCCCTGTTCGGGCACCAACTGAAGGAAGTGGCCCTCTAGGGCCACCCGGGTTTTCTCACAACCACCTGCTAGGCCTTCCCAAGAATGAAGAGTCGGTCAGACAGTAGAGAATATGCACTTACATGTTTATTGGTAATGCCCTGCAGAGGAGTCCGTCATGACCTGCACCCTAAGGCGTTTGTCGAGGGACTGGCCCCCCAACAGTCTACAGTGAGTAATCATTCTTCCCCAGCAGTTGGCAACCCCCCCACCATGGAAAACTACCCGCCTGGGCTGATCACGAACAAAGGAGGCACAGTAGGATGAGCTCACAACTGCCAGATGGGTACATGTTATCAGGGAACCAAGGCCACAGTGCTGGGTCTCGGCATCTCCTAACGTGGGAGCAGAAACTACACAATCGGACGAACATGCAAGGGCCGAATGGCCTATTCATTAGTATTGAGAAACAGCCTTGAGCGAAGAGAAGAAATAATAACGAAATACAGTATTCTGCTGAGGCAAGCGAAAATAATAATAATGAGGCCTAACTCAGGCACAGTCTGAACAGTCTAATAAGGGTTACGAAATACAAAATGGAGTCACACTCGCTAACTAAAGCCTGCACATTACGAGGATAACTCAGTGGGTTGCATAACGCGAATGCAACTGGCATGCATTTAGCCACATAATGCTAACATAATATAACACAGAGAGTATATATGGTAGGGATGGGATTTCAAAACTAACACAGGGTGGGGGGGTAGTAAACTCCGGCATACGGAGGTATGGAGTTAAGTAAATAAATAAATAAATATAACAATTTACATTGCGCGCGCTGCATCGCCGAGTTGTTTATATTTATTTATTTACTTAACTCCGTACCTCCGTATGCCGGAGTTTACTACCCCCCATCCTGCCCCTCCCCCGCCCCGCCCCGCCCCACCACCGCGCAGCACGCCCTATGCGAGCTGCCACTGTAAACAAGGTGGTGGCTACCTGCTTCGGTATCCTTAAATGGCTGAGGAAGATTTTGGCATGTATTCTGGTTTCGGCTCAACGTACTGTGGTCCAGGCACTGGTGATTTCCAGACTGGACTACAGTAACGTGTTATATCTGGGTGTTGCAAAATCTCTGCTAACACGGCTGCAGACGATCCAAAATGTGGCAGCCCGCTTACTTCTTCGTCCACTCAGGTTTACTTCCTCAGCCAGTCTGCTACATACCTTACACTGGTTACCTATTGAGCGTCGAATCCACTTTAAGACCCTGTGCTACAGGCACAAGTGCCTTGCTAACACAGGGCCTGTGTGTCTGAGACCGTTGGTGTCTGGGTACTGTCCAACTTGTGCACTTCAATCTAGCCATCAGGATCTGACAATGGTTTCTAGGATCAGGAAGTCTCGCCAGGGTGGCCCGGCATTTGCATTTCTCAGGCCTAAGTTTTGGAAAGATCTACCACATACGCTGAGAGCCTGTAAATTGCTCACAGTTTTTCAGAAGCAGTTAAAAACTTGGCTGTTTCCATCTCCCCTTTCATTCGGAAGGTAATGGTTTGACAGTCACGGTTTTAATGAGGATGCTAGCGCTGGGAAACCTTTTAGGTAGCCATGCACTTTATAAGTCATAATAATTATAATTATAATAATAGAGGCAATAAGCATGTTTGATAGATAAGAGAGGTCCGATCGCAGGAGCAGTGGAGGTGGTAAAAATCTTCATGGTGGTAAAAAATACACTAGAAGCGTTAATACCTAGGACACTGGGGGTTAGTGACTAGTCCATCATAGATTAAACGGTGATGTCCCGTGATGTTAAATTAGAGCATGTCAGTGATGTTCAGTGAGTTGGAATCAGCACAAAACTAAGAGGAAGCATCGGATTAGCAGCAATTGTGGTAACACTGACTTCGTAAACCAGTAGGAAGATCTGGGATGACTTCCAACTAGAGTACATACATGCGTACTAAAAACATACTGAGAATTTAAAACACAGTCAATGAAGGGTAGAAGTCTTTTTCACTACGTTTATACTGTGTGATACACACACCTCACCATCAGATTATTGTCGTACAGTTCCTTTCATTGGATATGGGATTAAGCTACAGAGTCTTACCTTATTAAAAGGGATGAAAATGTGAATTTGCTTCCAAACAGAGATTATACAGGTCCAGAGAAAGGCATGTACTGAGAACTTATAATGAAATCTATGCGAGTTAGAGGTTTTCTTTGCAATAAGTATTCAATTGTTTAAACACTCCTTAATGTGAGAAAGAGATCCTCAGCTCCTTACATAGGGTATGGTGCTACGCTACTGAGTTTAGCAATCAGTTGGTGCCTTGAAGTCTTTCCTGCATGTGTCCAGAATCAGGCAGGATAAGTCTTTCCTCACTGCCTAGTGACTAGAATCAGGGAGGACAGCAGCATAGATGGCTTTCCTTACTACCTCACAAGGACAGGTAAGCCGATGCAGTGATTCTTGTATATCAGTGGTGGGTAGGGCATTTCAAAATGACCTATCTCCAAAAAAACAGGGAAATGCAACAGTCAAATCAAAAGTGGATAGGGCAGTTAAAGGACATGCACAGTAACTGTTTCTAACAGATCATCCCAGCTACGGTTGGGGTACATCAGAGTGTGCCTGTATGGTGATGACAATGTATTTTCCCAACTTGTGTGCCTACAGTGCCACTCCATCCATGTCTGTTCTAGCAGTTCGCATGACGGGCATGCGATGACGTTGGGAGATGGCATACACAACAGAGTAGGAGGGCTCCAGGCCAGGGATCAGGATTGCCAATGGGTGGGTTGTGCACTACAAGGATGGCACATAGAACATCACAGCTTGCACCCATGGCAGACCATCAGAGTTTCAGCCACACAGATGGAAGTAAAGAGTCCGTCAAACAACCACAGTAAGTCCCAGAGTATTCCAACCACTAACACTGTGACCAAAACAAGATCCATGTGTGTTCATGGTATTTGGGAATTGGGGCTGCAGTTTCATCAGAACTCTACAACCATCAGCTTGGGGAAGTAAGATGAGCGCAATCTGAAATGCTCTGTCCTCGACCTCAGGTAGGTGAGAATGGACTCCAAATGTCAGAGATATTCAAGAATTATAATCCCAGGCCGTAAGGGCTGTCGGCTGAGCATCCAATACCAGCGGTCGACTTGTGCACCCCACAAGTTATAATGGATGCTTTGACCAAAGAGGAAGTTATATGGGAGCCTTCTCTTCATTTTGGCCACAGACACTAGCACATCACAGATTAGGCATTACAAATGCCTCCAGCGCTATGGCAAAATTAAGCGGGCTGAGATAAAAATGCAAACCCACAAACTGAATTTCAAAAATACAATATATGCTCTTTAAATTTGATATTCCTGGGATACGAATTATCCAGTGAATGAAAACGACTCACACCCAAGTTACCATAGCAATGGGGACATTCAGGGCCGGCTGTAGGGCTCGTGGCGCCCAATGCAACAATGCTTCTTGGCACCTACCAATGACCTTCTCCACAGATTCCCCCACTACCACCCTTTTACAGTGCCTCTCAAGTCTCCATAACCACGCACTCTTAGATGCATGTCTACATTCCGCTCTTTGATGACAGGTAATAGCTCACTGTACTATCTTAGGATTTTAACTGAAGTAACAAAAGGAACTCTCTGACAAAACCACTAACCCACTGAACTATTTACCTTATATGCACATTGTGATCTGCATGGTACACGTGCTTTGCAGCATAAACCCTCTGCCCTACCTTATGATGAGTCAAAACTTCCACTAGACAAAACACCATCTCTCTCCAGCAGCTCCATCAATCACTAGAGTTATCTTGACATTTTTATTGCGCCGGAAAATTGCTGGAGGCAAGGAACGCGGCAGCAGGTGCTTTTAATTCCACAATAAACTTGAGAAAACGACGCCCCCCCTGAAGACAGCGCCTGGTGCCGTGGCACCGGTCGAACAGCCCTAGAGCTGGTCCTGTGGACATTAGAGCCCCAAAATACACTCAAAAAATTACAATCATTAATGGGATTTCTGAATTTTATACAAACGTACGTCTCACATTATTAGAGTGTGAAACCATTATATCTTCTAATCAGCACTGTCTTCAGAGGGAGACACTGAATTGAAGAACACACTTACCAAAAGACATGATTGCAACTGCACACTTACAAACTTGGTACGACAAATATAATTTGGTGATCAGGATAGTGTCTTGATACATTGGGTCACATACACAGTATAAAATGAAGGCCAAAGTATACTGGTGGCATACAAACAACAGTTTTATTCAAATGAGTTTTTAGGGAATGTTCTTACAGCAGTACAAATGGCTAGCATAAAAAAAAGCCTCACCAGCCAAGGCAAAATGATTATAGTTTTGCTGATACGTTCACTGGAGGTGGCTACTAAAGCGAGCATACAAAATGCTAGAGCCTTCCATGTACACTGATGCAATGGGACCTGAGTCAGACAAGTTTGGATGGTCAATCTGGAAATGGTCTGATTGTAAAAATACAGCAATTCCTTCAATATCAGCAAGCAGCTCCACATACCCAGTTGGTTAAACGATTGAATGGGTTGTACGACCGAACAACGCAGGAAAATACATTGCATGCCTTAAGCAGGCATTTTTTACCCCGCATTTTTTTACAATGCATGTGTTTTTACAATGTATGCCATTACCACGCATTGTTTATATATATATATATATATGTACATATATATAAACAAAGGATTTTGTGGGGGGAGACCCCCCCACGCTCCCCAACTTACCTTAAATCCATGGTAAAGGCATGCGTTGTAAAAACATACACGTGGTAAAAACATGCGTGCTAAAAAAAAGCGTGGTCAAGGCACAACGTGGTTAAAACCTCGTTGTAAAGGCTGTTTCCCGATTGAAGGACCATTGAACTCTCTTTTCCACAGACGGATTAGCACAATGTGCAGGAGGCACAACACGACAATACCCCACTCCCTGTGCAGCAGTAGAAAGAGTATTAGAGGATTATATATTTAAAATAAAGCATGTACACGTGAAGTCCATAGGTGATTTAACTGCACAGATAGCAGAATTAAATGCACTCCTCTTGGCAATGTAAAAAGGAAATGCTTCAGTCCCAACATTGATTGATTCTGAGTACTCAGTCAGTGTTCAGGGGTATAATATAGACTTTAAAATATTGGGAATCCAATGATTACAAAGACTCACATGGGAAGACAATAAGAAAGAAGCAGCTCTGGCCAGGGATAACTGACTTTAAAAAGCACACTAGAGATAGGGAATCAATGCAAAAGGCAATTGTGCCTCTGATCAAGCAGCAAAACATATGATAAAGTGGCAGAAGGTAGCAGTGGTAACCTGGTCACAAATTATGGTTCACCCGAAAATACACTTAGCATTAGAATCATCACAGAAAAATACAGCCCTGTCCCTACGCTTTCCGGTGAAATATAGCTACTTCCTCAGATAACACAGGATCCCTAAACTCACAATATTAGGAGGAGGTGATTGAGATTACCTAAGAAACTGATTAGATGTGAATTAATTAAACAGGTGCATGAATGGGTTGCTTTGGCATATGCAGGAGTCTGAGCTACTCTGTATACATCGCCAGAACACTACTGGTGGTTGTTAATTTCCAAACTTACTCTGCAGTCTGTACTACAGTGCAAAATCTGCCAGTGGATAAATCTTTCTACAGTAATAAAGCTGCCACAAATCCCTCTCTTGAAGTCAGCACAACAATTCCAAATAATTTACCTCTATCACATTTGTCCGCTTAAATCAAGAAATAAATAATAATGCACTAAGATTGGATCCTGTAGACGTTTGGGTGTGGCCACAGCGCAAGGTCATGACTTTCTCAGTCACAAAAGACCTTTTCTGCTTCCCAGTGCCAGGTGGAGTCCATATCTCTCGCTCCTACAAGGGGCAGCTTTTACTTCTAAAGTATTGGTAGTGGGCGCGCACCCTCAATTCTTGCATTCCTTTAGGCCTAGTTCAAAGGGGCTGGTAGAAAGACCCCATGGTATGTTTAAGCAAGCCTTCACTGCGAGGATCTTAAGTTATTGTGCACTCTGGCTAAATAACCTGCAAAGCGCACAGAGATCTTTGAATAATATGCAGAGAAATGTTGTGGAAGGGGGCGTGGCAAGCTACCAGAGATGGCGGACGCGTGAGCGAAGAGCTCCACACCGGCCCTGCTATTATCCGGCACAAATGATTGGCGCAGCCCAGCCTGAGTAGCCGGGCATGGTGGCCTTGATGCCGGGGGCCGAGACGGCGGCCCCCACTGTGAGCCTGGGCGGCTAGAATAGCCCGCCGACACGTGGAGATCAAGCTGAGTGGTGGAGCCCGGAGGCTCGGACTCGAGTACTGAGGCGGGGCGGAGCTTGCCGGAGCCGCTCGGCTGCAGAGGTGGCGTGACTGCAAGGCCCGGGCTGGGAGTAACGGGCCCGCCAAGACAAGGAGCCCCTGGGCGCTGCTCCAAGGTGAATGCAGACCAGCCTACCTGAGACAAGCACGGTTCAGCCTGAAGTACAGAGGTGATGCAGAGACACCGAGGTGAGGGCCGCCGACGGACCTCGAGTGGCAGGGGCGCCGAGTGAAGCAGAGGCGGTGAGTGGAGATCGGGGGAAGACTAGGAGCCCCATTGGGGGTTTCGTCGCGGCCCAGCTGAACTTTAGGAGTGCTTCGGAGTGCCAAATTTGAAGGACTGCCCGGGCGGGGTGGAGCACGGTGAACCCAGGGTGCAACTCCTGCATGGTGAAGGGCGGGCGCGGCCTACGGAGAGCAGCCCACGCAATGGCACTGTAGCAGTGGCGCCAAGACTTAGATTACTGGCAGCCCTGGGGCGCATTAAGGAGCGACGGAGAGCGCAATTGTGACTGAGATGGGAGCTTGACGGCGGTGCAACCGAGACACCCACCCGTGGAAGCGAAGAATTGGGCTTGGACGAGAGCCCGGATGAAGCGTGGTTGAGCAGCCCACTGCCCGGAGAAGAGGGCCCGGGTGTGATGTAAGACACTAGTTGCTCCTACCAAAGGGGATGATGGACGGAGCGTTTGAGCTAATCAAACACTCACCCCCAGTCAACTGATCTGGGTTTAATCCATCATCATTCTTTAGCTCACTCCACCACCCCAGTTCAGACATGGCCATATGCAAATCAGTCTGACCCTGTGCCTCATGGGAACAGTCCAGCCCGAACTGCCAAGCCATGTCTTCCCTGGACCGGAAACAAGCATCCTGGGACCGGTTTCTGGCTATTCAGCCGTCATCAGCCAGGGTAGCTTGAATCCAGTGGCAAAGTGAGCAAGGGACCCACGTCTGGGCATACCCTGCCAACTTAGGGCGAACAAAGCAATACCAAAGGGGATGATGGTCGGAGCGTTTGAGCTAATCAAACACTCACCCTAAGTTGGCAGGGTATGCCCAGACGTGGGTCCCTTGTTCACTTTGCCACTGGATTCAAGCTAGCCTGGCTGATGACGGCTGAATAGCCAGAAACCGGTCCGAGGATGCTTGTTTCCGAACCAGGGAAGACATGGCTTGGCAGTTCGGGCTGAACTGTTCCCATGAGGCACAGGGTCAGACTGATTTGCATATGGCCATGTCTGAACTGGGGTGGTGGAGTGAGCTAAAGAATGATGATGGATTAAACCCAGATCAGTTGACTGGGGGTGAGTGTTTGATTTGCTCAAACGCTCCGTCCATCATCCCCTTTGGTATCGCTTTGTTCGCCCTAAGTTGGCAGGGTATGCCCAGACGTGGGTCCCTTGCTCACTTTGCCACTGGATTCAAGCTAGCTTGGCTGATGACGGCTGAATAGCCAGAAACCGGTCCCAGGATGCTTGTTTCCGAACCAGGGAAGACATGGCTTGGCAGTTCGGGCTGGACTGTTCCCATGAGGCACAGGGTCAGACTGATTTGCATATGGCCATGTCTGAACTGGGGTGGTGGAGTGAGCTAAAGAATGATGATGGATTAAACCCAGATCAGTTGACTGGGGGTGAGTGTTTGATTTGCTCAAACGCTCCGTCCATCATCCCCTTTGGTATCGCTTTGTTCGCCCTAAGTTGGCAGGGTATGCCCAGACGTGGGTCCCTTGCTCACTTTGCCACTGGATTCAAGCTAGCTTGGCTGATGATGGCTGAATAGCCAGAAACCGGTCCCAGGATGCTTGTTTCCGGTCCAGGGAAGACATGGCTTTGCAGTTCGGGCTGGACTGTTCCCATGAGGCACAGGGTCAGACTGATTTGCATATGGCCATGTCTGAACTGGGGTGGTGGAGTGAGCTAAAGAATGATGATGGATTAAACCCAGATCAGTTGACTGGGGGTGAGTGTTTGATTTGCTCAAACGCTCCGCCCATTATCCCCTTTGGTATCGCTTTGTTCGCCCTAAGTTGGCAGGGTATGCCCAGACGTGGGTCCCTTGCTCACTTTGCCACTGGATTCAAGCTAGTCTGGCTGATGACGGCTGAATAGCCAGAAACCGGTCCCAGGATGCTTGTTTCCGGTCCAGGGAAGACATGGCTTGGCAGTTCGGGCTGGACTGTTCCCATGAGGCACAGGGTCAGACTGATTTGCATATGGCCATGTCTGAACTGGGGTGGTGGAGTGAGCTAAAGAATGATGATGGATTAAACCCAGATCAGTTGACTGGGGGTGAGTGTTTGATTTGCTCAAACGCTCCGTCCATCATCCCCTTTGGTATCGCTTTGTTCGCCCTAAGTTGGCAGGGTATGCCCAGACGTGGGTCCCTTGCTCACTTTGCCACTGGATTCAAGCTAGCCTGGCTGATGATGGCTGAATAGCCAGAAACCGGTCCCAGGATGCTTGTTTCCGGTCCAGGGAAGACATGGCTTTGCAGTTCGGGCTGGACTGTTCCCATGAGGCACAGGGTCAGACTGATTTGCATATGGCCATGTCTGAACTGGGGTGGTGGAGTGAGCTAAAGAATGATGATGGATTAAACCCAGATCAGTTGACTGGGGGTGAGTGTTTGATTTGCTCAAACGCTCCGTCCATCATCCCCTTTGGTATCGCTTTGTTCGCTCTAAGTTGGCAGGGTATGCCCAGACGTGGGTCCCTTGCTCACTTTGCCACTGGATTCAAGCTAGCCTGGCTGATGACGGCTGAATAGCCAGAAACCGGTCCCAGGATGCTTGTTTCCGGTCCAGGAAGACATGGCTTGGCAGTTCGGGCTGGACTGTTCCCATGAGGCACAGGGTCAGACTGATTTGCATATGGCCATGTCTGAACTGGGGTGGTGGAGTGAGCTAAAGAATGATGATGGATTAAACCCAGATCAGTTGACTGGGGGTGAGTGTTTGATTTGCTCAAACGCTCCGTCCATCATCCCCTTTGGTATCACTAGTTGCTCCTGGGCAGAGGAAAAATAACGTGCACCAGGGGGAGATGAGTGCTGCATAGAGGCCCGGAGATCCCAACTGTGCGGTGACCCAGTCGTGACCCACGGCTAGAAGGGGCCCATGTCCAGAATCGTCCAGGACTATATGCGTGGCTGAGTGGGGTGCAGCTGGGTGGCCCGTGGCATAGTGGAGGAGACTTGGGCGATTAATTCCCGTGTGGGGGCTGGGTTCCCCCCTTGCCTGTGACTGCGAAGATGGGGAAACCGCGGGGGAGGCAGGCCGGAAATACCCGAGATCATGAGGAAGATCATCTCGATCAGGCACGGGGCAGCCCTGAGCCTCAGCCACGACCGGATCCCATCCAGCAGCAGCTGTCCAAAATACTGGAAGCCATCTCTGATACGAAGGCCACGCTCCACCAGGACATAAGCACGGTGTCGGTGGGTCTTAGCCTCCTCCGAGCGGAACACCAAAAACTCAATGAGAGGGTGAAGGTGGCGGAATCTGGGCTTGAAGGATTAGCGCCTGAGCACAAGGCCCTCTCTCAGCAAGTAGCGGAACTAACAGACAAGGTCTGGACTTTGGAGCGGCGGGCAGAAGACGGAGAGGGTCGCAGCCGCCGCAACAATATACGAATTCTTGGTCTGCCGGAAGGGATTGAAAAGGGTAATATGGTGGCACACCTAGAGCTGTGGCTCAGAGATGTAGTGTCCCCAGGAGCGCTGATGCAGTTCTTCACATTAGAGAGAGCACACCGCGTGCCAGCTCGCCCAGTGGCGCCGGGCCGCCCCCCGAGACCGGGGGTGGCCAGGCTGTTGCACTATAGGGACAGAGACATCATTCTGCAGAAAGCTCGTACAGATGGCCCCTTCGTGGTTAATAACGCTAAAGTCTCCATGTTTCCAGACTATACGTTGGAGGTCCAATAGAAAAGGGCCCCATACTTTAAAGTCAAGAAGGCGCTCAGAGAGGAAGGAGTCCAGTACTCCCTCATGTTTCCGGCCATGCTCCGCATTGTGGTGGATGGCAAGACACACTTTTGCGAGAACCCCCAAATGGCCTGGGACTGGATTGAAGCCTATCGCATGGAGAAACCGGGCTAAGCACCGAAACCCCGACGAGCAGCAAGGGACCGGAGAACTAGGAAGCAATCCCAGAGGTGGTCAGAACAAATAGGGGCGAAGAAGCCAAACTCCTCACAGACTGAGCTGGAAAGAGCGGCGGCATTGCAGGCGGTGGCGGAGATCGCCCGGAAAAGTGACTCCCCATCAGATCAGGGTTCGAGATCCACGAAGGGAACTGGGGGCTCAGAATCGGATTCATCCGGCAAGGGTAGCCTGGAGCTCCCGGTGGTGACCCCACATATGGCAGATGACATTATATAACAGGGACTGGCCAATCTGGGCTGTTATGGGACTGGGCCGGTGCCGGAGGCTTTGCAATAGAACACACAGTGACTTGTTTTCTTACCGCTCACGACAGAACAGATAAGCAAGCACAGCCGCAACCCCCTTGGAGGCCTTCACTGTGTTTGGTTTGGGCCTTCATTGCTTTGTATTTCCATAAAAGTGGAGTTTGGGCAGATGGCCGTTGCCAGGATGCCCTGGGGCCGGGGAGTTGTTCTAAGTTTGGGGTTGTTAGGGTTAATTAGTTATGTCCCTCATGTATGCGGGGATGTCTCATTAATTAATCCTGCTGATTCAGGGGGGGTGGGGGTTGCTGGGAGGGGTGGGGAGTTGGAATGTACAGAAAGGCAATAGCGCAACAGGATGTGAAACTACTTACATGGAGCATCAGGGGAATGGGCTCCATGTCTAAACGCTATAACATTTATAATTATTTAAACACAGAGGAGTGCAAATCGCACTTTTACAGGAGATTCATTTGACTCGGGGGGGGGGGAGGTGGGGAGACTGAGGATGCGTTGGAGGGGATCAAATTTTTGCCACTGAATACTCAGCATTTGCCCGAGGTGTGATGATATGGATACGGCCTGGAGTTCCCTTTGAAACAACACGCACCTTAACGGATACAGAGGGAAGGTATGTGCTAGTGGCGGGGCGACTACTAGGTCAGGAGATTACATTATGCTGTTGCTATGCCCCCAACCATGACCAACTGGCATATTTGACCTCCCTTTCTGCGCTTATTGCGAACATAGCAGTGGGTCAGATGGTGGTGGGGGGAGATTTTAATTGTGTGGCGGATGTACAATTGGACTGTTCCCATCCCCTCTGGCGGGAGCACAAGCACATAGGACAGCGGCGGGAATGCGGGAGTGGATGGCACACTGGGACCTGCAAGACATATGGCGCCTACAGCATAGTGGAGACAGGGAATACTCCTACTACTCGCACCTACACCACCTCCACACGAGAATAGATGCGATTTGGTGCTCTCAAGTCATTGGCTGTCTCACCCATTATACTGAATACTTGGGCCGCACATATTCGGACCACAGCCCTTTATTAATGTCGTAGACCTCCAATACCTACATGGAGACTTAGCCCCCTGATGCTGGAGGATGTGCCTTTTGCGGAATCATTACGCTCCGCTGTAGACGCATACTTCACGGAAAACGTGGATACTGCCTCTACGGCGCTAGTAGAATGGGAGGCTTTTAAAGTAGTGGTGAGGGGGCACTGCATGGGGCAGACAACTGGGATACAGAGGGACCTTCATAGAGAGCTCACAGAGACTGAGGGAGAATTGCAGCTTCTGGATAAGGGCCGGGGACCCGGGCACGTGAGCAATTAATGACTAAACAGAAACAATACGATGAAGCATTGGAGAGGCTTCGATCACATGACTATAGAACATACATGGACAGAGTGCAGAGCGAGGAAGGGAAAGCTGGGCGTTTATTGGCATGGATCATCAGGCCTGAATCACGGGGCTCTCCGATAACCCGGAGCAAAATCGCGGAGGACAGGACTGAGTATGACCCAGATAGGATAAATGGAGCCTTTCAGAGATACTATGAACATTTGTACACAGCACCGCGGGGAGCCTCACAGGAGGAGATTGCCGCCTTTTTGGCCCTGAAGGTGGTTGAAGAAGAGACTGGGGGGACCGATCACACTTCAGGAGGTCAGAGGAGCCATAGCTCTGCTGGCTGGAAGTAAAACACCTGGCCCTGATGGCCTGCCTACAGAGTTTTATGTGACATATGGAACTGGATTGGCCCCTCGCTTGGTAACCATGTATAATGAGGCCTTTCGACTGGGACACTTGCCATCCTCCACGCGCTCTGTATTGGTGATACCACTCCCCAAAACCGAGCGTTCAGAGGCAGGGGTGAAGGACTATAGGCCTTTATCTATGCTCAATACTGATTTTAAGTTACTTAGTAAAATACTAGCGCTTAGATTAATCCCCCACATGAAAAATTTGATTCATCCTCACCAAAACGGGTTTGTCCCCTCCTGAAACACATCGTACAATCTACGTCGGCTATATTCGGTACTCTACCACCCAGAGGCGAAGAATTTACAGCGGGCTGCGCTTCTCTCGGTAGACCTGGAGAAAGCGTTTGATATGGTAAGCTGGGATTACTTAATAGAAGTCATGCGGAAAATGGGACTGAGGATGGGCTGGCAGAAGTGGGTCCAACTCCTATACACTTCTCCAATGGCGAGGGTTAGGATGGGCGGCACCATTTCCCCAGAGTACACAATATCACGCAGAACTCGACAGGGCTGCCCTTTATCCCCGCTGTTGTTTGCACTGGCAGTGGAGCCACTGGCTGAACTTTTCCGCAAAGGAGGAGAGGGTCTGGGGATACCACTGAATGGTAGAATATACATAATTTCCCTATATGCCGATGACCTGTTGATTTACCTGGGCGATGCTGTTAAAGGGACGGGCTCTGCTTTTAAGTTATTGGAGAGATTCGACCAACTGTCCGGCCTTCAGGTTAATCACCATAAGACGCATCTGTTCCCGGTGGCTGGACCATTCCCTAGGCCTGGGGACCTCCCTGTTGAATATAACTGGACACCGACTTCCTTTCGATATCTGGGCATTCAGATCTTTCATTCCTTGGAAGATATGAGAGAGGGTAATCTGGGAAGGGCAGACTGCACACTGCACACTGCGCTCTAGCGTGGCCTTTTGGAGCTCTCTGCGGTTACCATTGATGGCTAGAATCTCGTTGACCTAGATGGTCATGCTGCCTCGTTTACTATACTTCTTCGCCAACCTACCGGTGATGATGCCTGCGGGGTGGTTTAGGCCAGACGGGAGACGCAGAGTTGCATTGCGGACTTTGCAGCGTCCCATGAGAAAGGGAGAACTGGGAGTACCAGATTTAGAATTTTACCAACTAGCCACGCAGCTGCAGTGGCTGGCGCAATGGTTAGAGGGGATGAACCAGGAGGGAACATACCTAATGGAGCCAGGACAACACCCACGATTACTACTGGCTAAATTGCTGAACACAGCTACAAAAGTGCCCTACACATCGACATTACAAACTACGGCCTTACAGTGCTGGAGAAGGTGTATGGTTAGGCTGCCGGCAGGCCCGAGATATACACCGGTGCTGCCGTTGATAGGGTTACCCTATGGAGAGCCTCAGGCGATCCTGGGGGCAGAGCATTTGGCGGCTTGGACCGAAGCAGGGATCGACACAACCGGGGACTGTTTTCAAGATAAATGCTCATTCCCCTTTGCAGAACTGGTGGAGGGTTGTGGACTCCCTGCTGGCCAGTTTCTCATGTATGAAACGCTGGTGAGGATGTTTGAGCGGCTATGGGGTGCAGGAAGAGAGAAACCGACCACGCATGTGGTTCTCCACTCTTTGATAACGCTGGGCACAGCCGGACATCAAATAAAATGGTTCTATGCAATGCTCCTAGAAGCATCCTTGTCCCCGATGCTAGACCTACGGGGGAAATGGGAGAGATCCCTTAATAAGACACTCAATGTAGCAGAATGGCGCCGCGTTTTAGAATCCCCCAAGAAAATCTCTCGTAATACCCGCCTAAAATATCTACAATTTAATTATGTCCATATGACATATATGACCCCACACCGCATACAGACTGCATTTGGAGGGGAACCTAGAGGATGCCCAAGATGTAATCAACTAGACGCGGACTTCCTCTATATGACATGGAGCTGCACGCTCATACGAAAGTTCTGGGAAGCAGTGATGTCTAAGATTAACGGCACATTGGGTCGTACATTAGCCCACTCAGTGGAGGTTTGTCTCCTAGGGCTATATCCCAGACCACCTAAACGCAAGGTGGGGAGCTGATTTATTGACTTGGCTCTGGCCCTGGCTAAGAGGCGAATCGCGATATCATGGAAATCAGCCATGGGGCCGCAGATCGGTATTTGGACCCAAGAGGTATCTAAATGGGCAGCAGCTGAGGGTAGGGCCTTGAGCAGAGAAGAGTCGAAGGGCCTGTCTAGGCGCCCAATTGCAGAAGCATGGAGAGAAGTCTTATTCAATTCGGACCACCCGAGTAGCTCCAATAGTGAAGAGGATGAAGGCGAGACCACCACAGTACAGGAGAATTAAGATACTGAAACAAATGGGGAAGGGGAAGGGAGGACCGCCGGAGAGGAGAAGCTCCGGCCTCTAGCTTGGAGCCGGATTGGCTCTGGTTGACTGACCTGCTTGTATTGTACCCCTCCCCCCAGAGGGTTCCCCTCCTCTCCCCCCCATTAATATCATGGGTGATTGAAAGGGTGCGGGGACATACCTGACATCAACGCTTATTGGACGAACCCCACCCCGCTGAGACCATATTGGTATACCGCCCCTACACTGAGAGGAATAGCGATAGAGACACCTGCATGCGTTGAATGACACTGTTTTATTTGTTAAAGTTTAATTGTTTTATTAGGTAAGGGCACCTACGACATGATAAACTCTGGGAATAGTCAAGGATGTTACATTACAATCTGGTGCCTAACAGGCCTCAGGGAATGAGAAATAACATGTATAAGGCACACCTGGGTTAGATGAAGGAGAGGTCATTACTTAGATACAGATCACATTGGAATACGTAGTTAAGCATAGAAAGCATCTGCTTCATTTTTTAATTCCCTAATTTGTTTATCTCTCCTGATTATAAATGTATGGTACAAAATGTCGCTTGGCGAAGGCCTACTGCCTGAGTGGGCAGAACTTACTCAAAATGTGCCCAATAGCTATTATATCTTGAACTACTACATGTGAATGTAAAGCTTGTGTGATTATAAATGCCAATAAAAATATTTTCAAATAAAATAGAAATGTTGTGGAACTGCTCGCCTAATGAAATACTGTTCAATCAATCAATCACATTGCAGGAGCCACTGTGTACATGGATTTAATGATATGGCTTTTCAGAATGCTTTAGTTTCTCTCCTCATGATGATGTAAAGAGATTTTAGACGTATTTATTGATTGTATCGCTTTTATTATAATAGTATTTTAATGGTTTCAGTTTTTAATCTTATATATACTGTAAAATGTATTTTATGTGCTCCTTTGCACTTTATATGCTATGAAATTTAGTGAAATAAAGATTTTTTGATTGAAATAGTGTTCAGCATGAAGATGTGTGTGCAAGATCTTCGGAGTGGAGGGGGCGGGCAATCTGTAACACCGTTATCTGTTATGGGATTTGCAGGGTTTGCCTGGAAAGGTGGAAGCAGAGACAGGCGTGCAACGATTGGGTGAAGCAGCACCATATAGCCCATCCACTGTGGTTGACTGCTGCCAGAGACACCGCGAGCTATGCTCCACAGTGAAATGCTGCATACAGTGTCACAGTCGTAATATCTTAAAAATGACAAGCTCCCAGGTCCAAGCACAGATCAAAACACAGTAAGCACTATAATGATTGAAAATTCTTCTGTAATACCCTCTGTACAACCCTTCCCTCTTGCCTCGGAATATACTGGCAGTTTATTGAATGAAAGCACCCGAGTACACTAGATTCTAATCGAGAGCTGTCAGAATAGGAGACCTTCATTCGAAATCAGCCCGCTGATGATGAACCGTATTATAGATTTGAATGACCTTTGTGGAAAACCAGCACCAAAACTGGTGGCTTGGGTTTAGGCGTGGACTGAAGACTTGCACAAAGCCTCACTGAGACTATGTCTGGGTGGCATTACCATTGATCTTGTTCATGATTTGGCTGACTAAGCTATAATGCGTGTTCTCTCAATAGGGATAGACTTTATTTTATTTTATTTTATTCAATTCTTTGTATGTTGAGAGGATAACCCGTTTAATGTTGTTATATCCCTTCCTTTGATTTTCTTGTACTATGTAACCTTTTCTGTATCTCTGCCTTCCTCTATACTTGTAACAATATACATTCTTCACAATGTTGCTCATTATTTATTTTCACAGTGATAATACACTAATAAACACTTTTCTGTGTACATTGCTACAGTCTTTGTTTGTCATTTTGTAGCAGAACACTCCAAGTTTAGTGTTACAATTGGTACTCTGGGTCAATTTAAGTCTAAGGACCTTCATTCCTTTCTTTCTCCTTGTTGCTTTAGGTATCACTCTTTAAGAATACTGTTTTTACAACATAAACCCGGTATACGGTTGTCTATGCGTTTCACCAATTATTTGCTCTAACAGCCTTCTCGGGATAGTGTATAACAACCTCTGTATTTTAAAAACAAAAACGGTTGACTACTTTAAAAATAACGATATTGTTGACCATTGCAATCGTATGTGAGCTATAGTTGCATTTGTCTTACTCATTATACATACTCTTGGTACTACACTCATTTGTCTCTTGGCTGCTATATTGCTACTGGTTTAGTGCTTGTCCATTTCATATGGATTAATTTGTTTATGTGCTAAGGTAGAGTTAATTACTCTTACTGCATTTTTTTAAAAGGAGAGAGAGCCGAGTCAAATACTGGATTTAGGGAGATACATGCTCACTTATCTGCAAGCAATTTCTATTATTCATGTATGTATATGTATGTATGTGGTATTTCTATACCGCGGCCCTAGCTAGAAAGGCAGCAGAGCACTGTGCAGAGTCAAAGGCACGCATAAAGCCTACAACTGATAGTTGAGGTAGCTGGGTTGCGAACAGTGAATGCATTGTGATGTCGTGTTCTAGAGGTGAGGTTTTAACTCTTTCCTAAATTGGAGCAACTTTGGAGCAGTCCTGATAGATAAAGGGTGATGTTCCAGATTCTGGGAGCATAGATGGAAAAGGCCTTCTGCCTTTTGTTTTTTCTTTTGCAAGACTCCTTTGTCTCCAGTTTGATGGTGTCCTGGCTGCGGGTGTGCCAATAATCACTAGAGACAGTGTGTTTCTCTGCAAGATAAGTAGGATGCAGGTTGTGATGGCTTTGTAAATGATGCAGCTAGTTTTGAAGATGGTGCTGGCTGGCAAGGATAGCCAATGGAGTTGCATCAGAATGGAGGTGAAGTGATCATATTTTTTTAGGCCCTGGACGAGAAATACTACGGTGTTTAGGATGCTGTTAAGGGGTGTCCAGTGTTGGAGTCTGGGAGGCCACGGAGCAGGGCATTACCACCATCCCGATGTGAAAGGACAAGGCCTTGAACATCACCTCTGAAGTTGCCTTCTGGAAGAAACTATTTTACTTTCTTTAGAGAGAGAGCAAGTACAAGCCGATTTTGCATTTCTGGCAGTGTGTTCCTTGAGGGTGAGAGTGATGTTCAGGTTGAATCCAAGTGACTTGGCATTTGGAGAAGGTGTTAATTGGAAGCTGTCAAGGTTCATGTCATTAAGCCAGGTTTGTACTGTATCTTGTTTGTTGTTGGTGAGTTTGCAGTGCCAATGGGATTCCTGTGTAAACAACTGCAAAGTCTCTTCTGTTATGGCGTACGGGGTTATGGCGAAAGTTTTATCTAAATAAAAATAAAAAAAATATGAATCCGAGTGTAGGCAAACAATTGTAAGTACAGAATATTTCATTACAGGCACACAAATGTAATGATATCTATCTGTTTTTCTTAATTATACCTATTGCAACTATAACCATACGATAAGTGCAGTATACTTCGGGCACTGTTTTATAAGGATTACATCATGTAGCTACTACCGTCTATTTATACTGTGTCTCACTTATGTCAAATTTGCTACTATATTTTATGAAGTCACTAGGGAGGCCTGTGAAATTATACGAGGAACTGTGTATTATTTCGAGGAACATGAAGCTTTGATTTTGCTCATACTTTATTACTGCTCATTACCTATGACGGGTGTGTTTGGGTAGGAATGGGGACTCTGTTTTTCACTTTGTGCATCTTTGGCATTTATGCAGTTGCCCAATCCAATTGTGCAGACTTTCTATGACAAGCATTGGTAAAGCCAATAGGTCTCGCCTATGTAAGAGCTTTTGCCCTTGCCAATGTCTTCTAGTCATGTTGTACAGAGGCATGGCTGCTGTTCAGCATGGCTAAAAGTTAGTGGTGTAGAGTAGAGTGGCATAGAGAAGAATGATGTACAGGATAGAAGAGTAGAATGGCGTACACTGGGGTGGTGTGGAGTGGAGTGGCGTACAGTGGAGTGGCATAAAGTAGATTGGCATAGACTGGCGTGGTGTACAGTAGAGTGGAGTGGCGTAGAGTACAGTAGAGTAGAGTGTGATAGAGTGGCACAGAGTAGAGTGGCGTGAAGTGGAGTAGAGTAGAATGGAGCGGTATAGATTTGAGTGGCATAAATTAGAGTGGCATGGGGTGGAGTGGCATAGAGTGGTGCAGAGTAAAGTCCCATAAAGTGGGGCGTAGTGGCGTAGAGTGGAGTGACATAGAGAAGAGTGGACAAACAACGGATTTACTGTTGTGCCTACTTCAGCCGAAGATGGGCGTAAATTTTATTTGCAAAACAATGCTTGGAGAGAGGAATGACACTGTGCATTTACACTTTATACAAGGTAAAAAAAATGTGACTGATGTGCCCCAGTGTAGTGACCATAACCAACAGTGAAGTAATTTACAGTGACAAATGGAGAGGAACAATTGGTTATTGGAATGGTAAGGGAGGTCCTATGGGAGAATTGATTCTAATGCATAATTATTTCCAATATTCTGGGACTCTACCTTCCTTTGTAGTCGACGACGTTTCGACCCTCTCGTGATATGGGGTCTCTTCAGGATGGGAGTGCTGGGGACCTGGGCTCTGTGTTAGGCCGTAGATATGGTGGAGTCATTCGTCTGGTTGCAGCCTAATGGCGTTTGTCCCTAAAAGTGCATAACACCTTCTGGGACTCTGCGAGTGGATCAGCGACAGGGATTTGTCGATATTTGGTGGAGGACTGCCAGCGAGGATGGGGGAGCCAGAAGTAGGGGTAGTGGAATACACAGTACCGCTGAGCGCAGATGCGCAAAAGGATTGGTGGGGCAATCCTCCCACTGTCCAGCTGGGGATGCAGCTCTCACTTCTCTTTAACGAGGTCCGTCTTAGTCCGGAACAGAATTGAAGAGCGACCGGGTAGTGCCGTATTATTTACTGAGTAGCGACCCGGTCGCTCCCCCATCCTCGCTGGCAGTCCTCCACCAAATTTCCACAAATCCCTGTCGCTGATCCACTCGCAGAGTCCCAGAAGGTGTTATTATACACTATTAAGGACAAAAGCCATTAGGCTGCAACCAGACGATTGACTCCACCATACCTACGGCCTAACACAGAGCCCAGGTCCCCAGCACTCCTGAAGAGACCCCATATCACGAGAGGGTCGAAACGTCGTCGACTACAAAGGAAGGGAGAGTCCTAGAATATTGGAAATAATTATGCATTAGAATCAATTCTCCCATAGAACCTCCCTTACCATTCCAATAACCAATTGTTCCTCTCCATTTTTCACTGTAAATTACTTCACTGTTGGTTATGGTCACTACACTGGGACACATCAGTCACATTTTTTTTACCTTGTATATAGTGTAAATACACAGTGTCATTCCTCTCTCCAAGCATTGTTTTGCAAATAAAATTTACGCCCATCTTCGACTGAAGTGGGTACAAAAGTAAGTCCGTTGTTTGTGGGGTTTCCCTATTTCCATGATTAATTCATTACCATTACTAATGAAATAACAGTGGTTTAATGTTATACCTAATGAATCTAACTGCATTTCTTATTTAGTTTGAAGGAACTAATGCTCCTAGCCTATTTGCATTTTTTATGTTATAATGAGTTCCTTGTGAACAATTGTTTTTTGGCTGAATTGCTACACCCAGTTCACAAGGACATATGGGTTGCTCTTATTTTTGTTAGAATAGAGAAGAGTGGCATGGAGTAGAGTGGTGCAGAGGGATGTGGAGTGGAGTGGCGTAGAGTGGAATGGAGTGGCGTGCAGTGGAATGGAGTGGCGTAGATCAGATTGCCTTAGAGTAAAGTGGCATAGAGTGGAGTGATATAGAATGCCTTAGAGTGGCATTGTGTGGTGGGGAGGGGCATGGATTAGCATATAGTGTGGTGGCGTAGGCTACATTGGTATAGAGTGGAGTGGAACGGCATAGAGTGGCATGCAGTGGCATAGAGTAGAATGGAGTGGCGTAGAGTGGAATCGAATGGCGTAGAGTGGAGTGGCACAGAGTAGAGTGGAGTGGCACAGAGTGGCACTGGGTGGAGTAGAGTAGAATAGAGTGGAGTAGCGTAGAGTGGCATAGAGTGGAGTGGTGTAGAGGAGTATGGAGTGATGTAGAGAGCAGTGGAGTGGTGTAGAGTGCAGTTGAGTGGCATAGAGTAGCACAGTTGTGGGTGTAAGGAACTAAAGCGATGATAGAGACGGCAGATAGGGTGAAAGCAGCATGAATAAGAAGCTGTAAGACTGTGTTAAAAGTAGGAAAGCACATTGCAGTTCAGGAATAATACTAAAATGCTTATAAAAAAAATTGTGTTTTGCAAAAAGACAAGGAAGAACAAAGATGAGGAAGAACATATGTACTTGGTCTATGCTCCAGGGAGGAGCTAACACAAGAAAGGAAGTGAAGCCTATGGATGTTAAGCAATCGAAAGATTGAAAATCAGACTGACAATGAAAACAATTAATGGTGTGCTGTGGGTGGGTTGTGAGCCCACTAAATTGTAAACAATATGTCTCATGGCAAAGTGCATGCCCTGTGTAGGTGAGGCCTGAAAAACCCTGCACCCTTACAGGAGGTTTACTCTGCGTGCCCTCTGCATCGCCTCACACGTTCTGCACTCTCAGGGCTGGGTGATATTTCACACTTTAAGGCGCTTAGCCTGTGTGCCCTCTGCTTCATCTCTCACACTCATACTCTGTCCTGCCTGGGGTGCCCTTCACTGATGGTGAAAGAGGGCGTTTAGTCTATATGCTGCACACTTCATCTCACATGTCATGCTGAAGCACTCTTGAACTTTGCACTGCAAGGTGGCCCCCTGTTTAAATGATGATTCTCAACTTTATTTGAGGCTTGCTATCCCCACAATAAGAGCTGAGAAAATGCAGCAGTATCCCTGTATCTAGACGATTACCCAAGCATCAATCGCCTTTGATATTCATCCCACCACAACTCTGGAAGTGATGTTAGGGTTTCAATTACTCAACACCAACTACAATACACCATCATAATTTTGAACTAGGCGTAATTGAACTTGCCACAGATTTGTTGAACATCATGTATGAGACGTATTTCGTCCTGATGATGGGTTGAGAGTGAGAACAAAAACAACTAATGGTATGCTGTGGGCGGTTTGTAACCCCACGGAATAGTAAACAGTACGTCTCGCAGCACAGCGCATGCGCTGAAAAGGTGAGACCTAAAAATGACCTGCAGAACAGTGATATACAGCCGTCTTAGGCCGTGATTACGATGTGGTCTGTATATTCCAACTCAGGCGTAAACACCAAAACCTGCATGTTATTCTCCACCAACTTGTAACAAGTGTTATTTATTGCACCAGATGAATAACGTACCTCATGGTATTGATATTTATCACATGTGATAAATAACACCTGAACTCGTAATCAGGGTCTAAGGGTCTGATTATGAGTTTCTCGTAATATTCCAGCTCATGCGTAAATTTCTGTTTACACATGGGTCGGAATTTTCGAGTTTGAAGGTATTTAATGCATCTGATAATTATCTGATGCGTTAAATAGGTCAAACCTGCCAAAATTTAACATAGTAAAACATACAGTATTTACTGTAACCAAACTCCCCATGTTAATCCCCAAGAACTCGTAAAAGGTGTTATTTATCGCACCCGATAAATAATGTACCCCATGATATCGTTGTTTATCTAGGGCGATAAATAACACGTTAGCTCATAATCAGGCTCTTAGTCGATTGCAGTTCATCGTTACTTTGTGATAGCATCAAATGTCCTTGCCTATTATCGTGTGTGCTGTACATACATCATCATAAGATATCTCCCTGCTTTCTGAAACTGGACACTGTCAAACGATGTGCGTCCATCTCAACTATTTAAGAGACAAAGATCACCTGCAAGCTATGTCTATGTGTTAAGTGGGATGTCAACATTGCAGCCATTTTGGTGTATCTCTTGTTTGAGTGCAAAAAACAATTAGCATTTGTAAATACATTTCAGCAATCACGAGAAAATGAAATTGCATGTCTTCCAATGGCAATGTTGCGAATAACAACTATTTTACTTCATGTCGAAGCATAATGTAACAAAAATATGGTCTTCAGTACAATTTGTGCAGACCACTCAGGTCCTCAGTTTATATATATCATCTAAAGCATTCAAACCATTATTTGCTGTGCCAACATTTCTTTGTACATAGCTTCCATATAACGCATTTTGTTATGAATTGAACCAAGCCCCTAGAGTCATTTTTTAATTTCACCACAGCAGTCTATTTTATCTGTTAAGTTTATCTTGCATTCTGTTTATTATTTCACAGACACTTAATTTATCTCTCTTGTAGTTGCCTATGATTTTTAGTTATCCCCATATAGCTGGCTGACTCTGGGGGTGTTTCTAATGCAAATGGTGCACAGCAAATGTATTCCACAAGAACAAGAAACAAATTCAGTAGCAGCATTGATAGGCAAGCAAGGAGAACTATATCACTAATAGCAGTGGCGGCCGGCATGGCTCGCGGGTGGCAGGGCGGGCGCAGGGGTCACGGGGGGCGGTGTCGCGGGAGGGGTTGTTGCGGGGGTGACGCTTGGGGGGAATAAAAAAAATAAACTTACCTTGCCACCCGGTCCTGCGTCTCTGCTCCTGCTCTCCTGCCTCTGACTCCAGGAACAGGAAGCAGGCAGCCAGGCTCCCTCCCCTAAGCCAATCACAATGCTGCAATGCAGCTTTGTGTTTGGTCTGAGTGCTGTGACACGGCGCTCAGCCCGGGGCTGGAGGGGTGGGCATGTTCTCCATGCAGGCTGTAATGCAGCCTGCATGGAGAAGGGGAAAGTGCACATGACTGGTTTGGGCAGCCCGAGAGGGCCGACCAAACAGTCACTGCGCACTTAGGAGTGGGCAAACCACTCCTCCCCTGCCCTGCTCACCTGCCCGCCCGCAAACCCGCAGGACATGAAGCATAAAATGATAATACTCTAAGTTATTATCATTTTATGTTTCCACTTGGCACTGCTTAAAAGCAGTGGGGCGACGCTCCTCCGCCATAGCGGAGGAGCCTCCACTGACTAATGGTGTGTCGAATGAGTCTACAATCAAGCCACCCTGTTGCTTGATGACATCTACTGGGAAGACCCGGGCTTCTCAGTCCTAGGACCATCAGAGACTTAAAGTGCCATACGACTTTTGTTTAAACCTAGGACCTTATGCAAATGACTGGGTTAAAATACCATCAAGTATTTCCAGGTCTTGTGATACAAATTCACGCATTAACATGAACAGTTACAGAGAATTGTACTGTTGTAGTTGATATGCTGATTGGTTGTTATGTATTTTAAAAGCTAAAAAGATGGAGTTTCCTCATTTTCAGAGGGAACACTGTTCTCCACCGATGTGGTACAGTGAATGTAAGTTATGCAAAACTTTTCTATTACAAAGCACCATCAAAATGCCAGTTTGGCCCTGACACTGCTACCATCTGAATTACACAAACCTGACTTGTGTGTTTCTTTCTGGGCACACAATTATCCAGCCACCTGTGTTTCTGAGTGAATATACTGAGCAGGTTTTTAAAATATGGAAAGATGAACAAGTTATTTACCTTCAGTAACGCTCTTTCTCATGTCTAACCTCAGATTACTCACCTTGTGAATACCTCCAGGTGCTGGACTAGATCCGGAGACATTTTTCAGCAATTCCCTTGTGCGCCAGTATGTGGCATTGGATGGCTCCATATCGACTCCATCCCCGCCAGCCCCACAAATATGACACCAGAGCACATATAACTGCCACCCGTGCGTGCTAACGTCAGTTTCTTTCTGAACTCTGGTCGCAGGATCGTACGCTGAGCCATTGGCTGATGAAATTTGACAGTGTGCAGATCTTTAAATTGGTACCTTCAATAGATGGAGAAAAGAGTCCATTCCACAGATGGGTGGGTCGATGAGAAGTCTGTTAGATAGAGCATCGAAGCGAAAGTGCTCAAAAACAAGGGAGGAGGTAGCCAGGCTATGAAGGGTCATCACCGAATGTCGGGGACCGGTAATATGCTACTAATATAATCTGGTGGTGCTCTAAAACAAAGGTTGGCTACCGAACAACCTCAAAACATAACCCCCAAATAGGGGTAAATGTCATCATGAAGAAAAGAAGAGTCCTGAGCACTCAAAAAGTCAATTATCAAATTTCTGGAGTATGAGAGATTCAAGTTTTCTTTATTCCATTTTCATCCTGTGGTTCATCAGACGTCGATAAAAGTACAAGCAGTCAAGAACACAAAAGCCAAAACAGCCAACATGTGTTTCGTTGAACGGCGTATATGCCTTCGACTTCCTCAGGGCTGCAAATTTGTACTGCACAGAGTAATTCAAGAGAGGCCAGTAATGCCAATCATAATTACATTCACCAGTCTTTTCCTGCAATTTCCATCAGTGTGCACAACAGCTTTTAGCGATATGATGGTCACAAATGTACCAATTCCAGTTCACAAATTATCTCCGGACTATCAGCAGCCCATGTCGGAGAAAACTCCAAGCAACAGGTAACGGCATGCACTGACATAATTTGGGAACTGGTACATTTGTGACCATCATATCGCTAAAGGCATTACTGGCCTCTCTTAAATTTACTCTGCGCAGTACGAATTTGACACCTGGTCCCGCATAGACTATTGGCTGTTCTCGATGGCAGTCCTCTCATGGCTGGGAAACAAAACTACCCTTCCAGGGCGCACGTTGTAGCACCTAAAATTATGGGGGTATATGCTAAATGTTGACGGATTGGTAAATTGGTCTCGGGAGCTCACTCAGGCTGCGGCCATCTTTGAGCCAGGCAAACTCCGCCCCCAGTAAGCATACTTTTCTTTGCAGATGTAGGTGCAAGCTTATAATAATATGAGCGTGGATCTGAGGTATAAAACCCAGAAAAATAATCAAACGTTTGTGCAAACGTTTGTGAACTACCTTTCGGAGGTGTTGGGCAATGTTCCCATTAGTGGTATGTGAAAACATTACGTGGTGAACTTGTTTTATGCAAAAAATTATGACCATAGTGTTGGTAACAATACATGGTGTCAAAATCAGATGAAACATCAAAATTATATTTTTCAGTAAATGCTGCGGACAGTTTTAAATCAGACAGCATACTATTTACAGTTTCAAAATCCAATCGTCAGAGTATGTACTGGGGGTGATGATATCATTTAAAGAAATTTTAAATACATGTGGTATTTTTAAAAGTTCAGTGGGACCAAATACATCATATGAAACCCTGTCCCAAACTATTCCTTCAGGAACTGGAACTGCTGTAATGTTCACATAAGACAGGTCTCTTTGTTCACGATGAGATGACATATGAGGTTTTAGTACCAAGTTCACATGTGATACTGCGGAGCGTTCTGGAAGATAATGTCCATATACGAGCAAGAAAAAGACAGTCACTAAACCTATCCAGAAGAATAGTAACAGTATGCCAGTTGCTATCCAGAGCTGTAGCCATGGTGAGACTAGGTATGTCTTTTTCAGTCAAAGGCAGAAATCATGAAGTTGTTTTTTGCGGGAAACTGGAGCTGGCAGTGACTCAGGTTCACTTGGATCCAGAGAAAATGTGTCGAAATCGATGAAGTAGCCAGATGCAGTTCGATCTATCTTTGGTAGCTCAGCTGGTTTTGTTGAACTTGCAGATGTCTCCTGTAGAGGCATATTGATGTAGATGTCGGTGGTAGGCCGAATTGATATCTTTGTTTCATTTGTGCTTTGATGTTCAATTTCAATAGGAACGAGTTCCATTTCATTGTTGGTAACTTCATTTTACGTGTAGAAGACTCTTCAAATGTTATCAGTCTTTCTGTCTGAACTTCCTGTATGGTAGCGAGAGGAGATCGGCGGCTACCCAGGAGCCCACGTGGCCTGCTATTCAGGATCGGCCACATAGTGTGGTTTGATCAGATCAATGGAGAGGAATCTCTTTTCTTTCTTCCTGGAAGGAGCACTGTTCTTGTTCCTTCGACAGCCAGGACAGGTTCAGGCGTTTTGTAAGATGGCCCAAATTCTTTCTTGCCCACAATCTTTTCTCTGACCAGATCCCCGAATTTGGGACCCAGGCAGGTCTTGCCGTGGCTGATTTTACTTACCCAGTGGCGGTGCGTTTTACTTGGACGTTGCTTTGTGGTGCCCGGAATTCATTGAGTTCCTGTAAAACAGCCAAACGGTTATCGATGTCAAATGGTTTTTCATCCGCCTCTGTGCTTCCACAATCGAGGTCAGGTACCCACATTCTCGTCGCAAATAGGACTTCGTAAGGAGTATGGCCATCTAGGGAACTTCTTGGCATGTTATTAAGTGCCCTGTGGACCCCTTATATAGGTGATTGACCCAACTACCACCCGGGCCTAATACCCTTGCTGTTAAGGATTGCTTTAAGTCCCGGTTTTTCCTCTCCACAATCGAATTTCCCTCGGGATGATACAGAGATGAGTACCGCAATGCTACACCCAAACTTCCCAATGCTTCCTTGTAAGCTCTAGAGCTAAACGCGGGGCCACGGTCAGAATGTAATGTGCCAATTGCGTATGTCCCTATGAAGACTCGCAAATCCTTTATAACAGTTCAGGCATCAGCCGAGCGCTGAGGCCAAACCCACAGGAATCTAGAGCATGAATCCACTGCCACCAATATGTACTTGTAAGCCCCATCAGATTGTAAGGGGCCGCAGTGGTCCAAACAGAAACAAACGAGAGGTCTGTCTGATATTAGTAGTGGTGTTTGCGCCGGACGTGCTACGGTGGAACCCTTCATCTGCTGACAGATGTCGCACTTGAGGACAAATGCTTTTGTCTGTTTTGTTAAACCTGGCCACCAATAGCATTGTTTCAGTAGTGAAACTGTCACAGTAATCCCTGAGTGTGCAGAACCCAGAGCCTCGTGTGTTAAACCTAATCTGCGATCCATGTTTGGTATTACTCTAGCCCCTTTTGGTATGGCTGAGCTGTTTTTGCATGAAGCAATGACAGCTACCATTATCTGTCCGTCTATTCTCGTGCTAGAATGAGTGATTGCAGCTACGGCAGCAGTTCGCACTGTCGCCTTGGCAGCTTCATCAGCCAATGAATTCCCTTCAACGTGAACGTCATCACGTTGAAGTCTCAGCGTGTGTATCACATGAGCTCTTGGCAAGTCTTTTTTCAGCTCTGCCACTTGTTCCCAAAGCAATTTGTGCTTTATTGTGCAACCATTTGAGTCTTTAAACCCATTCTGAACCCAGTAGTGAAGATATTCATTGTAAGACTGGACAGAGTAAAATGAATCGCACACTATAAGTGTGGGGAATTCCCAATCCATATTTGTTAGTGCCAGTAATAGGGCTTTTAATTCTGTCAGATGTGCCATGCAGTCTCCTAGAGACTGTGTCTTCGTACTGCTAGGATGGAACTTGCCTTCCTGCAATAGTCCTTTTGCAATCGCACAAGCTGCGCTGTATTGCTTTTTACTTCCTATGGCAGGCTGAGCAGAACCGTCAGTGTAAATAATGTATTCATACTGATCTAGAGGCATTATTACATTTGGGAGAGGATATTGTTGTTCGTATTGCAGGAATGCTTGTGTTTTTAATGTGGAATCAAAGTTGTAGTCTACATCTGTTGCAGTGAGACAATTAGCCCATTGTATCCATCGTGGATGTAGTGCTTTTGCGTTTGGAACGCTAGCTTTTGTAACAGCCTCTAAGGCCGATACTGGAGTTACGACAATTATTTATTTCCCCTGAGCCAGTGCTCTTTCTCTCACTACGGCGGTGTGTACTGCTGTCAGATTTTTCTCTGTAGAAGCAAAACGCATTTCAGCGTTTGTGTACAAGTGTGATTTATATGCAATGGGTACCGTTTTGCCTTCATTGAAGGTTAGCTAAGTGTACCCTGATTGACCCGCTATTACACGGATAACCAGATTTGTGGTATTTACACGTGTGTGTATGTGTTTGAAAGCTATCATGTCAGCTTGTAAGGAACGAATGATGTCCGTGTGTTCCTGTGTCCAATGTCTAAATGAAAAATCAGGTCTGATCTGATTAAATCCTAGAAAGGTTTTACTTTTTCTGCGTAATTTAAAACGTATGTTCTGCCAAAATTTAGGAATCCCAATATGGATTGTAAGTTTTTCAGAGTTTTCGGAGGTTGGAGCTGCGAGCACTTTTTTAAAAAGTTAGCTGCTAGGTTTTTTCCTTCACTTGATAACTCGTATCCCAAAAATAGGACATTGAGGTGGGCTATTTTCGATTTTTTAAAGTTGAATTTGTAGCCCTCAGAGGCGAATCCCAAAATTATGTTGCTCACCCTGGTCAAATGATCCAATAAGTCATCATCCGTCAGATAAATAGCATCTACATAGGACAATGCCTCCTCATCAAAATTTTGAAGTAACTCTGTTACCCTAGCTGAGAACAACCCGGGGCTATTCTTATACCCTTGTAACAGTCGACAGAATTGACGCTGAGAGCCGAGGGCTGAAAATGCTGTCAAATATCTGCTCTCAGGTGCTATATTTTGGCAGAAAAATCTATTTGAGATATTTAGTGTTGTTTTGTATTTTTCCGCATAATGTTATTCATTAATGCGGCACTGTGTGCATTCTGTACTACAAATGTCTTTGGGCATGTGTTCAAATGCCTACAGTCTAAAACAAAACCATATGAATTATCGGGTTTTATTACAGAAAACAAAGGATTATTCATGGACGAGGTGCACTTCTCTATTACTCCTTGGTTTACAAGTTGATCTAGGATCTCCCTGACTTTTTTCACTTCTTGTTTAACAGGGTACTGTCTCTGTTTTGGAGTTGTTTTTACTGGGATTACATGGTGAGGTGACTCAGTATCCCACCCTACATGGTTGCGATATAATGCACGTATGAATGTCTTAGTGATTTGGGAGCGAGGTCAGAGAAAGCTATTAAAATTACTGTTTCTCCCTTTGGCCAATCCATAACGCTTTCAGGCGGCCAATCTTTTTCAGCCAAAAGGATGTCATAGCCATATGTCAGGTTCTCCCAAAAGAGACCTTTAATTTTCCTGGGTTTGTCCCCCTCCATTTGGAGTGTTATTTCGTATAACATGTGTGGGACACTTACCCTAGTATGAGGTGTCTCCACCGTGATATATTCATTCAACGCCATTGTCACCAGAAATTCGATCAGGTTCTGGCGAGCTATTGTTACTTCTGCTGCGCTGTCTAGCATCGTCAGAGCCCATTCCCCGTTCTGAAGTTGAGTCCTCAGTATCCTTGGCATTTCTTACTTTAATGCCAGCTACCTTCTTCTTTTTAAATTGAGGTTTTGATTTTGGTTTATCTTCTTTTTTGATATTATAGTCCGAAGTACGATGTGTGTCTCTGGACTTTGTTCATTCTTCTGATCTATGTTGTGACCGTCCTTCCCTCTCAGAGTTTTTTGATGAACACTGAAAGGAACGAGAGGAACGTGTATCAGTATCCTGATACCTGTCAGGTTTCTTAATGTTATCACGATTCCTAAGGTTGTAGCTCCTTTCGGAGGGCTCCTGTTGAGGAGTCCCACCCCTTGATTGTGATCTATTCTCTCTATTATTTTGTTGTTTATTATCCCATTTCTTCTTGGAAGAATCAGGTGCTTACTTGGTGTTATCCTTTTCAGGACCACCCATGAGTTGAGCTTTTGTTGCTCCAGTTCCCAAATTATCTCTACCTAATTCGGCATATGTATCTTCGATAATTTTAGGTAATTCACGCTCCTGTTGTACAGGAGTGAAATCCCTCAAGCATTAGCGTATCGCCACCGCTGCTGCCTCCCCTTTTATGTTTGCCAACATAATCGTGGACCTGAGCAAAAATTCCTAACAATTTCATCCCTAAGTTCAGAGCAGGTTGTGCTCCATACTCATTCTGTATCTGTCTCAATACATCTGGTATCACTGCTATTGAAGGGATACCATGGGTTCTGGTATAGATGCCAGCAAAAACTGTACCCCAAGAGGTACAATCCTCTATCGGGGGAGCTATCCCCATTGGCAAGCAGATTGTTAGTATTCTGTGTTTTTCTTGAGGGCCTGTGTGTGGGAACGCTGCCTCTAACTGTGTGAGTTTCTGAGCTATCCAGAATGGCATTTGCTCGCGTTTAGTGGGCATTCTACCCATAACTGCGTTCAGTGTGTGTGGAGTTATTTTAGTTGCAGTTCCTTGTACTTGTACTGCTGGTGTAACCCTTGTTGGTTGAAGTGTGAGTGTTCTCATAACAAACTGTGTCAGATTTCTATAGAGTTTTATTATTTCTTTGTGAAGTGGATGTAAGTCTGCTATTGGCATTGTGTCAACGTCTGGATGCGGTGTGTAAGCAGCTAGGACCGGCCAAGTCGCTCCGTCTCTGCTGAGCGGACCGAGTCTCACTTTATCTGTTGTGTGTGGAAGGGCGCCTTTAAACCAGTTTATGTGCTCCTGGTAGGTGAGTGGAACTTCAATGTCCTTATACAGTAGTCCTCTGGTATTTCATCTTCAGTGTATGAATGAAATGTATTTGTGCGTGCATCTGCTGGTGGGAATTTGACCCATGAATAGAATACCTCTGTCCTGTATGACTCGTGTGCCTCAATCACGAAGGTTACTGTCCCACCTCTTGCTGTGACTACAAACTCTGCTAGTTTTAAAGTGAGTGCATTTCTGACATTTTCTGAAATGTTTATAGCACCTTCTTGTTCCCCCCGCTGTTGCATTCGCACGTAATGCTGCACAACGTTGTCTTCTTCAGACATTGTTGAAAGAGCTTCAAGGAAACTGAGATAAGGTTTTATGCACAATCGGGAACTATTATCCTTCAAGCTTGATTAAACCTACAGTCAATACATAGGATATGCCTACTCAGCTGCAGCGGATCTTTCCCTTCCCACTCCAGACGTCTCTGGGTAGATGTGAGTAGGGGTCTCTGAGAAGGCACGACTGAACTACTCAGATTTGACCGGTAAATAAGAACCAAACCAACGTTGGCTGCGCCATGTCGTGTAGTTCCTATAAATCTATATAGGATCTGCACGTTTAGACAACATAAACTGTGGGATTGGTGTCCAGACTGATTCCAGACACCCCCACCGGATATGCTCGCCTGTATACCAACTAGCTCACAGTGCCACTGTGAACCTCTCTTACAAAGGAGAGAATAGTTTCTGGCAACTATCAAACATGACAACCCTGACCCCTCAGGGATCGTGGACCCAGTACAATACTTTTCGCTCAGTCACTCGTGCTCACTTTGTCTCAGAGAGATACACAGAATAAATGATGGGGACGTTTTCAATAAGCATCTATTGAGCCAGCATCATTCTAGTGAAAAATATGTGTGCTGCAACAACCATAAGAGAGAAACAGATATAAATGATTATAAGCACCAATAGAGTAAATGGATGGTAGATTTCTACCATATTGCTAAGACAATGGATATATGCAGGTATATAGATTCATGACAATAATAATGCGTACTCATACGATGCAGACCCTAACTAGATGTACCTAAATGTACCTAGCTTGTATGTAGGTGTATAGCCAAGAGTTCCCCTAGGATAAAACCAACCCCTTTCCCTTGTGTGAGAATGAAGGACCCCCTCTTGGTATCCAGATGGACACCCCGCAAGGGATGTCGGACCACTGCGTGCTGGAGTGTCTGCTTGCAGGAACCTCAGCGTCTCGAATCAGTGTGTCAGCATGGAAGTCTTTCTCCTCTGCTTGCCCCAGCAAAGATATGGTGCTTATATACCCAAAAGTTACCCTCAGGGGATCTACCTTGCTGTGTCATGTCGGCCGAGGAAGACGATGGTGATGAACCTTATATACATTTATTATGCAGAAGATGGTAATTCTGCTGTGGTTCTGAGAATCCTCATGCATAATAAATGAGGCTAGTTTTGGGGAAAACCACACAACATTTATGCAGCACCTAACTAGGTAAAAGGTCAGCACAGAAACCGTTATGTAGTACAATGGCAGGGTAAATGTAGGTGAAAGGCTAGGTGACTACCCAGGCCTATATCGGGGTACATTCCAAATCATAACACCTCTGCTCCATGCGTAACATCCACTGCTGTAACTCTCCCCACTAAATTGCCCACTCTAGACATCTAGTCTATAATTGTTCTATAGATGTTTTCACTCAAATGTTATAAAATACTCAATGTCAGTCCATTTACTATCTGATATGAAGATATGTCCTTAATGGTTGCTCAAAAGTTCCATCAATCCTTTGAGAGTTTCATTAATTCTCTCAACCAATCCATTGGTTTGGGGTCGGTATTAGGTGAATAACATTTTAGAGGCACCAAACTGGTTCCACCAGGCCTTCATGTAGGTCGACAGAAAGTCCTAACCACAGTCAGAAACCCTCTCTTTCTTGAAGGCAATCCACAAGAAGATAAATGGCAAAACATTGGCCCCTAAAGAGGCAGCCATGCTCCTAAACATAAACACTTCTTGATATATTATTATTTTGACCCCCACCAAGACACACTTATTCCCAGATGTGAATTTTGGTTTGACAGAACAGTGGGATTATAACTCAGCCGCACTAACTTTTGCGTCTCACTTCACGCAAAAGTTTCCAATTCCGACCGCAGGGTGATTGCTGGTGATGCTGCAGTGAATATTCGGCTTAGCCGCCCGCAAGGTCGTCTTCCGACACTCACACGGGGCTTAACCTTGCGGTTCGGTTTTTGTGTCTCCGATTTTTTCTAATATATTGTATCCTCCAAGTGGTGGCGCGTTATGGTTTTAATTGGCATGCAATACGGCATATATATATTTTTCTCTCCAATGGTAAAATGTAGTATGACATTTCTGTTCTGGCCCGGGCTCACACATATCAGTGGGTTTGGATTCATGATTATGTGTATGTGTATGCAGATGGGAGATTTTTGTGGCATGGACTTCATACTATTTACAGTTTACATATGGTCAATATGGCGGATCCGTTTCCTTGAGGTATTTGTCGGTTTCACTTACGGCGGTGATCGTATCATGTGATCACGTTGCGTTGTCCGTCTACGTAAAAGGCGGCCTACTAGACGGCTCGGCTTGTTTGCGGTCGTTACGAAGGCCAGAGAACGCCAGTCCGCACCTCGCTTGAAGTAAGTTGCATCACTTTTCCTGCCATTTGGGGTTCGGATGGGCTACCGCTCATGCTCCGAATCATGCTTTCAACTAGGATTTAGTGCTTCAATGAATGTTCCATTGTATTGTGCCGAGGACCGTGCACGACGGTCTATGGTTACCGTTAAGATTCAGTTGTCTGGGCTTTGGCGCACCACTACAAGGGCTCCGGATTATATGGTGCAGTTTGAGCTAGTGCTGGGTCTCATAAATGAAATACATTACCCATTTTGTGATGATATTAAACGACTATTTTTAGCATTGTGTATCTGTGTGCACACACACAATTGGCGAACTATTGATTGGTATACATTGCATAATCTATTTACTGTATGTGGTGCATTTTTCGTAAAGGTCATATGTCCGTATGTTTGTGGGCATAAGACTCTATTTATACCTTGCCCGATGAGATGTGACCTGTAACAGGCCTTTTTAATTGTTTCAATTTACCGTTTCGGTCAATATGGTTATCAAGTAACCAATTTTTGTAGAAATGACTGGTATTACTTGAGATATAACATTATGGATCGTGCACACACTATATGTCCTTGTTATCAATACGGTGAACTAGGTGTGTTGGTCATATTTCAGTGCCACTCTGTGCCCAGGATCATCTATTTGGACGCATTGCGAAACACTTCTCACATTGCATTCTAAATCATGTCCGTGTTGCTTATTTCTGGTGACATATTAACCCATATCTACACATATATTTTATTTAAGTAAAACAATATATTTCTTTGTTTATAGATGTACTAGCCAGGGTGGATATTCTTCTTCATCATGTGCTAGTCCTTAATTGAACTTGCACGTCTATTATCGATCTATGGCTATCATACCATGCGCGTCTTGTACCCTCATAATTTTGGGCATTGGATCACGCCGAACAACTTGTATCAGCTCGACTTGGATCATTAGTTTGAAAGTTCGAACAGGTAGGCATTATTACCATTTGGCGCACAATACCGCCTAATTATTAACAATGGTGGATGCAATATTGTCTTTACAAGACACGGTCTCTTTGGCTAGATTTTTAGATGCAAAGCTACAGTTTTTGCTCAAGATTATTCTTGCAACCAGGCCACAACCCAGTGGAGTGGCTGTCGCCTTAGACGAATATTGGTAGGTCCCCATTTATGCTTATGCATGGGGTACTTCACATTGGTGTTTATGTTTCACGGACATTCTCAGAATACGGTGCACTTGGTCTTGTATTCACAGGCGTTTTTATGGTTTAATTTCACGTGTTTGTTTTCTGAGTGGCATTTGGCTCGGTCAGGAGAGGAGTGTGGGCGTTTGATCCCATCCTCTCTACTCTGTTGTGTTATTTCTTACAATTTTGCTTCAGCTCTTTCTCAATCTGGGATTTTTACTCGATTTCTCATCTCCCTTTTTCCCTCTCTCTGTGCATCTCTTTTGACACATGTACGTCTATACTGTCTGTTATTTTAAAGAAAACTGTTCATGCTGTGGTTTGTGTGCGTCAGTTTGGGCATGGTTCATCAATGGATTCCTTTAATGCATGTAGATAGAAATATTTCACTGCATTTTTGTTTTAATGCTTTGTCTATGTAATATATGTCATGTGTATATAATTGTTGTTGATGATGTACTGTGTGTTTGTAAATGTCTTGTACATATCTTTTTAACTTCCAGCCCTGAAGAAGTCCTATGTAAAAGGACGAAACACGTTGGCTGATGGTTTTGTACGAATTGAAAAATAAAGAAGAGAACATCATATATTTTGCATTAGCAGCGACTTTTTTCGTTGAATTAGGATTCCGCATTATTTATGGATAATATTTCATGGACTTTTCTGATGAGTTGTGGTGCAGTCCCAATCGAGTTTTTTAATTCCCAGATGTATTGTATGATTCTAGGGATGATGTATATCGATGCTTACCCTCTGAAAAGTTACTCCTGGCATTGGCAGGGGCACTAGGGGTACCTTTATCTGACTTCCAGACTCAACAGTCATCTGACAAATAAGACATGAATGTAAATACACTCAATACACCTATTAGACCTGTTGCATAGTGAAATTCTGTTGCATCTGGAGACTATCAGGCTTCTCCTGGTTCCAGGTTCTAGATCAGAGGCTTCATTGTAGAACATCCAACCTTCATATGTAACTATGAAGCTACCTACTTTGCTTCATTGGGCTTGTGCCAGGGCATTCTGCTACAGCACTTCAGTGTAGGGCACTATAACTGAGTGTTGGACCTGGCCCTTTTTGCAGGGTTATCCCCAAACGTTTTGCCTTCTTCCCCCTATTTTTTCTGACCTGTTTTGTTGGCTTTAGGACACTGGGCACTTAGCCACTGCTGGCCAGTGCTAAAGTGCAAATGCTCTAGGTCTAAATTGTATTGGGGATTGGTTTATCCATGATTGGAATATTTGATTTACTAATATGTCCCTAGTAAAGTGCACCAGGTGTGCCCAGGGCTTGTAAATCAGATGCTACTAGTGGGCCTGCAGCACTGATTGTGCTACCCACATGGGTAGCCTTGCAAACATGTCTCAGACCTGCCACTGCAGTGTATGTGAGTACAGGTTTAAACTGCCATTTCGACCTGGCAAGTTCACCCACTTGCATAAACCTGAAGGAGTAGGGAGTGATAAAAATAGTGTCTCTATTCTTTGTGGTGGCACGTGCTGTGTGTCTTAATACTGCCCTCACTCACACAGTTGTGTGACATGCTTCATCATAGGGCTGCTACCAAACACCCCTGCGCAGCCAACGCCTGGGGTGGAGCAATAGGGTGGGGGAAGACAAACACAACATAAAAGAAAAAACAATAAAGTCTAAAGTTACTGGGATCACCGGAAGTGAAAGTGCAGTGTGGGTTAAAACTAGCTCGGAGGTGTCACTATCCCTATACTTTATTCCTGGACCCTCCGGCCAGGATTAAAAACGTGAAGGATGGTGGTGATTGGGAGATGTAATGTGCTCCTTACACCCCTCCTAACTGCCAAATCGTCGACATGTTTCGGCCGTGTATATGCGCCCTCGTTCGGGGTCACGCCGGCCTTCCTCAGGACTCTGCCGGTCCCAGAATATATATATATTTACGTATCTCTCACCTCGAATTCCGAGATAGGAGGGTGTCAGAACCACTCGTTCTGGCTCCAAAATAACCACTCGACTGTACTCTGCTGGTATACTAAAAAGGGGGACAAGAGGGCAGGAGACAACAGAACAAAAAAGGGGGGTTCAATAAATTAGGTTCCCCTTCGTGGTTCTTAGTTAACAAAGACATAGTAGAAGCAAACGCTACCACCACACAATGGAGTCTATTTTCTCCTGTTGTGTTCCTCATTAAGGAGTAAAGCTAGTCGCTTGCAATTAAAAATACGTTTTTTCCTACCCATAGGGCAGGTGTAGATCAATGCGACTCAGTGCACCTAAGTACGAAATAGTACATTCGAACATGCGGTCTGTAGAGTGTACTGACTTACCGAGTTTACCCCTAACCAATGCTAAAAATAGCGGGAGGCAAGGAGAGTCCCCCTGTAGTCACATTCTAAGGGAAGAAGAAGTTGAAAAGACAAAGAATAACATCGTAGTTGTTAATGATAATGATAATGATAGCAGTACATCCTGTTGGTTCTCAGAGGCATGTTAGTTATCACCACTGTGGTGGTTGTAAGCATCGCTTGTCACATGAGTGTCCCGTGATGGTCAAAATGCAGAGTACACTGTGGTCAATGTTGTTTTAATAATAACCTAATTTGAGCTAATATGTTCTAAGACAGGTGTATGCCCCCTTTATGGCCAAAGTACTGAATATATTCGATATATTGCGGTCAAAGTTGTTATCAATATAACCCATATCGAGCTGTTATGTATTTAGACATACAGTTATCCACCTCAAGATATTGTGCCCGTAACAAGCCTCGCCCTTAGTTGTGGCTATGAGAGAAGCCCCTTAGATTGTATGGCCCGGGCGGGCGGAGATTCTCCATCAGTGCACATGCGGTACGGGTAGCGCCTGATTATGAAACGCCCCGCCGCCCCAACTCCTTACTACTTCAAGGTGGGTACTCCTCCTGTAGACAGCTCGCCTGCTCCCGCCGTGTAGAGATACAGCAGGGCAGCGAGCAAGGCTTCACTAAATGTCTTCCTGGTGCGGGGCGTTTCCGGTCACGTGTGCGTCGTGATGACGTGCACGCTGCCGGCGACGTGGGCTGAGGGACGCCTTGCGTCCTGTTTCTATGGAAACAACACACCGTTCCGAGTTTGGAGAAGTACCAGTACGATACATGTGGGTATATATTTGGCGAATAATATTGGCCAAAATGGTGGCAGTGTGTTGTATAAATGAATGAAGGGTTCTGATCTCTGTCTAGAAACACACTGAAATAGGGGGAGAGGGGCTGTAAAAAACTTATTATAGACATGCCCTACTCGTTTCCCAGGGCACAATGGAAAATGGTGTGTTTTCTAAGGGGATTGAGCGTCAGATGGACACCCCTTAAGTGGATACCCCCAAGAAAAAATATATAGTGATACGATGTCCACTTTTTCCACTAACCGGGGTACCTACTCCAATTAGCCACTCAGTATCTCTTGGTACTGGAGGTATCCTCACCACTGTAAGTGGCGTCTAAGAGGGTAAAACTTACTGCGTCATGTCTCTCAGGACATTATATATGAAAGGATGTTGCTTCTTTTTCACCACCTATCATGTCATCTCATTCATAGTGGACCTTGTAGTGGTAGAATCCCTGTGTGCTCCCCATATATAGACTAAGGGCATATCTATTATTATTAACATTTAGCGACAGGAATTTGTCCCAAGGGTCTCTTCGGGTGGTGGGCCCCTACCTACTCAGGGCATGCCAAGGAATGTCGTTGTTAAGACCCACTAAGTGGCTTTTTAGTCGATAGACCCATTTCTGCTCTCTAAGGAGGAGGGCCCTTGTCCTATCTCCAGTAGCAGAGTTCAGAGCGGGTTTTTCGATCACCGTCCAAGTAAGATCCTCGGTGGGATGGTGTTTTTCCAGATAGTGTGCTGTGAACTTGGTGTTAGATTTTAAACACCTTATTGTGCTGCGATGCTCCATAATCCGTGTCTTGACCTTCCTGCTGGTCATGCCCACATATTTCTTGTGGCAAGGACAAGTAATCAGGTAGATCACAAATTCCGAGTTGCAGTTAGTCTGTGACCTCTGCTCCCACGGGTAGGTCAATCCCACGTCTATTGTTTTTGTGTTTTCGGTGAGGTGACAAACACTGCATGATCCACACCGCGAGTGCCCTTGTACCGGAGGTAGTCCCCCTGGTATTGTGGTCCTCCTCTGCTGTGGTGTGGTTGTCGTTGGCCTCGTGTGCACCAAAAGATCTTTCAGGTTAGCACTCCTCTTAAAAGAGAACAGGGGCTTCTCTAGGTTCATACCATTAGAATTTAGTATACGCCAATGTTTTAGCACAGCCTGTTTTATCTGGTGAGAAGCAGTGTTGAAGGTGGTGACACACACCGGTTTTTCAGTTGGTGGTCTAATGTTTTTCTCCAAAAGATTTGCCCTGTCGGTATTGGTCGCCCTCTTCCTGGCTCTAGCAATTGTGTGCTCAGGGTATCCCCTTTGGGCAAGTTTCCTTGTGAGAAGTGTGGCCTCTCCCCTAAAGGTAGCTCTCTCAGTACAATTACGCCTTAGTCTGAAAAATTGTCCCACCGGCAGATTGTCCCTGAGGGATTTTGGGTGGAAGCTATCGTAAGGCAGCAGAGAGTTCTTATCAGTTGGTTTGTGATAAACCCTGGTGTGGAGTCTCCCTCCTTTGGGTTCGATTACCAGGTCCAGAAAAGGTAACTCAGTCTTAGTTACTGTGGACGTGAAATGGAGTAGAGGGTTCCTATTGTTGAGCCAGTCCAAGAACAGGGTGACAGATTGTATGTATCCCTTCCATATCACCAGGACGTCGTCAATATAGCGACGCCACAGTTTAATGTTATCCGTCCAGGGGCACAAGGGATTGTATATTTCTGCCCTTTCAAAGGCGCCCACATACAGACCCGCCAGGCTCGGGGCAAACGTGCTACCCATCGAGGTCCCGTGGGTCTGCAGGTAAAGGGTGCCCTCGAACTCAAAAAAGTTTCTTGTCAGGGCTATCTCCGCTAGATTTAGGACGAAGGCTTGTGGAGTTTGGTATCTCCATTCGCCATCGAAAAGGATTTCTTCCAGTACCCTCAGTGCCTCTCTCTGGGGAATGTTGGTGTACAGGGCCTCGATGTCTAGGCCTAATAGGAATTCGCTGTCTGGATTGAAATCCATCTCTTTTATGAGATTAAGGATATCCCGGGTGTCCTGTAGGTAGACCGGCAGTTTTTGGACCAAAGGTTTTTGGTAAAAGTCACAAAATTGTGACAGGGGCTCCAGAATAGAACTGATACCCGACACGATGGGTCTGCTGGGTGGGAGTCTGGTGGGTTTGTGGATTTTTGGCAGTATGTAGAAGTACGGCGTCTTCGGTTGGTCTCTAATAAGATACTCTGCCTCATGTTTTGAAATCCAATCATTGACCAATCCCTCTTCCACCAGTGTTGCGATGTCCTTGGTTATCTCCACCGTGGGGTCCCTGGGCAGGATCCTATAGTTCCTTTCATCTGAGAGGAGGTGATGACATTCATTGGTGTAAGTTATTTTGTCCAAAATAACTATTGCTCCCTATTTATCTGCTGGTTTTATGATAATGGAGGGATTCTCCTTCAGTTCCTTGAGTGCCCCCTTCTCAATGTTGCTCAAGTTTGCATATGTACGTGTGTCCCGTCTCTCCAGACTTTCAAGTTCGTGGATGACTGCTTGTTCAAATGTGCCTACCTCCTGTGGTAGCTTAGCGATCTGTGGTGTAAACGTTGACTTAGGGCGTAGGGGTGTGTCTCCTGTGATGGTATTCCTTACTTCGGCGTCCTCGAAGAAGATTTTCAATCTCACGCTTCTGAAGAACGTGGCTAACTCCTGGCGTAGTAGGAAATGGTCCAGCTGGCTTGATGGAACGAAACCAAGGCCCTTATTAAGGAGATTCTCCTGAGGACCGGTGAGGATAGTAAAGGATAAATTGACCACTAGTGATGTTCCCTGCTTGTTCCTGGCATCATGCTCTGGGCCATGCTCTGGACGGATAACATTAAACTATGGCGTCGCTATATTGATGACGTCCTGGTGATATGGAAGGGAGACATACAATCTCTCACCCTGTTCTTGGACTGGCTCAACAACAGGAACCCCCTACTCCATTTCACGTCCACAGTAACTAAGACTGAGTTACCTTTTCTGGACCTGGTAATCGAACCCAAAGGAGGGAGACTCCACACCAGGGTTTATCACAAACCAACTGATAAGAACTCTCTGCTGGCTTACGATAGCTTCCACCCAAAATCCCTCAGGGGCAATCTGCCGGTGGGACAATTTTTCAGACTAAGGCGTAATTGTACTGAGAGAGCTACCTTTAGGGGAGAGGCCACACTCCTCACAAGGAAACTTGCCCAAAGGGGATACCCTGAGCACACAATTGATAGAGCCAGGAAGAGGGTGACCAATACCGACAGGGAAAACCTTTTGGAGAAAAACATTAGATCACCAACTGAAAAACCGGTGTGTCACCACCTTCAACACTGTTTCTCACCAGATAAAACAGGCTGTGCTAAAACATTGGCGTATACTAAATTCTAATGGTATGAACCTAGAGAAGCCCCTGTTCTTTTTTAAGAGGAGTGGTAACCTGAAAGATGTTTTGGTGCACACGAGGCCAAAGACAACCACACCACAGCAGAGGAGGACCACAATACCAGGGGGACTACCTCCGGCACAAGGGCACTCGCGGTGTGGATCATGCAGTGTTTGTCACCTCACCGAAAACACAAAAACAATAGACGTGGGATTGACCTACCCGTGGGAGCAGAGGTCACAGACTAACTGCAACTCGGAATTTGTGATCTACCTGATTACTTGTCCTTGCCACAAGAAATATGTGGGCATGACCAGCAGGAAGGTCAAGACACGGATTATGGAGCATCGCAGCACAATAAGGTGTTTAAAATCTAACACCAAGTTCACAGCACACTATCTGGAAAAACACCATCCCACCGAGGATCTTACTTGGACGGTGATCGAAAAACCCGCTCTGAACTCTGCTACTGGAGATAGGACGAGGGCCTTCCTCCTTAGAGTGCAGAAATGGGTCTATCGACTAAAAAGCCACTTAGTGGGTCTTAACGACGACATTCCTTGGCACGCCCTGAATAGGTAGGGGCCCACCACCCGAAGAGACCCTTGGGACAAATTCCTGTCGCTAAATGTTAATAATAATAGATATGCCCTTAGTCTATATATGGGGAGCACACAGGGATTCTACCACAAGGTCCACTATGAATGAGATGACAGGATAGGTGGTGAAAAAGAAGCAACATCCTTCCATATATAATGTCCTGAGAGACATGAGGCAGTGAGTTTTACCCTCTTAGACGCCACTTACAGTGGTGAGGATACCTTCAGTACCAAGAGATACTGAGTGGCTAATTGGAGTATGTACCCCGGTTAGTGGAAAAAGTGGACATCGTATCACTATATATTTTTTCTTGGGGGTATCCACTTAAGGGGTGTCCATCTGACGCTCAATCCCCTTAGAAAACACACCATTTTCCATTGTGCCCTGGGAAACGAGTAGGGCATGTCTATAATAAGTTTTTTACAGCCCCTCTCCCCCTATTTCAGTGTGTTTCTAGACAGAGATCAGAACACTTCACTCATTTATACAACACACTGCCACCATTTTGGCCAATATTATTCGCCAAATATATACCCACATGTATCGTACTGGTACTTCTCCGAACTCGGAACGATGTGTTGTTTCCATAGAAACAGGACGCAAGGCGTCCCTCAGCCCGCATTGCCGGCATCGTGCACGTCATCACGACGCACACGTGACCGGAAACGCCCCGTACCAGGAAGACATTTAGTGAAGCCTTGCTCGCTGCCCTGCCGTATCTCTACACGGCGGGAGCAGGCGAGCTTTCTACAGGAGGAGTACCCACCTTGAAGTAGTAAGGAGTTGGGGCGGCGGGGCGTTTCATAATCGGGCGCTACCCGTACCGCATGTGCACTGATGGGGAATCTCCGCCCGCCCGGGCCATACAATCTAAGGGGCTTCTCTCATAGCCACAACTAGGGGCGAGGCTTGTTACGGGCACAATATCTTGAGGTGGATAACTGTATGTCTAAATACATAACAGCTCGATATGGGTTATATTGATAACAACTTTGACCGCAATATAGGGGGCATACACCTGTCTTAGAATATATTTGCTCTAATTAGGTTATTATTAAAACAACATTGGCCACAGTGTACTCGGAATTTTGACCATCACGGGACACTCATGTGACAAGCCATGCTTACAACCACCACAGTGGTGATAACTAACATGCCTCTGAGAACCAACAGGATGTACTGCTATCATTATCATTAACAACTACGATGTTATTCTTTGTCTTTTCAACTTCTTCTTCCCTTAGAGTGTGACTACAGGGGGACTCTCCTTGCCTCCCACTATTTTTAGCATTGGTTAGGGGTAAACTCGGTAAGTCAGTACACTCTACAGACTGCATGTTCGAATGTACTATTTTGTACTTAGGTGCACTGAGTCGCATTGATCTACACCTGCCCTATGGGTAAGAAAAAACGTAGTTTTATTTTTTGTTTTTGTAAATTTATTTATTGATTTTTCAAAGCAATAACAAGACGGTACATGGCATTGCAGGAATAAAGAATGCAGCATTACGTATTATAGTCATAGCATGTCCTTATCTTGTCTTCCCATTGTTAAAATCATCATCAACATCCGTCAAACATAAAGAAAAAAACTAACGAATATTACACTAACGGAGCATGTATGGTTCACAATTTGACAGTGTACAAATTACCGCATATGTGGCCATTTTCGGATTACAACTACTAGCACATAGGTTCCACAAAGAAGCAGGTTTGTGACTATATACCAGGTTCTGGCCGCCTAACAAAGCGGGGAGTTGCATATACATGTTCCACCTCACATCTCGCCCGGACCATCTAATGGATGCATCTGTAGATAATCTTTAAGTGGTTGCCAGATATCCCGAGGGCGGGGGGCAAGAGGTAGCAGTGTAGCATAGATATCGCTTGTTGCATTACAATAAATGAGGTCCCGGACCCAGTCTTTGATTGTTGGAGTTCGGGCTCTGCCCCACTGTAAGGATACCTGGCGTTTAGCCAGGAGGAGTGCAAACGCAGAGAATCTTCGCACACTTCTCTTGAGGGGTTTGACATATCCTAACAATGCCATCAATGGGGAGGGCACTAGTGCAACTTCAATCATGAGTGATAAGTTGCGAAAAATACTCTCTCAGTAATCCCGGATAGGTGTGCAATTCCAGGAAAGGTGCGCAAAATCAGAGTCTGGCATCGCACACCTGGCACATGCATTCGAAACGGTGGGATTGATTCTGGCTAGCAGTTTTGGAGTGATATATGCTCTATGTAGGTATTTAAAATGTATCAGTTTATGTCTATAGTTATTTGATACGTATCGGGTTTGGGCGCAGCAAAAGAAAAAACGTATTTTTAATTGCAAGCGACTAGCTTTACTCCTTAATGAGGAACACAACAGGAGAAAATAGACTCCATTGTGTGGTGGTAGCGTTTGTTTCTACTATGTCTTTGTTAACTAAGAACCACGAAGAGGAACCTAATTTATTGAACCCCCTTTTTTGTTCTGTTGTCTCCTGCCCTCTTGTCCCCCTTTTTAGTATACCAGCAGAGTACAGTCGAGGGGTTATTTTGGAGCCAGAAAGAGTGGTTCTGACACCCTCCTATCTCGGAATTCGAGGTGAGAGATACGTAAATATATATATATATATGTTCTGGGACCGGCAGAGTCCTGAGGAAGGCCGGCGTGACCCCAAACGAGGGTGCATATACACGGCCGAAACATGTTGGCGATTTGGCAGTAAGGAGGGGTGTAAGGAGCACATTACATCTCCCAATCACCACCATCCTTCACGTTTTTAATCCTGGCCGGAGGGTCCAGGAATAAAGTATAGGGATAGTGACACCTCCGAGCTAGTTTTAACCCACACTGCACTTTCACTTCCGGTGATCCCAGTAACTTTAGACTTTATTGTTTTTTCTTTTATGTTGTGTTTGTCTTCCCCCACCCTATTGCTCCACCCCAGGTGTTGGCTGCGCAGGGGTGTTTGGTAGCAGCCCTATGATAAAGCATGTCACACAACTGTGTGAGTGAGGGCATTATTAAGACACACAGCACGTGCCACCACAAAGAATAGAGACACTATTTTTATCACTCCCTACTCCTTCAGGTGTATGCAAGTGTTGTCAGGCGGTCCGGAGTAGGCGAGTCCGTTACCCTCACCCCTCCCTTTTGTGTGAATTATAAGTTCACCCACTTGCCAGGCCCAACCCTTACCTTTTACTACATGTAAGTCACCCCTAAGGTAGGCACATGGCAGCCCAATTGGCAGGGTGCAGTGTATTTAAAAGGTAGGACATGTCCTGGTGTGTTTTACATGTCCTGATAGTGAAATACAGCTAATTCGTTTTTCACTATTGCAAGGACTATCTCTCCCGTAGGGTAACATGGGGATTGCCTTGAAATATATTTTAAGTGTAATTTTTCATTGAAATCAGATAGAGATTTGGAGTTTGGGGTCTCTGAACTCGCAATTTAAAAATACATCTTTTGGTGATGTTGGTTTTTAAATTGCGTGTTTAAAAATGCCACTTTTAGAAAGTGGGCATTTTCTTGCTTAACCATTCTGTGCCTCTGCCTATCTGTAGAATACACAGCTGGGTTGGCTGACAGTTGGGCTCTTGTGCATTCACTCTAGACAGTCACACAAAGGGAGCTGAAGTGTGCCTTGCATATCCTGATGGCCCATCACCAGGCTGATGGGCCTTCCTGAGCTAGAGTTGTGGGAGGAGTTGTCACTAACACCTGAATAGGGCTGTGCCTGTCCTCACACAAAGCTGTCTCCACCCCCCGGTAGTGTGTCTGAAGCCACGTCAGGAAAAGGCAGGGTCTTGTGCACTACAAAGACTTTTCTTTGAAGCCTGCCTACTTCAAAGGCAGAAAGGGGTATAAGTATTGGACCTCTGATACCCCAAAATCAGGACACTTCTGGACAGAGGACATTCTGCCAGGAAGAAGAGCTGGATGCTGTAGGAGGGACAGCCACTCTGCCTGTTGCCTTGTTGTGCTGGCCTGCTGCATGCTGCTTCTGTCCTGGGAGTGAAAGGACTGGACTTTGCTTTCTGGATCCTGCTTCCAAGGATCTCCAAGGGCTTGTGTGTACTTGCCTCCTGTTAAGAAGTCTCAGGGCCATCAAAGACTTCACCTGCCAGTGCCTGGGCTCTTCTGTTGAGAGTCCTAAGTTGCCAAGTGGTGCCAAATCCAGTTCCTGGGACCTGGGGAGTGTAACCTGGTGATCTTAAGGAGAAAACCCACGCATCAACTCCCAGCGCCTGTTTTCTCGACGCACCACTGCAAAAGATTGACGCATCACTGCTGCCTGCACCAAAGCATGGTTCCAGCTCAACACACCGACTAAGGCTTTCACCACATGCTCCAGCGTGCTTTCGCAGCGCGTCAGAAAAATCACCGCAGCGTGAGTCCCAAGCACCATCTCACCGACGTCCGTGGCACCCTCTTCGACTCTGACGCAGCACCTGCTTGGCGGCTGAGGAATTGACGCAGCGCCTGCTTCGTGGCTGTGAAATTGACACAGCGCCAGCATCACCGATGTCACAGTGCGCCTGGATTTTCGATGCACTGTTCCTCTACGACGATTCTTCATCGACACCGCACCCTAGTAAGGAACCAAGACCGCGTGTCCGGACACCGATGCATCACCTCCTCTGCCAGTAAGGAACCGACGCATCACCTTCCCTGCCTGTAAGGAACCAACGCATCACCTCCCCTGCTTAGTATAAGGAACTGGTGCATCACCTCCCCTGCCAGTAAGGTACCGACGCATAACCTCCCCTGTGTAGTAGGAACTGACGCATAGCTTTGCTTTTCAGGCACCTCACCTCCCCTGCGTTTTTTGACGCATCTAAGGTATTTTGTGCTAACACGAATGCATCCATTGATTTCTATGGACTAAACTTGCTTAATCTTTTAAAAGTTATATTTTGACTTGTGTATGTTGGATTTTTGTCGTTTTGGTCTTGTTTTAGTCAAATTAATATTGGCTATTTTTCTAAACTGTTGTGGACTCCTTTTGTAGTGTTTTCACTATGTTACTGTGTGTGGGTACAAATACTTTACATATTGCCTCTGAGACAAGCCTAACTGCTCATTCCAAGCTATCAAGGGGGTGAGCAGGGATTATCTTAGCTGTGTGACTCCCTTACCCTGACTAGAGTGATGGTCCCTTCTTGGACAGGGTGCAAACCACTGCCAACTAGAGACCCCATTTCTAACACTGAGCTTTTGCCTTTTTCTTGGACCACCAGCCTTAAGCATCTCTCAAACCTCTGGTAGGCTCTCTACGTTTAGTACCTATTCTGCTCCTGCCCACAAACTCCACTTTGGAAGAGGTTGGAAGGTCAGACTGAAGGTCTGGCACATCTGACATACCTAAGTCAACCTCTGTGTCTCCGGGAAGAAGCATCCTCTAAGGGATTTATTCCTCCCTAGGGCCGGCTCTGGTAGCAGCCTCTGCTCTTGGACCACATGCTCCACCAGGCCCCAGATCTAAAAAGCTAATCCCCACCAGGCAATCCAGGCTGAGGTTCTTCCTTAGTAACATGAAACACAGATTGATTAGTCTTTTCTATCCATGAAAAAACAATGACAGACCATAAATAAAATAACTTTAAAATAATTTACCAATTGTAAAACTTTTGTAATTCTTTCAAATACCATGTTGTTACTTGTGGAGCTTCTGGTGAACTCAAATAGAAAAAAAATGAATCGATTTTTCCGACTCAGTTTGACAAATAAAGACAAATCAACTGTTTTCGGGTCACATTCAATTTGGGCCAGGAATTTTTTAAGAAAGGCAGGGTAGAGGCTGTTAAGACCATATTCACTTTTCCTTAGGTTCCTCTCAGTCTCATCCTATTTTACCTGAAGGGGTAACACCGGAAGACGCAAGTGCATTTTAAGTAAAAGCATTCTGGACAGGGGATCTAGTACAAACCTCAAATATGCACTTCATTTGCACAACCAGAACCTCTCGGGTTTCCCCACCAATCTTTAGCTCATCCCAAAATGACCAAGTAGTTTAAATCCTTACAAACTGCAGTGGCCAATGTTACTAGATCCTGGAGATAAACTTGGGTGGGACAACCACACAAGCGTTAACCATAGTCTGGCTAACTCTGCTCTCCTCCGTGCCAGTCTATTTGGAACCACCACCTAGATAGTACTTAATTTAAGCTGGTGGTTTCCTGTGCTCGGCACCGGCACTTGTGACAGCTGCTAGCTGTTTGAGTAATTTGGAGAGGAGTAGGGCAACAGTTGTTTAATAATTGAGCAGACTAATGCTTGTTGCTCATACCATTCGGAGTTTTTGGGGCCTCTAACAGTCTGAATTGCCTCAGTTGTAACAGTGTGATGGTTAGTAGTTGTGTAGGTACCATCATTGGCAGCGTTGGCTGGTGCTATGGGTGGTGAGAGCTGCAGCGGCCTCCTGAGAAGGGCCCTGGCACTTATGTTTTTACACATTAAGCACTGCACCCAGACATTTTCTAGATAGCCCTGCCTGTTGGGAGGGATTTAAGGCTTGATTCCTTTGTTGTTCTCCCAGCTATCCACTACTTCTGACACGCCACTCTGGCAACCCTAATTCAAACTGAAAAGTCAATTTGATACCTGTGGTGATAGGGTTAAGTTTGGGGAGTTACACCTCATGTGGCCTTGTCCTCCACAATGATAAAACCGACCCATCCCTAAGTCTGGTCGTGTGCCTCCCGATTTCCTCCACTACTCGTAGTATTGTTACCCTTCTGAAAGGATCCATTCCCATTTGGCTTTTCTTCCTGAGAGACACCTGCAAATAACTAAGATTGTTTTTGAAACCTTAGACCTGATAGGTGGTATTCTTGTCCCTGCAGCCTTTACCCACTTGACTACTCTGTCCCCTTATTGCCTACCAAGTCTTCTACTAACCTGCTGTTGTACACTGCAAGTCCCTTGGGATCAGGCGAACACTGTTGTATCCCTCGCAGGTAAACACCCAAATTGTGCTCAGTTAGCAACAGATTAAACAACCCATCAAAGGTTGATATCATCTTACCCTTCACATACTACTCAAACATTTGTGAATGTCATGTATTAATATTTCCAGTTTGCATGCAATAATTTCTACGCCTAGGGTTTCTAGTACTGAACTAGAGTGAGCCCAAATTTTTTAATAATTGTATCATTAATATATTTACATTTGGTGGTGACGTTTTGATCTAGTTCCATCACAGATTTGTTACCCACTAGGAGTAGTCTGCTCAGTAAACAACTGCCTTATGCGCCTCATTCAGCCGCTGACGCTCACATGCAAGTCCATACCCATCAGCCTCTAAAGTATAGATGGAAAATGGGTTGTTGAACTGAGGGCACCTGAAGGTTTCCATCGTTCGGTATGGTCATCTCAACTGGTGGAGGGGGCTACCCTGGCATTTCTTAGCTTTAACCTCTTGAGCTCCCCAGCACTGGCTTCTCTTCTAACCCTCAATCTTTTTCTGGATGTACCATGCCTAGCTCCTTGGATGGCTTGCCTCTTTTCTGCAAGATGCGCTCTGTCTCGGCAGTGAACTTCTTTACATGTCTGTCTTACTTCTGTTTGTGACCCTTCAATACCACACAACCATCTCTATGTTTAATCTCTCTACAGGCACTCTCTGTGAATGAAGCATCTCTTGCACTTCTAGGACTGTCAAGTGCAGGTCATACCTGGGTAGTCCTTCTCTTCTTACAGCCAAGAAATGTTTACTTCGGTCACACTGGGTCCTTCATAAGCAAACCGAGAGGAGCAGAGTCTGGAACAGGCCAGGTATACTCTGGAACATGTGGGCAATAGACATCTAGGAAAAACCTAATAATTGCATCAGAATGGTATTCGGAAGAGGGCAGCTCGAGCAGCATGCACAAGCAGCAGAAGCAGGATATGGTCGTCGGTTGTATTCCTAGGACATCATGGAGAGGTAACAGAGAAGCAACCGCCAGGAATTCAGCAAAGCTGTGACACATCAATAGAGAAAGACTAACTCAATTTATTCTGGCAGTGCCTAATGTAACATGCAAAGGAAAGCAGAACCTTGGTTTGGAAAAAATACAAACCCTGCCTAATGTGACCAAGAAGCTCATGGTAACAATATTGGTGTAGGAACATATCACAGGAAACCATAAAAGCAACCATGTTTGGAGGGCTCGCACCCTAAGAAAGCACAAGAAGCAAGTGTGTTCAGAGGCGCTCAAGGGAGACAGATTTGAATAGTGACCTTATGCTGCGGTGACCTCCGCATGAAAGAGGGTAGCCACATTGAAGGGGAAACAGGGTGAGAAGTGGGAACCTGAACTGCCTGCTACCTTGATGGCCATGTGGATAGCTGCCGCAGTTGCTGGTCAAAAGGGCGGGTCATAGGCCGAACAACTACCTGACCATGACCAGTGAAAACGCTGCCACTATTTTCATATAATGTCATTCAACACGTTGAGCGTTTTCAATGCTGAGCAAAGTGCTTACATTTCATAAGCAAATGATTTGTTAAGTGTTGCATCGATGGATGTTGTTCGTATATTGTCCTTAGAGTTTGCAGTTCACCATGAAGGAACAGATCTAGGTATTTTGTGAGCTCTTTACCTCTATGCAGGTTAAGTAATCCTCAAAGCATTTTCCTTGAGTTTATGGTGGAATGCTAGCATTAGAAAGACGTCTGGTCTTGGCCATACATAGCAGTGGATGGTTGCAGTCATGAACCTGGCCAGTCCCCACTACAAAATGTTCTTTTTATGCAACTCCTGTTATGTTGGCTGTAATTTTATAGTGTGCTAATCACTTGTGAGGGTATCCAGGAGCTATGTAGCAGGAGTATGAGGCCAGCCCTGGGGGCTTACTCGAAAAGCCACATCTTCAGCTTCTTGCGAAGGTCAAGAAGAAGATAGGAGGCTCTGATGTGTTGTGAGAGGTTGTTCCAGGCGTTAGGGGCCAAAGACGAGAAGGTGTGGCACCCTGCTCTGCTTTTGTGTATGCATGGGGGGTGTGCTAGTGAGAGACCGGCAGAGCGGAGGTGTCTGGAAGGTTGGTGGAAGTGCATGTGGCTGTTCAGATAGGCAGGGCCAGTGTTGTGAAGAGCTTTGTAGGTGGGGGTGAGGAGTTTAACGTGTGCATGTTTGCGTATAGGTAGCCAGTAGGGTTCCCAAAAGTGTGGGGTGATGTGGGTTTGGCGTGGCATGGACCTCTCTTCTTGAACAATTATATGAACTGAAAACATCGTAAAGTGGCTCTACTTTCTGTAGAAGAGAGAAGACTCTTTATGAGAGCATGGCATTATATGCTAAAGTGAGGTAAATCAAGAAGACATGGAGGTCTGGCTGCAGATGATGGCTGTGACTATGGCGTGTTTATGTAAGAGCCTCTGCTCTGTAAACTGACAAAAGAAGATCAGAAAGCACAGATTAAATCAATCAATCAATTAAAGCATCTTTATTCTGCAGGGAAACCCGCCAGAATGGCAAATTAAAATACATTCAAAGAAGAGTAAAAATAAACATCAAAGGCGACGAACATATAAAAGCACAGATTCAATCAGTAATCTTATAAAGCGCGACTACTCACCCGTGAGGGTCTCAAGGGGCTGGGTTGGGGGGACGGGTCTGCATTTCAGTCGAAGAGCAAGGTCTTGAGGCACTTCCTGAATTGCGACAGCGATGGTGATTGCCTGGGGTGCAGAGGCAGGGTAATCCAGGTCTTCACAGCAAGGTAGGAGAAGGATCTTTCTCCGGCCGTGGGATGGTAGCCAGGGTTAGTTTAAGCACATAATGATTCAAACTAAAATCAGAAATGTGAGAGAAATGATGAGTTGGCTCTTAGACGACCATCATCTATTTCCACAACGTACAGAATCTCCTTTCCAGGTTTGTACCCAGCCATTATTTTAAGCTTCTAACCCCTGAGTTGATCAGTTGTCCTCGCTCAAGCAGTGGTCCAGTGGTAGCCTAGTATCACACAGACTGTTTGCCCGATTCTAGGGCCTATCAAAAGTACTGAATATAGCACTATCTTCACATGCAATTAATACTGATACTGCCCATAATCTTGCAACCTCAAATGGCATGCTGTCTCAAAAAGTGCACTCTTTATTCATAAAATCTAGCATGAAAAACAGTTTTTTACTTTTACTTCAAATTTCAAATTGTCACTTCTTCTTTTTCCTTCAAATGACCCTCTTCTTTCTTTCCTATCTTATGCATGTCTTTTCTTGCTGGGCATAACTTCTCCAAGTCACTTGCATGTTTGCCTTAATCACTGTAAGAAATTGGGTTACTGGTTGAGGGGGGTGAAACCCTACTCAAGCAGCAACCACAATCTTTGTAAGGGTGAAGACACAAGCAAACCCAAATTAACCTGTGCTCGACCCTCTGTAAGTTGGCACAGAGTAGTCTGGTTTAACTTAGAGGCAATGTGTAAAGTAACAGTAATAAAGTGAAAACACTACACAAAAAAAATCCCACACCAAATTAGTAAAATAGAGTACATTTTAATAAATAAATCAAGACAAAAACAACAAAACTCCAATCAGTAGAACCAGGGATATGCAATTTAAAAGATTTGAGTAAATATAGAGCCAAAAAGCAAAAACGCCAACTGTGGTTATTTGGACGCGCCAGACTAGGAAAAAGTCACAAGTTCAGGTCAACAACGGTGGAGTGCGGGCCAGCTACAGATACCCAGTTAGCCCCACTGAACAAGAGTACTTTAAATCCTGGTTGCAGAGCGATGTGGAGTCCTGTGTCGAGACTGCGTTGCGCAGCGGCGATTCCTAGGAGCTGAGAAGCTGGGAAATGAGGTCCTGTGTCAGCACCGAGGAAGCCGTCAACGAGGGACTTGCAATGCGAACTCCTGCGTTGAGATGCATCGCGCACCAGCTAGTTTCAAAGAAGCTGCAAGGCTTGCGAAGCAGAGTCCTGAGTAGTCGTCGAGGATGCCGTCGATGAGGGCCTTGCGAGACGAAGGCCTGCGTAAAGGATGCATCGTGCAGCAGTGGTTCCTGGAATGCTGTGGGTGGTGATGCAAAGTCCTGCATCGGAGACAAACCACGCAGCAGTCCCGATGTGGAGTTTTGCCAGGCGATGTGTCGTACAGCAGCTCCAATGCAGAGTTTCTGGTAGCCGATGTGTCATCCTGCAGCTCTGATGCATCAGTTCTGCTGGGACCACAGTTGTGCAGATAGAGCATCTTTTTTACTTCCAAGGTTCAAGGACGGGGTGGCACCACTTGGGAGGGCAGGACTCACAGCTGCCAGAGTCCTGGCGCTGGGTTCAAAATAGAGGAAGCCTGTTGTGCCCCTGAGGCTTCTGATCAGGAGGCCAGCAAACTGGCACTTTCAGTCACTCTTGTGGTCTTGGGCTCAAGAAGCAGGTCCGGTCCTTCATTTAGGCAGCAGAGTCACAGTCCTTCTTACAGAGCAGCAGGCAATCCTTCTTCTGAGTCTTTCACAGGTCCAGATGTGTACTGAAGAGTTGGGGTCTGAGGTCCATAATTATACCTGGTGCCCACTTTGAAGTTGAGGACGCTTCTAGAGGTTTCCACTCCCCCTCCTGGGGTTTCAGGCCTCCCCTACGTCCCTGTCCTGGCCCCAGGGTGTCTGGGGCCACAATATACTAGTGACAAACCCTTTGTGAGAGTGCTCAGGCAGGACCTTTGTGATGTGAAAGTGTGGTAGGTGGCATCTCCTCCCCCTCATTAACTCAGAGTGGCACATCCTGCCACTATCTAGTTTCCCTTTGTCTCACTGTCTAGAAGCAATATACAAAGGCCAACTGCCGGCTACACCTAGTCCTGTGACCCAGGATACTGGCAGCAGGCATCAAATGGTTGGGACAAGAAAATGCCAACTTTCTAAAAGTGGCATTTTTAGAATTGTGATTAAAAATATGACTTCACCATTAGAGAGGGTTTTTAATTACAATTCTTTAGACACCAAACTCAATCTGTCTACCTGCTCCCAATTAAAAGTTATCACATATTAAATATAATAAGGTAACCAAATATTATCCTATGGGAGAGGCAGGCCTTGCAGTAATGATAAATGAATTTAGAGGTTTTCACTACCAGGACATGTAAAACTTAAAAGTACATGTCTAACTTTTTAAATACACTGCACCCTGCCCTTTGGGCTGTTCAGGGCCTCCCTTAGGGGTGACTTATATGCATTAAAAAGGAAGGTTTGGGTCTGGCAAAAGGTTTAGTTTGACCAAAAGTTGGTGCCCAAAAAGGTGCATCAGTCCCAAGGTGCACTACGAGTGTACATCGGCAAAAGGTTTAGTTTGCCAGGTCGAAATGGCAGTTTAAAACTGCACACACAGGCTGCAATGGCCAGCCTAAGACAGGTTTAAAGGGCTACTTAAGCGCATGGCACAATAAGTGCTGCAGTCCCAATAATAGCATTTAATTTACAGGCCTTGGGTACATGTAGTACCACTTTACTAGGAACTTACAAGTAAATTAAATAGCCCAATTGGGTGTAAGCCAATGTTTAAAGGAGACTGTGCAATCACTTGCACTGGTTACCAGTGGTAAAGTGAGCAGAGTCCTATAAGCCAACAAAAACAGGTTCAGAAAATAGGAGGGTAAAGGCAAAACGTTTGGGGATGACCCTACAGAAAGGGCCAAGTCCAACACAACCCCCTTCCAGCTAAAAGCCAGGATAGTCTAATCAATACCTTGATAGGCTTCCCTGCTTAGGTGGTGGAACATGGACGAAGGCCCTTCATGCAGGGGCACTTGTCAGTTCTACACCTCTCTGAACTCAGTTGGATCCCTCTGTCTACACTCTCCTGAGCCACTGACCTGACCCGCGGGGAACGCTTCTCCTCCTCTGTGAACCCCATCTATCCAGCACCTAACCATAACTTGCTCACAGATCTATCCCAGTAGGCAGACAGTATCACCATGGCCAACAAAATGATGTGCCCATTCTACCCCTTGGATCAGACTTTCTGGCCCCAACCCAAGGAAAATTCTGCCCATAAGGACAGTAACCAAGAGAGGCCAATGACAGCTGTCCGTGTTAAGAGCCAGGCCCCAGGCCATCCAGGGTTCTCTGACCTCTGAGGTTTCTCAGAGCGGGGGGCAACAACCTCAGGTGTTAGGCACCTTACTTGCACTCTCCTTCCCACCAGTCCAGGGGGTGAAAGCCTGAGACTGGCCACTCAGACAAGGGTCTGTACTCTGAGGCTGAACAGGTGCCTGGCGAGCCAGGACTTCCAGAAAGGGAACCCCCCTTCCACCCACCTTCAAGGGTGACACACTGTGTCATTCAGGGGTCTACCTGGTGAGGGTCTCCAGCCCTCTGTCTTTGTGACGGTGCAGGAAGCACTTCCAGGTCAGAAGTGCCTCACCAGGGGAAGTCTTGGGGTGCTCTAGTCTCAGAGCTGGTGACCCCTGATTCACTGGTCCTCTCACTGTGGACTATTTCCACCTCCTGCCCCTCCAACTGGGCCTCTGTACTCTTCCTTCGGGGGATACTCCCACACAACTGAACTGTCAGGGCACTTTGGGAGGTCGCCCCTCATAGTTCTTCTGACACCGTGGAGCTCTCTCCAGTGTATGGTCTCTTGGTACAGACCAGGTCCCCTTGCTTGTGCCCCAACTGGGAGCAATCTGAGCATTGGGGTTGGAAATGGGAGCCCTGGGCGCTCTTAGGGAAATAATAATGCCCATATTAGTTGTTTCAATTTGTGTAATCTGTGTTGTTCTTTTAATTAGATGTTTGGGCTTTAAGAGTGTGGGGAAAAAAGCAGGCAACAATCAGCGAAATAAACAAAAGGAAGAGAGAAAGGGCGAGATAACACAAGATGGAAACTACCTAAGCCAGAGTGTATGACCAGAGTTTAATTTGTAAAAGAATGAGGGCTGGTGCCCAAAGCGCTGCTAAGAAACCCGCGGTCAGTCCTTTTAATTGTCGGCGCACCACATATCAAGGCTGCATAGCCCTGAATCAACCTCGGGCTTCTTTAATCCACTGCCAGACACCCCGGCCCTTTATCTCACTCTTGCAGGTTCCTGCTTTCTCCATTGGTGATGGGTTTTCAGTCTTTCACTTCCTTTCCTGTTTGTATGCTTTGCTCTCAGGAAATATATGATTAGGAAAAATAAGTGCTGGTCCCCAAAAATGCGTGCCAGTGGTCCCCACTGGCAATCACTGGCTCAAATTAAGCACTGTGTACAGGGTCGCAACTAGACCCGAACTTCGGGGGGGGGCTAAGACTCCGAGCCAGGGCTGGCCCTGGCACTGGTCGCGCACGGTGCAACAGTCTTTTTTGGCGCCCCTCCCCCATTTCCCCTTCCCCATGAATTCCCTCACTACCACTCGCCAACAATGCACCTCAGCTCTCTATAGCACCTTTCTGACAAACATTTAATTTTTTTATAGGGCTACTCATAGTTTACTCACACTTAGTTCTATGATTTGCATGGCACACGTTCTTTGTAGCAGGCACATTAACCCTCTGCGCTGTGTGGGTGATAGAAGGGCCCATGTGAGTGCACAGTGAGCGATGCGACAGAGAGAGGGTAGGGTGAGAGGAGTGACTGCAGGGTGAGTGAGGTGACCATATGAATTTGGGTGCGGATGTAAGTGCAGAGTGGGACAAATTAATGTATGGTTAGTGATGGGCTTGTTTGAGTGAGATTCCAGAGTGAGCAGTGAGGGGGACAGGTGAGTGAAGTGTCCTATGAGTGCAGGGTGAGTAGTGTGCTCGTGTGACTGCAGGGTGAGGTACAGGGTGAACAGCGCAAGTGCATTGTGAGTGCAGAGTGATCACTGTGAGTGCTGAGTGAGTGGTGTGCTCATGTGACTGCAGGGTAAGTGGAGGGAGAACGGTGTGAGTTCATGGCGAGTGGCATAAGTGCAGTGTGGTCATTGTGAGTGCAGGATGAATGGTGTGAGTGCATGGTGATCAGTGTGAGTGCATTGTGATCGCTGTGAGTGCAGGGTGAGTGTGAAAGTGAAGGGCGAGAATGAGGAGTGAGTTGTCTGAATGCAGGGTGCATTCCCAGATACTTGAATTAACTCAGCATGTTATTGAGGGCTGGCGTAGGGTTTCAGATATAAGTTAAACTATTGCTATTATGGCATTATTCAGGGAAAGGACTGGACTGGCCATAGCGGGCACCAGGCGTATTCTCAGTGGGCTGGTTTTGAACAGGTGGGCGCCATTTTTGGTACAGGGGGCCGGTTTAGCAGCAGTGCTGCAATATCGGCCCCTGTACCAAAAGCAGCTGCAGCTGCAGTGTTTTCCACACGCAGCCCCCCACTCCCCTCCCCCGCGGTCGGTCCGACTCAATTGGCAAGGCTGGTTTGCATTCCCAGTCCGGCCCTGTTCAGGGATCGAGGGTGGAGGAAATAAATATGTGCTCATCCTGTAACAAACTTCCAGTCTTATGATTAGGGTTACCAGCTCATTCTTTTGTTGTACCAGAGTCCAGACATTACAAAAATAAGCAGTCACCTAAAGCCTATTTTCAGCACTTATCTGTGTATACTTGGAACAGCAAATATAAAGTAAGTAAGTAAAAGGTTTATAAAGCGCTCGATTGCCGAGGCGTCTTGGCGCTGGGGTAGCAAGGAAATGCAGTGAAATCAGGAAGGTTCAGGTCCTTACTGAATAGGGAAGAGCCAGGTTTTCAATAAGCCCCAAAATTGTGAGCGGACAGATTGAACCCTGATGTTCAGAGGTAGCTTGTTCCAAAGCTTGGAAGCTAGGTAGGCGAGACATCTGCCTCCCCATCTTGCCTTCTTGATTTTAGGGACGTTGACCAGTGCTTGCTTGGCCGATCTCAGTGAGCGTCGAGGGGTGTACCATTGGAATAGTTTGTAACAATCCATTGGTCCGCCTCCATACAGGGCTTTATGAACCAGACATGGTGCCTTAAATTCAATCCGCTCCTTAACTGGGAGCCAGTGGAGATTCCTAATAGCCCCCGATATATGATTATATTTAGGGATATTCAACAAGGTTCGGGCTGCGGCATTCTGCAAAGGTTGCAGTTTGGATAATTGCCACTTGTCAACCCCTAAGTAAAGGGCGTTGCAATAGTCTATGCGAGAGAGAATAAGTGCTACCACAACCGATTTCCTCAGCTCCAGCGGGAGAAAAGTTAAGATCTTCCGCAGTATCTTTAAAATGAAGTAGCAGGTCGAAGTTACCTGATTGGTCTGCCCAGAGAAGCTGAGTTGAACATTACATACAAAGCCTAGGTTTCTCATTTTGGCCACTGGTGCCGGACAGACTCCAGCCACTGCCGGCCACCACGCTAAGTTCCAGATGGGAGGACCAGTGCCAAATTCCATAACCTCCGTCTTGTCAGTATTTAGTTTTAGATAGTTGTGGTGCATTCATTTTATAATGTGCTCAAGACAGCTGTGGAATCTAGTCGACAGTGTGTCTTCCGTGGCTGAAATTATAATTTGAGTATCGTCGGCGTACGATACAAGCGAGAAGCCGTGGTCTTTGACTAACTTAGCCAGTGGAGTCACATAGACATTGAACAATGTGGGCGAGAGTGCCGACCCCTGTGGTACTCCACATGGGAGGTAGAATTTATCAGATTTAAAGTTGTCCCAGCACACCCTCTGTTCTCTGCCTGTCAAAAAGGAAGTGAGGAGGGCTAGTGCGGTGTCCTGAATTCCGATTGCCTTCAGCCGTTGCGTAAGTATCGAGTGATTAACCGTGTCGAACATGGCTGATAGGTCAAGTAGAATGAGGACAGCTCTGCCGCCCCTATCAATTTGCCACCGGATTTCCTCTGTGGCCATGATTAGTGCAGACTCAGTGGAATGGCCAGAACGAAAGCCATGTTGACTACTGTCAAGTAGATTGTTGGTATTCAAATAGACGTTGAGTTCTGAATTAATAGCTTTTTCCAGAACCTTGGCTGCCAGAGGCAGGCAAGAGATTGGTCGGTAACTTGTTACTTCACACGGGTCCAAGGAGGGTTTCTTTAGAATGGGTCTGATGCAGGCCTTCTTCCAAGCTGCCGGGAAGTCCCCTGACCTCACAACATTGTTTGAGAGGGGAGTGAGTAAGGAACTGACTTGGTTCGAGACTCCATGGATGATGTCCGGCGGGCATGGATCGGCCGGGGAACCTGACTTGGTGGCCAATAGGAGATCAGTAACTAAGTCCACCGTCAGTGGCGAAAAACTGGTCAGGTGGTTAGTAGTGGCTAACTCCTCCTCCGTTACTTGTGCCTGTGGAATTGGGGGGGTCGGAGCCCTGCCCTTTCAGTTCCCTGTATATTGTTTGAACTTTTGATTGAAAGAAGGAGGCCATTTTGTCACATAAGGTCTGATCCGGGGTAAACAGATTCCCTGTTGAAGCTTTGATAGCACAGTGACAGTCTTGAAGAGCTCTCTGGTAGAGTTCTTTGCTCCCTCTATTTTGCTGGTATAGAATTCCTTTTTGGCCCTAATGATAGCAGCTTTATATTCAGTTAGTGTCAGGTTGTAGTTGTTTCTACCCTCTGAACTATAATCCACCCTCCAATCACGTTCTGAGCGTCTGCATTTAGATTTTAAGGTTTTCAGTTCAGCGTTGTACCAAGGGGCAATAAGTTTGTGCCTTCGTTGGTTAACTGATCTTATAGGGGCCAATTGGTCCATGGCTGTTCTGATCCCTTTATCGAAGCTATCCGCATCAGTGTTGGAATCAGAAGCTACGGTCGGCATGTTGTTAACCAGCAAGTTGGTTAGGGCATCGGGACTAATTTTCCATCAGGATCGTGCGTACGTTGGAGGTTGGTGTCCTGCTGTTGGGGTTGGGGTTTTCCCGTCAGGTAGATTAAAGAAATTCGCCCTATGGTCTTTCCATGTTTGTGGCAGTATTCTATTAACTCCAATTGCGGTGTGATTGGTAAAAATACCATCCAGAGTGTGAAGCGCCTTATGTGTGGGACCTACTACTATCTGTGATAGGCCGAAACCCTCCAGGTAGTCTAGTAGTGTAGAAGTCAAAGAGTCGGTAAGGAGCTCTAAATGAAAATTAAAATCACCTAGTATTGTAAACGAGGAGGTATCCAGACAGGACTCCATAAAAGATCGTAGGCCTTGTATGAATGGTGCCTTAGGCCCTGGCTGCCAGTATAGGAACAGACCAGGAAAGGACCCCTTGTTCCTAATTTTGAAATTAAATGTCATAGCTTCAGCTCCAGGTAGGAGTACTGGTTCAAATTTGAGCTTATATTCAGCTCTGTAAATGATCGCGATCCCCCCTCCCATTTGTCCCGATCTGGGCACCGCGGCTAGTGAGTATCCCGGTGGTAGCGCCGCCACCCAGTCTGGTTCATAGGTGGAGTTAGCCCAAGTTTCCTTAAGGAAAACCAAGTCTGGATCTGTTAACTGCAGCAGGCATTCAAGCTCAAGCTTGTGTTTGATAACCGATCTTGCATTAAGCAAGATAGCCGTTAGTGCACCTGTCTTTGAAAGTGGAAAGTTGTTATCAACTGTGAGGGTGGGGGCGGGCAGACAGTCCGGGGTGGACCAATTATGCACTAGCCTGGAGGTGTTTACTAGGTAGGCCTCCTCTTCTGGAGAACTCAAAGCCGGGGTGGAGGCAGGTAAATTGTTACAGGGCAGAGAATATTTACATTGTAGACAAATCATGGGGTAAGTATGCATGTCACCGATGGCCAATGTGTGATTCCCGCACTTACCCTGGTTTAGAGCCACTAGTTCTATATAAATAGAAATCATTTTTAATTGTGTTCAGGGGCTGCCTGAATGATCCATGACTGATAATAAAAGGGAACAAAGACAGAAAAGTCACATTACAAATGAATACATATGATTTTATTTATAACCCTATTTAGTGTCAAGACAAGGCCTTTGCGGGCTCTTTAAACAACAAATGGCTGGTATTTTTCTTTTGGCAATCCTACTTTATATTTCTTTTCATGAAATGCATTCTCACACTACGGCAGTAAAAGTAAAATCCAAATGTAAGGAATAGGCAGAGTGGGGGCCCAGGGGGTACTGGAACCAGAAAAAAAAACTAAGCCTTGGTAACCGGTTTACAAAGGTATGTAAATTTGCAAATGGTCTTTAAAGACCTGTGAAAAACTTGGGCGTGCCGGAGATAAGACTCCAGACACTGCCCAGCCGAGCCCACAGCAGCTTGAGCTGCAGCAGTTGGGTTGAGACACACGACGGGGGGGGGGGGGAGGGGGGGGGTTGTCCTGAAGCCCTTTTAGCCCTATGGGCGTTGTGCGCCTGACTGTGTATGATCAAATGAGGGAATAAGCATGAAATATAGATTGTGATGAGTTCAAAAATCAACAGATGAGGACTTGATGAAGGGTTTTATAATTATATGCACAACAGCATTAACATGTATTTGAAGTAAGAGATTATGTTGTAGGGAACTGTGGTTATGCTAACATTTGCTAATGTAGACCTTGTTTTCAAAACGGTTAGTGGTGTCTGCATCCATCTTTCAGCATGTAATTCTTTTTGTTTCTGTCTTACCCTGTGCCCGGACTATTCTTGCTCAAGCAACTTTGCAAAGCATGTTTTTGAAATATAACGTCACTTTCCCAAGTACAGAATTATATTTCTTTTTTTTGGAGTCCTGTAGCACACTGTTCCCCTGAGAGTGAACTTTCCAGGCCTCACCTATCAGGATCATGGTGTGATTTCTGATAAGAACTTGTCACTGCATATGGGTGACATTTATAGTAGCAACTTAGGTGTCTGAAGGGCATCAAGGATAGGCACTGCATTATGTGAATCTGTGGGAGAGTGCTGAATAACGTGATTTCGTAAACTGTATTCTTCTTTCTTTAACCTGATTGGTTCAAAGACCATGTGACTCTTGGACAAATTTATTGAATGTTTGACTTCATTGTAAAACGCAAAAGAAGTCCCTTCCTAGGGACGTTACACTTGTTCTCCTTAGACTGTTAGGAGGCAGCACCATGTAGGTCTGACCTCTGATTTCTAACTTTGATTTATTTCTTTAGAGCTGAACCTCTTATTCATTTGTTGCATTTCATTCCGAACGTCATGCTATCATGTGCTTTAAATAACTAATTGACTTCTAACATTTTATTTTGACCTGTGTGATGATTTAAATCTTTAATAAACCTTCATGGTTTCATTTTAATATTTGTCTCGTTTTCATTGTAAATCCTAATGTGAAATACAGTTTGCATTGAAATTTAATTGACCAGATCCAGTTGAGGATTAATACCGCTGGGGTCCGTCAGAAGCACTTTAAAATTGACATAATCGGGTAAAAAAAAAAGCGCCTTCAGAGAGAGGCCTGGGGCACCCGGTTATCCACTCTCGGCTGAGATGATTGTGTACATACAACATTCCCCGGAAGAGGCTTCTCCGTTACAATGGATTGCATTGTGTACACGCCCTTACGGCCTTCTCCGGCCCGCCACTAAGACTTCGTTGTATACAGGCGGTGCGGCCGAGTGGGGCACTATAGAGTACACACTCTAAGAGTCTCTTCCCGACTCCTTAAGGGATGCAGTGAACAAAGTGCACTGTGGGGGACCCGCCCCTAGTTTCCATCGCGCGCCCCTATCCGGCTTCGACGCACGCACATCAGCAGAACTCTTCTGTCCACCTTAAGCGTCTCCGGCCGCGCGGCGCGTCTCTCGGCTCCACCTTAAGCGCTCGCGCCGCCCGCAACAGCCTGTCCTCTCGACTGCTGGTGCCCAGGGATGGGCGCGTGGAGGGTGCGCGCGGGCAGGCGGCGCGTGCAGCGCTAGAGGCAGCGGCTCGCGCTCCCGCCCGGTTGTGTCTACACTCTGCACGGGCCGCGTAGCGCCATGGCCGGCCCCGCTCCTCTGTCCGCCGCCTCCCCCGGTTCCCCCACCGGCCCCCGGCCGCGCTACGAGGAGTGGATCCTAGAGACCATCGACTCTCTTCGTTCACGGAAAGCACGGCCGGACCTGGAGCGCATCTGCCGGATGGTGCGACGCCGGCACGGGCCAGAGCCTGAGCGCACCCGCCAGGAGCTGGAGCGCATGGTGCAGCGACGGGCCGTGCTGCGGGTTAGCTACAAGGGCAGCATTTCTTACCGCAACGCGGCCCGCTTGCAACCGCCTCGCCGTGCCCGGGGAGGGGGCAAGGCGGGAGCACCGGATGGGGTGGCAGGGGGAGGGAGCTCTCCTAAGCAAGAAGTGCAGGGACTGGGGAGCCCAACACAGGAGCAGGAGGATGGAGGGCATCCCAAACAGGGGCAAGAGGAAGTGGGGAGCCCCAAGGACACGAAAATAAGGGTGCAAGAGGAAGAAAGTTACAAACATAGCAACTTTGGGGTGCTCGGCGGTGGGAGTCCGAAGGAGGTCAAGTTTGGAGGAATCGGTGGTTGGAACCCAATTGATGACAGCCGTGGGGTGCTAGGAGCGGGCCCAAAGGACGGGACGTTTGGAGGGTTGGGGGACGGGACGCCCAAGGACGGGTTGTCTTGGGTGCACGGGAGCCCCAAGGATGGGACCTGTGGAATGCTGGGGATGGGGAGCCCAAAGGGCCCCCCATTTGGGATGCAGGGGTTTGGGGCCCCAAAGGATGTGCTATTTGGGGGGAAGGGGTCTGGGAGCCCAAAGGATGGGAAGCCGGGGGAAGGGATCCCAAAGGGAGTGTCCTCTTGGGTACAGGACCCGGAGAGCCCAAAGGAAGTGAGGTTTGGGGAGCAGGGGTGTTTGGAACCCAAAAATGGGAAGTTGGGGGGATGGAGCCCCAACGAAGAGAAGCTTTGGATGCAGGCAGAATTGAGCCCCAGGGAAGTGGCATCTGGGATACAGGGGGGGTGGTGCCCCAAGGATGGGAGACTAGGGAGCATCAAGGATGGGAAGTTTGGGGTGCTGGGAGGACGGAATCCAAAGGAAGTAGTTTCTGGGATGCCGCGGGAATTGATCCCCAAGGATGGGACGCTTGGGGTGCAAGTGCGAGCGACCTCCAAGGACACAATGTCTGGGGTGGTGAGGGAAGTGGGTCCTCGGGATGGGCATCTTGGGGTGCAGGGACGCAGGAGCCCCAACAGTGGCAGTCTTGGAGTGCAGGGAGACTCGGGGCTCAGGAATTGGAAGCTTGGAGTGTTAGAGGCAACAACCCCCAAAGATGGGAAGGTTGCAGTGGGGGAGGGACGGATTACCAAAGAAGTAATGTTGGGGAGCAAGGATGGGGTGCGTTGGGGACAGGTGGAAGTGAACACCAAGGAAGGGAGGTTTGGGGAACCGGTGGAGATGGCGTTTGGGGTTCAGGACAGACTTGGGATGTTTGGAGAGGACAGGTGTGTGATCCAGGAGAAAGCTGGCATGTTGGGGGAGCTTGGAGTGCAGGACAAGCATGTCCTGCGAGAGGGGATACATGGAATACTGGACAATCGGGGTCTTGGGTTGCAGGGAACACTTGGAATATTGGAGGAGGGGAGCCCCAAGAACCTGAGTTGTGGAATGCAGGGGGATGGGATTTCCAAGGAAATGGATCTGTGGGAGGCGCGCCCCCGGCAGATAGTGAGCCTCATCTCTGAGCTTCAAGGCAAGGGAAGCAGCAAACATATGGAGAAGGGGATTGCAGGTTTTGTAGGGAGGGGAAGCCGCAACGAGCTGGAGAAAGGGAGACCTAAAGAGATGGGGAAGGATAGTGCCAGAGAGGTGACTAAAGGGTTGATGAGCACTGAACCAGGTGTTAGAAATGAAAATGGGTTCATAGTGGAATGCCAGGACTTACTAGCGAAAGGTAGCCCTAGACTGACCCCCAGGGTGGAGCATGAAGAGGAAAGTTCTGAGAGTCAGGATAGTATGCTTGGAGAAAATACACCACATTGTCAAGGGGAGTCGAAGGTACCCAGGGAGGGGGCTCCAGGGTTACCTAAGCATGGTTCCCCTGCATCTCCAGATGATAAGAACTTGGAGGTCACTGGTGGGCAGGTGAAAAACATTCGACGGGTTAAGCGCAGTACAATGGGACCAGAGGAAGAAGAACCACCAGTCAAAAAGTTGCGTACTGAAAGCCCAGAGCCTGGTGGGGAACGGAGCAGGAGGAGTCTTGGAGCAGCATCCCTCATGGAAGTACCACTAGCGCCCACCACACGCAGTGGAAGCAGACGACCTCTCAACAGTGCACCTGCCCCACGAGTCGAGCGCCTCACTCGTGCCCGTGGGCGTTGGCAGCAAGAAGAAGAAGAGCGGGTGCGCCCACAGCGGAGCCGAAGCCGCCCTGATAGGAATGCTGGACGGCCTCAAGAGTCTCCTGGAAGTTCATCCCAGGGTGGTAGAGCCACCCGGAGCAAGGTGAGTGGTTCTGGGGCATGATCTGGTCAATTCGTCATGTGTGATTGATGGTCTTGGTTAATAAAAAGTTAATGCAGGATTTATTTCATTCTAGCATTCTCATTCAGAGCTTCCAGGGAGATCAGACTGGATGTTCAGGCTCCTGTCTTTTTTTTTTCTCACAGTTTTTAAACTATGTACTGCTATACTTAACATGACACACCAAGCTCTGTAGCCGGTTTTGTTTATTTTTCTTTTCATCCTGGATGAGGATCAAGATTTTTGGCCCATTTGCGGCTTGGGGGCGAATTTTAGAAGCAGCAAATTCAAAACGTTTGCAATCATGGTTATAAAGTTCTCCTTGTTTCACTGAGGTGTTTCAGCCATGTCCTGAAACCACTATGCCGGTTCAGAGGAACTAATCTTTCTCTTGGACTTTGTCTCCGAAGATTGATCCTGATCCCGGGGATGTTTAAGTAAAAATAGAAAAGTACTGGGTTGGGTAAAACTCGTCTTGAATGAGAAGTCTGGTTACAGCTGTGTACTTGAGTTGTGCCGAACACTATAGTTACCAATAATGTTTGTTGCTAATTTGCTGGGAGAAGCATTAAATGTTTAAATATCATGGAATTCAACTAAAGCCTCTTCAGGCTTATCTCTCTTGGACCGTCGTCTGGGTCAGCTAAAAGGAAGGTATGTAAGGCTTCGACTTGACCACCTTGCTAAGATACCTCTCGTTTGGCTATCTCCTGGTTCACCTGAGGTTGCCAACATTTTTACTTCCTTTCCTACTGGTACTGAAATGCCGGGACACATGTTAAAAGCAAATCATTGCCAAAGCAGGACATTCTTATTTGTGTCAGTACTTGCTCTACCGACTCCTCTTCCCTGTAGGTCAGTATGTAGCATGTTTGATCAGAAGCCGATGAGATCCATGTAGCCAGCTCTGGGCATAGGTGATCCCCTGGATAGACCTGCGCTTATGAAGTCACCCATCTTACACCTCATCTCTAGGCAAAGGGAACATCTTGGAGGACTTTGCGTCTGCAGCCCGAAAGATGACTCCCTACTGTAACAATCTTGTATTACTGGCAAGAAAATAAGGCATTGAAAGAATGATGGCAGAACATCATTGTTTAGTAAACGTTTGTCTGCATATTCACATTCTCTGTCCAATTTTGGAGAGAAAGTGTAACTTTTGAGTCCGTGATTTATCAAGAAGATCTACCCTAAAACAATTAATAGAACAACGGGGGAAGAACACACAGAAGTAGTTCTTGCTGTAAGGTTGCAAATCTTGATCCACCCGGCTCATTTTTCACACGTATGATTTGTGAATTCTTTATAATAGAGTATGAAGCCAGGTGGCTTGGTGTGGCAAATTTTCCCACCACAGTGCAAAATTAGCTTCTACTCGGGTGAACATTGTTTCACAGACAACCTTATCTACCCCGTAGTACGGAATCAATATGGAAGGCTACTTCATAGAATGCTTGTTGGTGATCAGCAGTATTAAGAAAGCTCTCAGTAAATCTCCCCAGAATAAGTTAGTAAAATAATAATTTAAAAAAAAAGTTTTAATAAGAACAAAACGAAAAAAAACTATCACTTCAAATATATATTGTTTCAAAGTAACCAGATCCGGTTCTTTTGCAGCTTCCTCATGCAAATATCAGGCAGGTTGCTCACATGCAACCAAGAAACTAAATACAGTGCATGTATGAGATTACACCCTCCTATGAGTTTTATAGTTTCTTTTCGCATTTTAAAGAAAACCCATTCACTGAAATACCAGTTAGTGATTTCTCAATGCCCAGCTGAGAAAAATAAGGGTAACTGCAAAAAAGCCACAGATTTTTCCTCCAAGAACACACTTTTTGGGATCCTTTTTACAGTAGTCATATAATCATCCACAATATATATGAGACCAGTGTTTCTACATCCTACAAGTACTACGACCTTGGTGCTCAAACTATAAACCAATTGTGACAAACTTGTGGAACAAACGTGCAAAGGACTTGCATCGTTATTCACAGAAGCATGGTGCTGGTAATATCCAAGATGTTACACACCCAGCTACTTAACAGAAAATGGAAGTATCACTGCTACTTTTGAAAGAGCCACTTTTTGGGAGGAATTGAACATACCCATTCCAAAAAGCAACCTTCTTTGTTAGTTTTTCTAGCTGTGTTGGCAAACAGGTTCTTCAGCATTGGTGTGTACATGATTTGACATTGTCATGAATCCCTAGCCATAAATGAAGAACCATGAGCAATTAACAGTAAATTATTTAGCAGTCATTTTGTTAAAGATCCAACCGTACCTGTGGGGTCACAGACGATATTTTGCCTAAGTGCATAGACTCCATGTTAGATGAGTCTACACTGCCAATGGAAAAAGTCACTGAAAACTGCTTCCTGCTCCTGTGGCAAATGTTACATTTTAGGATGTTTTTCCTCTTTCTGTGAGGTCGTGTCAGATTTTTAAAATCCTTCTTCCGACCGCTCCGTCCTGGTTTTTCATTAACGATGCTCAGCAGCTTGAATTGAAGGTAATTTGAGATTCGAGATAGTCAAGAAGAGCACAGTGCTTTTTTTCTGGAAAAAGATGCAAACCGTGAGGAAGTTTGCTCAGCTTGCTAGTCTATAAAAGAGGAATATATTTGTGGGCAAGAATTTATATTCCAAGATGACAAATATTACATCAAAGAAGAGACTCTAGTTTTTTTGCCGCTGTAGGAGACTAATGCATAAAAAAAAAAACGGAACGCATTTGCTAGCATCAAGTTGTCCTACATTGCTCCAAGAGCAGATGCCACAACATTTAAAAGAGCAAAAGGAACAAATGTCTGGAATGCTGAACAAATTAAACATTCACCCTCAGTCACAGATCTGGGTTTAACCCATCATTTTTTTGCACACCACGCCAACCCAGTTTGGACACCGTCATATGTAAATCAGTCTTGACCCAGCTCCCCACGGGAACTGCCACGCCAGGCCCTCCCTAGACCGGAAACAAGCATCCTGTGACCGGTTTCAGGGTATCCCACCTCATCACCCAGGCTAGCCTGAATCTAGTGGCACAGTGAGGACGGGACTTGGGCTGAACTGTTCCCATGGGGAGCAGGGTCAAGACTGATTTGCATATGGCTGGGTCCAACCTGGGTGGCATGGTGAGCAAAAAACAATGGATTTAACCCAGATCTGTGACTGGGGGTAAATGTTTGATTTGTTCAGCATTCCATCCATCATCAGTTCTTTTTACAACATTTGAAAGGGCATCTTTCTAGTCCCTCTATTGGAAACAAATATGTGAGACTCCAGAAAGTTATCGGGTAAAAGCTGACATACTACCACTTTTCCCTGCCTGAAGGCCGCACCAACATTAGAGCTCATCCAACAGACTTGAAACTTCCTATTGGCCTCATTCTGCTAGATTATACCTGCCTTAGTGGCTGTGGGTCCCTAGGCCTTTCCATATTATTGGCAGCAGTGCAGGCCAAGCAGAGGGAGGATTAATCTTGGGGTAATTACGTCAGCTTTATTCCACTGTACATGACACATTTTTCTGAGAATGCCTAGTCTGACTGTAGATTTGGGGTATGAGGATATTCTAGATTTGCATGCTGTGCATTAGTCTGCTATCTCTTAGCTGGGTTCAGAAAAACATGTTGAGCATAGGCGAACCCATTGTCTAGATGTTGGTATTGTTAATTGAATTCTGCAGATGACTACTTTCAGGCATTGGAAACAACACACTACATTGACCCCCATTTTTTTTTTATTTTATATGGATTTTATGAGTCTTGAATGAAGCCCAGCAGAGCACCAGATAAAACCTCAGCGAAGCAATAGATGGCATGGAAGAAAATAGGCACACATGGACTAGATAAGCGTATACATTTATATTTTCCTTGAACTGGGGAAGGAGGTGGATGCTGAGAGATTAGGTATAAAGAGGTATTTATTGTACAGGCCAATCCAGGGTCAGATTGATTGTAAAAATAAGGAGTAGTTTGTTCCAGAACCTTGTGCGTGCATTGAGGATTCTTGTTTGAATCTCGTTGCAATGGTGCATTCTAAGCTGGGTTGTGGCTTGGCTCTGCGTGCTTAGGCAGCAGTTTGAGTTGGAGAGTTTGTTGGCAAAGCATTCAGTCTTCTAGAGTGGCAACCTGGAAGATGATGCATTAGAAGAGTGTCTCAAGGGGATGCCAGTGGAAGTGCGATGCATTTCAATGTAATTGTGTAATATCTCCTGTCTCTCTAGTTCTGTTTTGAATCGAGCTTTTAGAGCTTGTTCAGTCCTTTAAATAGTTTTGTCTGCAAGGGATGACCTACCTCTCCCTAGACAAATGCATATACACAAGCTATGCTATTCACTTGCTGCAAATGTATATATTTTTTTTTTTACAGAAAGTGGAAGAGGAGCAAACAAAGGAGGAAGGTGAAGAGGACGTATCAATGCTTTCAGAAGGCTCTGAGGTAGCAGACGCTGAAAATGAGACGGCAGTAAACTGTGTGGAGGATAAGAGCGGGAAAACCCCTTTAGATTCTGCCGAGCCAGAACTTGATCGGGGGACAGAGCCTCCCACAGGCCAGGATCCATGTGAGCAGGACAGTAAAATGGAGCGGAGCAGCACAAATCGTCCTTCTGTAGCCACAGACTCTGAGCAAGGGCCCCTCGTGGAGAAATCTTTCAGCAGCTATGCTGCTGTTCAGCATCTTTCAGAAACTACAGATGATACCTGCTTCAGAGATAAAAATGAGAGCATGTGCAAAACCCACACCGGCCCTCACAATAACTGTGAGAGAGGGTGTGCCACCCACCTATTATCTATAGTCAAGAACACTAATGGGTGTAGCACCAACATTGGTGCTTTCGATAAGAACTCAAGTGTGTTTGACAGTATCTGCCCAAGAGTGAAACGTGAAGAAGGATGCAACACCAGCGTTTGTCCCTTGGGGGAATGTGCTGTCAAGGCTGTACCTGTGGAAACGGTTAAACTTGAAGATGATGCTGGAGAACCGAGAGATTGTGAAGGTAAAGTTCAGAGTGCGTCCGTCAGTGCTGGACAACCGGTGATGGTGAGAATGGTGACCATTGGTTTTGGAAAGGGAGGTTTTGGGTAACTGACAAAACTAGCCTCTTCAGTATTGGGTCAGAAGAAGCTTTAGGGGTGCAAAAAAGGGATATGACGTTTGGTATGCGAGGCGAGTCTATTTCCTTTTCTGACCTTTTTTTATTGGAAATAGTGTGTTAATAGGGTTCTCGTCATGAAGTGATGAAGTTCAATTTATGAGAGATTACAGATGGATTCCCTCTTGTCAGCGCCAGAGGAAGTTTGTTGGATGAGTGGCTTGAAGATCCCCTGAAAATTCGGAGCAGGGGCACCACTGGTTGTATTTAGCATGGGAGAGTTGCTTCTAAATACAAACCCCTTACAGCAGAGGGCGCTGTAGATGGCTCCTCCGAAGTGACTACAGACAAATAAGAATAGATGGCGGCAGGGTAGAGGGGTCAGTGAATATAAAAGGAGAAGTGTTGGTATGCTGAGTGCCCTTGTGGGTTCAGTGACAGCCTACTTGTGCAGCGGCATAGAAGAAGCTCTAGTGGTCTGAATGAGGGAAGTCACCTACTTTTGGCGTTCCGAAAAACCTGTGTAGTTAAGAGAAAGGGGCAATGCTTCTAGGTAGAGTTTGAGGATTCGCTTGATGGGTAAGGCACAGTTTGCCTCCTCTTAATCTGGTGTAGATGAAGCACAAGGTGGCTCTGTGAAGTAGTTCAACATCTCCAACTCGTTCAGTTGTTGCCTTAGAGGTATTAAAAAATGTTGAGAAAACGTTCTAGTTAAAACTTTTTTTTTAACAAAGATCAAACTTGCATGAAAACTGGCAACAGGCTTAATTTAACCCAGAGTGAATGGCATGAAAGGAATTTGACAAAGCGGGAGACAATATTCTCAGATCTTCAGTAAAGAAGGAAAAAGATCTGAGGGATCCACTGTCACTGCATTACATGCTAGGTTTCTTGCGGCAGCTGGCTGCTTTGTGAGAAGAAGCTATGAAAAAAAAGTGGTTTTTTAAAAATGTTTTTTTTAAACTCTTTTGTATGGTAGAAAAGATTGGAGGTAGCAATGCAGCATTATGTAGTTCCAGAAAAGCAATAGCACGACTTTCGTTAGATCAAATAATTAAGGCTCCCAGTTTTCCATTTATACTTATTTTTTTTACAGAGGAATACAGAAAAACCCATCAATTTTCCTGTCTGTATTCTTTTTTTTTTTTCCCCCTCAAAATATGGTTAAACACTGACATTCTGATGCATTTTGAGTGCTTCTAAATTCTGTCAGTCATGACTGACAGGCCAGTTGCTGCACCAATTTACTGGTAAAGAAGTTAAAAAAGATTCCCAATAAGGTTTAAATAGCTGTAGATGTGCACAATGTGTATACTAAAAAGTGTATATATATTCCTCTAAGTAATGATTTATCATCTAGTGGTATTCATAACATTGAGATATGCCAGGCAGTCAAGTTAAGAGTGTACATTTGTTGGTTAAATATATTTGGAAATATATTCGTTTTAGCTTCATTTAATTTTTTTAAACAACACCTAAAATAAATACAGGGGGTAGAGTAACAAATAAATAGATGCTATACTAACTGGGATCCTTACTCTGATAGACTAGTCTTTAGAGTTTGAGTTCCATTCTTAGGTTTCAAGTTAAGAAATCATCTTGAAAAATGTACATTTCTGTTCGCCATCACTCGTTCACTGACAGAAGGCCTGCAAGAGCTGCCCTGATATTTGCTGGGACGGGCAGTCCATCTCACAGGGAACTGGCTTTCTCTTTTCTACTTGGGATTCAAGTGGAGGTATTGTAAGTAGGAGAAACTGGTCAATTAATGATACCTGTGCATGCAGTAGCTGACTTACCTCACCTTTTTTCTCCAGGGATGACATAGTGGGACATGCATGCTAGTAAACTGTAACAATATGAGTGCATCCGAGACCACTGTCCTCTTAAGGCAAAGTCAATCTTGTGAGGGGAATATTAATGGGAAATCCCATTGTTTATCAGCAAGATCTGAGAATTGGCTGAAGCAATTGACAGTGGGAGTAATAGTTTCCCTCTTTCATAGTTGGATAAAGATTGCGCTTATGATTTTAATAACTGTAATATAATTGTTCATTGCGGGATGGAACTGATGATTTATGTTCTGTTTCTTTTTAGCTTCTCTCGGAATTGAAGGAGTGGAGCCGCACTTGCCTATCCGTGTGTCTCCAGTGACACCAATGGTCCTGACAATGGATAGAACCAGTTATAAGAAAATGTATGTAGCTTTTTAGTAACATCATTGAAACAGTAGTTACATCAGTCATTAGCAATGAAATTTATTCCCCATCATTCTGGTTCCTTTTTTAAAGGAGTGAACAGGGACACTGGGATTATGCAATTCTGTGGGTGCTCCGTTTTCCGCAAGATAATTGATTTGTAACATATTCCAGCACCTACTGCGTAATTTGCAGATTTCACCAAGAACATTTTCTATCTTAAATGGATCTAAAGTCACCCAACAAAAAGCACCTCATGTAGTTCCATGCAGCATCAGGTCGTTTGCAAAGTTTAACGCACCAGATCTCTCTTGCCGATTACCAGTTTTAAACTTGTACTAGTGAGGTGCAACTTTGTCCAGTCAGTATTGATATTTATTGAAATGCCAAAACAATACTGCTACAGATTGTGCTGCATTATACTGCATAATTTTGCTTTTCCTTGCAATATATTTTAGTCAACCCTGCCACATAATTACTGTGGCTCAAGTGTAATGGATTGGGCAAGGAAGGGGTTGATTTAGGAATCGTTTGGTGTATTGCCTCCTCTGATTCCGGTATGTTCTGTTTTCTTCTCTGCAGTTCTGTGAATAAGAAGCCATCTGACCCTGTGTGCTGGTCGGTCATGGATGTGGTGCAATACTTTACCGATGCTGGCTTTGCTGAACAGGCTTCTGCCTTCCAAGAACAGGTGAGTGCAAAGGTTGGATGGAAACAGCTTTGACACGGTTATTCATAGGGATTTAAACCGTATTACTCGCACAAATACTGATAAATAACTGCACCTAGCATGCTTTCAGTGGCTTTGATTGTGCAGAACAGTTAAAGGAAGAAAGTTTTCATGCAAGTAAAAACTGTCCTTATTTTGCAATAGACAAACACAAAGGCCAAATTGTTCTTTTCAACGAACTGTATATTTTATTAGAAATGTGACACAAACTAGTGTTCTGAGCCGCATACCCCTTTTATATTAAGGTGCTGAAGTTTATATTACTATATGGAAAACATTACAACAGTTGAATCCAATAAGAGGGGTGTGCTAATGTAAAATGCTCTACTGCAATGATTCCCAAACTGGGCCGCAACCTTATTTTGGTGGGTTGCTAAAGTTAAAACAATAGATAAAGATGCCTTCAAATTCTGTTTATCTTGTCACATTTGGCAGTGCATCAGAGACAGAGGTCAAATGTCAGGCTGTCTTCTGACAAATTGCAGCTTATTCTTTAAACATGGGGAGCGGTGTTTACTTTTCTTTTTCTGACTGCGAAGTGAGAGGAATTTTTAAAGTGAATTATGTGACAATCTTGCTGTAGTACAGGGAGTGTGAAAGGAACGACTTGTAGGACGTTGTGCTTTTTGCAACACACAAATACCTGTAAATGAACTGGATGCATTCACCAGTTAGGAAAGCAAAAATGTAGCGCTTTTTTGTAATTTTGAAGTGGGCTTGAAACAGAGATTTTAATAGAATCAAAACAAATCAAGACACTTTACGTGGTGATTCACAAATGATGAAGACTCGCAGAAATCCAATTTCCTCACATTGTCAATTGTGTGCTATATGTTTTATTTTTCAATAAAGAAACAACAAAAAGTCCCTAGTCAAAGATAAATATAAAGAGTTATTATGAGAAGTTTTTTTTATGTGCAAGGGTGCACCATACAAAAGGTCAAAACTCAATATGGATCATGTGCTGAAGAGACCTGCAGAGTGCAAAAAAGTTATACATCAAGTATGCAGTCGATATCAATAAGGTACAATCAAAAGTGATTCATATATAAATGTCAAATTTATTTTGCCCAAAATTTTTTCATTATGTACATAGTTAAAAACATCTCCTCTTTCTACAGGTTACATACAAATTTCTCTGGTTACACTCTAATATCAATCCTAAGAAAACTAAATCAGTCGACGCTGTGTTTCGGTGAAACTTGATTTCTTCACGACAAAGTTTTCAACAATATTCTATTAAAAGACGTGGGGCTTTAGGCTTTTACTTAAGATTTAAGCCACTTGATTGTAGAAGGAAGGCAATTGCTCATCCAGAAAAGAAAAGGATGTCCTCTGAATTAGTATATAGTCCTTTAGCTTTAGTTCGTTAGTGCCACCGGAAGTGCAAATAAATTTTTAAAACTGCTTATTGATGTAAGCCCATTAAAAACTGAGATATTCATAGCCAACACGATGCACCGTCATCTTCAGCTTTATTTGTGAGCAATCAGCGTTTTTCACATTGGCGATACTCTTTTCCAGACGTTTAGTATAGGTGCTGGATCATATTAAATCAAATCAAATGAACGACAAACGGCCTCCCGGCACTAACAAACTTCTTCCGGAAGAAGTTAGTTAGTGCAGGGAGGAAAAGCGCATCGCCAATGTGAAAAACGCATATTGCTCACAAATAAAGCTGTAGATGACGGTGCATCTTGTTGGCTATGAATATCTTAGTTTTTAATGGGCTTACATCAATAAGCGGTTTTAAAATTTATTTGCACTTCCGGTGGCCCTAACGAACTAAAGCTAAAGGACTATATACTAATTCAGAGGACATCCTTTTCTTTCTGGATGAGAATTGCCTTCCTTCTACAATCAAGTGGCTTAAATCTTAAGTAAAAGCCTAAAGCCCCACGTCTTTAATAGAATATTGTAGAAAACTTTGTCCTGAAGAAGGCGAAGAAATCAAGTTTCACCGAAACACCGCGTCGACTGATGTAGTTTTCTTAGGATTGATATTAGAGTGTAACCAGAGACATTTTTATGTAACCTGTAGAAGGAGATGTTTTTAACTATGTACGTAATGAAAAAATTTTGACAAAATAAATTTGACATTTATATATGAATCACTTTGATTGTACCTTATTGATATCGACTGCATACTTGATGTATAACTTTTGCACTCTGCAGGTCTCTTCAGCACATGATCCATATTGAGTTTTGACCTTTGTATGGTGCACCCTTGCACATAAAAAACTTTCCTCATAATAACTCTTTATATTTATCTTTGACTAGGGACTTTTTGTTGTTTCTTTAGTGCTACCCCGTCCCTTTTTCTAAGAATCAGGGTATATCCCACTTTCTTGTGTTGTTTTTCAATAAAACACACCTGCCTGTGCAAACTTAGCAGCCATTTGAATGGAAAATGTGCTGCCTGTAAATGACAATGTGCCACCACGCAATACTTTAGTTACATTAAAAAAATCTCCCAGCTTCATGTCCATTAAAGTTAAGTGGGTTGCAAAAGATTGTCGTTCTAAAAACTGGATTGCGGTTCCTAAAATGTTTGGGAGGTCCTGCTTCTACTGGGCTGTTTGGGTCAATCACAATCACCTTAATAGTTATTCTGTTTAGAGCAATTACTTTTTATAACAAAGATGGCACCATTCCAAATCTGGTCAACAATTGTACCAGCTAAATTGTTTCTTTCCAGTGTTTTCATAATCGGTCCAAACCTTTATTTTTAACTCTGATTTTCCTTATTTATTTGGGCTTACATTCATAATAAATGGGCAGAACTGCCACCCCTTTATAATTTAAAATGTTTATATTATTATTTCCCCCATCTACCAGTGGACCTTTTTGCTGGTCCCTTAATTACTTATCTGCAAGCAAGTGTCCCAATTATTAATCCAACGATCCAAGACCCAGAATGTAGTGTATGCACTGCAGTATAAAAGATTGGACTCCACGCAAAAACTAGTTTGATTAAAGCAAATTGAAATGTGTACTGTTCTCAAATGAGTAACTTACTGAGCTGATTTATATAATTTTATTAAAAATCAACGCTGACAAAGAAAGGTTACCTCAGTCATCAAGGGCATACTTTGCCAAAAGACATTTAGTCAATAAAGCAATTAAATCTGCTTTGGCCTCTAATTCAATGTGCAGCAAAAGGGACTTATAAAATATGCGCATGGGCATGCCTGAGAAGAGACCCAGGAGATCCAACTCTGGATATTGCTGACTGCCATGTTTGTGGTCTGTCTGCTGAAAATTCGCACAGATCTGCTTGAACCAGAAGTTTCAAGCACCACAGCTCCTGTGGCAAGAGTTTCTGTCACTGAGTAAGCCATTAACATCGATAGTAATTAAAATCATCTCATTCCCCTAGGCCCAGCTCATAACTGATATCATGGTAGAAAAGATGCTCCCCCTATGCCAGTGCTGGAGAGGTGGAAGAGCTGAGGCATTGCAGGATGCTCTAGTGTGTTTGGGGTCTTGCGTGTTTGCTTCTGTAGGAGGAGCACCGTGGTGCTCTAGAAGGGGCTGGTGGGTTACAAATCTATTATCTGGTCATGTCGCCTAGGCCCAGAAAGCAATAGTCTCTCAGTTAAGGCAGTGCAGACTAGTCTTTGAGCAGAATGGCAGACGGCTGGTGAGAATCTGACTGATTTGGAGGGCATGGCTGGAAGCCGGGGCCACATAAACCTCGTAGGGACGAGTGTTAGGCCAGAGCTCCATACAGAATCATGAAATTAGCAATATTCAATGGGAGAACAGCAAGTATTGCACCATTCAGCCTCTAGATGCATTTTTTTGCAGCTGCTTCTGGGTGCTTAGTGCTTTATGCTAGCTCCACCTGCACAGAAACTGTTTTCCCATATTTGGGAGAAGCAAGCGATTGCACGCTTACTCATCATACGCAAAACATATTTGCGAGCATGGCAAAGGAGGCATTTGTTCCTTGGTGAAACACGCTGGCCCCATGGGAATAGGATAAGATGGACATGCCCTTCAGCAGGATGGAAGCTCTTTTGAAGGGACCCTGTCGTGTGAAAACCTGATATCCCTGTCTACCGGAGGGTGTTTGAGGCTCAAAGCGTCAGATTTTAAGCATGCTGCAGGACATCACATGGCATCTCTCTGATCTCGTCCACCTCTACAGAAAGTTGAAATCCAGGTCATATTCTGCAGAGCAAGCACGTTAACGCAACAAACTAATGTCCTTGATACATAAGCAACAGTAAGGCTACGTGTTGGGGGAAAACGAGCCCTGATAAAAATCATTTGTGAATCTGAAGCATTAACGCTGTTCTTGAGGAGGGTGTTGAGGCTCTTTTTTGGGAGCTATTACAGCGTAGGAAGAATCCAATCTTTTTGGAGCATACAGGGGTTACATCACTTGCCAACTCAAAGGCAATCTGATGTGTTTCCATCGGTATACTTTAACTTCAAGGAGGAGATCCTAGAGATGCTCTGCTCACGGATAACAGCATCAAGAGTCACCGATATGCTGAACATGCCGAACTCTACTTGAAAGTTTCCTCTGCTTCAGACATCCAATGCATTGAACACTGCTTGCACATCATCCGGACCTGAATGTCCAGAGCCTAACTTGGTTTTAACCCAAGCAAGATAGAATTCCTATTATTTGCCAAGAACAAGATAAAGTACAAACCAGGCTCAATGACATGAACCTCGACTGCTTCAAACTCCAAGTCTCTCTAAATGCCAAATCACTTGGATTCACCCTGGATACCACCCTCTCCCTTAAGGATACTGTGCCAAAAAACAAGACTATTTGCTAACGTCTCTCTCTTCTAAAGAAAGTCAGACTGTTTCTTCTAGAAAGCTACTTCAGAACTGCTGTTAAAGCCCTTGTACTCTCACGTCTGGATGGTGGTAATGACCTATTCCATGGTCTCCCAGACTCCACACTGACGCCCCTACCCACCGCAGCTCGTGATCCAGGGCCTGAAGAAATTTGATCACAGTACCCCCACCGTGTTGCAACTCCACTGGCTCCCTTTGCCAGCCCACACTATCTTCACAGCAGCTGCCTCATTTACAAAGTCGTCACAACCAGCACCCTGGTTATTTTGCAGACAGGCTCCCATTTCTGCTGATTCTTGGTACACCCGCCGCCAGTGCACCATCAGCCTGAAGACTAGGAAGAATAAAAAACAAGAAAACAGGCCATTTCAGTATGCACCCAGGGTCCTGGAATAACATCTCCATATCCATCAGAGCCTCCCCAATGCTGCTCCAGATAAGCTAAGGCCCCAGGTGGCTTCATGGCCACGTTCGTTCTATAAGACATTTGCCCAACAGATGGTGCACCTTCTAATAGAATAATGGAGTTGGCAAAGGCCATTGTGTTACCTCTTCGATGGGCGAGGCAACAATATCTTTGATGCTTAAACAGAGTATAGGCACTATTCAGTGCTCACCTTTTTAGACCTATTTCCCTGATCATTTTTGATGTCAAGATTTTTACTGAAGTCTTGACCAACACACTGGGTGGGATGATACCTTCCCTGATCCATGCACATTAATGGACCAGACTAGCTTCATACAGGAGGGGAATTCTGTTAATATGTATAATTTAAAAAAAAAAAAAAATCTCTTCACCTTCTATATTCAGCCATCTGTTTGGTGGGGCGGTGTGGGTGGAGTCAGTTACCAAAGACCAGGTGCAAGCATAGGGGTGAATGGTGGATTATCGGATAGCATAAGCCTTCAGAAAGGCACCTAATAGGGTTGCTTCTGGCCCCTCTTCTTTTCACGCTCATCCAAAAACCTCTACTACAGAAGCTAAGAGAAACCTCTATAAGGTTTATTGCTTTAGAATATGTCTTCAAGTTTGTGGGTGACCTTTTAGTGGTGAAACTGGCACGAGAGCAATACCTGAACCCGTTGACATTGGGATTAGTGGAATTGCTGGCAACAGCAAGTTTCCAAATCAACCTTGGCAAGTCTGAAGAGTTAATTTTATCTGGAAGCGCATTTCTACTGTTGGAAATGAAGAACCCTATACTCTTTTAGTGGACAACTTCCGCCATTAGCTGTCTGATAATCTGGCTGACCTTGAACTGGAGATGTTTTGCTGAGAATTTGGATTTCTTGATTCAGGATGGTTTAAGTGGGGCTTTCAAATTGGCATATCCTTTGTTATTGGGGGTGGGACACTTAGCTCTAAAAATGGTGCTTTTGTCAAACATCCTGTGTGTTCTAGGGGCTGCCTCTTCCACTAGCACTGTGGAATGAAGCGCCTGCAGGGCCTTAGTAACTTCATATGGGAAGGAAAAAGGCTGAGCTCTCCGCTCTGTACAAGCAGCCTGTGGTAAAGGGTTCTGGGAGTTACCCAAATCCTTCATTATTAGCAAGCACCCCAGCTTTGTTTTGGCAGAGGGGTCACAGGGAGAGACAAACCGTGGTGTTTTATATACTCCAATTTAGCTGACCACCCACTTGGAGAAGTACTATTGATACCTTCATTACGTAGGGGACACAATCTGCATCTCCCCATTTCCTATGACCACTCTGAGGGGCTGAAGTGCTATAAGAGTTAGGAGGAGTTTAACTACTTATCCCACTTCACGGATTGGTAACACTGACTTTACTCCAGTCAAGCAGGGGCGCATTTCCAGGCTTGGGAAGATGGTGGCTGTTTCCAACTGCATGGCTTGTTTGATAAGGGTGAAAATTAAACTGTTTGACATCCTTTGTAGAGCCTTTATCCTTCCATATACTGCACGCTTCCACTGCTTTCCACTCCAGCACTGGCCACTGCAGCTGGAGGACAGGGATGAAGCTATGAGGGGCCTTCCCCACCCCCATTTGAGGAACTCCTCCTGAGACTCACCTCTGCTGCTCATGTGATGTCTAAGCGTTGCAACATTATGAAAGCGCTGGCATTACAGAGCAAATTTCCGCTTTGAGCTGCAGTGGAGGAAAGAGCTGGATATAAACCTAGATACTAAACAATGGGAGAATGGACGCTGGAGGTTGACCAACTTTTCCAGGCAGAGCTAAAGCTGGAAGGCGTTGTCCAAGATTCTTCACAGATAGTATTATGTCCCGGCTAGATTACATCGCTTACATACCAGGCACATTTCTTGGAGTGAAAGTGAACAGATAAGTTCTGTAATGCATGTTTGATGGGACTGTCCAAAATTAGCTGGTTTTCAATCGGAAGCCTTCAAGGGAGTTACATAGGTATTGGGGAGATGATTTTACTGCGATGCCCAGCAGAACAGATATATAAGATACTCTTATTAGGGGTGTAGGATCACTTTTCTTCTCCTGCTGCAGCTAAGCTGGAAATATGCTCAGTATAGGACATTGGTTCTTGACCTTTTGATTGCTGTGGACCCCCACTGAAACAGGAATCCAGGGAACCCCCACTGAGTCATTATTGGAAGCCTAGGACGCCAAGCCTAAGCAATTTCTATGATTTGAATCTCAAAACAATACACAAAATACATAAACAAGTATGCACTAAACTGCTAAAATATTGAACATTTTGTTTAATTTTCAATCAAATATAGAAAAAGTTTTCAACTTTTCAATTTTACATCCATATTTGCATATAGTTTGTTAATTTGTATTCATTTTAATAATTTTGGAAAAAAGCAGCGGACCCCTTGAGTAGGCCTTGTGTATCCCAGGACTCTTTGGACCACAGATTAACATCCACTGCTATTGGACAAAGAAGAGGTACCAACATTTGATCTGTGGCTACAGAGGGAGTGGCTTTTATTGAGATATGAAGAACTAGCTTATGGTGCCCAAGATAAGGAACACACATTCTGTAAACTCTGGAATCTGGTAATGTCCTATCTTAATCTGGTTTATAAATGGGTATTGTACCATAGTAGACTAGGCTTTTTGGCTATTTGCCAATATCTTTAGTAACACCCGGATGGATCTTGAAAGTTTAGAAGAAGTCATAGATAGTCTAGGCTCCGAGGTGAAGTGTGGTGGCAGTATTAGATGTGTGTTCAAATAATGCGGGATGGGGCTAGTTCTGGTGTAAAGTGAGAGGTGTGGGTTAAAGAGATGTTTTTGTTCTGGTGATAAAAAACCTACCATGAGGGTGTGTCTCCCTAGTTCCATTATTAAAAACCAAAAAGGGGCGTTGAAACCAAATCTCCTGCAACCCTCTCAATCTCTAGAAGCATGGTATCCCTGACATACTTGAATTATTTTATAAAAACTTATCGGTGGGAAGGACACTAGAAATCTAGTTCATTAGGAAGAAGTGTATTAAAATGAATTTCATATAAAACAAGTTACCTCTAGCTCAAACCTTACAGGCTACTTTTCCTAGCGATGTGCTCAAGAAGTATACAAAACCTACATTCATATAGTCGAATATGTCTGTTCGAGTAGCTAAGTCAGTGCTCTTCGGATCGATCTACAAAGGAGGGCTCAGATTTGTCTAATAGGTATACTCCGCCACCCTACTAAAGCCATCTGTAGAATGAACAAGGGAGCCGAAATGAAAAGCATTGGTACGCACTGGGGCAGGAAGCATAGAGTTTAGAGAGGGAGGGTCGTGTGGGATAACATTATTTGTGAAACTTGGTAACAGATTGCTCCATCTCCTCTTGTGAAGCCTCATCAAACGAGACCCGGGCTCTCTCTGGCAAGTAGGGCTTTTAAAGCAAAATCCCAACAAGAATGCTGGTAACCTTAGAGGCCTTTAGCTACGCTTCTTCTTCAGTGTTTCAGCCTGTCTCCCTAACAGTCCCATTATCTGCACTTTTTGTGCTTGGTGCGGCAGCTCTAAACACCCCCCCCCCCCCTTTTGTTGTTGTTTTTTATAGATCCCTTTCTCATGTCTAGACAAAGTGAAAGAGACCAGGTGGAAGAGTGCAGGGCTTCAAAACCACACAAGTCACATGTAGCCCTATATGTATGTCTATATCGTACTGGTACCTGGTGCTGTACACTCACAGGTCCACATACTCTCCTAGAAAGATGGTGCCCTCTCCAGCATACTTCATTTTTGATCTGCACCTTTCTGAGATTGTTTACCCTTTTTATATACATAATTGTTTGCCACAGAGAGAAAAGCTAAAAGTGTTATGAAGGAACAGGTGTGGGAAAAGGAAAAAGAAAAGCAGGGGCTTGGTTGAATAAGTGTGCCACACCATCTGCAACAGAATGCTGAATTAGCAATTAGATGGTGAGATGTCAATTGACAGAAGTTGAGGTAACCACAGTGTCAACGGTGGTGGCTCATATTGCCTGTTTAAGGTGAGCCATTGCGTGAGAGGAGTGTATGCCTGTCTGGATGACATCCAGCTGCTCTGAAGCCCTCCTGTCTTCGAATCATGTCTACAAAGACGCAGACCCATCAATGGAGAGATTAAAGAAATGGAAGTCCAGAGAGATGCTGCTTTTTTTTAATTAATTTTTTTAGGTCTTGTTTTAGTAAAGATTTTTTGATTTTTACTAAAACAATTTGCATAGCATACTTATAGGGACTTGGGGTTTTCACACAGCCCTCGTCAACCATTGGTCTGTTGTGCCATTCACATTTTTCTTGGCATCACTACAGCATGGGGCAATAGGCCAGTCCACTTAAACCATTGGTTAGCTTCACTGTGAGTGTCGGAATTTTGGTCTTTCACAAGTAGCGCATACAAAGGCAAAGAGGTTCCCTTCAGTGCCAGGCACTATATTAATATGTGCTTTATGATGCCCAAAAATATGGTTTTTGCTTTTAGCCATTTTTACCCAAATGTTTTTTGGCAAAAATCACGACAAAGCAGAATAAGCACTGACGTAGACAAAAGGCTGGCGACCAATGCCAGACCTATTTTGTTTGCCATTGGTTATTTGAATGTTGCTAGAGAGTTAGGTGGCGGATGGCTGGCTGAACAGAATTTCCAACTTCGGTGAGTGCCTGCGAGGTGCTGTCTAACTATGCTGGATTTGACTTGATGGCTGGCTCGAATAGACCCCACTCAGTATTTTACATTCACACCTCACTTTAACAAAAGTATTTAATTTATGTACATGCTCTAATTGTACTTAGTTTTCAGTTGCCCCTTTACTTTCATGTGAATTTCTGCAATTGGTGCTCATGTATTGTTCTTTCCCTTTTTTTCTCCGCTTGTGTCCTCTCCACTTTGTCCTATGTGAAGTGCTCAATAATCTGGCCCATATATGCATCATGTAAAAACACAAAATAAAAGCACTGCGGGGTATGATCTAGTGTTAAAGGCATTGCGTTCGGACTGAAAGGACATCTGGGTGGGAAGCTTTGCACCCATCACTAATGAGGCGTCTTGAACAATGTGTTTCCTGCCCCCCTGCTTGGATTTCTAGTTGGCTAGAGCAATATGTGGTTTTGAGCTGTGTTGGACTGAAAAAGAATACTGATCACAAATAACGAGGAACGCAGTCCCGTTTTTGTTCCTTTCACTGTTTAATATTCGAAATTGACTACTGGGCCTACACTCCATCACGGTTTTGCTTTTTTTGTGCACTTAATCAAATGATTTATCTCTTGTTTCCACCCATCATTTACTTTTGTTTCTACCCGTTTGTTGTTTTTTTTGTTTTAGATTCTGCTGTCTATTTTCCTATGTGTTCTATCTCCTATTGTCCTTTTCCTCGTTTCACACTTTTGTCTTTTTTTATGCCCAGGAGATAGATGGAAAGTCCCTGCTCCTGATGCAGCGAACAGATGTCCTCACGGGTCTCTCTATTCGCTTGGGTCCTGCTTTGAAGATGTATGAGCACCACATCAAAATTCTGCAGCAATGCCACTTCACAGAAGAAAGTGGCTTTCTCGACTGATGGGTCTGCTCATGCACGTGGCACATCGTCATCTGCCTGTCCCCATGTTACATAGACCAAAGAGGGGAGTGATTACACAGGAGAGTAAATCTTCACTACCGCTCCTTGGTTCAACCAGTTTTCGTCTCTTGAGGCGTTGTAAAGGTGTGATTCGGTGAGAACCTCCGGTTGTATTTGCACCGCCTGATGGACTTGACCCGTTCTGAGTGCGCGCATAGCGCTTTCTTTTTGATGAGTCGACTGGGATTCCTTTCCTATTTTACTCTTCCACTAAGCATGTACTCACAAACACATTCCATGACAATGCCCAGCAACATCACCACTATAATGCAAGGTGTGGAAGACCCTGGGGATATAATTTTGCTGATTGATAGCTGCAAATCTATCATGTATGGATTCCCACTGTAGTGGAAGAGGATTGAATCGTGCTGTTATGGCAGGTTTCGGATGATGAATGTTGAATGCCTGCCATCCTGGAACTTTTAATTGTCGATATAGGTTACTTCTGCAGTAACAAACATTTAAAGAGTTACTTTGATCTTCTTTTATGCCCATTGAACAACGTGAGAAACAGACAAGATTGGCGCATTATAACTTTTTATTTTAATTTTTTTTAAACAAGTCCTGTTCTTGGCTTGTTTTTCTTTAATTTTGTTGAGGGATCAAATTGTGTCGGCTTGACAATGAATTAGCCGACTAAGATTTTGAATTAAGATGAGCATTGAAGGTCTCTAACAGCCTCCAATTATTTGGGTTGGGACAGTGTACTTGTCAGCTGCAGTCACATTGAGAGGTTGCTGCAACACAAAACTGAGTTGCTTTAATAAGAAAAAAAACAGCTCTGAAATGTTAGGTTTTTAACAAGCAATAAAGCCAGTAAGAGGGTTGTTATTCCTGAAGTGTGTGGATATTGCTGTGCACATATCGTCTGTCTCTGCCCTGTTCTTCACGGCAGGCCCCTGAGTTTGCCTTGCTGAAATAGTATAGTTCAAATGTTTGTTTAACTGCATTTTAACCAGTAGTATTGCATTGTTAATACATCCCTGAACCTCCTGACAATTCCAAAAAGACAATGCAAATAAACTAGCGAACATAGACTTTTCTTAATTTCTTCTTTTGTTGGCAGTGTAGCTCCTGAATCTGACTTTTCTGAATCAGATATTGATAATAGGTAGAAGGCCTCTGCATGTGCAAGGTCTTGGAACACAATTCATTTACATAACATTTTCATTTTTTGAAACAATTGTGTAAAGAAATCTGCAACATTTTTTGTGTGTCTTAACTGCTTCATTTATGTTTTTTAACAAAGGCAATTAAAGTGAAATAATTAACTAATATATTACAGTTGACTGAAATCACCACTCCAAAACAGTCCTTTAAAAAGAGAAACAAAACTGAGAATTGGTGCTCCTAAGCTTACACCATCACATGTAAGAATTCTGGCACCACCACTTTAATTAAGCTTACAGAAGCTGCACTATCCCAGCATGCAGTACAGAGCCAGTCAGGCAGTTTGTATTTTGGTCACATAGTAAGGATCCAAGAACAGTGACTGGAAAATAATGTTCGCAGCATGTGTGGTTTTAGACATACAAGCTCTGCAAATTCTTGCCATCAAGTATTGGGCTCAGATGTTTGCAAGTTGTTTCTCATAGAAGAAATATTTCGAGTCATGAGACTGGACGGTGACTCCTGCCTTAGTGGACAAAGCACATGGGCACCAACACCATGTTAAATTTGTTTTCTATTCAACTGTTCAGTTTGGATGCACACCGAGAGGGCTCAAGAGTTCTTCATGTTTTCAACACAGTTTTTGAGTCAACGTTGTTGGATTATGTCAGAAGCATCGGGAAGACCAGTCTGTGCCTTGATGACTTTCCAGCACTCTGTCACTAGACCCCCTCAGAGGACTGATGACAATTGCTCAATGCCCAGGAATCTGGGGGCTTCCCCAATCCCTTCAGGGACTTGGTATACTTTTTTGGACTTTGACTCCAAAGAATGCAGGCCGAAAGAGGGTAATGGAACAGACGTTCTCCTAACATTGCCCCCAGTGCAGCTCCAAACACCCATGGTTGGACCATCATGAAGTCTGCAACCTGTGTCTTACTCCTGACCACCACCACAACAACTCCTGCTATGAGTCTTGCCTTCCACTGGAAGACAACCCTAAGGCACTTGGGAAAGGCGCTGGGCACATCATAAGACACACCAGCAGACATCCTCTGAAAACCCAGGACTTCTTAGTAGAAGAAGATCTCTTCGCTGCTGAAGTAGATGAGGAAGTTGGTCCTTCTAGAATCCCAGCAGCCCACGCAATTCCCAGTCCAGACTGTTTCTTTGAGAATGTCTGAGCAGTAGGATGAGGAGGACGTTGAGCTGGAACCGAAGGGCAGCCACGAGCACAGACACAAAATACTGCCCCTTCCAGGGCTCCTGCTACCTTCAGGCTCTGGTTGGCTAGAAGGCATCTGTTTTGAGGAAGGCTCTACCTAAGGGTGTCATTCTCCCCCCACCCTTGTTGAGCCCTATCCGCTCCAAGAGCATCAGTTCTCGCACGCGAAGCTAGCCGAAGGCATTAGAAAAGCTGACGCCAAGGATCCTGTGTAAGCTGAAAGCTTCATTGACAACCTGATCTGAGGAATCTGAAGTACCGATCCTGCAAAGACTTCAGAAAGAGCTTGACGCCAGGCAGAAGCATCTTTGTCCACCCTGTCACTAGGAATATCTTGGTGTAACCATTTTTGTTGAAGCCAACCGACTTCCTCACAAGAGAAGGCTTGCTTTTAAAGGAGAATCCTCCAAAGACGTCCCCCCACCCCCTGGAGCTGGCACTGAAGAAACATGGGGGTAGGGCACAAGCCCTCTTTCCTTTGTTTTCCCGTAACCACCTCATCCCCCGCCTCTGTAACCAACTCCACCATCTCCGCTATGCTCATGCACACCATCTCCTCTGCCTTCTCTAGGGTCACCTGAGGGGTCCACCTTATCAGATCTTGGCAAATGTTATGACCCTATTAACTCCTATGACCAGCCCTTAAACTGGGCCCACCTATGACCCCCGAGAGACTATAAAGAAGCCCCCTCCCCAAATACCCATCTATCTCAGCGATCCTGACATATCATTACCCAATTACTGCATTCTTCGCCAACAATACTACATCCTAATGTGAAGTAATTCAGAGGACCGCAGCATATCACAAGGTCGAAATGCATGTTGTTCAGGAAGAAGACTTCCTTGTAGAGACTCTCAAAGTTCGAACCCTCTATACAGTTTTTTTACGCATGCTCAAGTCTCTTCCAGAGAACTTCAAGGAGCCAGTCAAAGCTAGTGTAGTGACAGGTAGGGTTGAAAAGAAGTAAAAACCCTCCTAGAACGTCTCTATTTAAATTAAATCCCTGGTCTCTCCTGACTTCTTGGTAGTACATACTGCCCGTAAGGCGGCCTCCATTAAAGCTACACGCGATGCCCTCCCTCCTAACAAGTGGAGCAAGTAAATTGACGCAGCTGGCAAAATGGTAGTTGTAGGGGCAACTATGCACAGACACATACCCAACTATGTTGGGCTCCTTTCACGTTATGACAGGGATGCAAGAGCTCTTAAAGCTTCTTCCAGAGGGGTACAGAAAGGGGGAAAAAGATGGTGTCTTAGGGCAAGATCATCGCGAACAACATTTGAGTGCTTTACAACTCAGACAGAGCCTCTAGAGGCATCAACACCTGCATCTTCCTTCGATGCCACGCTTGGTTCTGCATCTCCTCTACCGCCCATTCGATGGGGAGTATGTCTTTGGCTCCTATGTTGATAAGATGCTGGAAAAAATAGACACTGAGATTGAGAATCTGTGGGCGCCTTAGAGACACCAGCCACATGAGGCTCCTTGCGCATGCAACAGTACAGGGGAGGAGCCAAGACCTCTTCACCTGACCATCTGCGTTCTTATCAGAGATAGAAATAGACCCACCACCAGATGGCGGGCAGGGGTTATACCAGAGGTAGATACTGAGGTAACAGGAAGGGCAGAGGTTGCTTCATTAACACAGCTTCCACCTCTAAGCAGTGACTCGCTCCACCTTGCCCCACCCAGGTCACACAACTTGTTGGGGAGTAGGTGGGAGAAGAATATAAGATTTTCTCTTACTGGGTGGAAATCAGACACGTGTAATTCCCTCCTCCACATCAGACACTGATCTTTGGCAGCAGTTTGCTACGTTACTGCCTAGACTGTCTAAACATCCTGTCGTGCAGAGATGTCCTCAGCTGACACTATCTCTGTCTTCTTGAGGACGAGGTACAAGTGTTTCTCCAGAAGAGCACAATAGAGAGGGTGCCACCACACCAGCAGGGAAAAGGCATCTACTTTCATCCCCAAAAGGGTGGGTCCCCTCAGGCTTCTCAACAAACACAAAACATTTTCATATGACTACTCTACAGGATGTCATCCCTCTGCTCCAACAAGGTGATTACATGATAATGCTTGTCCAGAAGGACTTTCACATAACTGTCCACCATGCCCACTGCTGGCATCTTTGTTTTGTGGTAAGTGGACAGCTCAATCAATTCAAAGTACTTCCTTTTGGTGTCCCTATGTCTCCAAGGGTGTTTGCACTTACTTGGACAGTTGGCTGATCAAGGTTAGCAGCAGGCAGCAATTTACTGTAAATGCCACCAAGTCCCATCCCTAACCTCAACAGATTGAGTCCTTCCTAGGATCTTCACTGAACGCAGTTACGAGAAATACCTAGGCCAATCAACTGTGTTGGCATTCCAGCAGCTGTTGCCTCTTTTTCAGCCCAATCGTTAACTTGGAACCGCGATGCACCTTTTAGGGATGATGGCCTTATGCAACTACATTGTACCCGGAGCCAGGCTCCATATGCGCCCTATACAAGAGTACTTCGCTGGGCAATTTGCCATTGTGGAGGATCACTGGGAAGTTCTAGTAATGATAAAGTCCAGTGCTCACAGCATTGATGTAACAGCAACAACTTGTTGCGGGTCAGGCCTTTCACTGATCCGATTCCACAAGTGACCATCCCATCAAATCTGTTCTGTCTGGGCGGGGTGTGCATCTCAATGACATGACTGGTCAGCCGTGTGGGCACCCCAGCTTGACGGCTGTCATTTCAGTTGTCATCAAGACAGACAAAATGACCACCATGTATTATGTCCTCCACTCTAGTGTAGGGGATTTAGCACTGGGTAACTTCCAGGGGGAGACAAAGACTTTGCACACCTGGTCAGCAGGATACATCAACAAGCACATGGGTGGGGACTGCACCCACTAGTTCTACACAGGTACTCCAAGCATTTGGGCACCCTAAAAAAAGACCTGTTAGCCAACCTTCAAAAATGCAAAATGCCCAAACCTCACCTAGGTACCCACACCAACAGTCCGTGGGCAATGCACTATGGATGCATTGGTCAGGGATCTTTGCAGATGATTTTCCTTTTCTACCACTCCTGTAGGTGGTGAGGAAGATGAGACAAACATCCCTGGCGTTTATCCTGGTGGGGTCCCATTTGGGCCATTCAACCCTCGTACTCCGTGATCCTGGAGATATCTGTCAGCACCCACAAGAAACTGCTGGTGAGGCTGGACCATCTTACACAGAGACAAGGCCAGATCAGACTCCACGTGGCTCAACCTAGTGATCAGGCACCAGTGGTTGTAGAATTTGGCTACTGAAACCTCCTCCAAGTATGTATGACAGTTCTGCAGAAAGTGTGTAGGTCCAGTACAGAGGCATGTTACGCTCCAAAGTGGAAGAGGGCTGTCCACTACTGCATTTTCAAACACCTAGATTCCTTAAAGCCTAGGACATCATCTGATATCTTTTACATCTGCAAAAACCTAGACCTTGCTTACATATCAGTACACTTGTGTTTTGCTGCAGTTGCAGCCTACATGTAAAACAGGAAACATTCATCCCCATTTAGAATTCCAGTAGTCAAGGTTTTTATGGAGGGTTTTAAGAGAGTCATATCTCAAAGACTACCTCCTCTCTCTGTGTGGAACCTTAACGTCCCCACAAATCATGGAGCCACCCTTTGAACCTTTACTGTTATGACTCCTTCAGTTCTTTTCCTGGAAGGTGTCAGTCCATGTAATCATTACTTCCCACAGTCACCTTTCAAGAACTATTCATTCAGGTCGACAAAGATAGTGTTGTTTGTTACAAAGTAAAGCACTCCAATGTAGTTATGTGGAAGATTTATTAGAGGCGGCACAGCATACGCACACCGGCAGTCTGAGCAGCTCCAAGAGTTTTGTCTTGTCAGATTCCAAATTCCAAGCATTTAAAAACATTACCGTTAAAGAGCTATTTAAGGGTGAACAAAGTACTAGCTTTCATATGCAATAAATATATATCTTAAGACAAAGAATAAAACTAACTAGAAGTATATTAAATCCAAGCATGTAAAAGAAGAATACATGAAAATAAACTCATCATACAAAATCTCTATACTTTTCAGGGGCATGTCTCATACGACCCGTTTCCTAAGTTTGATGTCACTGAATCACTCTGCACCACATCCTTGCTCAACACCAACTCCCCATTTTCCACACTCCTTTGAGCACAGTAATCCCTACACAACCTACTCCCTTTCCTCTGTGGTATATCCTTCAGACCATTTAAACTTGCCAGTCTTGACCAAAGAACTCCCTTCCAATTCTTTTCTCCTGTCCAGCTCTTCCACCATCTTCTCCTTGCACTTGGCCACTTGTCTGACATTCTATACCTAGGCTTTCCTGTTTTCAGTTTCTATTTTTGGTAAATTCTGGTGGGGGGTTTTCAGTGATTTCAATACCTTAAAAAAACAGTGGTTATCAGTGGTTATACATTTTCGCGCCATTAAAAACAACAGAAACAGCGTTTTTCCGGTGTTTATGGAAAGTTTTGTTTTTATTATTGCTTGCTTTCTGCACTTATGGTGCATGGTATTTAGACAGTGTACGTACAGTGTATATGAGGTCCAAATAAATTTTTGCAAATCAAACTTATTGTAGTACACCATACAATACTTCTTCAGTGAGTCTTTGGTCATGTGCGCTCGCTCTTTCCTTCCCATGTAAAGTTTTTCTGTGAAAAGGTCCTCTCAACATTGGCACTTGAGACGGGTACCACCAAAACAGCCAGTACACAATTTGCTAACTCTGGTCACTGACATAGCTTTCCATGCCAATACTGGTGCACTTGAAGACTGCGATTCTCTGGGCAGGTTCTGCAACATTTGCGTTGAACTGGGCGCTTATGCCCTCAGAGTTATTGAAGCGGTCAAAAATGAAGCATCACTTTTGAAACAATAGAGAAAATTCCCCTTTACGGAAGGGATCTAGAACTTGTACAGAGTACCACAGTAAGGTTTCATTTCCTTCAAATGCTATGGTTTGTAAAGGGACATTTCTATGCATCATTGCAAGCCATTACTCATACATTGTATAATAAAAGTTCCTGAATTGCTCTTCAACATTGCTTTGCTTACCAAGTAGCAAGCACTCTAACATGGAACATGTTGCAGTTCCAAAGTCACTAAAGGTGTCGCCTAGCCTACTCTCAAGGAGTTGTTTCACATATACACCAATTAAGCTGAACACTTGGCAGACAAGGGTGTTTTCAGACTCTAGTTTTTTTATTATGTCCACTACAGCAGTTATGTTTTCATGTAAAAATCAAAGAATGCAGTAAATTGTACTATCAATATGCGACCAAAGATCCTCACGTTTCTTGCCTTTGGCATTATCACTCAGCAAAAATTCTGTAAACACATGGATAATATAGCATTCACAGCACCTTGTACTGAGAACCATCAGCTAAGCAACACAGTTGGGATGACTCTTTCTTTGATGCCACACAAAGCACAAAATTATAAATATTTGCGGTTTAGTTCCCGTGCATAACAAAACAGTGCACCAAAATGGACTAAAAAGTCAATATCATTCTACATTAACTCTGAAGATTGTAAAGATGCTTTCAGCATACCATCTAACAAGTGGCAAGGCTCTCTTACAGGGAAGCACTTCAGCTCGGGTATCGATTTTGACAGGTCATCACACAACTTTTTCATATACAGAGCTGAATCACTGCAAATACAAACAATATCACTCCAATCTTTGTGGAACTTGGAAAGAACCTTTTTGTAGCAGCAGTCTAACTGACACTGCGTTCCATGTTTTCCAAAAGTCTGGTGTCATGTTTTCACAACTATCCCAGATGCTTGGTGATAGCACTCTTTTCACATATACTTGTCACTATACCTTGCATTGAATGTTTAAAGCCTGAGGTGTTGGCAATTCACCTGCTATCAATACTAACTCACTAGAAACAGGAGGCTGATGTATCAAGGGTTTTTACCCATTTTCTGTGGGTAAATGTGATGGCACATATTGGGAAAGATTCTTATGAAACTAGCCATTTTACCCATCAGTGAAATAATCAAACGAAGCCAAAATATCAAATATGATTTTGATATTTCCTGATTCTCTACAGTTTATAAAATAATTAAACAAGTCCTAAACCATGCTTCTTAACCCTGCATCTTTAGACCAAAGACCACAAAAATGAAAAAAGCAAAAAGGAAGAAGAAACAATATTTTAGTGACATCCCTAAACAACAAAACTCAAGCGAGTAATGTTAGCCCAGTATTTCTTGCTGCTAGCTTTTATAACAAAGTTATATTGTATTGGCCCTTTCAGGAAGAAAAAAATGACTCTCTCACTCTCCTTTTCTTTGAATGGCATTTAGTTTGTGAAGGTGTTTTTTCAGTGTTTGTGTTTACACTGGTGAGGGCTATTTCCCTTTCGGTAGGGTTTTATCAGTTATTATAGGTTTAAACCTAAAACCAGACAGCCTATCTATACCTTACCATCCTGTGTGCCCACACTGTTGGTATTGACTTTTATAGCTTTGCTATACTTGGGCATACTGTTTGTCTAGATGGTAACCGGATTCTCACCCAATCACTCCCCATAAATTTGGGTTCTTTAACTCTCCACTTTGAATCATACCATTCCTTCATCCGTTGTTTCACTTCCACCCTTCTGACCGCAGATTCAACATCCACATCACCACACTTCTTAACCCACTTCTTCCTGAACCACCATGTACACAAATATAGGATCTCTTCCTTTAAGCAGTTTGAAGGGACTGACCTCAGTAACAGTGTGAGGTGTTATACGATACGTCCACAGTTTTTCCTTCAAAATGTATTTCCAGTCACACCTGAACTTACGTGCTTCATCCACCCAGTCCTTCAGCACACGAATAAATCTCTCCACCTGTCCATTTTCTTGAGGTTCATATAAAGCTGTGGTAACATGTTGAATCTTGCATGTTTGAGAAAATCTTCAATTTCCTTTGATTAAAGCTGAACACCATTATCTGTTATTAACAGTTCTGGGTAACCTTGCCTCACAAAAGTTTCTCTATGACCGCCATAGTGGTAGTCTGTGTCACAAATGTAATCTCGTGCCATTTAGAATGGTAATCCATCAGTACTAAAGCAAAATAAGCATCAAGGAGTAAAATGGTATGAAAATATCTAAAGCAACCTTCTGCCATGGAAACTGGCCACTTCTCAGGTTTCAAGGGTACAGGGCCACTTTAAGCACCCTTTTTTCTCTCACGCATTCGCCACATTCTCTTTCCACCTTGTCAAGTATTCTATCTAGCCCTGGCCACCAAAAGCTTGCTCTAATGAGTCTTTTCATATAAGACATTCCCAGATGTTCCTTGTGAGCAAGCTGAAGAACCACATCCTGCATCATGACGGGGAAACACATTTATCATTCTTGAAAAGCATTCCTCCCTCCAGTTCCAACACACCTGACACTGCAAAACGGTAATATCCCAGGAGTCAAATTTTCTTTCCTTGTCCAAACTTCCATGACATACTTCTTCACCATTTGCATCAATTCAACTGTATTTTCTCTTTCGACCCGCATCTCTTAATCCATTCCCTCAAACTCATTCTCCACCACATCCTTAACTGTGGCAATTCTGTCCAGTTTCCCTTTCTCACACTCCTCATGTTCCATATTACACGGCAATCTGGACAAACAATCACATATTCCACTTTGCAGCTAAACTCTTGCAATCTTGAAGTAAGTCTTGTGATGCAAGCAGTGGCATTCCAACCACTCCCTGTGACATTCACCAGCAGTTTATGATCTGTTCTCTGAAGGAAATATCTTCCCCATACATAGTTCTGAAAATCTTAAAAAGCCCAAGCGCTCCCCAATAACTTTCTTAATTGCCGCTTATCTTCTCTCAGTATCATTGAGAGTTCTTGACGCAAATGCCACATTTCACTCTTCCTTTCCACATCTTTGGGATAAACACCACCCAGACCATACAAACTTGCATCCACCGTAATTATGCATTCTTTTCCCATGCAAAAAGGTTTCAACTTGGGGGCTCCCCCCAATATCACCTTGGATTTGTTGAAATGCTTGTTGCTGTCTGTCAGTCCAGCTAAATACAGCAACCTTCCTTGTCAATGCTCACAATGGTTATATCTTGGTTGCAAAGTCTCTAGTAAATTTCCTATAATACTCACACATTCCTGAAAAGGAGAGTAACTTTTCCTTGCTGTCTGGTGCAGGTGCCTTAACAATAGCATCTACTAAAGACTTCTTGGGCACAACCCCATAACCAGACAATGTGTGTCCCAAATACTCCACAGAGCTACAGAACAGTTTACATTCCGTTCTTCTCAACACTAACCCATGATCTTCTAACCTCTTGCATTCTTCTCTCTTCAAATGTTCCTGTTGATCCCTTGAGAATATAAGGATCTCATCCTGAAACACTTTACATGCTTGTCCATATCCTTAAAAATGTGGTACATTGCCATCTGGAAAACTGACACCGCTGAGGCCAAACCAAAAGGCATTCTCTTAAACTGGTACAGTGTCAGTGGCATAATGAAAGCAGTACAGTGTTTAGAATCCTCTATTAATTCAATCTGGTGATAAACAGATCTTAAATCAAGAGTGGAAAACGCCACTGCTCCCTCTATGCATACAATCTCATTAAAGTTAGGCAGGGGATGGCAATCCTCAATAATGTTTGAATGCACCACCCTCAAATCAACACAGAGTCTCACTTTTGTGTCCCCTTTGCATGCCAAACCTATAGGGGATACCCACTCAGAAGATTCAATCCTGTAGTGATGATACGATCGTTAATCATTTCCGTTCAACTCCTGCCTGGCATTATGGGCAAATTTCTGTCTCACGGGGCTTGCCCCATGCTTTATTCTGATTTTATGTCAATAACCTGTCAACCTGCAAGTAAACACTTTTGGAAACTGAAGAATTACACCCTCTTCAACACTTTTGTCTGCAACCAGCAACACAGTCTCGTTACTCCTTGGATTAAGAATTGTACCCAACTTCCACTGATCTCTCCATCCAAGAACATTCACATCTTTTTCGGCTACATATAACTTGACTTGAGCCACTCTCCCTTTGAACTCTAGCTCAACTGATTCATAACCTACGACAGGGTTCTCCAAAGTCGGTCCTGGAGGACTGAATCCATGGCAGATTTTTAAGATAACTACATTTATCTAAATGGGGATATGCAAAAAATCTGGCATGTATCTGGCCCTACAGGACCGACTTTGGAGAACCCCGACCTATGATAAAAATAGTGGATTCAATCAAATATTTCAGCTATGATATCTGATTCTTTTAAGTTGTCTATCTCCAGCATGTTACAAAATCCATCAAAAAATAGTCCTTAGTGATGATGGTCCATGGGGAACCTGAATCAGCCATAAGTTCCAGTTCAACATTCAAAATTTTAACAACTCATAAAGGAGGGCCTTTGACACCTCACTTGTACTAACATTTCTGATGGATAACACTACACCCTTACTGTACCTTTCTGTTTTGCCACAATCACATATCTTGTTTCGTTCTGTTCCATCTCCTACACAAGATACTTTCCCTCTTTGAAGTACACTACCTTTTTAACGTCCTTGCACACTCGAGCTAAATGTCCTACACCTATAACAGACTGGCGATCTCTCTCCCTACTAATTACCACTGTAAGAATGCATACCTCTCACGCTACACACGCCAGCATCAGCACAGTTAACTGAATACACATCCTCAACTACCGCTGATATTTGTGTTCAACACCAAAGACATCCATCTCTCAGATTGCTTTAATGCTTTTGCAGTAGCAACTGCATCTTGGAGTCACCCATGACCCATAACTATTTTTTTTTTTTTTTTTTACTTTTCACATGTACCCCATCTGATATATGACCATTTCATCTTTCATGGGCCCACAATTGCATGTCAAAGAAAGTGTGCTTAAAGCCGTAAGAAACTCATCGAAAGTTTATCCATCCTTCTGTGACCTTGTGTGGAATTTAAACCTGTTTAAAGCTATACTCGTGGTAGGTTTAAATCTATGTTCCATTCTTAAAAAAGGCTTCCTGGTACACATCAATGTCTCCTTGTGCATCCAGTGGCTCCACCTGCGGTAAAGTTCTAAATAGCGCTTTACCCTCTGATCCCAAGCAATGCAATAAAATACTTTTTTTTCCCCTCTCCGCACTCATGCGTTCACCATCAATGGCTTTCGTGTATATTATGAATTAATCCTTCCATCTCATCCACTGTATAACAGGTTCCCCTTTGTTCTGCAGAAACTTGACAGAGTTCAAATTGCATGTTTCTCTTTTTTTTATTTAATATTTATTAAAAAAAATGAGCAATGAATAAATAGGCAAGAAAATAACACTACTTTTCTAATGTCAAAGAAAGCACAAACCCTGTAACAGAAAAGCAGGTACTAGTTCCACAATGTTGATCCAAAGCGATATGATGCAACGTTAAAAATGTAAATCCTGAAGAATATCCAAATCGTGTAGAACATGCACAAATGCGGTAAGAAAATATCCATTAGTTTCTCTGGTAACAGCGTGTTGATAGTGTGCAGCCAATGAGAAGGCTGATACCATCCAACAGTGTACACCGAGAATGATCCAATGAATGGGCTGAAAGGAAATCTCTGGCAGCCAATCAGATGATGCTTCACGTAGCAGAAAGAGAGTCGAGCATGAAGGGAGTCCCGAGAAGGATAGCGTTGCTCGCACACCATAACCAGCATGAAAATTGGATATTGAAAGACGCTGCAAAATAATGCAGCAATACACGGACACAGTCCAGCACATGAAGGTAACTTAAAGCGCTGTAATTAGTAAGACGGCCTCTAAAGAGTCCGCATTACAACGAGAAAATTGCCTGCGACGATTGCACATAATGCTGGGAAAATGTGAGGAAATATACTCACAAATAGAAGTTCAAACCAGGGCAATGCACACTCAATCAATCAGGGAATTGTAAGCGCACTACTCACCCGTGAGGGTCTCAGGGCACTGGGGGGGAGGGGGTGGGGAGGTACGTCGCTCCGTTCAGCCGAAGAGCCAGGTCTTGAGGGTCTTCCTGAAGGTGTTCAGGGAGGGGGCGCGTCTGATGTCTGCCGGTAGCTCGTTCCAGGTCTTGGCTGCGATGTGGGAGAACGATCTTCCGCCTGATCTGGCTCTGGATGTTTGGGGTTTTGGCCAGTGCGAGGTTGGATGATCGCAGGTCTCTTTTGGGTACGTGGAAGTTTATTCTGTCGTTGAGGTATTTGGGTCCGTTGTTGTGCAGGCATTTGTAGGCGTGAGTGAGGATTTTGAAGGTGACTCTCCATGGGGAGCCAGTAGAGTCACCGCAGGTGTTGGCTGATGTGTTCGTGCCGGGGGATGCCGAGGACGAGTCTAGCCACGGTGTTCTGTATTGTTTGCAGTTTGCGGAGTAGGGACTTGTTGATGCCGGCATAGAGTGCATTGCCATAGTCGAGTTTGCTGGTGATGAGTGTGTGGGTGACTGTTTTCCTAGATTCGGGGGGGATCCATTTGAAGGTCTTTTGGAGGATGCGGAAGGTGTTGAAACAGCTGGAGGTGACGGCGTTGACCTGTCGGTTCATGGAGAGTGATGAATCGAATACGATGCCGAGGTTCTTGGCGTGGTCTGAGGGGGTAGGTGGGCTTCCGAGGGCGGTGGGCCACCAGGTGTTGTCCCATGCTGAAGGGGTGGTTCCAAGGACGAGGACTTCTGTCTTCTCGGCGTTGAGTTTAAGGCAGCTGTTGGTCATCCAGACTGCCACTTGCATTCCTCTCTGGAAGTTGAGTTTTGCGGTGGTCGGGTCTTTGGTGAGGGAGAGGATGAGCTGGGTGTCGTCGGCGTAGGATACGATGTTGAGGCCGTGTTGTCGGACGATGTCTGCGAGGGGGGCCATGTAGATGTTGAAGAGGGTCGGGCTCAGAGATGACCCCTGTGGGACTCCGCAGGTGATGTCCGTGGGGGCGGAGAGGAAGGGCGGTAGTCTGATCCTTTGGCTTCTTCCGGTGAGGAACGAGCAGATCCAGTCTAGGGCAGCACCTTGTATGCTGGCGTCGTGTAGTCTGGTGATTAGTGTGTGGTGAGAGACGGTGTCGAAGGCTGCAGAAAGGTCGAGGAGGATGAGGGCCGCGGAGTGACCCTGGTCCAGGAGGGTGCGGATGTCGTATGTGGCGGCGAGTAGGGCGGTCTCGGTGCTGTGGTTGGCTCGGAATCTGGATTGGGACGGGTCGAGGACGGCGTGCTCTTCGATGAATCTTGTCAGTTCCCTGTTGACTGTTTTCTCTGCCACTTTGGCTGCGAAGGGGAGGAGCGAGATGGGCCGGTAGTTTTTGAGGTCGGTGGAGTCGGCTGTGGGCTTCTTGAGCAGGGGCCTGACTTCGGCGTGCTTCCAGTCGTCTGGGAAGGTGCCTGTTTTGAAAGTGGTGTTGATGGTGTGTTGCAGTTGGGGCGCGATGGTGTCTGCGGCTCTGTGGTAGATGTGCGGGGGGCAGGGGTCGGTGGGGGCCCCCGAGTGGATGCCGTCCATGGTCGTGATTGGTGTCCAGTTGGAGATGTTGGGCTGGTTGGTGTCTTGGGGAGGCGGGGGGCTTGCTGAGGTGTCTTGTGGGTGGTCTGTGAAGTTGTCGTAGAGTGTTCTGATCTTGAGGTGGAAATAGGTTCCGAGCTTGTCGCAGAGGTCTTGGGACGGGGTGATGTCTGCGGCTTCGCTGCGTGGGTTGGTGAATTCCTGGATGACGTTGAAGAGTTCCTTGGAGTTGGTGAGGATTTTGTTGTGGATGAAGGTCCTTTTGGTTGTTCTGATTTGGTTGTGGTAGTCCGTCATGGCATCCTTGTAGGTGGAGTAGCTGTCAGTTGTCTTGGTATTCCTCCAGTTCTTTTCCAGGCGTCTGCATGTACGCCTGGCTTCTTGGAGGTCGGTGGTGAACCAGGCGGCTTTTCTGGGGCGTTGTTTGCCGGGGTTGCGTAGCGGGGCGAGCTCGTCTGCGCAGTTGGAGATCCACGTGTGGAGTTCTCTGGCTGCGGTGTTTGCGTCGGATGCCCAGGTGTGGTTGCCTCGGGAGAGGGTGGAGTTCAGTTGCTCGTCGGTGACCTTGCTCCAGTTCCTTCGAGGAGGGCGTGGGGCTTTTTTGGGTGTTTTGGGTTTATCGACGGTGAAGGGGACGCAGTGGTGGTCGGTCCAAGGAGGTTGCGTTGTGTGGCTGAAGTGGACGCTGTTTCCTGCAGCGAAGATGGGGTCGAGGGTGTAAGGTGGAAGTTTAGGTCTCCAATGAGTATGTAGTTCGTTGATGCGATGGCGTGGGGTGTGATGAAGTCGGTGATGGCGGTGGCGAAGGGTGTCCGGGAGTCGGGGGGGTCTTGTAGATGTGTCCCGCGGAGTGTGGTCTTCGGGCTGGTCTTGATCTACAAATGCAGGTGTTCGGCAGAGGGGAGGGTTTCGCTGGAGGTGGCGAGGCGGAGGGTGCTTTTGTGGACTGTGGCGAGGCCTCCTCCCGGGTGGTTGGGCGGTCCTTCCTCTGGATCTTGTAGCCGTCCGGGATGGCGGTGTTGATGTCGGGGGCGGAGGCGGCGTTGGTCCAGGTCTCCGTGAAGAAGGCGATGTCGGGCGAGAGGGAGTCGAGTAGGTTCCAGATTTCCATGGCGTGTTTGTGTAAGGAGCGCACGTTGAGGAGGATGCAGCTGAGGGTGTCGTGGGTGCTGGTGTTGGTGGTGTTGAGGGTCTAGACAAATCCAGAGCAAAATGCACCAAAATCCCAGCTTATGCCTCAAAAAGGTTCTCCAGAAGTCCTGTGCTGCCGAGATGACAGGTACACTCCTGGTGCCCGTTGCCAATGTTATAAAGAAAGACACTCCAACGCAGTTATGTGGAAGATTTATTAGAGGCAGCACAGCATCCACAGACCGGCAGTCTGAGCAGCTCCAAGAGTTGTGTCTTGGCAGATTTCCAAATTTCACGCAGTTACAAACATTACAGTTAAAGAGCTACTATAGCCTTATAGCCCGCCGTAGCGGGCTTTACCTGCTATTAGAGGCCCGCTCCAGCGTTAAAAGCCCGAGCCGAAGGCGAGGCCTGCTAGCTAAGGGAGCGGGACTTTAATAGCCAGTATAGCCCAGCTACGAAGGGCTATAAGACTATTAGAACATTCTGCCACTAGAGGGCAGAATGTTCTAACAAATAAAACAAAGGCTTCAGGGAGCGCGAGGGGATTGAAATCCCCTCAGGCTCCCTGAAGCCTTTGTTCACAGCCACAGCTGTGAATAAAGAAGCATTGGAATATTGGAGCTCCGGGCTTATACCAGCCATTATAAGCCCGGAGCTACTCCATTGTTTTCAATGGAGCTCCCAACATTCCAATATTCTAATAAAGAATAAACAAAGTACCAGCTTTCATATAAATAAATATATCCCTTAAATCAAAGAACAAACTAACTATAAGTATAATAAAACCAAGCAAGTAACATTACATTTAGCTCCAATTGCAGCCTACATGCAAAACAGGGAACATTCGTCCCTCTTTAGAATTCCAGTAGTCAAGGTTTTCATGAAGGGTTTTAGGAGGGTCATATCTCAAAGACTACCTCCTCCCTTTGTGTGGAACCCTAACATCTTCAGAAGGCTCATGGGGGCCACCCTTTGAACCTTTACTCTCAAGCCTCCATCAGTTTTTTTCCTGGAAGGTGGCAGTTCATGTATCCATAACTTGCCACAGTCACCTTAAAAGAACTATTCATTCAGGTTGACAAAGATAGTGTTGTTCTTTGAGTCAATCCTAAATTTCTCCTCAACGTGGTACCACCCTTTCACATAAGCAAACTATAGAGCTCCCACTCTTCTTTTCCCAGCCAGACTCTGTAAAGTTAAGAGTTTTCCACATGCTAGATGTTAACCAAGCTCTCTATCATATCAAAAGGACCAAGCCTTTATGTTAGTCTGACCAGCTGTTTGTGGACTTTGCGAATCCTTACAAAGGCCATTCCATCTCGCCCTGGCATAGCAAGATGGATAGTCACATGCCGGAACACCTATGCCAGTGAAGCTTACAAGGTAAAATAAAATCATGTGCTTCATCCAGTACCCTATAATGCCAATCCCTACAATCACATCCAGATGTAGACAACTCAGACACATAGTATTTTCACAACACATAGACCCAACTATGCACACATTCCACTAACTACCCCACACCCTCAAACTGCAGAGCACACATTCCAACTCGTGGTCATCAATACCCGCTCTGCAGTACTCCACACACCAGACATCGCAGACCTCATGACCTATCATAAGCTTGACGCCCTCTTCATGACAGAAACATGTTTACGCCCACAGCTTCGTACATCCTAGGCGTTGACTTTCCCATAGGTTACAGCATCCATTGTGTTGACCGCACATATAAGAAGGGAGGAGACCCCGCTGTCATCCATAAGTCCTCCTGTTTCTGTACCCTATGCTAGCAACACTACTCCATGGAGCTGCTGGCACATCATCTCCCTCTTTCTGAACCTCAGACCGCCACCTTCCATCGCATCTACGTGCCTCTTGGGCAGAACAAGGACTTTATTAATAAATCCTCATATCTCTAACTTTGTCCATCTAACATGCCCACACCACACTCTTAGGTGACTTTAACCTCCCAGACAACACAACCTCAAAAAAAAAAAAAACAAGATGCCCTCTCATCAATACACTCAAGGTGGTACAGCAGCCACACAACCTAAAGGCCATATCCATGACCTTGTCTTCTCACCATCACAAACAATCCAGTGCAGTTTGTAATAGGGTGAAAATCAAATATATGTTTTATAAAAAAAAATCCAATGCAAATCATTCAGACCCCTGAACTGGACTGACCACATTGCCATCCCTATCTCCATGCTTAGCATCTTATGAACATATCAAGGTAAACTCGAAAAAGAAATCCAAACCTTCAGAAACCTCACCCTATCGACTCCATCACCCCTCTAAAAAACCTCATCAATTTTTTGGAAAGCTATACGAACCTCCACACCCAAATTATAACACGCACGTCAAAGCCATCAGCACCCTGCTATTCTAAAGACCTTGCTGAAAATCCAACTGCAGACAGGAAAGAAAATGGAAGAAAAACCGAGCTACCCTTGATACCGAAGTCACTCCGCTCAACTCACAGACATCTCATCACATCAGCCAAAGGAAAGCACTAATCCAACACCATCATTGAAGCCACCATCAGAAGAATAATGCTGCTCAAAACAATCTAGCACTGCATCAGCCCTTTGCCAGACCAACCTAGTCCTCACTTCACAGCAGCAGCGGCTGGTGCTTGAGAGTGTTGTGGCTCCGCCCATATCCTTTGTGGTCCCTTTACTTAAGAGCCTTTTACTATAAATAAACATATACATTTAAACAGAAGTCTTGCCAGACTGCCTCGCTCTGAGACAAAGAGACAGGCCATCAGGCACCTTTAATAGCTGCACTGCACATCTTGGTATGTGTTTGACGCAATGACACTGTAGTGTAAATGGGGCTTATGTACTTACAGCCCCCCTGTTGTCTCAGATCCTAGGTAATGTGTCCCAGTCTCCTCCTCTTCCTCAGGCATTCCACTCTTCAGCTCAGGCTGTAGGAGGCTGAACGCCAGTCAAAAGCAATTTCCCCACCCTTCCCTTTTTGTCATAAGGTGCGTGGAATCAGGAAGCACAAATAACCCCACCCCACCTTGTGACAAAATGGGAAGAGTTGAGAAGAGTATGAGATACTGCGTACTCCTTGTTCTGTAATGCCAGGCCGTATCTACTTTCAGTTTTAATTAGTACACGATGGGATGAAAAACGGGATAAGAGCAGCTTTGAAAGGAGCTTAGGAAGACTGCCAATGGCCTGTAAAACTGATATGATCGTTTCGGACCTGCTGTCAATGCACAGCTGCAACACAGGCATGAACGTGACCTCCAGATATGACCCATAATATGTCTAGAACAGTGCACTTTATGATATAACAAAAAAGTTAAGTTCAAATCTCTGACGTCTTCTGAGTGCATGTATAGTAAAGCTAAAAAGCTGATCAAGTATTTGTCTTCTTTTCACTTCCCCGTCTCACTAAAGAATGTGTTCACTGGAAGGATTTGTGTTTGACTCCATCTTACAGAAAATCCTGTTAAACTCGGTCAACATTTCATCATGTTGGATAAAATGAGTACCCCTATACTTTCTGTTTTTGGCTTCATGGTATGAGATCATCAGATTCCTCATTCCTTCACCCCTCAACTGAGAGGGCATGTTTACTTGTACTGAGAAATTGTATGGTGCTTTATTTTTAATTTAGAATATGGACTTCTTACAGTCTCACAAAGCACTGTTTCAAGCCAATATTAGCAATTAAATAGCTATCCCAAAATGAGTTATCCCTCCGCACTAAACAAAAATAGAACACATACAGGCCCAGAAAAAAACACAAAATTGTAAGCAGGCACAAGCACACAGATGCACACAAATACAGTCGATGCACATATACACCGCTCGCCCTTATACAGACACATGGGTACACATAGACAGGAAAAAGGCAGAGAACTGCACAGGCACAAACATAGGCACACACTTCTAAACAGAGAAAAAATATGCTTTCAAATTGTTTAATTCTCTGATTTTAAATAGAGCCTCAAAAATGCCATGTATTGTGAGTAGAGAAAACCAAACAGTGCTCTAAGCTGATCAGGATACATTGTTCGATATGCACTGAGGGCATGTCAGCAATGGTTATTTTCTTTGCTGGTGTGCATTGAGTGAGCCTGGTTTTCAAGTGGCGTTTGATGAGAAGCAGCTCACGATGATTGCAGAGGGAAAATGGACACATCTGCAAGCGGAATTTCTGACGATCGGACAAGACCTCTTGCCAGGTCTGAGCTTCCCTCAGTAGGGCTCATTTTGTTAACTAGAAATTCTTTCAAATATTGAGTGAAGTTCTTTCGCAAATATGTATTACAATGGTGGTCTTTGGTCAATTTCTTAGATAGGGTCTGCAGTAAAGTTCATTATTTTGCCCCATTTCATAAAAAACAAAATCCAAGGGGTTGACCCCGCAAATCCTCCTTAGGAAAATCAGTCATTCGTATTGTACAATCCTACTTATGGACTTAAGCCCAACCACTTTTTTTAATAAACAGCTACCACTGCTTCACAGAAAAGTGCAATACCATCAACTACCTCTTTTGTGATAACATACAGACGATCTGACAACACATCAACACCACCAAGTTTCTATCAATTCTTACACTCACCAAGATCTCGCTGATATACCCAATTTCCTCAAAGCCACATCTTATGAAGATGATGTCTTACAATCGTCCTTCATCAAAGCTGTCTTACCCCTATTTACTATTACTAGTGCCTACCTCACTCAAGGCTTCTTCCAAGAAGCCAGATTCTCCCTCCTAAAAAAAACCCAACAATACAAAACCTCTGCACTAGACCCTCAGGACCTCTCCAACTAACCACCCATCACTTACCTACAATTCATCAGCAAGATCATTGGAAAAGCAGTCTTTGTTCAACTCCAAGACCTCATAAATACGAACCATTTCCTGCACGACTACCAGTCTGGCTTCAGATAATGCTGCAGTATGGAATCTTCTGCCTTACACATCATAGACGATGCCCTCATGACCACAGATGAAGATGACTCCTCCTTCCTGATATTGCTGACCCTCATGACTGCTTTCGACACAGTCGACCATCCCTTCCTCTTATGCACTCTGGAGTCTCGAGTGGGATTCACCAGCACTGTCCTTCACTGGTTCTCCTACTACCTTTACAGCAGACACTAGTATGCGCACATGGGCACCAAAGACCCCTATCACTTGTGGAGTCCTCCCCGGGCTCTATATTGTCTTCTGTCATATTCAACATATACATTGATCTGCTTGGTGCTCTACTAACAGAGAACATCACGATTCACCAATATGCCGATGATACACAACTCTACTTGAAACTCCCCTCTGCTTTAGACATCCTACACCTCAAACACTGCTTGCACAACATACAAACCTGGATATCCAGCTCCCTACCTGAAGCTCAACCCACTCAAGACAAAATTCCTGTTATTTGCAAAGAACAATAAAAGATGCAGTACAAACCCGGCTAAATGAGATGAACCTTGACGGCGCAAACCTCAACTTTCACTGATTGCTAAGTCATTTGGATTCACCCTGGATACCAACCTTATTCTCAAGGAGCATATTGTCAAAAGAGAAAAGACTGACAGATACCAGCTCTCTCTTCTAAATGAAGTCAAATTATTTCTTTTAGAAAGCATCTTCGAAACTGTTGTTCAAGCTCTCGTACTCTTGCATGTGGATGGTGTAATGCCCTACTGCATGGCCTTCCAAAAGCCACACTATCACCTCTTAGGGGAATCCTATATGCTGCAACATGAATCACCCAAGGCCTGAAGAAATATGATCACATCACCCCCATCCTGGTGGAACTCCATTGGCTCCTCTTGCCGGACTACACCATATTCAAAACCAGCTACATCTTTTAAAATGCTATCACGACTAGCGGTGGGCGGAATTTGCGTAGTCGCGCTATGCAAAGCTCTGCGAAACGGTAAAAAATCTCCGCGAGCACGCAAAAGTTCCGCGAACACGCGGAATTGCTTGTTCTGCCCGTTCGCGATGCTTTTTTCATGTTCGCGAACGCTGTTTGCGTGCTCGGGGAGAAATATCTTGCGAACACGCATTTTGAAAGCGCAAACAAGCAAATAATTCCGCGAAGCCGCGGATTGCGGAATTTTTGGTAATTCCGCGTTCTCCGCGGAACGCGAAATTACCCAAATTCCGCAAATTCCGCAAGCGGAACGGAATTTACCGCCCAGGCCTAATCACGACCAGCACACCCACTAATTTTGAAGACAAGCTCATCATCTCTGGTGGATCCCATTACACCCACAGCCAGGACAGTATCAGACTAAGAAGTGTAAAAAAGAAAGAAAACAAACAGAAAGGCCTTTTTTGCATCTATACATGCAGGACCTGGAACAACATATTGTATCCATCAGAACTGCCTCAATGCTACTCCAATTTATCACAAATTTAAAGACTCACCTCTTTAAAGAGCACTGCATCACAATGCATTAACTGTACTCAACCCAGCTCGATCTGTTACTTGTTGACTTTATCCTTCTCTTTATCAGGCTCCACAGCCTTTTGGCTAGGTTTGCACTATAGAAATTCTATACAACATCCATACATATAAGTGCATCCATTCCTGCTACCACAAGACTGAGAGTCCTACCTGTTATGCTCAGGGCACACTCCACTTTAAAAAAGGAGCAAACATGGCTTTCTTAGTTAACATGCCACTAGCTTATATCTGCAAAGCAGCCACATGGTTAACCCCACACACGTTTACTAAGTACTATTGTATGGGGATCCTGACCCACCAACAGGCTATGGTTGACCAGACAGACTTAAGGACTTTGTTCCAGACATCTGCATCAGCCACACACTAGCCAATGCTTAAGGAGGGCAGTCTACAGCTACAAACGGAAAATATTACCATGTAAGCATCTATTCATATCGTGTAGTGCTGTGGATTCACGTGTCCACCTTCCTCCCTGGAAGCCTGCGTTGATTACAGATCTCTTCTCAACTAGTTGACACTGTACAATACTCATAAGATATGATGCTAAGCTCACTCTGGTTCTTCATACATATCCTCACTCGCTGCATGAAAAACAATCTAACATGGAGTCGGTGCCCATGCACATTGTCCACTAAAGGCAGAGTCATAACACATCTTGTGATTTGAAAGACGATTTTAAAGAAAAACAACCTGTAAACGTATGCAGAGTATGGGAATCTACAGCACTGCACGCTGCAAAGAGATGATTACAGGGTAAGTAAAATGTTCCTTCCACTCATATATCTGGACAAAGCTGTACATCTCTGATGAGCTCTAACTAGAGTAAAAACACGTCAGGGGTTGCTTTTATTAATTTCAGGTTGGCTTGGATGGTATTTTACCAATCCAAAGCTGTAATACTTTGCCTGGAGTGATAAAAGACTTTTGTCATTTTTCAGCTTGGCGTGGATGGCACTGTACTAATCCTATGCTTAAAACTTTGCAAGAAAACCAGACATTTGAGGTGAGCAGATCCAGAGTGTCGCTGGTGTTGTAGGGTGCTCCATATATGAAGGAGCTGCTCTCCTACTAAAGTTGTAAACAACCCAGATTTCCTTGCTTTCTGTCATCCATCCATCCACCCATCCGTATTCACATGTACCCCCTCTCCCAGTCTTTCTGTTGAATGGGAAACCCAAGCTTTTTCTTTAGTCACCATGCTTGACCTCTTTGATAAGTTGACCTCCTAATGGGAAAATGAGTTGCGAGGAAGAACGTATCTGTGTGGTCTTAAGGGTCTTGATGTCCAGTAAAAATTTACCATCAAGCATGAGCACAGCCTTGACAACAGAGCACAGAAGGAAAAAGAAAACTCTCATTTGAAAGCTGCAGATTCCTGAACTAAGGGTGTTCTAGCAATCCCACCACTAGAGGACGACCCTCTGGCTCCACAATAAGCATAGGCAAGCCCTCTCGCACCTACTCTCAAGCAAACTTTTCCCCTGAAAGTACTTTTTCCACAAGACATACTGAGGGCTGCATGACCAACAAAAATAGGTTCAGCAATAGAAGCCAAAAATCTGAGTGTGACCCTGCGAAAAGGTCCAGGCCCAACAATACCCCTTCGTCCCAATAACATTTTCGTCCAGCCTATGAGTAAGTTATTCGTGTGGAAGCGAGACCCCATCCATTTACTGTAATCTGGTGAGCAGCGTCATAGTATTTCTCTATATTGAACAGTACTATCCCTTCCTCATACACCAACTTTTGGAGAGTGCAAGAGTAATTCATGGTGCTCCCCTTTGCTACAGTAGCTCTCTGACCATATCATCTAACTTGCAGAGGCATTCCTCTGGTACTTCACACGTCGTCTCCTGCTGTCAATTTTGATGTTCTTAATGTATATTTGATTGGAAAAGACCGCTTTCTCTGCATTATAATTGAGTGTGAACTTCATACTGAATTTGTTTAGAATTAAGATGTTCCAAAGATTATTTTAGTTGCTCAACATTACCAGTCCAGATCATGAGAATATCATCGAGAAATCATTTTGTCAATCCATCCTGCACTACCTGGGCCCCAGATGTGCCTACCCTCGAACTAACCCTTAAAAAGGTTTGCGTATCAGGGGACAAATCTGGAGCACATTACAGTCCCACATAGCTACAGGCACCAATCTTTGTTGGATAAAAATACATTATTATGCAGTATGATCTTGATCCCATTTGATAGTAACATTGTGTATTTAAAGACATTTTGTTGATCTCTTCTTCAGGAAGAACTCAATGGCTTGCCTGCTCCATTCATGCACAATATTACTATACAGAAAGATTACATAAAACATAATCAATAATATTCTGGATTCCTAAGTAACATCCTTCATGAAGTTGAGTACATGCTCTGTATCCCTAATATACAAAAGGAGATTAGAAACAAATAGCCTCAAAAAAGATCAACATATTCTGAAATTATCTCAGGTGGTGAATGATTTCCTGTAATTATTGGACAACCATGAGTAAATACTGCTTTTTTATGAATATGTGATGCCGTGTATATACATAGATTTCTAGGTTTATCAATTTTCAAGTGAAAATATTCGTTGTCATTGATTAATTCCTTATCTAGCAATAGTCAGTCAGTCAGTCAAATCGTCTTTATTTCGATTATCGTAATCATAAAAGACACAATTATGACCATGATTCCATTTAAAACCATATAAAACATCAAAATTAAAACAATTTTTAAAAAAAGTTAAAATCCGTACATCTAAATCCATACTCAATAAAGTGCTCAGTGCAAATACAAGACATACGTCGAATTGCTGACATATCTGGCGGCAACCCTATCTGCCCCCTCCTAAATAAAACAACATACACCGATACTATTTGTTTTGACCATCCACTAAAATGCTGATCCAGAATTCTATACTAGGGATTAACATTATTGGGTACAGCCAGCGAATTTTGGTGGGTCCTCATCGAGGTAGCTCGTATGACCCACATCCACCCCAAAAATTTGGCAACAGCAATCACTAAAAACTCCTTTGTACTAGATTTCACAATTCTCAAAGCCTCAGTGCTAGATCTTGTGCCCAGTCGTAAACAAATCGGTTTCAGCCACTTATTCCTTGGAGCCTTATAGGCTGGACATGCAAATAGGATGTGGGCTAAAGATTCTAAGTGGGCAGGGCACGTGGGACATTTACCATCCTGTTGGGCGCGCCACCCACTGGTGAAAGTTTTTATTGGAAGGGAGCCCACCCTAAATTGATGGAACAGCTTTCTGTCCCTTGGCTTAGTGATAAAGTTCCAGTATGGTTCGTACTCGGTCGCCTCTTTCAACTCCAAGAACAGCCCAGTTAGGGAAGACCCTGCAGTTGCAGAGTACTGATCGGACTTTACCATGTTCCAATAAGCTGACCTAAGGTCCTTTTTGGAGGGAAAAGGTCTACCTGCTGGATCTTCCCACAAATTGCTCATCCCCATTTTTGCTAGTAAACTCTTGATTGTGTTCAACCAAACAATCTTTTCTGAACGGTCCGCCCCCCATACATCAGCTAGCGCCTTTGTATACATGGACAGTTCTGGAGTCGACCAAAGCCTTCTCCAGAATGCTAATGGCCGAAAACGGGCTGTTTCGGCTATTGCGTTACAACCCAGATCCATAAGAAGGGGTTTGAGCGGGGTGGATTGAGGGAGACCTGTTAATGCTCTCATCATTTTATTCTGAGCTATTGATAATGGGGTTAGATTGTCAAAACCCCATAATTCTGCACCATATAATATAGAGGTGCAAATCTTAGTGTTGTAAATTTTCAACGCCGGGCCTATCGGCTTTGTCTGTGAAAGCCTCAGTTCTTTAAGGAGGGCACCAACCAACTGGGCATGTTTCAGGGCCAGTACATCGATCTGCGGCTTCCATTGAAGTTTCCTATCTAAAGTTATCCCCAGGTATGTGAATACATCTGTTTGTTCTAGGAGTGTATCATTCATATAGATTTTCCCTTTAATCGCCTTACTTTTGTGGAGGACCATGAACTTGGTCTTCTCCACATTGACCACAAGCTCATGATCGCGACAAAACTCCTCAAATCTAACCAAAGCAGACTGCAACCCCTTTTGCGTCTTAGAAATTATCAGAGTATCATCTGCGAACATGAGCAGGGGTATCTTCATACCAGCCAATGTGGGGGCATCTGTTGGATGGGACATGAAGTATTGGACTACCCTATTATTGAATAAAGAAAAAGGGTCGGTGCCAATACATACCCCTGACGTACTCCCTTAGATACTGGGAATCTATCGGTGGTGTTGCCCTGCGAACCCCAACGTACCTGTGCAAAATTTGAGTCGTGGAGTTTGACCAGAAAGGCTACAAGTTCTAATGGCATCCCCATTTCCACGAAAGCGCTCCACATCTTATTGCGGGGCACTAGATCAAATGCGGATTTTAGGTCAATAAATGCCGCATAGATTGTACCCCCACCGATGGTAACCACCCGCCAATAGACTAGCATAAATCTAAAAACCTGATCTAATGTTCCCGTGTGGGGACGGAACCCAACCTGTAGTGTGGACAGAATATCGTTTTCCTCAATCCAGGACTGAATTCGACACAGCACTAGTCTGGCAACAATCTTTTGGATCGAATCAATAAGGCTGATCGGCCTATAATTGCCTGGTAACGTTCGATCCCCCTTTTAAAGATCGGGAGTATTTCGGCTCCTTTCCAAGTATTAGGGATAGGGGCACCACTAGCTATGGCATTGGCGAGAAAATGTATATATGTTGACCAGAGTTCCTTATCGTGCAAAAACAAATCTGCTGGTATACAATCCAGGCCAGGGGCTCTACCTCTTGGAATCATTTTCAGTACCAATTCAACCTCCTTAATAGTGAAGTATAGTGATGAATCAGGTGTAGGGGGCTGAAAGAGTTCTACACAATTAGAGGCTACCGCAAACTGCGCCTCATAATAGGATATCCACTGCTCGGGCGCAACATGGTTTAGTGGTATTGGTGATGACTCTCCTCTTCCCCACTTTACCAGCTGCCAGAATTTAACCATGTTTTTCTCCTTACTGGCAGTGAACAGATCTTCCCACCTAGACTCATCCCAATCCTTCTTAGCCTGTAGTTGGACTCGTTTATACCTGGCCCGCGCTACCTTGACGTCAGTTAGGATTTTGGATCGAATTGCTCTTGATAGGGCCTTATAGGCCTCCCTACAAGAAGCATTGTACCACGATCTTTGCTTGGGAGCCAGTTTTTTGGTCTTAGTAAAAAGGTTTTTGCGTGCATGGAACATTTCACTATGAACCTGTGGGATGGAGGAATTTATGGCTTCCTGAGACTCACTTTTGAGGAGAGTCGCAACAGAACAAGTAACCAAGGCCCTCATCTTTCTCAATGTCTCAGCGTTCTCGATTACCTGAGCCCATTTTACTCTCCTGGTATCATTTGTGAGCACGACGTCAGATGTTACTATCTCTTCACCCACCTCATCTAGTCTGGGTATACCCACTACCTGCAAAGATAAAATCAGTGGGTTATGGTCACTTTCAATTCTCTCGTAAACCACCATGTCTAGGAGGGAAGACCAAAATTCAATATTAAGCAAAATGTAGTCTATACGACTACTACGCGACCCATTGTTGAAGGTATGGCTGCCAATTTTATCTGAATGAGTCCTCCCGTTGGCTGCCCTGACTCCCTGTCCCAAACAGAGCCCTTTCAATTGGAGAGCTGCCTCCGTCCATTGCTTTATAGGACATAGATCTAGTTTTGGAATGTTCCACTGTGCATCCTCCTCTGCACTAAAATCACCATTTCCTAGATCTAAGGGTTCGAATGTACAATTGAAGTCCCCAACTATTATTAGGTTACCACTATCCCTATTTTTTGTTAAAAAGGTTTCTAAAAGGGTGACTACGGGTGAACATTTACCACCCGGTAGCCCCCTGGCATAAACGTTGACAATCAGAATATCCAGTTCTTTTCCCAATAGCAAACGGATAGCCATGATATCTGGGCTATCAATGAACACTTCCTCCACCTTAAGACCTGCCTGTTGTCTGATCCATATGGTAAGGCCTCCAAAGGGGCGACCCCTTGGTCCTCTATATGCCGCTTTATAAAAATTTAAGAAGCCTGGGCGAAAAATTGGATCAAGCGCCTAGGTCTCCTGAAACACCCATATATCATATTTATCAACAAAGACTAACCAGTCAGAAGATGAGGTTTTTGAGACTAGACCTGCTATATTCCATGAACCCATTGTCAAATTTGGCACTTTATGCCCTAGTTGCCTTGTTTTTTCACGAAACGGGGTATTTAAACTGTTAGTACTAACCAGTGTACTTGTAGCAGAGACACATGATAAAGGGTAAGGAAGGTCTGGAGAGCTGTTTGTGAGGCCTTCTTCACCCGAAACAGTGCTCGAATCCGATCCTTTTTGTTCTACTACACCCTTGTCCCTACTAACACATACAGAAGTTACCCACTCCACTTCCTCTGGGATGCCCCAACTTTGGATGAGGGGTACTGCGCTCCTTAACCTTCAATCAACCTTGTCTAAGGAGGACTCCTCGCTGCCACGTCTATTTTTGAGGTTAGTATTATTACTGGTGTAATTAAAAGCAGGGGCAATTTTGATCCTTACATTCGAAGTACTCAAATGCGAGGTTCTTAGCTCGAACGCTACCAGGTTGTGAACTAGGTCTATAGACCTAAGGGTTAATCTAACGCAATCTGTACTAGAGTCCTGGGACTTCATTCTGGTTGCTGAAACAATATCCTCTCTAATTATTGAACGACACTTCCTAACTTGCCGTAACCAATGAATGCATTTGTTAATCAGTGTCTGCTCTACCTCAAAGAGTGACCTTTGTGATACTTTCGGGACATTGGTCAAATAAACTTGACATTGAGAAACCCCTATTTTTGCCTCTACCTGTCTTCTATGCTCCTGCAAATCTAGATTGGAGTCTCTATGATGTGCGGAAAAAACTTGAGAGTGGTTCACAATACCTTTAGTCTTATTGTGTGTACTTCCACTACTAACCTGCTCTGGGCCTACAGAACCATGTCGTATCCCTCGTTCGTATGACAAACCCCATACACCATTTGGCCTTGCGACGTCTGTGGGGAATTGGGTTAGTAATCATTTTACCTCTATGGCCTTGAGTCATCTGTGGGGGAATAGGATCGGTACTCGACTTGCCTCTATAGGCCACATCTCGGGTACTCTCAAAGGAAGAAATTTTCTGGGTAGAGGTGATTGAAGGGCTTACATTAACAGAGTTGGATGCTAGTAATGGCACATAATGTACAACTTTGTCCACAAGACCAGAAAATTGCTTTATCAAATCCATCAGCATGATCAATAAATCTTGAATACCTTCCATATTGGCGACTTTGTCAGGGTTCCTTGTTATTGATAACCCGGGCAATTACATGCACTTAACGGTTCAGATGTTAGATTGGCCTGTGCATGTACATCCTCAGGATTGAAATTGAAGGAAGGTTGAGGTAGCCCGATGTCCTCCGTTACACTTGATAATGGTAAGAATCTGTTTGAACACACTAAGGCAAACTCTGGTTGGAAATCTGCACAACTAGTAGATGGAGAGGGTGATAACACATCCAGCCGCCCCCCTTCCTCGACCCCTGCTTCTGTACTAGCCAGTGGGCGTTGAGAATGCTTTTTAAACATATCGGGTATGGAATGGGCCTTAGTTGAGGAGGAGGAAGCTTTATTAACCACTACCCTTGGTGTTCCTTCAGCCAGACCTACCGGCATCAGTAAAATCTCCTCACATTCACTTTTAACATTATCAATACGGTCCTTAACACGATTATTGGCCTGAACCGAACTGTTCTTCATCACTTTTTTTTGACTTCTTCCCCTTCCCTCCACCCGCCTTCCCCGGATCATCCACAGCTTTCCGTTTGCCCATGCTTCCACAGAATCCTTATGCCACTATAAAACCACAATAAAATACCTTACTTGGGGTTATATTTGTTAAAAGGAGACAAATATAAGTGCAGCCAATATGGATAACAATAGGTTTGGGACCCAGGCAGAACAATGGGAATGGCTGGTGACCGGACCTCAGATGTAAAATATAATGGGCCTGGGTCCGGATTTAGAGCCATGGCCCAGCCCTGCCGCTAACTAGCTCTGGCGAACACAACCCGTGCCGGGCATTGACATAGAAACACAGGTCCGATTAAAGGGGTGCACAGCCAGGAGTACTAGAGTAACCGGGTCAAAACAGCCAGTAGGACCAACTCAGCGTTTCCAACACATCCCGCTATTAAACCATCAATACATACAACAACCGAACTAGCCAAACTAGCCGGTAACAGTACAGTAGCGGTATCTTGGAGTGCAGTTCTTCGTAAAGTCCTTCAAATACTCCAAACCTGCGATGAAAAAGGAGTGGCCCAGCCCTGCCTCTTCCGGGCGATGACAGGCAAGGACGGGCCCGCCCTTGGCCCGGGCGCGTCCCGCACCGCGGGATGCGAGCCGCGCTGATGAAGGCACAGCTGGCACCTCCCTCTCAGCTGACCAGTGGGCGGTGATGGCGGGAAACACACGTTGCACTCTGGGACTTGGAGTCCCACCAGAGTGAGGAGATTACAGCATAACACTCGCAATAGCCTTGAAGTAATACTGCCCAAATTCAGCAAAGGTCAGGGGGCTCAGAGTGTCAGAGCCTCTGCAGGAGAGTCCTTGATCGTTAGATTGGCCCGCAGTTGCCTCGAGCAATAGTTTCAATTCGGTTTTGATATCTCTTGTAATGTTTGGTATAAGATTGCTAGTTGGTCTTCTGGTAACTGATGGTCCCACTCAGTTGCGTAAGAATCTCATTATCATAATCCTCTCTATTCAGCCCAACAATTTATTCCCTCTTTGTCTGCCTCCCTAATAATGATGTCTTAGTCTTCCTTTAGGTGTTGCAGAGTGTTTCTTTCTGATTTTATTAAGTTATTTTTAACTGTAGGATTTCATTTGTGTGCGCAATTGCAAGACCATTTGTAGATTAGTAAATCTGTCATTGAATCAGTATCTCTTTCTGTATCACAAATAGATAACAGTCATAGTGCCATATATACATTGTTTTGTCAGACAACTGATTGTGCTTGGTTGTGAAAACGTTTGCTGGATGGGAGGTTTACTTTAAAAATTGTTTTGAAGTTTCAACTTACAGACAAACTTATAGAGGTCAATCTTGATTTTATTTATATCACATTTTACCCATGCCTTTTTTAAGGACTGAAATAATTTCATTATTTGAAGTCTTATTCGACAAATTTATAACTGTAACGTCATCTTGTGAGTCTCACTGATTATTAGGCTCAGGACTAAACATCCTTATTTGTTTTTTGTCCATGACCTGGTCTGCATTCCTCTTGTCTCTCTTTTCTATTTCATGTTGTCTTCCTCTCCACTTGCCGATGGACGTCGATTCACCAAAATGCCTGGGGTAGCGGAAGCGACATCATATACCTTTTGACCTTAATGATGTCATATGACCTTTGACCCTGCATTGTCCCAAGAAGTGATGTCACATAACCTTAATCCTGATGACATCACAATAATTAACATTGCTGAAGTTACATTATTGCATAATTAATATTATATATTCTTCTAGGGGAGAACAAAGGGTGGGGGGTTTTCTTCCCTGAGAACATTTTGAACAAAATGGGCTTTACTAGTGCATTTAATGCACAATTTTCACATAAATTTGCTAAAAAGCCATAGGTTCTAAAAATACTAATTAAATATTCAAGTCCTTTCATGGTGTGCCAAGCTACTGAAAACTGACAGTTCCCATGAGTTCACCTAATTATGTTTTTAAAATGTCCTATGGGTGCCCCCTGTCAAAAATGACCTCCATTGCTAGGACCATCATTTTGCCCAAACATTACATACAATATGCCAGTGCCAGAAGTTTCCTAATACTGCTTTTCTTGCATTTTAGCGGTCCCTTATGTCAAAGGTTAGATCTAGCATGTCAAGGACCACATTTTGTCATGGATGGCCCCATGAACTTGCCACAGTTGTCTTCCCATATGCCAAGAATTTCCTCCAGTATGCCAACAGAAGCAATTTGCCAAGGGTGCCAACTATGCCAAGAATTTCCTCCAGGAGGCTAGAGCTGGCATTTTTTCAAGGGTGCTCCATGCCAAAATGTACCTGCAGAATGCCAGCAGTAGCATTTTGCCAAGGGTATCCCATATGCAAGTATTGCCTCCAGTATTCCAGTGCCAACATTTTGTCAAGGGTGTCTCTATCAGCCAAGAAGCATGCCAGGTCCAACAGCGGATCTGCAAGCATAACAACACATGCTCACTTACATTCACTTATTCACACTCATTCTATCATTAGCGCTGACTTGCACTTATTCATTTCCCCCCACTCTCGTGCACTTACTTTCACCCTGAATCACTCATTTGCACTCTTTCACTCACTCTTAATCTGACCCACTTATACTTACTCATTTTGACACACACCTCCACGATCCCATATACAAACATACATGCTCACACACATACATGTTCTCTCACCCAAACTCACTCTCACCCACATGCACACACACAACATACATTAAAACCATTTTATTTTTCTTATCTAAGATGCCAGTGAAGGTCCAGATCTTGCTGCTCCACTTTTTATTACACTAACAGTGAATAATACATTATTATTCACTATTAATGTAATAAAAATGAGCAGAAAACGAGGTTTAGAACCTGACTGTGATCATGCGAGACACCCCTGTGTTCTTGGCACTGATTTTGCCACCTCTGAGGCCAGCGGTTGCAAAGGCAGTGCCAGGGGTAGCAAGGGGCAAGCTAGGGGTCACAGCTGTGATCCCTAACGGCCCCTAAATGACGCCCATGCGCGGTCAGTGACTAAATATCGAGGGACAGAATATCGACTGTCTAGAATATCGATGCCAAAATATCGAGGGACAGAATATCGAGTCCCTATCTACAAACAGGTAAGTACTAAAATATCGAGTACAAAATATCGATGTTTAAAATATAGTTAACTAAAATATCGAATTTTTTAAATGTATTAAAAATAATATAAAAGTAATTAAATAATAAACACAATTAAATAAAACATAGTTAAAATAATGTAAAAAAGCTTAAAATGTAAAAATAATAAATGTAATGAAAAAAATATATATATATTTTTTAAATATATATATATTTACTTAATAATATTATAAAATAATTATTAATCTTAATTATAAAATATTTAAAACATTATTAAAAATATATTTACATATATATATAAATAAACATATATAAATATAAAAATAAATAATATATAATAATTTAAATAATTAAAGTAATTTTTTTATGTTAATTAATAATTTACACTACATTAAATATAACAAAATTAAAAACGTTGCATAGCTAAGGGAATAAAATTTGTATTCACACTGCAACAACTGCAAAAGTGGGGAATTTGTTGGATAGCGGGTGGGTACAAATTACTATTCCGACTCCAGCGAGTGGAACAGTGGGAAAAGTGTTGGATAGCGGGTGGGTAAAAATTACTATTCCTACTCCAGCGAGTGGAACAGTAGGGAAAGTGTTGGATAGCGGGAGGGTAAAAATTACTATTCCCACTCCAGTGAGTGGAACAGTAGGAAAAGTGTTGGATAGCGGTAGGGTAAAACTTACTATTCCCACTCCAGTGAGTGGAACAGTAGGGAAAGTGTTGGATAGCGGGAGGGTAAAAATTACTATTCCCACTCCAGTGAGTGGAACAGTAGGGAAAGTGTTGGATAGCGGGTGGGTACAAATTACTATTCCCACTCCAGTGAGTGCAACAGTAGGGAAAGTGTTGGGTAGCGTAGGGGAATAATTGAGTAGACCCACTCCTACAATATAATTAAAATTAATTAACAAATAATTAATTAATAAAAATATATTTACCTTCCAACATTTTCCCCTATAAACGTCACCTCCAATAGTGTAAAATATTAATGAATGAACATAATTAATTAACATCTAATTAATTAGCTAATTACAATTAACAATCAAATTAATAACTATCATATCTAAATTAATTAACACAATTAAAATTATAAAATAACTTTGAATAAATAATATTTTAAAATTATTAAAATTTGAATTAAATTTAACTTAATTCCCACCCTACTCCCCTATCAACACTCAACACACTACTAAAAAAATGTACATAATTGACATATTAATAAATTAATTTTTAATAATTAAAATGTAATTAATAAAAAAATAAACAATTCACATAATTATCAATTCATTAAAAAAGATTATTATTCACTTTTTATATATTTAATATTAAATTAATTAACTTAATTAACAATAGTAATTATTAAACAATAAATTATTAATTAATAAATTATTAATTTTTATAATTTACATTACATTACTTCCCACCCTATTCCCCTATAAACCCACAACCCGCTACGGAACTAATATACGCAAAAATTATTAAACAATAGTTATTATAAAACACTAAATTATTAATTAATAAATTATTAATTTTTATAATGTAAATTAAATTACTTCCCACCCTATTCCCCTATAAACCCACAACCCGCTACGGAACTAATATACGCAAAAAATTAATTCACATAAAATCCATTACTTTAAAAAAATTGTAACATACATTAAAAAATATTATATATTTTTAACACATATACTAACATATAAAAGAATAAAAAAAAATTAGATATAATAAAATTCGATATAATGACATTCGATATTACTTACCTATATGTCGATATTTTTTCCAACTATATTATCTTTTCTATAGTCTGTCCCCTCGATATTTTGAACTCGATATTTTGTCCTTTCGATATAAAAAGTTCGATATTTAGTCTCTACACCCCCATGCACTTGCCCCTCTTTGTTTTCTTGTCTCTTCTGCTAAACTCTTCTCTCAATTCCCTATCTGAATTCTCCTGAGCTCTTCTAAAAATAAATAGTTTCTATTTATCTGATTTGATGTACTTTCTCCAGAGTCTGAAAGCTCCTCGACTTCAACTGCGTGTATATATGCTAGAAGCGGTGTCATTCTTGTTTTGTTGTTGTGCATTCATATTTAAGATAGTCATTTTCTGTGTGATGAGATGATCAAACGTCTTTGAAAAAGAACCTAGAAAGAGGCAAGTATACATTAAATCTAGAGATCTCATTCAGATGGCAACGACCACTCCTTATTTAACAGCTATATGAGGTGTGTTCTTTATTAAATAAGCAAGTATTTAAGTATTATTCCACGTCACACTTGCCAAATACTAATTGATTCTAATGCATGACCTTTTCCAAAGATTGACTGCCATGAGCTTTTTGGCATGCATCACAGTGATCCTGAAATCTCAAAGACGAACCATATACTGTGTATGGATGATGATGTTTCCTAATTAGCATTTTAAATTTTCTGTATTCATAAATGTTGAGAACACTGACTTTTGTGGATGTTTTTCCTGAATGGTTATTCTCATACATTAGATATAAGTTTCTGGTCACACTGCAGTTATTGGTATTTCCCTCTCCAGGATGACACTATGGGGCCGATTCCGATTCGGGCCGGAAATCTCTCCGACCGAGCCGGACCCGGAGATATATCCGACCGAATCGGACCCGTGCAGCCCGACCGAACGAGTACGATGCGCACGTATGCCATCGGACTCGAGTCGGTCGGACTCCCATTGACTCAATGGGTGCGATGCGGACAAGGGCGCCCCCTACAGCGTGTACGCGGCGAAGCGATTCGCGCCGTACACGCACAGGTAGGGGGGACCCATGGGTCCCCCCTGTGTGCGACTCGCGCGGCTACGCGTACAGGGGGGTCCGACACGGACCCCCAAAGTACGGCTCCGACAGCTCTTTCGAGCCGGAGAGCGCGGCTCGGTCGGACTGCTCGCGGCGCGCATCGTACTTACCCGGCCGGGGAACGTCTCCATTGCGCGGTGCGAGTCGGTCGGTGCTGGTTGGACCCGGGATCGAGTCGGTCGGAGCGGTCGGGGCCGCCCGGACGGAGTCGGTCGGCGAATACGCATCGTACTCGCTCGCCCGGACGCGCGGACGAATCGGTCGGGAAATAGGGCTCCGAATCGGATCCGGTTAAGCCGAATCCGATTCGGAGCCCTACCGGCCGAGATCGGAATCGGCCCCTATATTGGGTTGGATATGTAAATATAAGTAAGTAAAAATAAGTAAATATCCTATTGGCATAGTATATTTACTTTTTGATTGTATATATTATCTAGCCTTGAGGAAGTCAAGGTGGCACAACGCCAGATGAAATACGTGCTGGCAAAGGTGGATATATCGGCTTTGATTGAAAGAATGAAATAAAGATCATTGCGTTCAATTACCGAAGGATCATCATTGTCCTTTGGTGTGCTTGCAAAAACTCCCTTCTACAAATGGGAATTATGCTGAGCTTGGAGAGCATTGGGTGGATGCTCTCTTTTCTTGCTGGGGAATCCTAAAAACGAAGTCTTTGAAGTGTTTCTAGAATACCTTGGAACTAAGAGTGTGTCAACACTAATCTGGCCGGCCAATTGTTTGTTCGGTTCTAGATTGGCCCTGCTTCTGACCATCCCCAGTTTCAGAACGTTTAACATCAGTGGGAGCCCTTTTGTGGAACAGACATGCAAGCTTTGGCAATCCTTCGCATTTTAAAACAGAAACCTACTTAATGAGCTGGAGTACTGCAGAGCTGTAAAGACTTGACTGTTCTCAACCATCTGAACCTTCCAACCTCCAAGGCTATCTCACAACATGGGCTCTACATATAAGGTGATAGCAAAGACTGATTACAGAGAGTATTGGAGATGGCATCAACATGCCTAACCCTGTGCACTTCTGGGTCACTGACCTTCTGTAGCACTGCAACAAGTCTGCAGTAGCATAGCGAGAGGACCCCCTCTGGCACCCATGGACAACAAACATTACTACCTCAATATATTGCTTGAACAAACATGGAGGAATGAGGTCCCCATTTCTGCCATGGGATGCAGAAATAAAATTGCACTGGCTGCTGTCTTGCTCAATGAATATAGCAGTGATTTGCCTACCTGGTCTGCAAACTCCAGAGAAGATGAGATCAACAGACATGTCCTAAAGGCTTGCATGTGGGAAGACAAAATCCAAAGGCTACGTGTCCAGCCCATGCCCAACTCTAAGGGGAATGATGTTTTGATTGACTGGGACATTTCTCTTTGCTCCTCCTCCTCTCCCTCTCTTGCCTAATGTTCAACACAAGCACTCAATTCAATTGCCTTAGTTAGTGTGCAGGAATCTTGAGTGCAAACGGATATCAAGATGTCCTTCACCCTGGCCTAACATTTTGGATCTTGATTGTGGGCTCCTGAGACTATGCAGTACACCAGCTTAGATCTTTTGACAGAGTGCATAAACCTTGTGAGCAAAGAAAAATGCCATTCTGAAGTTCTTCCTGTGTGCTCAAGTGGAAGAGGTTCTGTGTTTGTGTGTGCCACCAGGTGAATCTGAAATCTGTCAGCAAGAGACATTGGGCCTGACTAAGATCTTGGTGGATTTGGTCTTGCCGTTGTTTTTCCATCGGATTATATTTATCCACCCGCTCTATTTAGATGCTGGCTTGTCGATGGACGAAAGAGCATTGCAGTGCTGCTGACTCCGTCACATTTTCCTACCCGCGTTGATGGCGCCATAAGCAAAAGCAGCTGTTGGAGGGAGTACAGCCAGTTTGTCCGCCCGGCCAATCATGATGTGCCTTCCCACCGACGCAACTGTGGTGGGGAAACTTCCACACCTGAGTTGGCGGATTGGAAGGGATATAAAGCAGAAACTTGCATTCTTCCTGTTTCACACTTCCGATTCCGTCATGGACCCAATCGTCCAAGTCCTGCCATTGCTGCTACTTCTTGATCACGAAACAAATCAATCTTTGCGCCAGAATCAAAGGTAGGCTTCTTTTTTACTTGCTAACGTTTGAATTATCTGTCGATATAAGCTATGGACTCGTGCATTTTCAAATCACTCTTACAAGCAGGGGCGTAACAAACACCCCCGCAGCCCCCGCGGTGCGGGGGGCCCCCAGTCTTCAGTATGTGAAGGGGGCCCCCTCAGCTCATCTGTAGAGAGCTGTGAGAGGCTTGCTCTAAAGCAGCTGCAGTGTGCAGCCTGCTCTGAGCTCCTCTGGTTGACCCAGGACTAAAGAGAAACAAAGTAACAAGTTACATTGTTTCTCTTCAGTCAGAGCCAGGCCCGAAAAAAGGATGGGGCTGGGGGCCCTCAGAGAGAGAATTCTCTACAGGGCACTGCACCTCTGAGAAAGGACGAGGCAGCACAGAGCTGACAGGGGCAGGAGAAGTATTGCAGCTCCAGGAACAGGAGCTGCTGGGACGCATTGGAAGGTAAACAAGCATTTGCAATATATGGTTTTGCAATATATGCATTTGCATATATGCAAGTCATATATGGTTTAGATTGGAATTGTTAGTTGTGGAATTGTGTTGTGTGGATTGGATCTGTGTAGTGAAATAATGTGGCATGGTGTGCAGTGTAATTATGTGGATAGTAATTGTGTGGTATTGAGTGTACTGGAATTATGTGGAGTAGGATTGTGTGTCATGGAGTGGGATTGTGTGTCTTGGAGTGAGATTATCTGGAATGGTATTTTGTGTTGTGGAGTGGTATGTAGTGGAGTTTACTTATGTGGTGTGCTGTTAAATATTGTAGCATGATGTGGAATTTTGTGGTGTAGATTGGATGTATGTGGTGTGTTGTGTAATTGTGCTGTTGGTTTGAATTATGTAGTTTGTTGTTGAATTATGTGGTGTGGAATAGAAATGTGTAGAGTTGAATTTGTGTGACGTGGAAGTGTGCGCTGTTGAGTGAAAATTGTGATGAGTGGTATTATGAGGCATGGTGTGAAGTGTAGTTATGTGGAATGTTGCTACGTGGCATAGACTGGATTTATGTGGAGTGTATTTATTCAATATGGAGTAGAGCATAATTATGTGGAGGTAAATTATGTGGTGCTGAGCGGTATTATGTGGAGTGTAATTATGTTGTGTGATGAATTGTGTGGGGATGAAATGTGGAATTGTGTGACGTGTGGAATTATGTGGCATGGTGTGGTGTATAATTGTGCGGAGTGGAATTATGCAGCATGTTGCAGAGTTGTATTTTGTGGAGTGTAATTATGTGTTTTGGAGTTGAGTGTAAATATGTTGTGTGAAGTATAATTATATAGGTTGAAGTGGAATTATGTGTAGTTGAATTGTGTTGTGTGGAGTGTAATTATGTGGTTTGGAGTGGTATTAAGTTGTGTGGAATGTTATTATGTGATGTGGAATTATGTGGTATGGAGTGAAGTGGAAATATGTGTTTTTTAATTTTTAGGATTGTAATTATGTGGTATGGAATGTTGTAGGGTTAAATTATTTATAGTTGAATTGTGTGGCATGGAATTATTAGATGTTCAAATGTGCTGTGTGTGGTAGAATTAGCATAGCTGCCAAGGTTTCAGATTGCTATGTGTGACATTTTCATAATTTCAGTGTAATTATGAGTGACATTTCAACGACTATGAGTGACACTTTCTCGTGAGCAAAATCAAGCAATGAAGAGGAGGGAAACATATAAATATCAGAAATTACACCCATTTGAGCAACTAGAAACTCTAAGAAAGTTACTGAACTAAAGTGCGCTAACAGCAGGCTACTGAAAACTGAGCAGAGTCAGACTGCGTGAATGTCACCCATTATTTCAGTTAAATTATGAAAACGTCACACTTACCAATCTGAAACCTTGGCATCTATGAGTGAATCAGTGTGAAAATGTGCTCTAATTGAGGTGTATTCCTCTGCACCCTCATGGTGACCAGCCTGTCAGGTGTCTTAGCAAATTTGCAAGCGCCAAGCAGTTTTCCATCAGCTACATGTTAATGTAACTCTACAAAATAAATACATAGGATGTTCTCTGCAGAAATCAGAGGTTTGCCTGCGCCAGGTTACACTTACTCCAGCACTTTAAAAGTGGCAGTGCATTCAAGGTCCAATCAGGCCTCCCATAATGCATGGTTACTCTGCGTAGAAATGCTGTTAAGGTTTTTTTAAATGCTAATCTGTGGTCAGATTAAACCTTCCAAAAAGAGCTGCTTTCATCTATGAGTAATCAGTCCGTTTCTGGGATGTTAAAATCACAGTAAGACCCAGTGACGTGCCTCCTCAGTGATCTTCTGTCTGAGGTAGGGTGCAACTGGGATCTAACATGTTTTAGGACTATGTGGTCTAGACTGCCCTGGGCTGAAGTGTTTCGTCCATTTAGCCAGGAGTGTGAGAGGAGGGGAGATCCGAGCCTGAAGCAGTATGTGCAGTGGTGCCTCTGATGCTCCCAGACTAGAGTTAGGCCACAGCTCCCTGCGCCACGGTAGGCACCTAGACCCTCTGCGCAATCAGCTCGTCTGCGGAGCAAGGTCTGTAGGTGCATTAATACAACACCTGCTGGACGGAGGGGGACCTGAGGCCTCTTCTGTGTGTGTTTAAATTGGGCCTCACGGGCCTGCGACCAGCAGGCAGAGGCCCGAGGCTTGAGAGGCTGGATGAGGCAATATAGTAGACTGTTAGAGCATGCCTCTCGCTGGACTCTAGTCAAAGAGGAGCATTGAGGACCGCGGGAGGGCCAACAGGCGTTGGATGGCTGCGAGGTGACTGACCACAGTAACAGGTGGAACTACGAGAGATGACTGGAGGCGCTAACCCTCTGAGGAGCAATAATTCATGGCAGTAAGGGGAGGGAGGTTATGTCTATGCACTCCGAGAGTGTATTGTGCGGTATCAATACAATGTCACCTGGGTACAGTAACGCTTTCGGAAACCATTGTCACGCATTTAGCAATTACTCAATGTAACACCCTAATCAGTGCAGCTATATATCTATCTTGCATCTGAAGAAATCAACGCTCTGACACAGGTAAAAGTTACCAATACACCTAGGTCACAGGAGTTACGGGACCTTCACAATTAACGTTTTTGTTTTTCATTCCGGTATGTCTGCTGCTGAAAGTAGCTTTTACCGCCATGTGAAAGTTTCGAAGAAAACAAGTAGGAATCAGCCTGGAAACAGACTCCCGCATGTTATTCCTTTAATACTTACTCATCGTTATTTCCGTTCCCCCAACATCAAAACAGCAATGAAATTGGGCACTTCAGCGCTGTAGTGTCATCGTGTTGGAATCTTAGATCCCGGCTCCTCCATGCAGAGCGGCCGTTTTTGCACATCACTCCCCGCAGGGAGGCGGAGGTTATCCTGGGTCACAACATCACCCACTCCAGAGCTCCGGTGCCCTTCTCAAGCCTCTAGCTCCCGTCAGGAACCAGTCCTTGCAGATGTCGCACTCAAAGCGGCTGACATCGTAGGGCTGCCGGTGCATGGCGCGCGCGCGCCTGCAACAAATCCTCGCGAGACCTAACTTTATGGACACACTACGGAAATACGGCAAAATGTTGTGGGCATAGAAAAGGGACATTCATTACAGGACTACCACACAGGCAGCTGTACTGCATAACGAAATTTACCACATCGCGTTTTGGCGACAGGGGAAGCACCAGAAAACAGATTGCGGCCACATGGAAATAATACTACACCAGCATTGATTAGCAGCACTGGTACCCGAGGAGGCGCGATGCCTGTTATGCGTGATTTTGTATTTCAGTGCGGTGATGCGGATCACCACACTGAAATGCATTAGTCTAACACCAGATGCGTGGTACTTGGCAGGGCTGAATTAGGTGGCGTGGATTTGGACAATCTGTGCACACTAAGGCTTTTATATCATGGGGTATAAAGTGGACGTTTGTCTACTTTTCTTTGTAAAAATAATATGGGCTGTTCTTTACCTTCCGGTACATTTCTGAACAATTTGTTAAGCTAAATTGTATTGCTGCATTGTGTGCGCATGCAGGGAAGAACGAGTGTCTGGCAGACATGCAAAAAATCATCCTACGTCTCAGTATTAACTTCCACACTTCTAAGCCAACGACAGTGATGGAGCAGGGTAAATGAAAAAATTTTAACCTCCAAATAATTTCGTAAAATAATTAATAAACATGTTCGTTTAAGTAAATAACCAACAATGTATGTTACATATAAAAGGGTTAAAGGTAACACGCTATTTTGTGTGCAAAATAATCAACTTATAATTGTTTACGTGTCTAACATAACATAATATTTGCGTACTAATTAAATAATAAATGCATGATCTGTGCTTTTAAATAAAACGTGTGGTTGCAAAATAAAGCGATGGTAAGTAAGGGACGGCTTTATATGTTGCTTTTTGCTAGGTAATACCTAATTGGGGTACGTAGTAAGACGGGAGGGAAACGAAAGGGTTTATATTCTTTATTTTAACAATATTTTGTTTATCTTTAAAAATAGTGCGCTTAGGCTCGTCGAGCAGCAATATAAAATGGCCGCCATAAAGTTAGAGTACGCATGTCCAAGAAGCCGTGTGGTAGAGGAGAGAGGCTGGGGAAAAGGATGACCACGTGTTCGTGCTGAGAGGCTAAGATGGAAGTATGGTCAAGGCTATTGTGACCTTTCTGAGCAGATGTGTGCCAAGATGATCAGCAAGAAGCGTGAGAAGTCAAACTGAATAAATGGACGGAACTGTTAAATCTAAAAAGTAGCAGAAAAAGATACAAATTGTACTGATCGAAGCGGATGAGCAATGTCATGAACTGTGGGAAACGATGCAAGCATGGACATTCCACAAGGAACTGGTTAAGACAAGGAAGTTTGATTAAAATGTATATGGGCCTGAGTGGACCAATGAGAAAGAATCACGCCATGAAGATGCAACATTTTATTCAGTAAGCTAGAATTAGGGTATAAGAAGACCTACTCTTGGTGGGAGGGGTTAGATGCTGGAGAGTGAGTTGCTGGAGAAGTTAGATGCTGTAGATGGGTGAAGTTGCGGTTGCTGATGCTGACGAGCTGATGCTGCTGCTGCTATTTTTATTTTCCAGTTGAGTATAAGATGCTGCTTTTGGAGAACCTTTTTATTCCTGATCGATTTTTCAGTTAGAACTATTAGATTTTTCCAAGACAGATAGATTGATCTTTTAGAGTTCTTGCTATGATAACCTTATTTTTCCGTCTAATAGATATGCATTGCAATTTCAATTTATTCTTATAATGATGATAAATGTAATGATCTGAATAATAAGCTTAGAACTTATTTCTTGCTTCGAAACTTTATATAAACTTTATTATTCTTTAAACAAATGACTCAGTGATTCTTTAGCTCAATGATTAAGGTAAATTGATAAAGAGTTTATTGGAATTGAGCTGGTCTTAATCACCATCAACTGATTCCTACTAGTTGGTCCATCGACCAATGAGCGGAATACCTTAAAGCAAATGAGAAACATTATGTCATGTTAAAAGAGGTATCCCGTCTCCTTCCAGCGAATCGTTTTCTCCTAGGTTAAGATCGGAGGAAATCCAGGGAATAAATGAGTAAGTGAATGTATGTGCGGTGTTATGGGCCCCACCGTCATATGGATATAGTTTGTGTGTTGGAGGAATAGTTGCACCTGGATGACCGAAGCATATAGGAGAATAATTTTTATTGTTAGCGCTGGATCAGATTTCTTGGTAGCAGAGTTATGGTTACTATAGATTAGTTTGGTGATTATTGATTATTGATTAGTGATTATTGATAAGTTCATGTCTAACACTTTGGGCCCGATTCTGATGCGGGTTGGAAAAGCTTCCCGACCGAGGGCCTGATTCTGATGCTGTTAGGAAGGCCTCCTAACGGCATTTGCTCCTTCCAAATCGATCGGGAACGTGTCTTCCCGACCGAGGGCCCAATTCTGATGCGGTAAGGAACAAATGTTCCCATTGAGGTCAATGGGAGTTCAACCAAATCGTATCTGGAAGCATCCGGATGCATCCTACTCCGCCGGTCAGACTTTCCCGATCCGAGTGGGTCAGACACCATTTCCCAACCGATTCGGTCGGGAAGCTTTTCCAACCCGCATCAGAATCGGCCCCTATATGTTGAGTCGCTTTATGTTATATGTAAGTTTTCACGCTTCCGGGAAGTAGGAAGTGGAACACGTGTGGCAAGAGAAGTCACATGGAATGGTGCATTGTCTGAGTTCATATTGGTGATAACACAAGTTGTGTTATGATAGGGACATTTTCCGTATAAAAGGTGTGTAAGTGAAATAGTGATCGGTTTTCTTGTGAAACTCTGGCCTTAATTCTCAGGAGCAGTATAGTCTCCACATGTGTTTTATCCCCAGAGAAACGGGTTTACTGTTTGCTTGAAAGAAGGGTAAGGTAGAGGGAAGTACTACTTTATCGACGAAACTGAAAATTCTGTGGTAGGGTAGAGGTAAGTGCTGCCTACTGGAAAATACAGAGTTCTTGTGTAAATGGTCAAAGCTATCTCTTTGGTTTAGCGAATCAGACAATGGAAATGTGTTTTAAATGTTGTAACTAACGAAGAATTGTTGAAAAAGAAATTGCCGATAAATTTTGTAAAGGAGGGGTCAAGAGCAGAAGTGACGTAGACAAGAGTCGCGCTGGGATTGGACAGTGCGTTAGTCACACGGACACAGGAGCAGAACTGACGTAGACAAAAGCCGCGCTGGGATTGGTCAGTGCGCGGTAGACAGAAATCGCTCTGATTGGAGTTTTGGTGTGAGTCGCGACAGGATTGGTCAAATAACCTAGTGACGTGAAAGTTTGTGATTGGAGTGTTGGTGTGAGTCGCGCTAGTATTGGTTGGAATAACGCATACAGAACAGTGTTGAATTGCGGATCGTTTGAGGAGAAAAGAGATTGTGAATCATGTCGTATTATGAGTATGGTAGAGAGAAAACGTCATGGATGTCGAAAGTTAAGAATTTCTTTAAGAAAGACAAAAAGGTAGTGACTAGAGAGGGACAAATAATTCCTCCGCCGAAATCACCAGCTTCGCATATGATGCTGAAATATGGATATCATACATGCATATGGTTAGAAAATTGGACAAAATATACCAAAAATGATGGAGCATTGGCTTTCCCTGAGAATGGTTCATTTAATGTAGCTATACTACGGAACTTGAGAGAAAAGATGGCAATGTTAGAACCTAGACCTAGACCGACACAGTTTGAAGCTTTAACTGAATGGGAAGATTAGATGTATGAACGAGAGAGATTCAGAGGATTAAAGAATCATGAGTTTGTGCCTGGAAGGTTATGGGGAGTAAATCATGAGGACAGAATAAAGCGTTGGAGATGTGCTAACATGACAGGAGGTTTGTTTCCAGCTTTTACAGTTGAGGAAGAAGCAAAGAGAAAGTGTACAGAGAAAAAGAAACATGTAGTGATAGAAAAGTATGTGTATGGTGGTAGTGAAACGGATGACAAATTGCTGGAAGATATTTTAAACAGAAACCCACCTCCATACCAACAGACTTCTGCGGTGGTGACACCTAATGCACCGCCAATGGAAACTGGGAGGAATAAAAATCCCGAACGAAGAGATGAGACAAATAGGTCACAAGATCAATTAAAAACTTCACAAAATGAAGAGATAGAAAGCGACAATGCAACTGAATTAGCAAAAACAACAAGAGAATTGACTGAGAAAATAAGAGCATTAACAAAGAATATGGAAGCTGTAACTGTACCAGTAACGATAGGTCCAGTAATGCCAATTTTTGAGAATCAGAAAATTGATGAACGTTCTTTAGTGATTCCCATGAATTCACATTTGCAAAGAAAAAGAGAAGGGATGGAACTGAATAATGAAGGTGCACCCCATTTGGCTAGTACCTATAGACCAAGCCCACCTACTAATTTGACGATAAATGAGAATGAGATTAGGAGAATACCTATGGTGACGGAGTCTGCATCAGGGACACCAGAAAGAAATAACAATTGGATAGAATTAAATAGTACGCCTGTAGGTCCGACTCCAGATGAGTTAAATGAATGGATGAAAGTGCTAAAAACAAAAGAAACGGAAGTGAAACCATTAGATGTAATTAGGTTGAAAATAGACATGGAAGAATTGATTTTAGGAACAATTGGTACAGAAAAATTAAAAAATTATCAGGATGATGAGATTATGTTTTTGTGCAAAAGTCTTACATGGAGAGCTAGAAATTTACATGACAAATTGGAAGAGACAGCAAATGAACTAGGAGTAGAGTTTGTAAAAGTGAGAACGTTGCAGAAACCATACAGAGTAGATTTTTGTGAAAAGATATAGAGAATTTGAACACATCAGGAAGACTGACCCAAATAAAAGAATTAATTGTTTTACTGAGAAGATGGGGTGATGTGGATAGATGGAGAAATAGATGGACGAAAAAGAACGAGAAAACAACAGATAAAGCATCTTTGGCTTTTGCAGTGACAGATAAGGAACCAGTTGTAAGGGAGTAACCGATGAGAGAAACTCCAGGTGGTAGTTATGTGCATGTCCCATGGACTAGACAGGATATACTGTCATTTACAAATGACTTCCCAAAGTTGAGAGAAAAGCCAGTAGAATGGTATAGACAAGTGGAGAGATTTGTGAAAGTTTCAAAAGTGTTGTGGATAGACTTAGATGGATTGTTTGATATAGTAGTGCCAGCTGATTTGTGGACAGAATGTAAGATTACTATCGATTGGCCAACTGTAGAATATCCAAGGGATGCTAAAACAGGAGCGCCAGGACCAGAAGTGATGAGGAAGAATGACCAAGTAATTACCTTTCTGAAGAATAAGATTCCACCAAAAGAAACAGATTGGGTAAAAATAGACAGAACAACACAGGAAAGTAAAGAATCAGTTCATGCTTATTACGAGAGGCTGTTGTTGGTTTTTAAACAGTACAGCGGTTATGAGACACTAAATGAGAAGGATATGAGTCATTTTGTATATAGATTTGTGTATGGATTAAAACCAGAAATAAGTGAAATGATTAAGCAGCATATGATTTGTTGGCAGAATAGCACAGTTGACAAGGTTTTGAGATATGCTAAGTATTGTAGTGATGATATTGAGAGTAGACAGCGTAAATTGAAAGAAAAAGCCATGTGGGCACAGGTGAAAGTTGCAGAGAAGCAAGAAGCTCAATTGAGTAATACCGGTAATGAAACAGGACAGGTTAGATCCCGACCTAATATAGGTAAAGGAAAAGGACAAATGAGCATAGATGAGGCAAAGAAAAAGTGGCCATGCCACAACTGCGGAAAGCTAGGACATTGGAGAAAGCGAGTGTAAATTTCCTCCAAAACCTAATGTGGAAAATCAATCATTAAATTCACAGGTGCAGAGTGAGGTAGTTACTCAACAAGGTCAGGTGCCACAACCACCACTTCCCAAGAGTGTTAACCAACAGAAATACAGTGCAGAAACAGGATTCTACGGAGGAGAACAGGTAACACAGTTGCCGCGTGCAGCTGCAATTTCTCAATATTGGTTACGACAGGATGAGGATGACACGGATGAAAGTTTCTGACGGTGCCTAGGAGAGGGGAAGAGTGCGTGCTTGGCGCAACTCTAGAGGTAGATCAGTCTGGTCCATTTGTGGATGGAGAAGTGAATGGTGCAAATGTAACATTCCTTGTTGACACTGGAGCTACCCGTTCTACTGTTAGGTCAGTGGAAATTCCAAACCTTCCTCTCTCAGGTGAACATATCCAAGTAGTTGGAGTTTCAAATCAGCAAATTAAGACTCCTCTTACTAAATTAGTGGAGGTAAGAATTGGTCCATTTAGTGAAATGCACCGATTTGTGGTATGCGATTGTAGTCCCGTGAACCTTTTAGGACGCGATTTATTGTGCAAGATGAATTGCACTATCTATTGTACTCCAGACGGAATTGCATTTCAGACCCCAGATGAAGATGTGATGTATAAAATGACAATGGTGAATTTAGAACCAGAAGTAAATGATTTGTTTCCTGTATTTGATGCAGAGAAAATCCCAATTGAATTGAAAAAGACAGTGAAAGAAGAAGTGTGGGACTTTACAGGAGAAGATGTAGGATTAATGAAAGGAGTAGATCCCGTTAAAATAACAGTGAAAGAGGGAACGAGTTACCCAAATACGCCCCAGTATAAATTGACACCAGAAATAATTGAAGGAATAATGCCAGTAATAAATAAAATGATTGAACAAGGGATTCTAAAAGAAATCATGAGCAGTCCATGTAATTCGCCAATAATGGGACTGAAAAAGCCAAACGGAACATATAGAATTGTACAGGATTTGAGGAAGGTAAACAAAATTGTTGTGCCTTGTTGCCCAATAGTACCAAACCCTGCTGTGATTCTATACCAGATTCCACGTGAAGCAGAATGGTACACAGTAATTGATTTATGTCATGCATTTTTCTCTATTCCATTGCATCCAGATAGCCAGCCATTATTTGCGTTTAGGTTTGGAGAGTGTATTTTGGCATGGTGCCGAATTCCTCAAGGGTACACAGAAAGTCCCTCAATCTTTAATCAGATTCTAAAGAAATCGTTGGAAGATTTAAGAATGCCAGAAAAGTCAGTGATGGTTCAGTATATTGATGACCTACTGGTGGCATCAAAAACGAAGGAAGCATGTGTCAATGATACAATTGCTTTGCTGAATCATTTAGCAAAAAGAGGACATAAAGTGTCCCCCTCAAAATTGCAGTTTTGTCAACAAGAAGTCCAGTATTTAAGGCATAAAATTGAGAAAGGAGTGCGAAAGGTAATGACTGAAAGAATAAAAATGATTCAAGGAATGAGAGCTCCAATGACGCAAAGAGAGGTAAGAATGTTTTTGGGAATGGTTGGATATTGTCGACAATGGATAAGCGGTTTTTCGCTGATTGCTAAACCGTTGCAAAAACTGACAAAGAAGGATGTTAAAGATCCTTTTGAAATGAATGATGAAGAAATGAAAGCATTCAGAGAACTGAAAAAGAAATTATGTGAGGCTCCAGCATTAGGAATGCCTGACTATGAGAAAGATTTTGAGCTGTATTGCAGTGAAAGAGATGGATGTGCATTTTCAGTTTTGGTACAGAGACATGGAACTATGAAAAGACCCATTGCATATTTTTCAGCTGTTTTAGACCCTGTAGCGAAAGCGTTGCCTGGATGTTTGAAAGCAGTTGCTGCTACTTGTGTGAGTCTGGAACAGAGTGAAGGCATAGTGATGGGATATCCACTGAGAGTATATGTTCCCCATTCTGTGGAAATTCTCTTGACAAGAAAGAAAACGCAATACATGACACATAGTCGGCTGACCAGGTATGAAAAAGTAATTTTGAGTGCAGATAATGTGACCATTGACAGATGTATGAATGTGAATCCTTCGACATCTTTACCAGATGAAGAAAGTATAATTGAAATGGATGAAGTAGATCACGATTGTCTGAATGTGCTTGAATATTGCACAAAACCAAGGTCAGACATACGAGATGAGCCTTTAAAGGAATCAGATTATATTCTGTTCGTGGATGGCTCATGTTTGAGAACGAGTGATGGAGTTCTAAGTGCAGCATATGCGGTTTGCACAGTAGCAACTGTAATGGAAGCATCTTGTCTGAAAGGGATACGGTCTGCCGAAGTTGCAGAACTAGTAGCTCTGATTCAAGCATGCAAGTTGGGAAGAAATGTACGGGTTACGATTGTGACAGATAGCCAGTACGGCTTTGGGGTGGTGCATGATTTTGGTCAGATTTGGTCACAAAGAGGTTTCTTGACATCTGCAGGGACGCCCATTAGAAATGGAGATTTTGTGAAAAGGTTGCTTGAGGCGATACAGCTGCCTAAACAGATTGCTGTTGTGAAGTGCAATGCACATAAAAATGGGGAAGACTACATAACTGTCGGCAATAAATATGCTGACGAGATTGCACAGTACTGTGCAAAGAATGTGGTTTCTTTAAACAAAAGTCGAGAAAGAGAGCATATTTCTTGTCCTTTGCTTTTTACTAACCCTGTTGAGACATGGGATGAGGTGAGACAGTTACAGGAAGCCGCAGATGATGAGGAAAAAGATACATGGATAAAAGCAGGATGTAGAAAACATGAAGAAAATGATGTTTGGGTTTACAGAGCTGAAAGACCAGTTATGCCTGATAGCATGATTTCTGACATGGCACGGATGTACCATGGACAAGCCCATATTGGGAGAGATTCAATGATCAGACTTTTTAGACAAACATGGTATAATCCAAAATTCAGAGCCATAGCTGAGAGTCTTTGTCAGAGATGTCTTATTTGTCAACAGTTAAATCCAGGAAGGAAGACAGTAGTGAGTCTAGGAACAATAGGACGAGAAGGAGGTCCATTCACTAGAATGCAAATGGATTTTATTGAAATGCCACCTTGCAACAGACTAAGGTATGTCCTAGTGGTCGTCTGTTTGTTTTCCCGTTGGGTGGAAGCATACCCAACCAGAAGGAATGATGGAATAACGGTAGCAAAACTTATGCTGCGAGAATTCATTCCGAGGTATGGTTTTCCAGTCACAATTGAAACAGATAGAGGAACACATTTCCAAAATGAATTAGTTAAACTGATTTGCGAAGCACTTAGTATTAAACAGAAACTGCATTGTGCATACAGACCAGAGGCTTCTGGAATCATAGAGCAAGTGAATGGAACAATTAAGAACAGGTTAGGAAAAATGTGTCAAGCTACAGGTCTCAAATGGCCAGATGCCTTGCCATTAGTTTTAATGACAATCAGAAGTATTCCGGAAAGGAAAACTGGACTCAGTCCCCATGAAATAATTATGGGACGAGCAATGAGACAAGCACAAGTACCTGTCAACAAACTACTGACTATAACTGATGATCTAGTGCTGGATTATTGCAAAGGATTGGCTGATGTGGTGCGTTCTGTGTTTCATCAGGTTGGACCGGATGCGACCACTCTTGAAAGAAAACCAGCTCACGACTTGAATCCAGGAGATTGGGTCCGCATAAAAGTCCACAGGAGAAGAAACTGTTTGGTTCCTCGCTGGGACGAACCACGACAAGTGATCCTGGTGACAACCACTGCAGTCAAGTGTGCAGGAGTGAAACACTGGGTGCATGCCAGTCACACCATCAGAGTTCCAGAACCTGAAGATCGACATGTGAGTCGACATCTGGAAGTATTGGATAACAGTTCAGCATCAGAAGCAGAAGAGGAAACAAACAGGGTGCCAGAACCTGAAGATCGACCTGTAAGTCGACATCTGGAAGACCCAACTACAAGTGCAACGACAGAAGAAGTAGAGGAAATAGCTGAAGTTCCAGAACTTGAAGATCGACCTGTAAGTCGACATCTGGAAATATCAGATACCAGCTCAGAATCTGATACAGATCATTCGGATTGTGAAGAAATTCTAAAAAGAAATTGGAAATTTGAAAGCATAAGAGAAGAAACTGAGCCAGAAGATAGTAACAGTGAGCAACCAAGTACAAGTTGTGGTGAAAATCCTTCGGAGATAATATTAATAGATGAAGAAGGGAGAGTTTCAAACAAAAAGCTAGAAAAATCGGAAGATCCCCGAGGAGCAATAGGGACAGATAGTCAAACACAAGAACAGGGAAATTTAGAAGCAGATAGAGAGACTGACACAAATTCGGAAGAACCTCGAGGAGGGACAGAAATAGGTGAACGAAGGAAGATAAGAAAAGAACCACAAGTAGAGGAAGAAAATGAAATTATAAGTTTCAAAATAAGAGGCAATAACGAAAGAATTGAAACAGAGTCTGAAGAAAGTGGAGAAGAAAGAAACCAAAAACTAGAGTCAAGAAAAAGAAATTGGAAAACAGAAAGAGAGGAAAAAGGAAGTGAGGCAAAAAGGCCAAGAAAAGGAGACAATTGGCCCAACGAAGTAAGAAAATTAAGATACAGAATCATAAGGTTAGATGGGAAAAGTGCTGAACAAGTGAATGAAATAACAAGTCAGAGAGAGCAAGAAAAACAAGGTGGAAAACACTTGCAGAAAACGAAAAGAGTAAAGAAGGTAAATCCGAAGTATAGATCACCTGAATGGTTGTATCTTGCTTTGACTGATAACAAAGAAGAAAAGAACACTCACGAGAACCCAGAACAAAGAAACCTAATGGGTGAAGGTGAGGTGCAACAAACCTGAAGAAGTTTAAACAGTTTCTACCGGACTAGACAAAACACTGGATCTGACGAATTTCTTCCGGATTTGACAAAGAAAGAATTCTGAAAAAGAATTAAAAGAAAGTACCGAGTAAAGACAAAACATTGGAGTACAGAGTGGCAAATAAGTCATTTCTGAGGTGTAGTGACACAATTTTCAGGAAAATAAATAAATAAGGTTATAAAACAAAATGGAGAATACTAGAGATAGAAAATGTAGATGTGAGTTTTTAAGTAGATGGTGTAAGATGTGCTGCTTTTGTACAGGATTATTAATGACAGTATGGGTGGTTTTAGCAATCACTATTCCAATTAGTTTAGCTGTAGTAGAAACGTCTAATAACACTGAGAAAGAAAAAGGAGCTAACACTCAAGAAGCAGTTATTTTAAAAAGTAGTGCAGAATTACACAAGGACAAATCGATAACAGATTTTTCTAAAAATGTTTTTACTAAATTATTATATGAGTATGTAGAAACAATGGATGTAAGAGATTGCTATGTTTGTATGCAGTTGCCTGCATCTGTAGCAGAGGGTGTGACTTATCATCACCTCCCTTTGACGTATGGAATAACATGTAGTGTCTTAGCAAGTTTATTTTATAAAACAGGTAGATTAGAATATTATTACACTGACATAGATAAAATTTTTGCGAAAGTTTCTGTAGTTCCCGAGCTAAACAAAATAAAAGAGGGAAAAACGTTTGGTGAATATTTTTAGAAGATAAGATTTTAACATTAGATAAAACCTAGAGAGAAGAGTGAAATTTCAAAGAAAAGTGATAGAAGAGACAAAAACACCTCTTTGGGCGTTTGAGGAAGACAATCATGACAAGAAAAAGACAAATGCAGCTATGACTCTGGATTGGCCCCAACAGGGAATGTTGTGCATTAGAAGAAATAAGACAAGATATGACAATGGGTACTGCTGTGGGGAGCACAAGGCCCTGCTGGGAACTGGCCACCAACCAACAGCAGGACACCACTGACTGACATCCTGAAAGCCAACTTGCACTCCCTGCAATGGAAGCACGTTCCATGGTGGGATATCTGGCTGGGTGGGAAGGAGGACTGACAGCTCTGACCATAGTTACAAGCAGCTTTTCTCACACACCCCCTTAACACAAACTCCACACAACTCACCTGGGAGAATGCAATGCCTCACACTCCAATTAAATATCCCACAAAGAACCACTACCCTGGGTCATGCTGTGTGAAGCACAGGGACACTCTTGGGACTTGTAGCCAAACAAACGCCAGGACAACACTGTCAGCCATCCTGTCAGCACAGGCACACTACCCCACAGGGAAGCAGAGTCAAAAGGAAGGAAGTATGGGCATGCTGGGAAGGGGGGTGTAGGCAATAGCATGATGGGAGTGGTAGTCACAGCTCAACATCCCCCACCCACATGGCCAGCAAGCTCACACTGAAGCATGCACACCTCACAGGGAGTGAAAAGCCACTTCAAAGATGTCTGACACTGGCCTCAGCTGTGGGTAGCACAAGGCCCTGCTGGGAACTGTGCAACAACCAACAGCAGGACACCACTGACTGACATCCTGAGAGTCAACCTGCACACACTGCAAGGGTGGCATGCTTCATGGTGGGATAACTGGGCTGGGGGGAGAAGGAGGGCCGGATGTCCACCAAATACCACCAATGCTGGCCATGCACACACCTCAACATTCACATTGAAAAGCTTCAGGTTGGCAGGACAATGTGCTACACCAATATCAATCTCTGACTGTGACAACTGAGGACAATGCAATGTACAGGCCCGCATCCAGAGGTACAGTCACAACTGTCAGGTGTGTGAACTATTGATGCCTGTAGAAACATAACATACATTGTGTGTCTCTTCCAAAAACAGGTGATGATGGGGACACAGCAGCAGACGATGAGCAGTCCCTGTCCCAGGCTCCGGGGGACACTGAGCTCACTGGTGTGGAACAGCCTCTGCCCTCATCGGATGGCGAAGACCAATCTGGCCCCTCCGGTGTGAGTCATCATGCAGCACCAGCAGGACCAACATCTGCACCCCCTGCACCCACCCCTCCAACAACTGCCAACACACAGACCACCCCTGCCAACACGGACAGACCAAGGACCACCGATGACAACAGCACAGGGACCCCGGCCCAACGTGGAGCAACGGACAACGACCCCAGTAACAACCCCCAAGTGGGCCTACGGTCACCTGTGCGTGCCACCGCAGGTCCCGCACGTGTCGCCAGGGGTGGTGGGAGGGGTGGTAGACATAGGTCGCTGTTTGCAGAGGGGTCTGGACTGCATGATGACCCACAACTGGCACGCATTGCTGATGCGTACCAGAATAGCACCGGAGAGGTCAGCCAGGTAGTGGGGATCCTCAAGGACATTCAACAGCAGCAGGCTGCCCATCATGCCCGCTTGGACTCCCACATGTCCTGTGTGGAGATACACATGTCTGGCATGGAGTCCCAGTGGGACACATTGGAAGAACTGACAGCGATGCAGAGGGACATATTGACATGCCTCCGCCAGATTAGCACCAACATGGCCACACCTCCCTGTGTGCCCACAACATCTGGTGCTGCAACAACTGCAACTGCCACAGGGAGGGAGGATGACTCTGGTGGAGAGTCCTCTGCACCACAGCAGCCTGCACGTGAGGGTCCCCCCCGAAAGAAGAGGGGTCGTCCGAGGAAGGAAAACTGAGAGGCCGATGGCCATGTACATCCCCCAGGAACCCAACACCTGTTCTGGAAAATCTCCTTTGTGTGCAAACTGTCCACCCTGTCGAATGCAACCCAACTCTCCTACATGACATGGGGAGCTTAAGTTGGCCCAATGTATCAGATGACTGTGGACTTTACTCAGGACATTTCTGCTACCAAGACTTCAAACGCATCTGGGAACTTTGGATTACAATCCCAATGTACAGCACCCACCATCCTGTGCACTATCCTCACACATGTATGGAATTAAACTCACTAATACACCATACTTGCCTCTGTTGTGATTTCAACGTGGTTTCTGTCATGGAGATGGTGATCTGCTAAATGACACTGTGCATGCTAACTGCTACAGCAAGTTCAACACCGTCATGTGAGTCATGGCGACGTGACACATATGAGGGAGACACACCACTAGGGCTACACAACACATACACACCAGGGCCATCAGACTCATCGCCTACACTGATGTTGCCAGGAAATACAGTGGAATGCACAGACACCACACCTATTCACAGTCTGTGTTAACTAGCCCACAGGTGCAGTAAGCACATGTCAGTCAGATGTGTGACCACAGACAACACACATCCCAAAGTGAAGCACAGGTTTATTACACATTTGCAACATGTTGTTTCCACTACAGATGCAAGGTAATCCTACGTGGCAGGGGCCACACAGTCAACAAGTGTAGAAGAAAGAAAGTCCAGGGGTGTGTGGCACATCACCTGTAGGGAAACGACTGCTTCCACCCTGGAAGTTGAATCATGGTGTCGGGGGATCACAGTTCACCAAACAACTCTGAAAGTACCCTGTGAAGGACAGACATGACACACAGTCAAAAGCACTGAAGAACAGGACAGAACTGCAATACTCATGGCCAATACATGTCACAAGATACTCACAGAAAACCAAGTTAGCATGTCAACACTGTTGGGGAGTACTGACTACCTGTAAGGACACATCGCTGCACGCTTCCAGTCAAGTAGCACATGGCCACACTCAAACAGCACCAGAGCACCACCAACACATATCACGCAAACTCACATCATTGGCATGACAACTCTCTGGATACTCACATTCAGCTGAAGAAGTTGGTGATGAGCTGTGTGCGGACATCACCATCATCATCATCATCATCATCACTGGCATCGTGGCCCAGGCCAGGATCCTCCACAGGTGGCGGATGTTGGTCATCGTCATCCAGGATGAGAGGCAACTCCTTCCGTACTGCCAGGTTGTGTAGCATGCAGCAGACGATGACAATCTTGCACACCTTTGCTGGGGCATATGGGAGGGCCCCTCCTGTCTTGTCCAGGCAGCGGAAGTGGCTCTTCAGGAGACCAAATGTCCGCTCGATCACTCTCCTGGTCCGACCATGTGCCTCATTGTAGCGCATCTGGGCTGGTGTCACAGGGTTCCTGAGGGGTGTCAGCAACCACGGCATGTTGGGGTATCCGGAGTCACCTACAGACAGACAATTGCACATTAGCTCAGTTGGAAAAGAGGGCGGAATACAACATAGCAGAACACACACAATGGTACAAAGTCAGTACACACCGACAAGCCAGGCACGCTGGTTCTGCATCTGTGACATCATCCTCGGGATGCGACTACTCCTCATCACGTAGGCATCGTGTGCCGAACCAGGGAAACGGGCACACACATGTGAGATGCACATATCTGCAAGACATACCACCAGATCATTGATCGAATTATAATGTTTCCTGTTCCTGTATGCCTGCTCATGTGCCTGTGGTGGTACCAAAGCCACATGTGTCCCATCAATGGAGCCAATGACATGTGGCATCCTCCCCAGGGCATAGAAGTCACTCTTGATGTCAGTGAGTTGCTGACGTTTAGGGAAATAGATGTACTGGTTCAGGCATCTCAACATTGCCTCCAAAACATCGCGTAGCACACGGCTGAACATAGTCTGTGACATCCCACCAGCAGACGCCACAGTGTGTTGAAAGGTACCGGTGGCAAAGAAGTGTAGGGCTGCCATCACCTTCACCTTGGGGGTCAGCGCTGTAGGGTACGGCCGGCCAGGTTGCAAATGTGGGGCCAAGCGCACTGCCAAATCCTCAATCAGCTGCCTGGTGAAGCGGTACCGTCGGATGCTGTCACGTTCCACCATCGTTGCAAGGTCAGGGAATGGTCTATGGACAGCTGGTGCCCTGCAGTGCATAGGTGAAGAAAGAAAGATTGTCAGTCACCCCACATATGTGGCATTGACCATACTCAATATCACATGATACATCATTACGAGACACAAGTACTTGATGTGTGTGCCGTTCTGTATGGACATATGTGGCACCTACATGGCCATCATCTAACATCTCAGTTCAACATGTGTTGACAACAGGTTCCAGGTTGTGCTATAGGAAACCATTAGGCTGTGTCACAGTACCCATTTACTGCTGTCACGTTCCAAACACACACCACAGTGACATGTCTGGACAGATGCGCCACAGGCATCACAGCTCATTGACAGGTAGATTCCCAGGGACCCTGTCTTGCCACATGGACACTGGCATGACATGGCGTATCATGTACACGTCAGAAAAACAAACATGACTCCCACAGGTAGTGGCCCCTGTTGCCTCCGCAGGACAGACATGGACGTCTGTGACACACACACGCACAACATCAAAGTCCATGCACAAACAACGTGGATGTGGAGACTGTCTCCCAATGTGCACATGGAATCAGAGACATCGGAAACACAACATGCACACAGACTGTGGAGGGCCATCACTATTTTGGCAATGGGTCACCCTGTGACGTACATACCTTCCCACATGGGATCTGGGGGTATGTGACATGACATACACATACACAACCTGGAAATGTGACCATGCCACATGCTCTGAAATGAACAGTTGCACATCACAGTGGTCATGTGCACAACACACAAAGGATCCTATCCCCATGAACACGTGCACAGCCTGGGAGTGGCTGCCCCCAAGTGCCACCCCAAAAACCACATGTTGACCCCCATACACAGAAAAGGTAATGCAGCCTTACATGCCTTAGGATACAGTGTGGACAGGCTGTGGTGTTGTAGGTGTGCCCCTGAGTCCCTGGCAAGTATATGTTACTGGCATACATTCACCAGTGACAAGCATGGTGACATATGCGAGTGATCTGTACAGGGACGTGTCGTACAGCAATGGACCGATCGGTGTGCACGCACTGGCCATTGAATCTGTTGTGAGCGGGTACGCGTTGTTTCCCGGAATACGCGTTGTACAGCAATGGACCGATCGGTGTGCACGCACTGGCCATTGAATCTGTTGTGAGCTGGTGCGCGTTGTACAGCAATGGACCGATCGGTGTGCACGCACTGGCCATTGAATCTGTTGTGAGCGGGTACGCGTTGTACAGCAATGGACCGATCGGTGTGCACGCACTGGCCATTGAATCTGTTGTGAGCGGGTGCGCGTTGTACAGCAATGGACCGATCGGTGTGCACGCACTGGCCATTGAATCTGTTGTGAGCGGGTGCGCGTTGTACAGCAATGGACCGATCGGTGTGCACGCACTGGCCATTGAATCTGTTGTGAGCGGGTGCGCGTTGTACAGCAATGGACCGATCGGTGTGCACGCACTGGCCATTGAATCTGTTGTGAGCGGGTACGCGTTGTACAGCAATGGACCGATCGGTGTGCACGCACTGGCCATTGAATCTGTTGTGAGCGGGTACGCGTTGTTTCCCGGAATACGCGTTGTACAGCAATGGTCCGATCGGTGCGCATGCATTGGCTAGGGCCTGGCATGGCAACGGACACGTTTTCGAAGCTTCAACGAGTCTGATGCAGTGAATTCAGTTGGCCAGCCACAACAATGTTGCAAATTCATGTGTGTCATGAAGTTTAACTTTTGAAGGATGCTGTGGGCGTGTATAAGTGGTGCAATTCCATGGATTGGCCAGATTCAGAAGATGCAAACGACTTGGACCTATCACTTTGGACACATGGGACAGTATCTGCCTCTGCAGCACACATATAATGCTGGCTGTTCCCCTGAGAGCTCACTTGCCTGCACTACATGCTCCAGGACGACATCTGCCACCAACACTGCTGCTGTCTCTGCATCCTCTGGCTACTGAAATGGCACGTACTGTGGAGAGAGCCCCAGCCTTGAGGAGAACCAGGCCCTGCTGGACAGCCTCCTTCCACAGTACAGCAAGCTGTATGGGAAACCAGGGGAGCAGGTGAGTGTGCTGTCCACTGCCTTACTAATTGTGCATGTTGTCTGACCAGCAAGACTTACAGTGTGCACACCACTGGCTAGCATGCTCACTGAGTAGTTCTCACCACCAAAGTGTGTAGTTACATGCACTGAACAGGTACAGTGCAGTAACAGTGCATTCCAACAAGCTTTTACTTCCCAGACAATGATACCATGTAGTAACTGCTGGCAAACTGTTCATAGCCATCGTTGCACTGCCTGTGTACATCATATGCCCCTGTGATTGAGATATGTATATCCAACTGTGCGATGCACGTATATGTTGCATGTGTAGTAATGGCATTTTCACTTTGTCATCCTCACAGGTTGATGCCCACCAGAAGCAGGAAATCTGGCTGACCATCGCCCGGGCAGTAAGATCCGTGGGGGTCTACAAGCGCCGGATCCGCAACTGCCAGAAGAGGTGGCAGGACCTTCGGGGCTGGACCCGGAGGATCGCAAGGGTCCAGCTGAAGCTGTCGCCTCCTCGCAGGAGGGGCGGACACCGGACCCTGACCCCCACATGCTCAGGATCCTGGTGGTGGTCTTCCCTGACCTGGATGGGCAGCTGAAGGCCAGACAGCAGCAAGGAGGGGTGAGTCCATGACTGCACTGTGAACTTTGTCTGACATGCTATGTGCCCTCCTCTGGCCTGGTTAAACTTCCACAGTACATCAGTCTTGTGGTCCAGGACCCATGTCCCTCAATTGTGACATGCCCACTCCTCATCTGATACGCAGGTGTGGCCCTTACAGTCAGGAAATTGTGTCACTTGGGTACTGTGTCCTTGCATTTGTTCCCGTGACTTTGTGGTGGGATTCATGGGTGGGTCAATTGCTTACACAATGCCTAAGTTCTGACATGTAATCTGGGTGTAACTTTGATATGTGGTCCACTTGCTGATCTGAATCACCACATGTCCCTGGGGTATTTGGCACACCCCCATGCTGCAGGTGGGAACAATGTTTGGGCCTCAGGAGTATATTTATCAAGTGTTTCACACATGCTTAGCCACCTGCCTACTGTCCAGGGCTCATCCCTCTTTCAGGTGGAGCAGGACAGTCATGCCTACTCCAGGGCATACAATGCACTCTGTACTCCCACTCCAGTGTATCAGCTGACATGTTGTGATCAGTGAAATGTTCCCTCAGGTGTCTGCCTCTGTGTCGTTGTGCTGTGGCTTCGTTGTCAGGACTACTGGGATGTTTATCGTTTAGGGCTCAGCATGCCATCTGAGATGTGACCATGAGAGACGATACTTCTGTGACTTATAGGTGTTTGACCACTTGACTGTGCACACAGGTGTATGCGACTGTGAATTCCAGGCAGCTGTTTTTCATTCACAGCAGACTGTGAGGTGCTCAGGTTCATAGAGTTGTGTTTCATGTCTCCCATATGTCCAATTGGCATGACGTGGACAAATAAGAGTTTAGATGATGTGGTTTGTGGGGGATGGACATGTGCACTTGTCAGCTACATAACTTGCATTCCCCATTACCTAGAATTGTGACACAGTGCAGACTGTTGTTGGCTGGCTGCCATGCCCATGTGACTGGAGACAGTGATGTATGACTTTGCAGGCATGCCTGTGCCATGGCATTAAACTTCCTAAGAGTGATCCTGCAGGGGAGTGACATGTGCAACATGCACCCCATTGTGGCATTGACTATCCGGACATGGGTGCATCATGGTGTCTGGTGCTGGTATGCATCACATGCATCTCTAATTGGACTCTGGCCATCCCTTTATCCGGACACCTGTACTGACTCAGTGGCAAGCGATGTGATGTGTGCATGTTCACATACTTCACCGTGTTCTCTGCAATGTCCAACAACTGTGTACGTGGTGCATGTGTCCACACTGGGGTATTACCATCCAACAGGCACCAGACAGATGGGTGCAAGGGCAGGAGGGGTGTGAGCGCCATGGTTGACCATCAGACTGACAATGGCTTCTCCTAATCTGTGTGAGGACTTTTGGCCATGTTCAACTGAGGATGCCAGGGCTTGCTCTGTAATGTGCTGTACTTACTGTGGTGTGTGCGGTCAGTGCAGGTGACTGATGTTTGTCTGTTTCCCTAATTGTTTGCAGATACATCCACTGCCACAGGAGGGGACAGCTCCACGGACCAGGAGGAGCTGCAGAGCCAGACTGGGTCAGCAGCCGATGAGTGGTCGGAGGGACCCAGTGGCATGGAGGGCGAGGGGAGCCACACCGAGGAGTCCTCAGCACCATCCACCTCAGCTGAGGACCACAGCAGCTTGGAGGATGACTCCCTTGTGGAGGCGGGTGTCAGCAGCCACCACACCCCAGCTAGTATGTCTGGCCCGCCACCATCACCACCACCACCACCACCACCACCACCACCACCACCACCACCGCCGCCGCCCTCCCATTGGCTCCCATTCCAGAGGTCCGTGGAGGCTCCCGTGTTCGGGAGCGTGTCTCCTTCGTGCCAGGCACCGCACCCCCTGCCCCTGTGTCCCCTGCTGCCCTGAGTGAGGAGTCTGTGTACCTACTTCGCCAGCTCCATGTAGGGCAGACAGCAATGCTGAGTGTCCTCCATGCACACACCACTCTGTTGACACAGCTGGTGTCGTTCATGGAGGGCATCTCGACGGGCATGTCTGCCCTACAGAAGAGCAATAGGTCCATGGACTCCTCCCTGACGGCAGCAGTGTCCCTCCTCCAACAGTCCATCACCCCTCCTACCTCTGCCCCATCCACACTTCCTGGCACCCTACCTGTCCCAAGCACATGCACACCTGCACAATCACCCAAACACACAGACACGAGCAGCACAGAAACACACAAAACAAGGGCAAAACGTGCACACAAGCATCCTCAGGGGACTGATACCACACCCACAGGGGATGGGGAACAGACACACACACAGGCATCCACAGTCACTCCGCAGTCCTCAATATCCTCTCCCTCCAAGACCCCTTCCCTTGCCTCACCTGCAACCCCACCTACACAGCAGCTCTTCCTCTGTGACCTCGGCCTCTTCCCCTCCGATCCAGCTGATCCAGCATACAGGGGGAAGAGGAAGTCCACCCACACAGAGGGAGTGCCCCTCGCCCCGGACACCCTCCCCCAGGCACAGACAGACTGAGGCCCCCACCCGCAAGTCCCCCGGGCCCGGAAGAGCAAGACCCCGCCACCGCCCTGCAGGTCAACCACACAGTCTCCTTCCTCCATCCCTCAGGCACCCACAACACAGGTTCCCCCACCACACCCTGCCCCAGGTTCCCCCACCCACAGATACACCATCCCCAAAATGATGCGGCCTTCTCCACCTACCACTTGCTCTTCCAGCCCCACACCCCCCGCTGCACATGTTTGTGCCACTGGTTTAGAGACCATGTCCTCCCCCTCTGTCCTGCCCACCTTACCTGAACCCCATTCTACTCCCCTGGAGATGGGCACTGCAGTGGAGTCCACTACCACCCCGTCTGACTTGGGCACTGCAGTGGGGAACCTGTCCACTCCATCTGGCCAGCCCACTGGAGTTGTGCCGGCACCCACACCATCTGACTCATGCCCCCAGTTGTGACGGCACACACCATGTCAGACACCTCCACTGTAGTTGTCAGTGACTCTCCAGCACCAGCCACCCCTTCCCTGCCTCCTTCTGGTGAGCCCTGATCCTGTCCCTGCGGTGCCTGGCCTGCCCCCCGTATGCCCCTCCGAGGGAGTGTCCCTGGTTAGTAGCAGTGCAGGCAAGCAAAGGGTGACATCTGCCACTGTCACCCTGTTTGGACTTTAGTCATGGACTGGCCATTGGCCTTTGGGTTTTGTCTGGACTTTCTATTTTCAATTCACATATGCTGAATAAAGCTCCTTTCAGTTCTCTAGTGGTTTTGCTTCAGATGTACATGATGTTGAGGATGCTAACCATGCCCTTGCTGCAGTGATGGTGATTTTTGATATCAGGTAAATGAAGTGTTACTGTGCAGGACTCAATGTGGTCCAGGGTGAATGTGTCCTATCCTGGTGTGTAGCCATGTCATCCTTTGCAGCAATATGAGGGTGTCATGTTTTTCATATTTGCCAATGGGATTCCCTACATGTTTTTGCAATATCACATCTGTGGCTTACACCCCTGCACATCAGATGTGCTTGCCATTGTTCAATTTGTCTATTTCCCTGACCGTGTGACCATCTCCACTGGACATGCAAGTTTGGGCATCAATGGGGAAGGACTCATCTGTGGTATCAGTGCAACTTGCTATACATGTGTATTTGATGGGTGCAGATGATTTCGGTGACACTGCCATGACCAGGCTGATGTGACGAGAGCCTTCATTTTGTGCTAATTGTTGACTGAGTGACCAAGTGTTCTGCTGACATGATAGAGCCCTGCAGAGACAACGTATGGCACAGCTTTCCTTACACAGGAGTGGAGTCCCCTCATGGCAGTGTGTAATTCCGTGACATTGCCTGAGCCCAAGGTGTGTGTTGTGTGAGCATGTCTGTGTGTGTTCACTTCCATTTTGCTATGCAGGCTGGGGTCCCTAGTGATGTTCCTGTTTGTGATTGCTTGCTGAGTTGACCTATGTTCCCCCACATTCTTCGCCCTGGGTTCTCTGGGATGTGGGTGCATGGCACATTACTGGCCATCAGGGTGTCATCCATAGGTGTGTTTGCTGTCAGGGCTGAGTTTGTGGGCAAACGCAGATGAGACACAGTCAGGATTCCCCTTGGCACTTGTTGGTTACACAAGTCATGTAATTTACAGTTTGTTGTAGTTTTCAGTGATTGTGACACGTTGTGTGTGTGACTGCTGCCACTCCTCAGGGTCAGAGCTGCAATGTTGGAAGTTGTCTATGTGTGTTCTTTGTGGGTGACCTTGGCTTCTTCATTGGTGTGTGACTGTGGCCGGGATCCCATTGGTTGGTGTGGATTTGACGTCATGCCCATGTACAGCGTACTGTGCAGTGTGTCAGACATTCACAAGTCTTGTTGACTGCCCATGTGTGATGGGTATCTCCACCTTAGTTCCCCCACCACCCCTGGGATTGTCATGGGTGCATGTGCAATGTCACCAGTCCATGTGAGCTTCACTGCTGCACATTGGTGGAGATCAAGGTGTGTGGTGTTAAGTGTGTGCAAATGAGAGTTGTTGCACGGCTAGACCCCTACCTCCATGTTGGGCTTGGCTGACAGGCCGTGCTGATTGATTTGTGCTTGTGTAGGTGTGATGGTAGTTAGTTGCTCAGGGCACATGACTGTGGTTCACAGTGTGTACGACATCTACCTTTGTCATCACAGTGGGATTATCATGCAGGCCAGTGTCACCACAATGTGGGGTCCCTGGGGGTAGTGCTGTGGTGGGTCTGTCTCTTGCTGTGTTAGTTGCTGTTCCTACAAGCTTGTGTGACATTTGTAATTTGGGCTCCCTCTCATCTAACAATGCCTAATTGCCCACATAGGGGAATCCAATCCATGAGTTACTTTTGTGTGGCACTGTATTGACATCTGTGTAATAGGGATTCAGGCCTCCTCATGTGCTGTGTGGTTGCCTGGGGACACTGGCACACCCCCCCATCACCTGTTGTGTTTGATATGCAGTGTGAGTCTGCCTGTTTGTGTTTGTGCATTTGCACCACTGCATTGGCATTTCATTAGTGTGCCATTGGCTGTATGTTGTTTGGTGGCTTTCCCCTGCTGTCCCTGGGACTCCTAGGTCATCAGTCAGCACAATGATCATGGTTTGTATGTTCCATTGCTGCCATGGAATGGTATTTGTTCACCTCACATCTACAGTCTCCCCAGGATATCTACATTTGTGTGTCCATTGGTGCAGATATGTGGGTCTGCATTATGATGGTCACTTCTGTCATTGTGTTATTCGTGAATGTTGACAATGTGAGCCCACATGGGTGATGTTTGTCTGCACATGGCCAAAGCGATGTTTCATTGGCACTGCACTGTTTGCCTCACCCAATCTATGTTGCTATGGGACACAAGCACTACTATGCCACTGATGTGTTTGTTGTTGTGTGACCAGGAATCATCCATGCAGTTTGGCATTTGCAGCTTTTCCCATGACAACACTTACATTTTGATCACTGTGGAGATGGGGCTTTAGACCCCATTGCCACAATGTTCAAAATGTGCTTCAGCTATGGACCCCACACTTACATTTTGGTCACTGTGGTGATGGGGCTTTAGACCCCATTGCCACAATGTTCAAAATGTGCTTCAGCTATGGACCTCACACTTACCTTTTGGTCACTGTGGTGAAGGGGCTTTAGACCCCATTGCCACAATGTTCAAAATGTGCTTCAGCTATGGACCCCACACTTACCTTTTGGTCACTGTGGTGATGGGGCTTTAGACCCCATTGCCACAATGTTCAAAATGTGCTTCAGCTATGGACCCCACACTTACCTTTTGGTCACTGTGGTGATGGGGCTTTAGACCCCATTGCCACAATGTTCGAAATGTGCTTCAGCTATGGACCCCACACTTACCTTTTGGTCAGTGTGATGATGGGGTGTTAGACCCCATTGCCACAGTGGTCATGGTCTGCTTACATTGTGGAGGCCACACACATTTATGTGTGACACATGTGATAGGGGGTCACATTGTATGTTCAATGGCATGTTCAGTGTTGTAGGCATTTGACACAGACTACACACGCTTGTCATGGTGTTGGGGGGGATGTATTTTTCAGACATTCCTTATGTTGGAGTATGCTGGTTGTGTCATGCATTACCCGTCCTATGAGTAGGGGTTGTGTGGGTGGTAGGCATCCAGGCCCCCATGAGTAGGGGTGTTGGTAGTGGTAGGCATCCATCCCCCTATGAGTGGGGATGGTATTAGTGGTAGGCATCCATCCCCCTATGAGTGGGGATGGTATTAGTGGCAGGCATCCATCCTCCTATGTGTGGGGATGGTATTAGTGGCAGGCATCCATCCCCCTATGAGTGGGGAGGGTAGTAGTGACAGGCATCCAGGCCCCCATGAGTAGGGGTGGTGGGAGTGTTAGGCATCCATCCCCCTATGAGTGGGGATGGTATTAGTGGTAGGCATCCATCCCCCTATGAGTGGGGATGGTAGTGGTGGCAGGCATCCATCCCCCTATGAGTGGGGATGGTATTAGTGGCAGGCATCCATCCCCCTATGAGTGGGGAGGGTAGTAGTGACAGGCATCCAGGCCCCCATGAGTAGGGGTGGTAGTAGTGGCAGGCATCCATCCCCCTATGAGTGTGGATGGTAGTAGTGGCAGGCATCCATCCTCCTATGAGTGGGGATGGTATTAGTGGTAGGCATTCATCCCCCTATCAGTGGGGATGGTAGTAGTGGCAAGCATCCATCCCCCTATGAGTGGGGATGGTAGTAGTGGCAGGCATCCATCCCCCTATGAGTGGGGATGGTATTAGTGGCAGGCATCCATCCCCCTATGAGTGGGGATGGTATTAGTGGTAGGCATCCAGGCCCCCATGAGTAGGGGTGGTAGTAGTGGCAGGCATCCATCCCCCTATGAGTGGGGATGGTATTAGTGGCAGGCATCCATCCCCCTATGAGTGGGGATGGTATTAGTGGTAGGCATCCAGGCCCCCATGAGTAGGGGTGGTAGTAGTGGTAGGCATCCATCCCCCTATGAGTGGGGATGGTAGTAGTGGCAGGCATCCATCCCCCTATGAGTGGGGCTGGTATTAGTGGTTGGCATCCGTCCCCCTATGGGTGTGTATGGCATTGGTGATAGCCATCCCGCCCCTATGGTTCTGCTGTTGCTAGTGTACGTCATTTCTGCATCCCTATGTGTGTGTGACATATTTCGGGTACGTGTCGTTTGTTTGTGTTGTGGGTGTTTGACTTACCGTCTGCGTCGTACGCGTCCGTACCGGTCCCGGTAATAGATGTAGAGTATTGGTAGGACCTGCGTGATGGGATTCATGGTTGGGTCGTCTCGTTCGGGTTTCTCGTGGCTTGGACTCGTACTCGTCGCTGTCCGTCTCGTCGCCGTGGATCGTCTTGTGCCGCGAATCGGAGCTTATGTACAGCTCTCCCGGATGCTCTGACGTGCCGGACGTAGCGACGGGTTCGGCGCGTACGGAAGGCGCATCGTACTCGTCCGGCCGGAAGGTGCTGTGTATTTGCTTCCGTGCGACTTGAATCGGCGTTTACGGATCTGGCCCGGGCGGGGAACAGGAGCTGGAATTGGTGAGTACGGCTCGCTCGGAATCTGGGCTGTTATGCGCATTGTACTTGTTCGTTCGGACGGCTGTTCGAATCGGTCGGGAAACACGCGTTCGGCTTGGTTTTTTTCCGGACGAATACTGTTAGGTGCGCTTCCGGCCGAGATCGGAATCGACCCCTCTGTCTTTATTGGTAAGCAGTGGTTAGATGGGGACCGGCCATCAGTCTTTCTGTCAGTGGTGGACAGGGGAGCAGTGGGCGGCAGTCACAGGTTCACAGTGACATCCGAGGGGTATTTTTAAAGGCGGGCGGAAAAGCATAACTGCGGGTTTCATAGGGGTGAGAGTAGAGTTAATGGATGCGTTAGTAGCAGGCACGAAGGCAGTGGTCTGTGTTTGGAGGTGGTCAACTGAGCGGGCTTCGCTTGAAGGTGGGTCATCAAGTAGAAGGATGTGTTTGGTGGGCCGGCTGGAGGCAGTTTTATGTAACATTGCTGGAGGGTGCAGCAGCAGTATTTACTGATGTATGTAAATCGCCCGATGAAAGGGCGGATGTGACCAATGGAGGAACCAGAATCCTTTTTTTATGGCTGGGGTGAGCCCCTGCAGTATGGCGGGTCGCTGGCCTGAGAGCTCTTGACTGACGCTGAGAATGGGGGGCCCCCTCCATGTACTTTGCAGGGGCGCCCCCTCAAGTTTCGTTACGCCACTGCTTACAAGCAATATCATACGAATGTTTAATGCATATGTGTGTAATGTGGTAGTATAAGAAATTTAAAGAAACACATCTGTATATTAACATCATTTTTTTAAATTTGATGCAAGCTGACTTCATGATAATGGACACATACATAAAAATTGGCATCAATCAAAAAATATAAAAGTGTCCATACATGTGGGTTTAATTAATTTCTGTTCACTATCAAATTATAAACATATGCATTACACATAGTTCAAATTAAATTACATTTAATATAATGTAGGAATTGCACTAGACAAAGCAACAAGTTTGATTTTACAGTAAATGTAAAAGCAATGTTAGTTCTAAACTTAAAACATCTTATATGTATATTATTGTCACATTTCCCCTTGTCTACTGCATTTTCTGTAAATGTGGTGCTTTGTATTCGGGTGAGTGTGTGCGTTTGTGTTTGTTTGGTGTTGTTTTGCATGTAGGTGTGCGTGTGGATGACAGTGCTGTTGAGGTGGTTGGTGTGGTTGTGGTACTTGTGAATGTGGTGGTGCTAGTGGGTATGGTGGTGGTTGTGATACTTGTGGGTGTGCTGGTGGTGATAGTTGTGGTCCTTCTGGGTGTGCTGGTGGTTGTGGGTGTGCTGTTGGTTGTGGTGGTGGTTGTGGGTGTGCTGGTGGTTGTGGATGTTCTGGTGGTGGTTGGTGTCATGGTGATTGTTGGTGTGGTGGAGACTGTGGTGGTTGTGGGTGTGGTGCTGGTTGTGGTGGGTGTGGGTGTAGTGTTAAAAGTGTCTGTATGTTGTTGTGATGCTTGCTTGTGTTTCTTTGTGTGTTTGTATTTATGTGTGTATGAGCATCTTGCTTGTGTCTGTTGTAGTGGGTGCCTGCAAAGAAGTTAGTGTGCTTGGGATAGGGCTGTGATTTGGGATGAGGAAGGGGCATGAGTTGGGGGCACAAGGTTGGGCTGTTTGGAAGGCTGCTGTCAGTGAGTAGGCTATCTTCACAAGTGATCGCTTCAATTCCAGACATCGAACTGTGAATGGCATCCAGAAATGCAACCATCTGTTGTATTTGGCAACTAAGGCAGTGGATGCCATTCACTATCGCAGTCTGGCCTACAGATATGCTGCGTAAAAGGTCAATAGTCTCCTCACTCAGTGTTGCCGGGGTGGCTGGAGCAGCGGGTGAGGTGCTTGTGGTGAAGGAGACCCCAACCCTTTTAGGGGTTTGGGTTTTGCAAACTGGGGGGGCAAGAGGGAGTGTCTGGATGGGTCTCTGGATGGCGGACTAAGATGCAGGTCATACAGTTCCTGTAGGGTTCGCCACCACTAAGGACGTCTCGCTTGTAGAGGCCTCTTAAGATGATGATGAGCTGGTGGCCTCTGTTGCAGTACCCTTACCCTCCGTGCCACTGTACCCATCAGTGTCTGTGGTCTCACCATCTGAACCACAGTGCCCAGCTGTTTACCTGCTTCCTGGCCAATGTCCCCTTCACCTGCTCCTGAAGATGCTGAAAAGGCATATACAATAGTTTTATTGTTTGTGTGTAAAAAAGAACTTATCTTGAAGTTTTTTCACAAAACATTTTCCTATTTTTCATGTTTCACCTGCTTCAAGGCTCTCACACTGTTGTTCATTTTTAATCATTAACTCATGCATGTAGGGAACATCTTCAGAAACCATTTCATTTCCCATTATTGCTCCTATATCATTTATGATCTTATCTCTTAACCATTTTAAATTCTCTCCAGGAACTGTTTAACACCTCTGAATGTTTTTGATTTGTTGTTTAGAATACTGAACTTATGTTACCAACAATGATATAAAACAAAACAACCATTGTACAGTGTGTGTACAAGGCAAAAAAAACTGAATTATTTTCATTCATATAAATTAAAATATGAATCAATGTGTATTTGTATAAACGGAAAGCCTGTTTTATTTTGTTTGGGCATTTTACAATGAAAACACTTACTTAAGTATATTTCAAATGTTAAAAATATTATATGGATTCAGTACTGAAGTTGCTTATCAATGTATCACACCTTATGTATCTACTTATGCTCAGTGGCGGCTGGTAGGGAACAGTGGTGGGTGGGTGGGGGAGTAGAAGAAAAAAAAGAAAGAAAAGCAAACTTACTTGGAGGTCGCCGTCGCAGCCGCTTCTCCTCCAGCAGGAAGCACCCAGCCTCCCAGAATCCCCTGACCAATCACAACGCTGCCTTAAGCAGCGTTGTGAAGGTCTGAGGGCTGTGGTTTGGCGCTAAGACAGGGGCTTGTAGGCTGGGCATGTTCTCCACTAAGGCTGTATAATATAGCCTGTGGAGAACATGCACAGTGCGCATGACGGTTTGGCTGGCCCGAGACGGTCGGCCAAAGTGTCATGTGCACTTTAAGTGCAGCCACCACTCCTCCTCCAGCCTCGACGTCAGAGGAGGCCGGCCCCACCCCGCCCTATCAACGAGGCTGCACTGCAGTGCAACTGCAATAGTAAAAATAAAATGATAATAACGGTTGTTCCGTTATTATCAATTTATTTTTACTTTGCACTTCTTTAAAGCAGTGGAACGCCTTAGCAGAGGGGGCGGGGCGCCCCTGCTCATGCTGTTGAAGAAATTTGGAAATATTTCCTTGAGGATTTATAAAAGACTTTTACAGCATAAGTAAATACATAAGGCTTGTTGGAAATGGCCCTTTTTGCAGGGTTATCCCAAAACTTTTTGCTTCTTCCTCCTTTGTTTTTCCTGACCTGTGGTTGTTGGCTATAGGACTCTGGGCACTTTACCACTGCTGATCAGTGCTAAAGTGCATATGCTCTCTCTGTAAATTGTAATTGTGATTGGTTATCCATGATTGGCATATTTGTTTTACCAGTAGGTCCCTAGTAAAGTGCACTGAGTGTGCCAGGGCTGGTGATTCAAATGCTACTAGTGGGCCTGCAGCACTGATTGTGCCACCCACAGGAGTAGCCCTAAGATGGTGTCTCAGACCTGCCACTGCAGTGCCTGTGCGCAGTTTGTGAACTGCCATGTTGTCCTGGCCAGTGTACACACTTGCCAGGCCTAACCCTTCCCTTTTCTTACACATTGGACACCCCTATGGTAGGCCCAAGGTACCCCCCTGGGCAGGGTGCAGTGTATGGGAAAGGTAGGACACGTACTAGTGTGGGTAACATGTCCTGATAGTGAAATACTGCCAATTTCGTTTTTCACTATTGAAAGGCTATCTTGCCCATAGGATAACATGGGGAATGCTGCGTAACATGGTTACCTGCATATCTTCCCATAGCAGCAAGATAGAAAGTTGGAATCTGGTACTCCTGAACTCAGAATTTAATTACACATCTTTTAGTGAAGATGGTTTTTAAATTCTAAGTTTGGAAATAGCACTTTTAGAAAGTGGCTATTTTCTTGTTCAACCTTTCTGTGTGCCTCGGCCTGTTTGTGAATTGACTGTCTGGTTTGTGAGTGACAGGGGCTGGGGGTGGCTGCAGGGGGCTGGGTGAGTCAGCACTAGGCTGAATAGACCTATCTACATGTAGAGTGGTGGGAGGAGAGCACCTGGGTCTGAATAGGGCTGTGCCTGCCTTCCACAATGCTGGCTCCACCTCCTGCGGTGTGTCTGATGACCCTGGCCCACATTCACAAAGGAAAGAGAGGTGCCCTGACAGAATGCACCCTGAACTGGTTTGGACTGGGTCCAGGACCCCTCACACATGGAGAACAAAGACTTTTGGGGTATAAATACTAGAGCTGAAACCCCTGAACTTTAGACTACTTCGTGATCAAGAGGAATCCCTGCCAAAGAAGATCAGCTGAAGAGACTCAGGAGAAGTACTGCCCTTGCTGTGTGTCTGGGGTTGGCCTGCAGTTTGCTGTTTCCACTGAGGAGAGGACTAAGGGACTTGCTGTGTGCTGTGTCCCCCTGCTTGAAGAAGGACTTTGCTGTGTGCTGTGTCCCTCTGAAGAAAAGTCTCCAAGGGCCTGAGTAGAGCTGGCCTCCTGTTTCTGAAGTCCCAGGCACAAAAGGACTTCACCTCCAGCCTCCCTGAACTTCCTTGCTGGGAGTTCCAGTCTGCCAGGAGGACCTGTAACTGTGTGTGAGGCCTTTCTGCTGTTGGGAGCTGCACAAGAGTAAGAAGAGGAAGAAAATCTGTTTTCCGACGCCGTCGACGCCGCCGCTGTGACGCCGCGACCTGCATCGAGGCCCGGGGAGCCGCCCGTGAAGTGACGACGCTGCGCCCGACCTGCTCCGCAGCTCCGACGCCCGCTGACACCGGCAGCGATCGGCCGTGACCGACGCCAGCGCTCGCATCGACTTCGTGTCTTCGCCAAGTGCCGGCCTCCTGTTATCGCGGCGCCGATAACCGCCGAGGGTGACTCGCAAGAACCGCCGACGTCGCATCATCACCGGAGACGACATCGTTCTTCGCCGACGCCGTGCATCGTCACCGACTTCATTTTTCAAGGTACTGTTGTTGGGGGTCTGTGTGACTCCGCGACCGACACCGCGATCCTCGCGGGCGGCGCCGTACTTTGGATTTTGTACTGTCCTGACGTCGTGATAGCCCTAGTTGGTGCCATTTGATTTCTACAGCTTATTTTTGCAACAACCTTTTTAAAAGACATTTTACTGAGTTTTGTATGTTGGATTTTTGTCGTTTTGGTCTTGTTTAAGTTTAGTAAAGATATTTTATTTTTATAAACTAGTGTAGTGTCCATTTGTGGTGTTTTCACTATGTTACTGTGAGTGTTAGTACAAATACTTTACACATTGCCTTTGGGATAAGCCTGTCTGCTCGTGCCAAGCTACCAAGGGGGTGAGCAGGGATTATCTAAAGTGTGTATCCCCCTTACCCTGACTAGAAGCAAGGGTCCCTATTTGGACAAAGGTACCTACCTCTGCCAACTAGAGACCCCCAGTTCTAACATTGGTGGTCAGCGGTGAGGATTTGAACTTGTATTTGTACTTGACCCACAGTAATCGGTGTACATCACTAGATTATAGCAGACCACTACGAAACCACATACTGTGTTCTTTTTGGTTCTATTTTTGAGTAACCCTGAAAGTCATCCACGCATCATGTCTCAGAAGGGTCAACCAGCAAGTGGTGTTGCAGGGCTGGAGTTTGATATCGAAATGTTGAGTAGTTACAAAGTAGGTCAACTCAAGCAGTTCTGCAGGAACTTTGGATATCCCATGAAGAGCAGCTCCAGGAAGGAGGAGCTACAGAGGGCCTTAAGGGTCTGGTGGGAGGCCAAAGAGGCTGGGGAGGCAGAGGATGCACAGGTGGATGAGGATGCACAAGGGGATGGGTTCAGATCACAGGATCTGCCTGTGTCCAGAGCAGCCTCCAGGGCTGGCAGCAACCATTCCGTTAGCAGTTTTTCCGCAGAGGAGTTGGAGGAAAACCAAAGGGTTAGAGATCATGAGTTAGAAGTCATGAGGCTCAAGGTGAGGCAATTGGAAATGGAAAAAGAAATCCAGCACAAGGCAGAGGAGAGGGCTCGCGCCTTGGAAGAGACCAAGAAGATTTATGCTTTGGAAGAATTGAAATTGACCTTGGCACATGAGTTAAGAATGAGGGAGCTTGATTTGGAGCTCGAGAGGCTCGAGGCCTTGAATGTCTTAGCCAAGGAAAAAGAAATGTGGGTAGCTCAGGAAGTGAGCTTTGCTGAGTTGGAGGTGGAGTCCAGCTCAGATGGTGGCAGCAAAATTATGGTATCTAGTGCTGAGGGAGAAGTATACACACCCAGAGATGTGGCGCCTGACTTGAGGGAGGGGGTTGACATACACCAGGGGGTTCAGGTTTATGAGGTAGCTCCAGTGATGCGCAGTGTCCCTGAAGTAGATTGGGGAACTGACACAGGGGATCATATTCCTAGTGATGGGAGGGACACTCTACTGACTCTAGATGAGAGGTGCAGGGAGAGGGGTTCCCCATGGTAGAAGTCCTGGTGTGTGAGTGTGAAGACCGCCCAGAAGAGTGTGGGTTGAGTGACAGAGACAGTCAGACACAGTCTTGCCAGTCTCAGGAGAGTGGTGTGGGGTGCTTGTGTGAGGCACTGGATGGTGAGGCAAAGGGTAGTTTGGTTAATAACTGTGGGGGGCTGTGTGATTCATTTGTTGGAGAGCATATTTTAAGTCCCTGTTTTCCAGAGCTATGCCAACACCTGGTGGAGTGCGAGTTCTCTGAGTCCAGGAAACTTGCGCTGGAGGCAGACCTCTGGCTGTGTGCTAGAGGGTCTGAAGAGGCATTGGGGAGTGATTCCAAAAGTAGTGGCTTGGGTATCTTCCGGTCCTGTGTGGTGGAAGAGGTTCAGTGTAGCCCAGCTAGGTCCCAGTATAGTGGGAGGGGTGTAGGGGCTCACGTCTGGTCTCAGTGGAGAAGGAGTGAGTGTGGGACTGTGTGACCCAAGGTGCCCAAAACCCAGTCTCAGGGCCTGGAGGGTTCCCTAAGGGAGCACCAGGTCGGGGGGCCTAGGCTGTACTTGTAGGCCATTTGAGGAGGATCTCCTAGTGTCAGGAGAACCTGGAGCCTCTGTAACTGGAGCTCCAGCAGTTCTGGTGTCTGGCAGTGCCGCTCCAGTTGGGAGGGTGCAGAAGTCCAGAGTGAGGGGTGAGAGGGGGATGTGTTCCCCAGTGGGAGAACCAGTGGGTCAGGGGCCAGCCAGTAGGGCTGAGCCTCACAGGAGTGACCATGGTGACACCACTTCTGTCCTGGGGGATCTTCGCGCACTGTCAGATGGACAGGGGTCGGGAGATCTGCGCCAGGCAGACTGTCACACGACACATGAGTCATGTGTTACCCTCGGGGGATACTGTGTGAGTCCCCAGAAATCCTGGCATGCCAGGCAAGTACTCAGCCGCGGGGTTTAGCCCCAAGGTTGGGAGGCCAGGTTCAGGATCTGCCTGACCTGGAGGGAAGGACCTCTGTAACCAGTGTCCTGACCGGTTTGGCTTCCAGGGGGACCACCCCAGTTGGGGGGGTGCAGCCCTCTGGAAGGGGGTGCAGAGGGAGGGAGTCCTCGCCTCTGACCCCTAGGTTGGGAGACCAGTTGCAGGAGAGAGGTCCTGAACTGGTGGGAAAGTTGTGTTCTGAGGGTGCCTCTCCTGGGAGGAGAGTGCGGGATCCCAGAAGGAGAGGTAGGGAGAGGAGAGCCTTGCCCGTGACCTCTGGTCAGCCTGAGGGTACAGACCCTGGGCTGGCGGGCCAGTGTCAGGATGCCATACCTGACTTGGCAGGAGGGAGAGTGGAGAAAAGGTGCCAGGCACCTGGGGCTACTGCCCCCACTTTCTGACGCCACAGAGGTTAGAGAGGCCTGACAGGCATGAGGCCTGGCTCTCGTCACTGACCACTGTCAGTGGCCCCTGTGGCTGGTTGTCTTGGTGGACAGAGTTGCCCCTGGGAGGGGGGCAGGAGTCACACCCTGGGGGTGGACTGGGCCACACCGTTGTGTTGGCCATCTGGGTACTGTCTACCAGTGTGGACCCATCTGTGAGCAAAGTAAGTCTAGGCGCTGCACAGATGGGGTCCCCAGGTGAGGAGAAGGGTCCCCCATGGTTTAGCCTAGTGGGTCCTGAGAGTATAGAGGATCCAACTGGGTTCAGGAAGGCGTAGAACAGGAATAGTCCCCTGCTGTTCGGGCCAGTTTCCGTGTTCTATCGCCCCAAGCAGGGAATCCCATCGAGGTATCGTTTGGTCTACCCTGGCTTTAGGCTGGAAGGGGGTTGTGTTGGAAATGGCCCTTTTTGCAGGGTTATCCCAAAACTTTTTGCTTCTTCCTCCTTTGTTTTTCCTAACCTGTGGTTGTTGGCTATAGGACTCTGGGCACTTTACCACTGCTGATCAGTGCTAAAGTGCATATGCTCTCTCTGTAAATTGTAATTGTGATTGGTTATCCATGATTGGCATATTTGTTTTACCAGTAGGTCCCTAGTAAAGTGCACTGAGTGTGCCAGGGCTGGTGATTCAAATGCTACTAGTGGGCCTGCAGCACCGATTGTGCCACCCACAGGAGTAGCCCTAAGATGGTGTCTCAGGCCTGCCACTGCAGTGCCTGTGCGCAGTTTGTGAACTGCCATGTTGTCCTGGCCAGTGTACACACTTGCCAGACCTAACCCTTCCCTTTTCTTACACATTGGACACCCCTATGGTAGGCCCAAGGTACCCCCCTGGGCAGGGTGCAGTGTATGGGAAAGGTAGGACACGTACTAGTGTGGGTAACATGTCCTGATAGTGAAATACTGCCAATTTCGTATTTCACTATTGAAAGGCTATCTTGCCCATAGGATAACATGGGGAATGCTGTGTAACATGGTTACCTGCATATCTTCCCATAGCAGCACGATAGAAAGTTGGAATCTGGTACCCCTGAACTCAGAATTTAATTACACATCTTTTAGTGAAGATGGTTTTTAAATTCTAAGTTTGGAAATAGCACTTTTAGAAAGTGGCTATTTTCTTGTTCAACCTTTCTGTGTGCCTCTGCCTGTTTGTGAATTGACTGTCTGGTTTGTGAGTGACAGGGGCTGGGGGTGGCTGCAGGGGGCTGGGTGAGTCAGCAAAAGGCTGAATAGACCTATCTACATGTAGAGTGGTGGGAGGAGAGCACCTGGGTCTGAATAGGGCTGTGCCTGCCTTCCACAATGCTGGCTCCACCTCCTGCGGTGTGTCTGATGACCCTGGCCCACATTCACAAAGGAAAGAGAGGTGCCCTGGCAGAATGCACCCTGAACTGGTTTGGACTGGGTCCAGGACCCCTCACACATGGAGAACAAAGACTTTTGGGGTATAAATACTAGAGCTGAAACCCCTGAACTTTAGACTACTTCGTGATCAAGAGGAATCCCTGCCAAAGAAGATCAGCTGAAGAGACTCAGGAGAAGTACTGCCCTTGCTGTGTGTCTGGGGTTGGCCTGCAGTTTGCTGTTTCCACTGAGGAGAGGACTAAGGGACTTGCTGTGTGCTGTGTCCCCCTGCTTGAAGAAGGACTTTGCTGTGTGCTGTGTCCCTCTGAAGAGAAGTCTCCAAGGGTCTGAGTAGAGCTGGCCTCCTGTTTCTGAAGTCCCAGGCACAGAAGGACTTCACCTCCAGCCTCCCTGAACTTCCTTGCTGGGAGTTCCAGTCTGCTAGGAGGGCCTGTAACTGTGTGTGAGGCCTTTCTGCTGTTGGGAGCTGCACAAGAGTAAGAAGAGGAAGAAAATCTGTTTTACGACGCCGTCGACGCCGCCGCTGTGACGCCGCGACCTGCATCGAGGCCCGGGGAGCCGCTCGTGAAGTGACGACGCTGGGCCCGACCTGCTCCGCAGCTCCGACGCCCTACGACGCCCGCCAACACCGGCAGCGATCGGCCCTGACCGACGCCAGCGCTTGCATCGACTTCGTGTCTTCGCCAAGTGCCGGCCTCCTGTTATCGCGGCGCCGATAACCGCCGAGGGTGACTCGGAAGAACCGCCGACGTCGCATCATCACCGGAGACAACATCGTTCTTCGCCGACGCCGTGCATCGTCACCGACTTCATTTTTCAAGGTACTGTTGTTGGGGGTCTGTGTGACTCCGTGCCCGACGCCGCGATCCTCGCTGGCGGCGCCGTACTTTGGATTTTGTACTGTCCTGACGTCGTGATAGCCCCAGTTGGTGCTATTTGATTTCTACAGCTTATTTTTGCAACAACCTTTTTAAAAGACATTTTACTGAGTTTTGTATGTTGGATTTTTGTCGTTTTGGTCTTGTTTAAGTTTAGTAAAGATATTTTATTTTTCTAAACTGGTGTAGTGTCCATTTGTGGTGTTTTCACTATGTTACTGTGAGTGTTAGTACAAATACTTTACACATTGCCTTTGGGATAAGCCTGTCTGCTCGTGCCAAGCTACCAAGGGGGTGAGCAGGGGTTATCTAAAGTGTGTATCCCCCTTACCCTGACTAGAAGCAAGGGTCCCTATTTGGACAAAGGTACCTACCTCTGCCAACTAGAGACCCCCAGTTCTAACAAGGCTTGATACATTTGTAATACACTTTAGTACAGAACAAAAATATTTTTACATTTAACTCCAAAATATATCAAGCTATTTCCACTTTGTCTAACCATTGTGAAGATTTTTGAAAAATATGCTGGCTTTCTCTTTAGGCAAATATTGCTATAACATCTCAGTAAATATTTCATACACTATTCATATATAATTTGTAAATAAAAAATGAAAATGCAAATCACAGTATGCTACAGATTAAACCTTGATGCATGCCTACAATTTCCTAATGAGTCATGAGTTGTGGCTGATGAAGAGTTTTCCAGATGGGAAACTCCAACATATATGTGATGGAACATTCCATCTGCAAAAGTCCCTTTAAGTATCCTATTTTTGTTAACTATTGAGTTATCATCTGGACATAACAAGGGACATTTAAAAATAAATTGGGGTATGTGTTACACTGTCATCAATGTGTACACATTCCTGTCTGTGTCTTCAAAAAATGTAAACCTATCAAATTTCTTTCTCAAAAAACAGACTGGCTTACATGCACATTTGTGAAGGAGTTAGACATCTTGCAAATCTGTCACTTTGAACATAAATGGCATAGTATTTTTAATCCAAAACATATTTATGATATGTTTATAATCAAACATGTTGCCATTTAATCTGATGTTTCTATTCATTTTGACTCACATGCTGGCTATTGTTTGTTTATACCAACCCACTAATATGACTTTTGGAACATCCACTGTATCATAAGTGCATTTTATGCTATGTCACCTGTAATAGGGCTAACGTAACATCATTTACAATTGTGAAGGAGCATCACACCTGACACAATTATAACTTGTGGGCTGTTTGGTATAACTGTCCCTTATAACATCAAAGAAACTCATGTATATTTGTTGTTTAGACAGGCATGTGTCTGCTCAAAACAGTCCTTTGGTAGTGATCAGAAATCTGGTGAAATTGTTTTCCACAAATTAATATACATAACATCATTATAAACCTTGTGCAAAACTTACACCTTCAAGGACTCTTCTTGTGTGTTGGACATGTGTTGAGCTTAATGCTGATGCCATAATTAGTTGCTGTAACAAAAATAGTTATGTAACATGTTCAACTCAAACAAGAATGTACCCCCTTGATGCTGTTGTTGGACTCTCAACTGCCCATCAAGCTCGGGATAGGCCACCACAAGTATGCAGGCCATTAGGGAGTCAGGGTGCTGCTCACGCTCTTCCAATTTTGGGAGGACTTGCCGAGCTGGACTTCATTTGACTTTTTGGTCAAGCGTTGTAGGTTCTCCCATCTCTTCCTGCAATGGAAGCTAAACCACTTTTAGACCCCAGGGTCCCCACCTTCTTGGCAATGGCCTTCCATATGGTCTTCTTTTGATGGGCGTTGACCTGTATGGGTACAAAAAAATAAAGAAAGAAATGTTTTGTGACTTTTTGCTTGTCTGTGTTGATGTAACACAATTTTGAAAAATCAATCACAAGCATTTGTAAAAAGTTACAAAAGCATTTTTTTTTCCTTAAAAAAATATATTGTAGTAACCTGTTGGGTACCCTTATTCCTTGCCATGTCCCATTTTTGTAAAACGTATGTTTATTGGCATTTTGTTAAGTAAACATTATTTGCTTTACAACAACAGGAGCATCAGTGTCATAAGGTACAATACATCATGTCACGTGAAAGCAAAGCCGAGGACGCAGACTCAGACGCTTCTATGCCAATCTGTGGAAAAGAGACAATCTATAGTGACCAGTACAGTTTCAGACATTTCATAGGCTTAGTATGTCCTTTCCTCTACTATGTGATTTCACAGTCCATTGCATCGTGACGAATTTACACTCCACCCTTCCAACCGGGAAGGTGCTCCAAAGAGAAAAAGAAAATTCAAAACAATTAAACCAATAATCCCCCTATGCCCTCCCCCCTCCCACTAACAAGGTGTACGTGGTGACTCTACTGATTAAGGCTGAGTATATGGCTGGGCAGAAGTGTAGGATGTTAGAATTGAAAGAGATGCATGTCTCTAAGAGACGGAGGGCACACCGCCAGCGGCAGGCCCCGTGTAAGGAAGGCGACTAATGGACCCCACTTATATTCAAAGCTTTTATAATTGTGGCAGAATATGTCCGCCATTCGTTCTAGGCAGAGGAGTTCCCAAAGTCGCGCGTGCCATATTGAGAGGGTAGGGGCTGCTTTCCTCTTCCACGCTGCTGCGATTGTTACTTTCGCTGCACCTTTACACGTCCACATGATAGCTTTGTCAGCCCTGGTCTGGTGTTCGAGAGAGGGATCCCGAATACCTAGGAGGACTCCCTCCATGGTGGTCGGTATAGGATATCCCAACATGGTTTTAAGTTGTGCTAAGATTTCCTCCCAGAAGGGACGTATGGTGGGGCAGTCCCACCATATATGCTGGAAATCACCCAGTATCCCACAACCCCTCCAACATCTATCTGACGTGTTCGGGAAGATTCATTTGAGTTTGGCAGGGTAAAGGTACCAGTCCATCAGAGTTTTTAAGTGTGCTTCCCTGAGCTCTAGGGAGTGATTGAATTTCGATATATCGGACCAGAGTGCTGTCCATTCCCTTTCGTGTATATCTCGCTGCAGCAGGCCCTCCCACATGGCCATGTATCTCGGTTGAGCTGCGTGTGTGGTGGAAAGTAGATAATTGTAGAGGAAGGAGATCACCCCTTTCATTGAACCCACTGTTCGCACATACTTCTCAAACCCCGTTTTCTCCCTAGTGGCATTGTCCCGTATGTGAGGGGTGAGTGCCCAGTCTCTAAGCTGAAGGTAGTGGAAGTGTTCTTCTGGTGGTAAGTGGAATTCCCGTCTGCAACTATCAAAGGTTAGAATGTCGTAGTTATGGAATAAGTGATCAAGCATAATGCAGCCTCCGTCTCTCCAGGCATCGAATGGGCCTTCGTGTAGGGCTGGCGGAAAGGCCGGGTTAAAGTGGATCGGGGTGTATGGGGAAGGGAATGTGGTCCAAGCCTCATCTCCTGACACGGAGTCCCACACCTTTAGTACAGTGCGCGTGGGGGTGCTAATGTATACATTCGCTGGCCGCTCTTTTTTGGATTTCCAAATCAGATCCCACACTGTCCTCCCCGCCACCCCCGTCCATATGGAGCCAATGCTTCCCCGACTCCCGTTTAAACCACTCTGTCACAATCCGCAATTGAGCCGCTTTGTAATATAAACCTATATCTGGCAGCCCCACCCTCCCTTTCGTTCTAGGGCGCCGCAGAATGGAGAAAGATAATCGGGCTCGACCTCCCTGCCAAATGAACTTTGTGAGCAAAGATTTGATTTTAGGCAGAAAGGTTGCATCTAAGTCTATGGGCAGGGCCTGAAAAAGATACAACAGTTTGGGCAGCCGTGTCATCTTGACAGCGTGGATGCGGCCAAGCCAGGAAATGAATAGGGGTTTCCACCGCTTAAGGTCATTCTGTATTTGAAGGAGCGCGGTCGGGAAGTTGGCTTTATAGAGCCCTTCTACTCGAGGTGTCAGTTGAATCCCCAGGTATTTGAGGGAGCGGCTAGACCACTGCAAAGGGGATTGGGATTGGATAACGCGAGCCTCAGCGTCCGGTAGTGTAAGATTAAGTACATAGGATTTGTCGAGATTGACTTTGAAGCTGGCTACGACTTCGAATTTGGCTAGTTCCAGTTGCAATGCAGGGAGTGATTTTGACGGGTCTGCGAGTGTCAGGAGCACATCGTCCGCAAAGAGCGATATTTTGTGATTGTCCCCTCCGAAAGGTATGCCCTGAATCGCCAAATTATTTCGGATGGACATTGCGAACGGTTCAATACTCAGCGCAAATAGCAGGGGTGATAGAGGACACCCCTGTCTGGTGCCTCTCGTAAGGGAGAACGGGGCCGATAGCACTCCATTGACCTGTACCTGGGAGCGGGGCTGTGAGTAGTTGGCCTTAATCATGCGGATGAATTTGTCTGCAAAGCCGAAAGCCGTAAGGACGCGAAAGAGGAATGCCCAGTCCACCCGATCAAATGCCTTCTCGGCATCAAGCCCCACCAAGACCGCTGGTATCTCCCGTTTGTTGGCTTTCTCAATTAGATGTATTGTACGTCTAATATTATCGTGTGTCTGCCGTCCCTTTATAAAGCCAGACTGATCGAGGTGGATTAGATCTGGCATCAAGTCCTGTATCCGGTTCGCAAGAATAGTAGAGTACAGCTTCGCATCTAGATTTAAGAGTGCTATTGGACGGTAAGAGGCACAGAGCTGTACGTTTTTCCCGGGCTTGGGAATGACCGTGACCACTGCTTCGGCCATCGAGGGGGTCACTTCCCCTGTCTCTGCCATCTGGTTAAAAAGGCGCGTGAGGTGAGGAATGAGGTCGGGGGCAAAGGTTTTATAGAAGTGGGCTGTGAGGCCGTCCGGCCCTGGGGCCTTGTGTAGTTTAAGAGCTGCAATGGTCGCACCCACCTCTTCCATAGTTATAGGGGCCGTAACTTTATCATTCGTGGCTTGTGAGATTCGGGGGAACCGCAGGGCCCGAAGATAGCTATCCTGCAAGTCTGGCTCTCTGGGTTCCTTGGTGTAGAGTGTCTTATAAAATTACCCAAAGAGGTCCGCCTTTTCCCTATCTGAATGGACTAGGCCATTATTCCCATCCCGCATGCCCCCAATGTATTCCCTCTCTCGTTTCTCTCTTAGTTGCCTCGCTAAGTGTTTGCCTATTTTGTTCCCTTGAGTGTAAGAAACATGGCGTAGTTTTAAGAGCGTGTATTCTGCCCTGTTGTTATAGATTGCTTTTAGCTTGCCGCGCAGTGCTGTGAGGGAGCGCAGGGTCACCCTGGTGGGATTGTTCTTGTGGGCCTGCTCCGCCTGTTCTAACTCCCTCTCTAGGCCTTCCCTTTCCCGCGCCCATTGTCTATTCAGGGTGGAATTAAGTTCTATACACTTCCCTCGTATAACCGCCTTAAAGGCGTCCCAAGTGTTACCCCGGGAGGTGTCTTCAGGCCTGTTCATCTTAAAGTACTCCGTGATTGCTTCCCGTAGTTCAGTACGCAGTACACTATCTCGTGTGAGAGAGATCGGGAAGTACCATTTGGGGGACGTAGTTGGGGCAGATCCCCACTGTAAGCAAATCGATAGCGGACAATGGTCCGAGATGGCAAGGGGGAAGATCTTGGCCTCACTAAGTGTGCCCACCAATCTTTGATTGATAAAAATATAGTCTAAACGTGAGTAGGTGTGGTGTACGTGAGAGTAAAATGGGTAGTCTCTAGTTTGGGGATACAGGGTACGCCAGGCATCCCGCAGACCGAAGTTGTGCATTCTTTGCTTGATTTCTGCAGGGAAGGAGCCAATTTCGGATCTGTGTGAGTGAGTGCTATCTAAATCGGGTTGCCAAGTGAGATTAAAATCCCCCATTAAAATCGTTGGCCCTTCTACAAAGTGCTCCATTTTGTCGAGTAGGGTATTGAGAAAGCTTGCTTGGCCCGCATTCGGCACATAAGCTGCGATAAAGGTACATAGTGTGCCCCTCAGTGTGCCTTTAACCAGGACCATCCTTCCCTCCGTGTCTGATTGGATATCTAGCAGTTGAAATTTCGTCGAAGCGTGAAATAATAGTGCCCCTCCCCGGTGCTTAGTATGCGCTGACGATCTATAAATAAGGGGGTACATTTTGTGCTTAAGCCTCAATTTGTCAGCTTTCTGGAGGTGTGTCTCTTGGAGTGCCACTATGTAGAAGTGGTGATCTGTGAGGTACTTCCAAACCTTTTGCCTCTTCTGCGGGGAGTTGAGGCCCCTAACCTTCCACGAGGCTATAGTAATTACCATCTTCCCAAATGGAACCCTCCCCTCCCTCGCTTAGAACCACCCCCTCGCGCCTTCGTAACAGACATTTCGGGAAGATTACCTCCATGCCCTGCTGCAGTGTACAAGAATCTGCCATAACGCCCTCGTGTCGATTGAGTAGAAAATGCCACCACCAAACCCCCATCCCTCCCCCTCCCAAAAACTTAAGGGAAAAAAGAACAAACACAACCCCCAACAATACCAACAGGAACATGTGTCGAATGGAAGATGGATCCTCGACTGTAGGTGGAATCACCTTCTCTGATGGGTTGATGGATGGCGTGACCAAAGTTCCCGGTCGCGCCCACCTCGGGGGGCTCCCAAGTAGCTCAGATTGCCAATTGCATCACTCACTGCTCTTGCGCATCGTCCGGATTCTCCCAACTCAAAGACCCTCCAGGAGAGCAAGCAGACATGATCTTCGCGTTGCGTTGGTATGTCTCTCTAGGCGAGGAATCAAGAATCGATGCTCTTGTAGTTGTGTGATCGCAAGTAACTTGACAATGTTCTCACTTGTGGTTTCCTCTCGTGGACGTGGACCATTTCGCTGAGGACGAGCAGTTTCGGCTAGTCCCCTGTGAGTCACCTGCCGCCGTTTCAGGTTCAGTAACAGGGAGGCCCAATAGGTCCAGACCTTCCTTTAGGTCGGTTATGTGGCGCTGTTTGTTGTTAAATTCGAAGCTCAGGCCGAATGGATAAGTCCAACGATACCTGACCTTGTCGTCTCGTAGCTTGGTTGTGATGGGTCGGAACTGCTGCCTCCTCGCCAATGTTGTGGGGGCCACGTCCTGATAGATGCTGCAGGTGTGCCCCTGGAAGGAGACCATGTTCTTTTTCCTAGCAGCTGAGAGGACTGCCTCCTTCACCTTGTAGGAGGGAAATTTCGCAAGGACATCTCTCGTGCGTTTCCGTTCTCCGGCTGTTGGGCCGCCGACTCTGTGCGCCCGCTCAAGCTTGATTTTAAGGACTTGTGGACTGACGATTTCTGCGAAGAAGCCTTCTAGGAACACTTCCAAATCAGGCCCTTCCGCCCCCTCCTCCAGGTCTTGGACTCGCAGGTTGTCTCTTCGTGCTCTGTTTTCGAGGTCTTCCGCCTTCAGATGGGTTTGGTACAGTTGATCTTGTAGGGCGCGTACTGTGTCCTGTACATTGGAGGTGCGTTTGTCTACCTCCTGGGTCTGTTCCTCCAGCTCCACCATTCTGACTCCCACGGAGTCCACATCCTGTTGCAGGGTTGCCATTCGATCATTGAGGTCCCTTTTCAGTTGGTCTATGGAGTCCTTAACATCCTGGCTGAGCTCCTTCCGAAGCTCCGCTTTGAAATCGCATAGGGAGGACATAAGATCCTCTTTGGTGAAGGCCATTGTGTCGGAGTCAACTTCGCGGGCTGCTGATGGGAGTTTATCTGCTGGTGCGAAGAAACGGGATACCCCGGTCGTGGCTTTGGGCACTGTTTTCTTAGGTGGCATAGAGGCGGGCCCAGCGTGAACCCTTTCACCGTTGTGTTCCTGCTAGGGTCTCTGTAGGCGGCCTGTATAGGTAGCCGGCGGTCCTCAGTGCTTGTACCCTCAGCGTTCCCCCACCGATCGCCAAGTTCCTTAAAACGTGCTCTTCAGCATCTCACCTCCGAGCTGGTGGGCCACCACCTCTTAAGTCTCCAGCCTCCTCCTCCTCAGGATGTGTTTAATTAAGGGTGTCATCCCCACCGGGTAGGTCGCTACTAACCCGGGGCCCGCCGCAGCACCACCACTCTCCCGTTTGCTGATTCCTATGGCAAAGGCGCGGGAGGGTCTAAGGCCCAGTCTGCACAAAAGAGAGTGATCCCCACAAACTCACCGCCCAGGGCGGGCGCCGCAGTTCCCAAATGCTCAGGCAGTGTGCTCGTAAGGGCGCCAGCGCGGCGCGTGAGCTCCAGACGACGATCTCAGAGAGCCTCCATTGCATGCCACGCAGGGTCCCCAGCTCGCTTCCCGGGCGCCATCTTGAAGTCAGGCACAAGTCAACATGTCTTCTCGGGCACACCAAATTCACGCCGTCCCCCGCTCACGAGCAAGAGTGACCCAACGCGCCCCTCTCTGCCTGCGGGGCGCGCCCGTCAAAGCTGTTGCTCAGGCCACCTCACGCACCAGCACACCGCACCAGCCCTTCATACCTCGGGTGGTCGGCCATGTCCTGCAGTCGTCCTGAGTGCTGTGGGAGGCCGCTGACTGCCCCTTCGTCTCCCTGCTCCGTGCGGCCCAGCAGATGGGAGCCAGCCATCCCGGTGTTCCCGGCCTCGTTGCCACTGCCGTGTGGATGGGCACTGTTCGGAACGGGCGCCGCTGCAGATCACAAAATGGCGGTCGACGATGCGAGCTGGCCCAGGGGCGCTCCGGCTCCGCTTTACGACCGCCTCATTTCGGGCTCTAGGGCTTCGTTTTGGGACTCCTCACACGCCTCAGTGGTGGGGGCCAACGTCCGTATGTAAGGTATCGGCGCTGCTGCTGGATATCGGCTGCAATCACCCCGAAGGACTAGCGCGGACGGGGAGCCGAAACGGATTACGTCCGTTCGGCCATCTTGCCCGGCCACACCCCCCCATGTCCTATTTTTAATACATCATCTAGGCCAGGGGTCTCCAACAGTCTGTGCAGTGAGAACTACTTCTGATCAGTGAATATCATAGCGAACTACTGAAGGCTAAAAACTTGAGCATTGTTACCAGACACCTCCATGCCCAGCTTCATTGACTTTAAGCCTAATGTCCATAGAGCCAAATACTATAGTTTGATCAAAATACTATGACTAAGGGAACTATGCAAGTGCTCCCGTGTGTGTGTCAGTGAGAGGGCAGCATTTGGGGAAGTATGAACATATGTGTGTATGAACGGGATATATTTGTGCCGGTGAAAGAGAGGATGCATTGTGTTTACTTGCAGCATAGGACATACCTCTCGCCATATGTGGCATCGTTACCTAAATTACACAAACATACAAAATATTTTTTGGGGGGGAGAAATTTAAAGTGCAGAAAATAATTCTGCCAAAAAGATCATACAATGGACCTTTTATATGCACTCAAAATTGTTCTTATGTGAAAAAAGGCCTGTCTTTTTCCTTTATACTTATCAGCACAGTGTCTACTGACCACTGTGAGTAAGGGGCCTGCTGTTTGTAAGTGCAACACTTGGGTAAAAATAGAAATGAAGAGTTAACTTAATCATTGAGGTAACTTTCCATTTAATTTTTCTTCCATTTAAAATAATTCAGGAACATCATTTTGATCATAGGTCCAATATTGGGTGGACCAGGAGTTTCATTTAAGAGTTAAATACCTCAGTGCTTCAGTTGTTCACCTCTGTGACCCAGCCCCAGCCTGGGGCATTAATCTGACTGAGCACTGCTCATTATCAGGCCCTGCTATCTTCAGCCTGATGAATATAATGTAAAATGAACACAGCCTTCCCTTACCTTTGAAAGCAAATTATGTCCTTGTGCTCATTCAAAAACGAACTCAAGGCTGTGAGATGGTCTGAAGGTGTCTGAGAGCTACTGGTAGCTCGCAGTTCACTGGTTGGAGACACCTGATCTAGGGAGCGATTAGTGGGATAATACAAATATACAAATAGCAACTATCATTTTTATTTGTTATATATATATATATTTATTTTTTTTCCCACTGAAAACACAAACGGTTAGAGAGACGTTATAGTTAGGCTCAGGTTTCACTCGTAGAAAACCAGTGAAATTTATCAGTTATAGTTAGCTGAGCGCCCCTCAATGCACTGCTTATGATCTCACATATTACATCACTGATGACATGGTCAGTGACAACACTGATGACATCACTGATGACATCTCAAATGACATCACTGATGACAGCATCCAGTGACTGTGAGTTTTTTTTTAAAGTTTATCAGTGTTAAATATATACACCAAGGTGTATTGGTGAATCAGTGGGTGTATGAGTGCCTGTCTGGATGATTCAGTGGCTGCGTGACTGACTGTATAAGTGAGTGATTAGGTGTCTCAGTAAATGCATGAGTGAGTGACTGGTTGTGTGAATGTGTGTATCAGTCAGTCAGTTGGTGTCAAAGTGGCTGTATGGGTCTGTGAGTGGGTACGTGAGAGGCTTTATGGGTAAGTGATTGGTTGTCTGAGTACCTGTATGGGTGTTTGAGTGTCTGTGTGGTTGGGTGTGTGACTGCCTGTATGCATGAGTGAGTGGGTGAGTCAGTGGCTGTATGGGTTAGTGATTGCGTATGTGAAGGGCTGTATAGGTGAGTGAATGTGTGTATGGCTGTATGGGTGAGTGAGTGGATGTGTCAGTGGTATATGGTGAGTAACTGAGCATGTGAAAGGCAGTAAGGGTGTGTGATGGGGTATACAAGTGACTGTATGAGGGAGTGTGTGAATGTGAGAGTAACTGTATGGGTGAGTGTGTGCTTGTGTCAGTAACTTTATATGTGAGTGAATACGTGTTAGTGTCTGTATGAGTAAGTAAGTGGGTGTGTGTGTAACTGTATGAGGGAGTAAGTGGCTGTGTGATTGACTGTATGGATGAGTAAGTAGTTGTGTGAGTAACTCTATAGGTGACTGTGGGGGTTCCTAAAAGACTGGGTCAGAAGTAAATGCAAGGGTTATTATTTATGACTTGTGAAACTTTATTTCTGATGTGAATTCTTCTAGAGTTACTCCAATTCTTCTCTCTTGTCTCTTCCAGGTTTTCCCAGCGTCGTGGAGGTCCCCGGAGGCTTATAGAAAAGAAGTAAAAGAAGAAACATGCGTGGGGTAAGTATGAGTTTTTCTTTTAAATTCTTACTAACATTTCTCCCACACCAGTAGTGCTCACCCAAGGTGACCTTCCTTGCTATGAGGGTGTTTTCACTTTCAGTTTCTCCTTTCTTTTGTCCTTCCTGTGCTCCCATCCTCTTTAGGCGAAGTGACCCGGAACCCAAGAGCAAAGAGTGCTCCAAAGGTGAAGGAGGAAATGAAGAAGAGAAAAAAATAAAATAAATAAGGGTCCTCTAAAGAAGAGCCTTAGGGAAGGAACTTTTCCCTTTCCTTTTTACCCTTTTCTCCTTCTTTTGATTTTCCTAAGAGTTCTGTTTTAATCAATTATCTCCAGCAGACTCGTGTAGTGAAGTGACTATTCTTTTAATTCCAGTAACCTTTCACCCAGTGAAAAAGAAACCTGTGATATCCTCCTCCTGGTCAGTAGTTGTTTTTCCCCACTCACCCCGCTTGGCTGCAACTCTCCTGAGTTGCGGCGGTCAATGAGTGTCCTCCGGGGCCAAACACCACTCCTTCAGTCCCATGTCGGCGTCTCCTTCTCCTTGGAGAGGGCAGTTGTTGTCTGGATCCAGGGTGACGCCGGGGCCCTCCTTGGATTCTGCATCCTGTTGTCCTTCCCCTTTCTTGTCCAGTAGCTCGATCTCCCTTTCTCCCTCCTGCGTGGTGTCTGGCAGGTGCTTTTCCTCAGTGTTTTTTCCACGCCCCTTCCTTCTTCCGTCTTCCTGACTCTTGGTCCTTCTGATTGATTTGTTCTTACATCGGCCTGTTTAAAGAGATGACCTGGGTTTAATATGGTCTCTTTGACACAGCAAGTATTTCTTCTTCCTGTTCTAGGTTTCTGCCAACTCCGGGGAAAGGGACGTCCTGGCCCCGCACAGGTAGGAACAACGTCACATCTCCCTTCCCTTACTTTCTTGTTAACAAGAAACTCTAATTGAGGATATCTGGAAAGGTAGTCCGCATTAAGTTGTTGAAGACCTTTACGATGACAGGTTTGAAAGCGGAATGGTTGAAGGGCTAAGAACCATCTAAGCACTCTGTCATTGTTACTCTTATTTCAAGCCATCCACTCTAACGGGGCATGGTCTGTATATAAGGGGGAACTCCCTTCCTTCTAGTTAGTACCGAAAGGTATGAATAGCCCATTTAATTGCTAAAGCCTATTTTTCAATGGTTGTGCATTGTTGTTTTCTGGGGAAAAGTTTTCTACTTATATAGGTAATGGGTCTTTCATACCCCTTTTCATCTACTTGAGATAACACGGCTCCTATTCCAGTATCTGATGCATCGGATTGAACGATGAAGGGTTTATTATAATTGGAGCTAGCCAGGACTGGTTTGGACATTAATGTCTGCTTAAGGGTATTAAATGCAGTCATAACCAGAGAGGAGCATTTTCATAGTTCACTGTCGCTCTTACAGGACTTTTTCAACAAGTCTGTCAATGGGGTGGCTATTTGGGAAAAGTTTGGTATTAGCGTCTATAGTAGTCTATCAAACCCAGGAAAGCTCTTAGTTCTTTTTTTGTTTCCGGCATAGGAATCTTAGAGTTGGCCACAATTTTTCATATTGAGGTCGTATATGACCTCCCCCAGTAAGTAGCCTAGACATTTGACTGATTCAGCCACCAGTAGGCTTTTCTTAGGGTTGACAAGAGTCAACCCTAAGAAATGCATGTAAGGACTCTAATACAGATCTTAGGTATGTTATATGCTCCCTCCAAGTGTGGCTATGTATATATCATTAATATAGGCAGCAGCATAATTGGCATGAGGTTGAAGCACTTTATGCATGAGTCATTGAAAGGTGACCGGTGCGCCATGCAGCTCAAATGGGAGGACTTTAAACTGATATAGGCCTTCAGGGGTAGGGAAGGTGATTTTCTCCTGGGGAGTAAGAGGCACCTGCCAATACTCCTTACATATATCTAAAGTGCTGATATACCGAGCCTCACTTAGTCGCTCCACCATCTCATAGATTCTGGGAAGAGGGTATGCATCGAATTGGGAGATTTTGTTTACTTCCTGAAAATCAATACAAAACCAGATGGAACCATTCGGTTTCGGTATGAGAACAATAGGGGCGTTCCAATCACTGGTGGAGGGCTCAATAATTCCCCTTTGTAACATTTGTTGTACCTCAGAGTTTATTACTGCTCTTTGGGCTTCAGGTATTCGGTAAGGTTTTTGTCTTACCGTCTTCCTGGGAGAAGTGCAAATAGTATGTTCTATAGCCGAGGTTCTACCTGGTGTAAGGGGAAAAAACTTCAGCTTTAGATTGTAAACACAATATCAATTCCTGTTTAAAAGAAGGGTCGAGGTCGGGATCTATACTAGATAGGAACAGAGGAGTATTACTCTCTTCTTCAACCTTCCCCATTAGGACCGGTAAGGGACCCTCTCATTTTTTTAAGAAGGTTGACATGATATATCTGAGAGGCTTTTTGGCAGGGATCTATTACAATTTGATAGGTGATGGATGTTACTTTGGATAATACCTTATAGGGTCCCTGCCATTGTCCTACTAGTTTATAGTCAGAGGATGGTATCATGAGTAAAACATAATCTCCTACCTCAAACCCTGTCTCTCTGGTTCTTCTATCATATTGCTCTTTTGTTGTGTTTCGGCCTGTTCAAAATTTTATTTAATGATGCTCCTTATTTTTCCGAGATGTGTTTGTAATTTCTCTACATATTCTGGTAAAGGCTTTGAATACCCCCCTTTTCTTTCCTACTGTTCTTTAGCCATATCCAGGAGGGATCTAGGTTGATGTTCATATGAAAGCTCAAAAGGGGATTACCCTGTACTTTTTTGTACCTTGCTCCTTATAGAGATTAAAGCTAAAGGCATATCTTCCCAGTGTTTTGCTTGTAGGTTTAACAATTTTTTAAAGGTATTCTTTAAAGTGGCATTATAGCGCTCTACCGAGACATCAGGCTGTGGATGGTATGCAGCAGTACGTATATGAGTGACCCCTAGCATATGTCAGACCTGTTTCATAGTTTTCGATATACAGGGTGTCCCCTGGTCAGTTAATATTTCCTTGGGAAAGCCCACTCTTGCAAAAATCTCAATCATGGCTTTGCCACTGTCATAGTGTTGGTATTCCTCAAAGCTATGCTTCTGGATATCCGGTGGCATAGTCTACAAGGACTAACACATATCGATATCCACTTTTGGAAGGTAAGAGGGTTCCTATTATATCCATTCCCACCCTAGAAAAGGGAACATCGGCCTCAGGGGGGCTTTAGGTGGTTTAAACCCACTAAACCTTTGACATATAGGACACTCCTTAAAGTATTTCTGTACCTGTTTAAAAATTCCTGGCCAATAAAATTTCTCTAGGATAGCCTTCCCTGTTTTTTCTTCTCCAAAATGCCTTCCAAGAAGATGACTATGGGCCAGAAATAAAACTTTGTCTCAAAAAGGAATATGACAACCCATCGTTTATAAAGAAATGTGGACCTGTTTTTGTGGGGTCTTCTTTTCCAGAGGCTACCCTCAGGCCTCGTGGAGGCATGGATCTTCTCTTTGGGATGCTCTAAAATTCCTGGCATTATCCCAAATAAACTCCTTGGCTGGATATTGAATACCTATGAGGGACCTCTTCCTTTCTCTTCTCTCCTTTGTCTTTGACTTTTTTTTTATTTTACTTGGGGCCATTCCTGGTCTTCTGAATGTGAAAAGGGCGGTGTTGCTCACCAGCCATCTCCTTTTTTCCATGACTCTTGGACTAGTGAATTCAGATGTGGAAAGTCATTCCCAAGGATCATTGTTTCAGGGAGTTTGGGTATAAGCCCTACTTTAAGCGATACTGTAGGAAGGTTTTTATGCTGCAACTGGACCTCAGCCACCGGGTATCTTTTACTGTCCCCATGCACAAATTGAATAATAACTGTTTCCAGGGTATGCATGGCGGGGTAAGGTAGGGCCTATGGTTGTATGATGCTTTCTAATCACCCCATATTCACGAAAGCTGTTACAGGTTTTTCATCCACCGTTACCTTGTAATGATAGGGAAGAATTGATTTCTCCCCATTTGTATTATACATTATTTGGGTCAGGCCAATCTCCATTGACTCCTCCTTCTGGGGGCAAACCCGAGCTATGTGTCTGAACCCTCTGCAATGAAAACATTGAGGTCCTGGATTGGGCGATTTGGTCATCGGGCCCGGCAGGAGTGTGACCACTTCCGATTTCTTTGGGTAGGCAAGAGTAGAAGCACGGCTAGTTGGGACCAGGCTTTCTCATATGAGATTCGTCCTTGCCTCTTTGTAGCTCCTGTGCTCTACAGTAGGCGCTGGCAATCTCCACAGCCCTCTCCACTGTTAATTGAGTGTGTTGTCGTACTAATTTCTGAATAGGAGGATGTAAGGAGGCAAGATATTGCTCTAAGCAGATCTTCTCCATTATGTCTTCTTTGGTGGCGGGCTGCGGTTTTAGCCACCTATCGGTTAGGTCTTTCACTCTATAATATAAGGCCCTGGGAGTCTCATGAGCCCCTTCATTGAGCTTGTGCAAACTCATCCTGTATGTTTCATCATCCTTTCCCAATCGTTCAAGAATACTTGGCTTTATTTCTGGATAAGGGGTCGTACCTTGAGGATTGGCTGCCTGGTATGCTGATTGCTGTTCCCCAGTGAGTAGAGGGCCGAGATATTGTCCCCATCTATCCATAGACCAGGCAGCTGGGCCATTCTTTCAAAATTATTACAAAAAAGATCTGGGTCCTCCCCAGCTACGTTTTTCTGCAGGACAACCAACGGTAACGCTATGTGACCCCTCTGTTGACCTAATGTATCTGCCAGCTTCCCTAGGGCAACTTCCTGGGTGGTGAATTGTGAAGTCAATGCCTTATGGATGGCTTCTCGATCTTCAGCAGCGGCATGTAGAAATTTCTCCATTGCTTGCTCCAGTTTTTTCAGGCTTTCCGCCATTATGTTTAGTACGGCCTCCATACTTCCCCGATCCCACTTCGGACACCACTTGTGGGGTTCCTAAAAGACTAGGTCGGAACTAAATGCGAGGAGGCGGCTTTGAAGGCTCAATGGTGTTTATTTGTTATTATTTATGACTTGTGAAACTTTATTTCTGATGTGAATTCTTCTAGTTTACTCCAATTCTTCTCTCTTGTCTCTTCCAGATTTTCCCAGCGTCGTGGAGGTCCCCGGAGTCTCATAGAAAAGAATTACAAGAAGGAAAAGGTGCAGGGTAAGTATGGGTTTTTCTTTTAAATTCTTACTAACATTTCTCCCACACCAGCAGAGCTCACCCGAGGTGGCCTTCCTTGCTATGAGGGTGTTTTGACTTTCAATTTCTCCTTTCCTTTGTCCTTCCTGGGCTCCCATCCTCTTTAGGTGAAGTGACCTGGAACCCAAGAGCAAAAGAGTGCTCCAAAGGTGAAGGAGGAAATGAAGAAGAGAAAAAAAATATGAAAATAATTTTTTTTTAAAAGGGTCCTCTAAAAGAAAGCCTTAGGGAAGGAACTTTTCCCTTTCCTTTTTACCCTTTTCTCCTTTTGATTTTCCTTACAATTCTGTCTTAATCAATTATCTCCAGCAGACTTGTGTAGTGAAGGGACTATTCTTTTAATTCCAGCACCTTTCACCCAGTGCAAAACAGACCTGTGATACCCTCCTCCCGTTCAGTAGTCGTTTTTCCCCACTCACCCTGCTTGGAGGCAACTCTCCTGAGTTGCAGCGGTCAATGAGCGTCCTCTGGGGCCAACCACCACTCCTCCGGTCCCGTGTCGGCGCCTCCTTCTCCTTGGAGAGGGCGGCCATCTTCTGGCTCCAGGGTGATGTCAAGGCCCTCCTTGGATTCCGCGTCCCGTTGCCCTTCCCCTTTCTCGTCCAGAAGCTCGATCTCCCTTTCTCCCTCCTGTGTTGTGTCTGACGGCTGCTTTTCCTCAGCGGTTTTTTCCATGCCCCTTCCTTCTTCCGACTTCCTGCCTCTCGGTCCTCCTGATTGGGTCATCCTTACATCGGTCGGTTTAAAGAGACAGACTGAGTTTAATATGGCCTCTTCTACACAGTGAGTATTTCTTCTTCCCATTGTAGGTTTCTGCCAACTCCGGGGAAAAGGACGTTCTGGCCCCGCAAAGGTAGAAAAAAACTTCACACTGACTCACTCAATGTATGAGTGGCTGTATGGATGTATGAGTGGATATGTCAGTGGCTGTATTATGAGTGAGTGGGTATATAAGTGACTGTATAGGTGAGTGAGGAGATGTGTATGTAGATGTATGAATCAGTGAGTGGGTTTGCAAGTACTGGTATGGGTCTGTGAATGGGTTTGTGAATGGTTCTGTGGGAGTGGGTGTATGAAAGGTTCTATGGGGTATGAGAGGTTGCTTTAGTCATTTTCTGGATGATGTCATTAGTGATGTCATTTGAGATGGTATCAGTGATGTCATTGACCATGTCATGAGTGATGTAATTTGTGAGGTCATAAGCGGTGCATTGCGGGGGCGCGGGTTATTGTTAGCTCAGCTAAATATAACTGCTGAATTTCACTGGTTTTGTACGAGTGAAACCTGAGCCTAACTATAATGTCTCTGTAACCTTTTGCTTTACTTTGTCCAGTGAATTGCTAAGGTTTGTTTAATTCCATTTCCTAACTATAACGTTTGTTTTTTTCTGCAAATTTTTGAAGGTTTTTAAAATGCTAATTCCTAACTATAATGTCCCTGTAACCTTTGTTTTTTTTCAGTGAATTTCATAAGTTTTTTAAGTAGTAGTCGTGTTTGCAGAGTGGTGGAGAAAGGGGGCTGGGCCTCCGATCAGCTCAAAGGAATCCCTCTGTGTAGGACTTACAGGAGGTACCAGGAGGGCTTCTTGGCCCCAAGGTCCCACAGGAGTAAAGTGGACTTCATCTCCCAACCAGTGGTGTGCAGGAGGTGCGTTTGCAGAGTGTTGGAGACAGGTGGTCTGGCCTCTGAAGACCTCTTAGCAATCCAGCTGTGTGGGACTTACTGGAGCTAACATGAGGGGTAGTTGGCCCCCAAGGACATCCTTGGGGGCCAACTACCACTCCTGTTCTCCCCTAAAACATGGTACAACTGGCTTACATCTGATTGGTACATTTAATTTAATTGTATATGGTACCATGGGTACCCAAGAGCTATAAATTAAATGCTAATAGTGGGCAGCAGCAATCATTGTGCCATCCACTAAATACATCCTTTTAACACATGTACAGCCTGCCATTACAGCCTGTAGTGCAGTTTTAAACTGCCTATTCGAACTGGCAAAATCAATCTTTTGCCGGGCCTAAAGCTTCATTTTTAATACATATAAGCCACCCCTAAAATAGGCTCTAAACAGCCCATAGGGCAGGGTGCATTGTAATTAAAAAGTGAGACATTGTTTTTTATGTTTTCTGGTAGTGATAACACTGGGTTACCTTTTTACATTTAAGAAGTGCTAACCTTTGATTTGGAGCAGGTAGAAATTTCATATTTAGACTCAAATGAGTTGTAATCTGAAATCCTCTTTAATGATAAATTTGGATTTTAAAAAATACCAGTATTAGAAAGATGGCATTTTTCTGCCCTAAACTTTCTAAGGCCTTCTATAAATTTCTAGCTGCCTGGGCCTGCTAATTTCTCCCTCATCAGGAATGCATATTGGGCCCAGACAGTGAACAATAGCACCAGGGTGTAGCTGGGAGAGGGCTATTTTAACAGGATGGGAGGGAGTGGACCTGTTCCCGTGCCCACTTACATTTCAAAGGGCTGCCTCCAGCTCACTCACAAAGGAACTTGACACCATCCTACTAGGAATGACTGAATCGTTTATTGTTCAGTTAATTAAAACCTTAACAAAAGCACAGCCAGTCTATGTCATACAAGATAAAATAGCTAAAACATAATCTTTGCAAAACATAGCCAACAATTTACAAACATAATAAAAAAAGTTAAAAACATCAAGCTCCTCTGAATAAGGAGGTTGATTAAAATACTAGAGGGAAAGTGCAAAGTGCAGCGGAACATGATGCCTGAATTTGGCAGGAACAAACGTAGTTACCTCGGACTAGGTTAGATTATCATCATAATGTCTTCCTTCACTTGAAGATCATCCACCCCTAAGCACAGCAGAATAGCAGCAAGACACAACGCCATAGTTTGGCAAAAACAAGAGAGATTACCTCAAACCAGATAGAGTGGCGCAGTTACCATCATAATATGTTAATTCACTTTGAGATCATTCACCCCTGAGCAGTAAATAAGATGCTTAATAAAAGGTGCAAAGTGCAGGGTAGCAGCAAAATTGCAGCAGAATAATAGCAGGCCGGGATGATAAAATGCGGTGGAGAAAGTGCAAAATAGTAAACTTGGTAAGAAGAGCAACACCACAAAATTGGACAGACTTAATGGAAAAATGCCTAGCGCCAATGTGCAAAAGACAGCAAGGCTGCAGCAAGCCAGAATATTAAGGTGCGACCAGAGGAGGCAGGGTAATATGGGAGCAACCTCGCAGGGCACCAGGATTGGGCGGTAAATTAATGTTTAAATACAGCTTCCAAATCAGCGTTATTATCGGCTGTGCTTAGTTTCGAAGCAACAGCTTAAAAAACTTGACGATTTTAACATTTAGCATTGTGTTCTCTGAGTTCAGGCCTGCCATTACAGCCTGGCTGCAGGTTCGGACCCCCAGACAGTTAAAGTCTCTTCGAGGTAGGTCTTTCCTTAACTGTAACAAGGAAGGGTAGATACACAAAATGTGGATGATACTTTCCTAACTCTGATTACAGAGTCTGCACATTTCTTCTTTTTTAGTGCAACTCCTCAAATTCCACTCCCTCAGCCTGAGCACTACAAACCTAGACTTTAGCCATCTAGGGTAAGTACAGGTGATATATGTCTGCTGTTTTCACAGTTCATTGCAATTGATTACTGCCTAGGCATGGGAGCGCCTGCTCAGAACAGCCATATTATCTAGCTTTGACAGGTTTTTTGCAGTTTTTGTTGACCATTTTTTGAATGCCGACTGCAAAAGATTTTTTTCCCCATGCTTCTTTAAGCGAAAGCTGGCTTAGCTTATCTTGAAGGTGGCGATTACAGTTGGAGGCGGGTCCCGAGCCATTTAGATCTCGCCAGACTAGGCCATTCAGGCTATCTTGTGGAGCAAGTCTGAGTCTGTGGCAGAAATTTAGATAGGAACTGCTCCTGGTCCTGCTTTATAGATTCTAGTAATGAACTTGTCTAGCAGGATAGCCTCTTTAAACAGGGTGATTTGGCTCCTGTAAGTTAGCGATGGTATTGTCTTTATCACCTGAAGTAAAGGCTCTAGGTTCGGACCCCACAGTTTCTGAGATAGAGTTATGAAGCCAAACAAAAGGCTTTTGCCTTTAGTTTTCAGGATGTTTTTGTGGGTATTGAAAGTGCCTTTGCTATTGAGATACCCAAGCATTTGTAGTCTGTGATTTGTGAAAGCCACTCCCTTTAAGTGCCACTTTCCCTGTTCTGTGATCTTCTTTCCAAAGATGACAATCTTGGATTTAGTGTTTTTTATTTCAAGACGGTTCTTGCTGATGTAGAAGTGCAGAGTTGATAGTTGTCGCTGTAGGCCGATTTTGGCGTCGCTTAACAGCGTAAGGTTATCTGCATAGAGCAGATGTGTCATGCGTTGGCCTCCCAATTTTTGGGGATGGCAGTTGACGTCGTCTAGGGCCTCCAACAGTTCAGCGATGTACAGATTGAATAGTAGAGGCGCTAGCACGGATCCGTGCTTCAACCCGATGTTTGTGGGGATCTTTCATGAGGTGCGTGCGCCATTCCCCAGTTTTACTCGCATCCATGTATTTGAGTACAGCTGCTCAATAGCTCTCAATAGGTTTGATGGGAGGCTCCAGCGCCTCAATTTGCACCACGAGGAATCTCTAGGAATGCAATCAAATGTGGCTTTGAAATCAATAAAACATGAATAAAGCACAGAGCCGCTTGTAGTATATATGGTGTTATGGTAAGTTGTACCTTTGCCTTTAATAGAATGTATTTAATTGGAATGATATTTATGTTCCAAATTCTCTTGCTTGCATTTTGTACCTTGTCTGGAATGTTGCTGGCATTCTTCATATGGACCAGCTTACTGCTCCAGACGTGCTCTTTTACGATTCCTGAGAATAAACCTTTAACTTTAAGTTATTGGATTCATCTTTTCGTTGAATGCTACATCGATTTGGCGACGAGGATGGGATGCTACAATTTTTTTTCTTCTCCCTGCTCAAGAACCAAGATTTTACTAAAATCCGGCTTTTCCTTCAAAAGTCAACTCAACGAATTTTGGATTAAAGAATTCCCTTCCGGTGAGTTCATTTTATTTTAATCATCACAGAATTCTATGTGTTTTCCTACAAGTGAGTACTTTGAACTTTTCTTATTACGATCAAGCCACTCACCAACAGTTGTGTTTCAAATCATCACCAGTTCCAACTGTGGTTCTAACGATCAGCGATCCACGCGTTGCCTGGCAGCAATTTCTCCTGTGCATAGCTGTTGTGCAAAGCATTGTGGGACGAACGTGACATCAAAGGTCACGCAACGTAACCTCGACGCGGCTTACGTGCCGCCATCTTTGTTTTCCTCATCATTTCTTCAAGTGTCTCTGAACGAGAAGTTCACATCTCTTCGAAGCACATCGTTTTTTTTTTGCTATCATTATTCAATCGGGTGTTGTCGTTTCAACTCCGTTTCTACATGCTTGGCTTCAAGTAAGTTTTTTTTTTTTTTTTCGTTATTTTATTCTTATCAACTTTTGTTTTGATACATATTGTCATATATTCTACATTGTCATGGATGCCAGTGACATAGCTTCTACTAGTACCTCAAATTCCTGCATTAATATAAATTTAAGTACTCCTAAAGAGTTTCTTACTGCACCTGGTGATCCCATTATCAAATGGGCGGAATGGAAAGAGTATTTTTTAAATTATATAGCTACTTTGGAGGATAATGTTGGTACTTTGTCTCCTGAAAGAAAGAAAAGAATGCTTCTACACAGTCTTGGTCCCGAAGGGTTAAGAGTTTACAATCAAATGCAAAAACCCGAAAGACCGCTCATGATTACCTTATCGCGCATCAGGGAAACAGCCATTACATTTGTAGAGGTGCCACAGTTATCTTTAAAGCCACACTGGTTCCTGGGGATGATTTGTCCTTCATTCACCCAGCTTTTAGATCATCGAGCAGAAGGCTTGCATACAGTTTTGCGTCGTTGTCTATGAGTGCTATAAGGTGTTAATGGCTGGGCACCGATTTTAATTCGCTCTTAAAGATAGGTTGTATGATCGACCCTCGCCAGGATTCTTGAACCCTATTTGATGCCAGGCAGTGTCCAAGCAACGAGGACAATACCTCGGAACAGAATGACGCATCTCCTGCGAAGAGAGCTGACGGGAGGCTGTTCGGACCAGGCGCCCCTTCTTTCCTCATTCTTCCAATTTGAGTCTGGAAAGTTCCTATGTGTATATCAGGTCTATTTCAGGATTCCTTGAGTTTTCTTTTGTTTCTGAAGGGTACTCTTGATGTGATTGTATTGGCAACGGTGCGCCGGATTTGATAGACTCCTGAGAGTTGATTATTGGGAAGGCGTCAAATAGGAAATCCAGGCTGATTTGGATATGTTTGCATCAGTGCCTCTCTTGCCTCTGATTGATATTTGATTGACCAGAATAGTTTGGTGTTCCTCCTCTTGCTCATGTATAGCAGACGGGCCCAAAAGATGTCATTCTTTTTTAGACTTTGACAGCCAGATTGACCTTCTGAATTTTCCCTTGATATTTTTAAGTTTAATTTCATCATCCGGGAAAATGAATTTTTTAATAAAATTGCACTTGTTGGGATTCACAACTCTTTTCAGGGCTTTCTGATTTCTATTATTTTTTTTAAATTTTATCGAATAATCAAAAACAATACAAATACATCGTGACCAGTCATGATAATACAGAGAACAAAAGTACTTGTTTACAAAGGCAGGGTGACCATCAAGGAAACCAGAACAAGAGAGCACAAAAAGCTTTTACTGTACACATCTACGATCCGCATAATTCCATTATAATGTATGGAGATTAACACCATTGCCGCGAAGCGCAGATGATGATGAATCCATCTTAACTGCCACTATACCCATAACTAGCATTATAAGCTGCCGCGCCATAAATGAGCTTTGTCCCTTATACATTGCTTCCACCCTCATCCCTCCGTTCATGTACTACAACCGTGTTATGACTCTCAGCACCCTCTGACTCTGCACCAGCATCCCTCGCAAGGAGATATGTTTGATAGGGTCCCCAGCAACTCCTCGGGCGACTTTTAGGAGGGAGTAATTCATTATATGAATCTGTTTCGTGTTACAGTATAACATATCTGCATGCCACTCTTTTATTGTTGGTAGTGGGCCCCTACCCCATCTAATTGCCACACGGCGTTTCGCCAATAGAAGACCAATGGCTATCAAGGGGCGAGTCACTTTGTCTACAGTTAGGTCCCATCCCAACAGGGCCATCTTAGGGTCTGGCTCCAAGTCTGCACTTATGATGGTTCCCAGCTCATGAAACACCGCACCCCAGAATGCTTGAATCCCGGTACACTGCCAAGCCAGGTGCCAAAGCATGCTTCGTCCCTCCCACATCTCTGGCATCTCGAGTTGTCTGATAGTCCATATTTATATTGCCTCTCTGACATGCAATAGGCTCTATGTAAATATTTATAATGAATGAGCCTGTGTCTCCCATTTAAAGAGACAGTCTTAGTGCGTTCACAGCAATATTGCCACTCTTTGTCACTCAAAGGGTTACCTAGGTCACGCTGCCATTCCAATCTGACTTTCAGTACTTGCGATCGCCGTGTGCCTTGTGTCCTGCATATTGGAATAAAATCTAGTGATGAGCTTGGATGGTACACTCGTTTTAATAAGGGTGGTGAGGGCCCCCATTTCCTGAGGTTCTATCATGTCGTCCCCCAATAGAGCCTGCCAAGTATGTCGTGCCCTAAAAAAATGATGTGCCCCCCATCCTGTCCCAAGGGGAACCACAAGCGCCAGTGCAAAGGAATCTCTGGCGAGTACATTACAGCGCCTGCTTGCATCTGTAGCAACACCTGCCACGCCTGTGACGTAGTAGATATCGGGTCAAAGATTTGTTGTTGCCTGGACGTTGGGTGAAAAAGCGCCTGGGGTAATGTGAGAGGTTCCGCCGCGTTTCGTTCTAAGTATAAGTGAGGAGTATCTTGCGGGCCATGCACCCAGTAGTGTGCAAAGGTGCTGTGGGCCGCTCTGTAGTACTTCTCTAGGTCAGGGGCACCCAACCCTCCCAACTCGTATGGCAGTGTGAGTGAGTCCCTTCGTATACGTGGCTGCTTTCCAGCCCATGCCAACCTGATGAGTTGTGTACATAGTTGTTTAAAAAGGGTGCGTGGCAGTGGTATTAGTATGTTTTGAAAACAGGAATAAAAACCTAGGCAGTACCACCATTTTCATTAAAGCTACCCTTCCAATTAATGATAATGGAAGTCTAATCCACCGATCCACATTATCTGTTAATTTCTGCGCCGCCGCCCCATAATTGTCCAGTATTACCACTGCAGGATCAGTATGGATCATAATACCCAAATATCTTATTGAGTCAGTGGTCCATCGTAATGGAAACTCCAGAGCTGGTGTTGTAGTGACGGATGTAAGTGGAAAAATAATTGATTTATCCCAATTGATTCGTAATCCTGCATGCCCACCAAATTGAACCACCTCACGCTAAATGGGAGCGAGATTTTCGTCCGGGTTGTGAATATACAGTAGGGTGTCGTCTGCATATGTAGAGTGATCAGGGTGTACCCCTGTGAGAATGATATTCGCGGATAGCACACGCAAGCGGTTCCGCCACAATCGCATACAACAGGGGAGACAATGGGCACCCCTGTCTAGTGCCACGTGTGATTTTAAATGTGTTAGAGACAGCGTCCCCAATTCTGACCTTGGCCGTGGGCAATGTCTATAGGATGGATACGAAGCGCAAAAAACCGTCTTCGACCCCAAGTTTACGCAGGACAGCAAACATAACCCCCCATTCCACGGAATCAAAGGCCTTTTCGGCGTCAAGAAACACCGCAGCGGCCTTAATCTCTGGATTCAGTCTTTGTACGACCCCAAATAATGTTCTCAGATTTTGCGTGAGATTCCGACCAGGAACGAAACCCGCTTGCTCTGGGCGTATAATCCCTGGCAATATAGGCGCCGACCTGTTCGCTAATATTTTGGCGTAGATCTTAGTATCTACGTTCAACAGGGATAATGGTCTGTATGAGGAACAATGAGTTGGTTGCTTGCCCGCCTTCAATAGTGTCACTATCATTGCCTCTCGCATAGTTGGGGGCATCACTTCTGTCTCTGCCATTTCCTCATATAAAGCTTTGAGATGAGGCATCAACAAATCCTGAAACTCTTTATAAAACGCTACTGTCAGACCATCTGCTCCTGGGGCTTTACCGGCTGCCATACTACGCAGTGCTTCCCTTATTTCATCTGTTTCCAATGGGGCCATCAAGTGCTCCCTGTGTTCCGTTACTAGCCACGGCATTTTAATATACAATAAGTAATCATCCAGCGCGTCGTGGTCCTTGGGTATTTGTGATGTATATAACGCCTGATAATAAGTGCGGAAATGATCAGCAATCGCCTCTGGTGTGTGTAACGTAAGCCCCTCGTCGATTTTCAAATCTGTCAATGTATCTAAGTCTCTCGGGGGCATATGATCTTTGCTAGTGTAGCACCTGGTCTCTCCTGCTCCCTATAGCAGCGAGCAGTGGCATACTTACCCATGTGCTTAATTTAATCATTTGCCATATCCTAGAATTCAGCTAGTTTCTCCCTGAGTTCTGCTTCGGTGTGGGTCCGCGCATCCATCGAGAGTGACCTTTCTATGTTCCCAAGTTCTTTTTCTAGAGTCTCTAACCTGCCTCGTATGGATCGAAGGACTCCTGCGTGTGAAGATATCACCACCCCCCAGATGTATACTTTGAAGGCTTCCCATACCGTGGTAAATGCAGGGACGGAACATATATTATTCGTGAAAAACTCCTCGATTGCCCTCGCTGGCTCTGCTCTAAAAACCGTATCCAGTAATGAGTATGGTGGGAAGCGCCAAATGAATGCTGGAACCCTGGGGGAGCTATATTCCAGGGATAAAAGAACCGGGGAGTGATCAGAATATGTTCTAGGGAGGTGTGTGCAAACTCCCACCCTTGCGCTCAAGCTCCCGGACAGTAGCCATTAATCAATGCGAGTGTGCGTGTCATAAACTGAGGAGTAATGTGTGTAGCCTCTAACCGACGGACAACGATACCTCCAGATGTCTAGCAGGCTCCCTCTGTTCATAATATCCACGATGGCCAATGCCGCCGGGTGCCTGGGCGGACCCCTAGATCTATCCATGTGCGGGTCAAGTATGCAATTGAAATCTCCTCCCCACAACTGTGGGATTCCAGCCCACTGCGATAGTGTCGCCTCTAGTGTAGTATAAAAGTGGGGATCATCATGTTTCGGGCCGTATATTCCCACCAGCACAAATCTAAGGTCTCCCTTGCTACAAAGGACAACTGCAAATCGACCATTTGGGTCTCTGACCAGTCCTGTCATGTTAACCCCCGATCGCTTGTCTGCCCATAACAGTACCCCTCTAGCATGAGAGGTATAGTCAGCTGCGTAACAGACGCCCTGCATTTTGCGGTATTGCTCCACTACGCTCCACAGTCAGGTGTGTTTCCTGTAAAATCGTGACATCAATAGAGTGCCTCCTTAACTGCGCTACTACTTTCCTAACTTTTCTACTGTCATTCAATCCCCTAATATTCCAGGTCACAAGCCGCACAAATCGCGGCACACTGCCTTCAGGTGTCATATGTTGTGCATGTCAAAATTAAAACTCGGATCATTGTGTATGTCACAAACCTGGTACAGAGCTGTTGCATTAAAATTTGACATTTGAACCAAACGATGCATTCTATAGAACAGCACCCTCCCACGCTATGGGATCCCTCAACTGCCATAGCTACGAAAAAGCCCCTCCCCAAATCCCCGATTTACTAAACAACCCCAAACAAAATATACATAACAGTGTGATACACTTGGGGGCAGATGTTGCCATCTTTCCGTGAGTTGATGCCACTATATCAGCACATGGTATATGCTATGATGCACCAATGTCCCTTCATAGATCCAACGTCAAACGATTACATCTTCCCCCCTCTTTGGTAGAAACTCCCACGACAAACAGGTTAAGGGCCTTGTGAGGCAGGCCAGCGAATATTGTTCGTTATCCCCCTGCAGCAGTCCTCCCGCAACCCCCGCTATATCATTCATGCTGCTAGTATAAAGGGAGAGTACTACTTATCTATATTGCAACATTGTTCAACAGTCCCAATGGTGTTGCAAAGACGCCTTCCGTGCAGATCCCCCCGTCTCGATGACGCTGACTATATCCTCAGCTGGGCACTCTTCACAGTGCATCTCCCCCCCTTCGTCACTCCTCAGAGTCTGGAGCAGCATCAGCGTTCAGGGAGGAACCCCCAGGGGACTCCCGTCTCCTTGTAGCTTGCTCCTTATCTTTCAGGAACCGTAGAACCGCCTTGGGATCCGTAAAGAAATGCACCTTTCCATCTGCCTTAACTCTCAGCTTGGCTGGGTATTGCATGCTATATTCTAAGTTCAGTTCTCTGAGCTGCTTTTTTGCAGGAGTAAACAGACGTCTCGCCTCTTGAACTTGCAGAGTGACGTCTGGAAATAGGGATATATCTGAACCCTCGTGCCGCAGTGTACCCAACTCTCTTGCTCTCCGTAGGGCAGCATCACGGTCTCTATAATTTAGCACTCTTGCTATTATAGGCCGCGGTGGAGCGCCCGGAACCGGCCTAGGTGCCAGGGAACAATGTGCGCGCTCCACCACAAACATCTCTGAGAAAGTTTCTCTGCCCCAAAGAGTGATGAGTAGTGTCTCCACATGTTGCTCCATATTCCCTATGTTGGAAGACTCCGCAACTCCTAAAATGCGGATGTTATTCCGCCTTGATCTCGCTTCAAGGTCTTCCGCCTTTGATTGGAGCGTCTGCAAAATTTTATCCCTGGATTTATCTGCCTCCGAGTCCGCCTTCATGATATCTTCTACATCTGATATCCTCTGCTCCGCTGCATTAAGGCGATCTCCATGCTTGTCTAGGCACTCGGACATTCTGTCCATACGGAACGACAACGCATCTATTTTGCTGTCTATTTTGGACAGGCTCTGCTGCATTGTGCATAGTATCTGCTTCAGGTCTGCATCCGCTGACGCCTCTTGATCATCTGACGTGACTTCCAGGTCTGTAGGGGTATGTTCCCGTGATCTGGGAGTTTTACGTAAATCGAATTGCAGCTTAGACTGGACTTCATCTGTTTTGCCCATCCTGTAGCCTTGTGCCAATTGCCCAACTAGATCTTCTATTGGAGAGTAGCAATTAGAGTAGGAACACAGTGCCCCAGGTCAATAGGGTCCCAATGTGCCTCAGGATTCGCTCAACAGCATGTGCCCCAGTTCAGGAATCCCCACGACCAGCACAGTCACAGCACTCCACTTACTCGTGCCCCTATATGCAGTGGGGGAATGTATCACGGGAAGCCGGGTCGCCTCAAGGGCCACAGATTCATCAGAGTGCCTATCCAGTGCCCCGCATCCGCTATACTGTTCTCCGTTAGCGACAGTCTCCAGCGCACTACAGCAAGGACACCATCATTGTATCCCTCTGGCGGGAGCGCTGGCCTGTATAGTCGTCCGCGTCCATGTCCGCAAGCTCCACTTGAATTCTCGTCACTGGCTGGCTTCTCACAATGCTAAACGTTGCACAAGTCCATGATAGGGCCCCGTGCCAGTCAAGATCAGATCACGCTGCAGAGGGTATCCCCCGGTTGCTTAGTACCCTGTCTGCCAGTCGCAATCCGGGCCTCAATCCACCCCCGTGCAATCCCGGCTCCCTGCACAATACCTGCTATTTCTCGCCGTTAGTGTGGGTCCGGTGCACATCACCCCTGCAGGCAGTCGTGTGGGAGGGCCCGGTACCTTCTTTCACCTTGGGATCCGTCTTGCCTGAATGTAGGCCGCACTTCGCGTTTCCGGGCACAAGGCCTTCCGGCCTCAGAGGTAGACTCGGCCGCTGTGCCTGCCGCGCGGCCCTTTTTCTGGCAGCGGGACTGCGGATTCTTCCCCGGGGCTTCAGACTTCTCCTCTCGAGTTTTGCAGGCACCCAGGGAGCCGCGCTTCCTCTTCGCACCAGCGCCGGGAGCCCGCAGGGCGCACACGTCACTACAGCGGCCACGAGCGATCGGTGTAATTAGGATCGCCAGACCGTCAAAAAACGCCTCAAACGCTGAATCCCCCGGGCTCCCTAGGCGCTAATGCAGCGATATCCCACTACGGGGGAGAAGATAATATTCAGGGCATCAGTATAATGACGGATTAAAAGTGGCAAACGGCGGAGCTCCGCTAGCTCGCAGCCATCTTGGAGCCAGGCAAGCTCCGCCCCCCCTTCTGATTTCTAGTTGGTTTTGAGTTTGGCATTAGGCTCTGATGTTTTTATGCAGCCATTGAAATTTTCTCAATATTTGGTCCGTAAGAGGGTCCCATTGCGCAATAGGGGAGCTGTTTGTTGGCGCAATTGCTCTTTGTTGAGTTTTAATCCAAGTTGTCGCCTCCATGCTTATCCTTTTGTCCCATTTCAGTCTTTTAAAATTTCCGGTATACACACTGGTGCTAGTTACAGGTGCGACTTCCAATTTGGTGGCACAGATGGACAGTTGGATTTGTTGTAGTCTATGGGCACTGTCCAGGTGGTCCCCGAGAGTAAAGCTGGTGATATTCCTCAAAAAGGCAGCTGAGCACAGAGTGAAGTCGATATATAAGATAGACTTCTCAGTTGCACATGTCCAGCCTGGGGGAGAATCCCCCTCAAATCGACCACTAGCCTTTTTAACTTGTCTTAATTCTCTATTGCCCTAGGATTTATATAAACATTACATCAAGAGATTATGATTCTCATCACGAAATCGCATGCTGAGTTTCAATGCTTGAACCCATGACTCCTTCAAGGAGATCTCCTCAATCACGACCCTCATAGATGTTGAGTTTATAAATTATTAAGCCGCCCATTGGGTGTCCATAGCTGCTGACTTTAATTGCTGGTATTAGGTGTTTGGCGTATCCCGTCAACACGGGAGTTGTTTGGGCCCAAGTTTCCTGAAGAATTAAAATTTCAAAATTGCTCCAGTATTCCATGATATCGCGATCTTCAAGTTTTTGCACAAGTCCATCGATATTGCATTAACAGATTTGTAGCTGTGAATCATGAATCCAGTCCTTGTCGACGCTTACTTCAGGTGGTCAGACAGTAGGGCTGCTGACAGGCAATTCTAGTCCTTCTATTAGCTAACCAGGTCAGTTGCAATTTCTTCAAGACCTTGTGCCCCTTGAGCATTTTTAGGTCTCGGCCTGCACCAGCGCTTGCGCTGGTCTGGCCGAGAGTTTTAGTAAGCGGGTTTTGGAAGTGCAAACACTGGCTTTCGGCTGGCGACCAGCTTGAGTTCACGATGGCGTGCACGCGCAGCTGCCATCTGAGTTTCCTATCTCTTCCTCATTTCCTCGTCATGGCTCATTAACTCTCTGGACTCTGATGTTTCAATCGCAGCAGCAGCTCACATTACCAACTGAGGGCCCTGGACTACAGTCACATGAAAAACAACAGCGATTAGCATTGAAATGCAAGCTTTTTTGTCTAGTTAGAAATATTGCTTCGGTGGGTTGATTTCACCTTATATCGCTATTTGTTTTATATTGGGAGTCACAGCCTAATTACCAGTATTTTTGTCTCTCACTGTTTTTTTTTATATTTATTCGCGCAAAGCACAAAGCTATATTTAAGGTTACTTTTTCCGCGTCACTTCTTCACTCTATTTAAACTCCACACCCCCACTCTTATTGTCTCTCTCCTTCTCTCTCTCTCCCCTCTCTAATTCTCTCTCTACTTAATTAACTCTCCCCTCTCTATCTTTTTAGCCTTTCATTCTCTCTCACCCCTTTATCTGTTTCTCTTTCAAACTCCTTCATTCACTCTCTCTCCCCTTCTTTCTCTCTCTCTATCCCGCTCCACTCTTTATTCTATGTACACCCTTTCTCTCTTTCTCTCTCACCACCCTCTCTAATTGGGCATTATATCTTCACTCTATCTCTCACTCGGCAACACCACAGCATCACTCAGCACAACCACAGCATCAATCAGAGCCAGCACAGCATCAATCAGAGCCAGCACAGCATCAATCAGAGCCAGCACAGCATCACTCAGCACCACCACAGCATCACTCAGCGCCAAGACAATATCACTCAGCACCACCCCAGCATCACTCAGCACCACAGCAGTATCACTCAGCAACACCTGAGTATCATTCAGCATCACCTCGGCATCGTCTCCGCAACAGTCACCACCACCACCACTACCACCTCAGCATCACTCAGCACCACCTCAGCCTGCTCTCGGAATCTGGCATCTGTTGATTCTCCCCTAGCGTCTGGCCGCTGCTAGTGTTATAATACAGGTACTAGTTCCCAACCTTCACCCTCCGATTGTTTATGCCCCCTCAAAAAAAAGCTTTAACAAACAACCATTGCAATAGGCAGAAACAAGTTGCCAGCATTGCAAGAACAAAAGAAAACTGAGGAAATTATCGCCGTTTTAGCGGCAGGAAACTGCCGCTAAAACTGCGATAATGGGCTTGCTAATATGCGTTATAGAATTCCAATAGAGCCCAGGTTAGATGTGCAGGACATCTAACCTGGGCTTCTATTGAATTCACTAACGCATATTAGCACAATATCACTCGTTTTAGCGGCAGTTTCCTGCCGCTAAAACGGCGATAATTTTAACGTGGGTCTTGCTAATATGCCCCCTTGTCTTTGGGACACATTGCCTTATTCTTTGAGGTCAACACCACACCCGATGCACCCAACATCTGAGTGCACCATTGAGATGCAGATTGTCTAGGGAGCCCACATTTGCGTATTAGGATTGTGTTTAACTGCACAATGCTTCAAGTCTCCAACCTCCAATGAGAAGGGGTGAGCTTGCTATTCTATTCTATTTATTGACATTGCAGGAAACCATATGTCGAAGAAATAAGAAAAGTTCCTAAACTGCAAATATAGCCCCCCATGGATATTTTCTTTCAATTCCTAAACATTACACACTATTGCGGTCAAACCGTAGTTTAGTTAGGATTTCTTTAGTTATGCATGGCACAGTCGAGCGTCTGGCGGGGGTCATTTGAATGTGAGTGTCACAATTGCCAAATTTGAGAGTTTAAGCATCGGAGCACCATTCTCTGCATTTTTTTCAAAGAATAGATTTGGACTGAGTTTTCAGCCAAATGTACTTTAATTGTGGCGGATTTTTATTTTAATTGTATTTCTTTAAAAAAATAAAAAAAATAATAAGGTTGGAAATATCATCACGTGCCCCTGCAAAAAGCCGTAGTTGCGGTGAACTTGAGCTCCTGATAACAGATTTGAAATTATTCTGGGCGTCCAATCAATTTCGACTGGGTCAAATTACACTTACGCTATACAAAACTGGCCTCTAGGTGGCAGCAGAACAGTACAGTTTGAATCTATGAGAGATAAGATAAACAGCATCAACGATAGCTTATGACGATGTTCTCTCTTTTTACAAAATATGAAACATTTAAGATATTTTCGGTCAAGCGATCTGCGAAGCGGCACTGGGAGAGCGCCACAATGTATAGCTAAACTCTATTTTTAACTGGAATCTACTGAGTGAACTTGTCCATATTCTTAGTCTGAACAAATGATTATTGACTTCCTCCTTGACTTTCGAAATAGTGCTTCTAGTAACCACATTTTCTAGGCACTGGGGCATGAGTGAAATTCATGAATAATTTTAATATCGTGCATAATTGAACCTTCAGTACACCAAAATATGGTTGAAGACGCTAATGTTTACTTTCTTTATTTCCCAGGACACTTCTGACTACTACCAAGTATTCTATCTCTCCCCTTATCTGCTAGAACCAGGACCGATCTTCCTACAACTGTACCTCAGACTGTACAGTAAAAGCGGAAACCTCAGATGCTGAATAGCCCAGCTCCAAATCACCCCCCGTTTTCAAGATAACTTTCACTGGAGGCAGCTCGCGCTCTGTACAGACACTCCATCGCAGGAGCGCGCGTCCCGGGACAATAAAGATCCTCAGCAGGGTATCTCCAGAATCCAGGATAGCTGAAAAGACCTTGCTGTCCCTCAATCCCTGATGTAACGGACATCAGGCAGCATGTTACACTGGTTTGAATGCACAGTTGAAATAAGAAGGCAGGACAGCGTATCTTGAAAAGAGGCGTTTTATTCCAATAAGTACTCCACCCAACACACGGAGCGTCCTCCCAGTCAGATGATCGAACGGCAACTGACCGATGCCATTCGAACCCCCTTCCAGTGGACACTCCATGCGTGAGCCACATTCAAACGAATACAACAATGCACATCTTAAGCATCTCGCGCTGGCCGCGCGATGCATAAGCATCACACATAGAATTAGGCATTATTACCAACATTACAACACCTTCCCCCTTACAGAGAAACGAAAAGTTACAAGTTACATAGCAAAGAATTAATTTGAATAAACAAAATGGCATAAACAAAGTGTAGATCTTAATATCTAATGAAATCCTCAAACCTTTTTGGTGTCTTAATGACATGTCCCCTGGACGAGCTACTAATGCTCGTATTAACATCAGCCTGGATTGGGAAGCTAGCATCAACCTGAGGTGAAGTGTCTTGAAATGGGGTAGACAGGACAGTGGATCTCGCCGATCTCACCGGATCCAACCAGTGTCCCCAATCAAGATCGTCCTCAATATTTTTCCACCTATGATGCATTATTTCGGCTTGTTCAGGAGATACTTTAACAAGTTGTCTTTTGTTCCACCACCCCTTTTTTCCTACGAAAGCAGCTCCTTTACTGACCTTGCACACCTGTTCGGGCATAAAGAATTTTGACTCTCCCTTCCTAACTTTTACCTGTTTCTTAATTAGAACCCAGTCTCCAACCAGGACGTCCTCACCATTCAAGCGGCATTTCTTATCAAAGTTTTCCTTCATGTGAGTCTGCTTGATGTACACTCTATCGGACACGTCCTTAAAGTTGATTTTGTCCACGCCAGACATCTCCTTCAACCATGTTGGGAACAGAAGAGTATGTGCTTCTCTGCCCCTCAACAAAGTAAAAGGGGATATTCCAGTAGTACAGTGGGGAGACGTGTTACAATTCCAAATTTTTTGATCGGTAACTCGCCCACATCCAACCCGGATGCTAATGCTGTCTGGATCCCTTCCTTCACAACTTTATTCCCTCTCTCAACTAGACCATTAGATGTGGGAGAGTATAACGCCACTTTAAGGTGTTTTATATCTAATTTGCTCATGAATTTACAAATCTTCTCAGAACGAAATGTGTGCCGTTATCTGTAACGATAACTTTGGGGCCCCTTTCAAAAAAATATCTTGTTCAAAAATGATATGGTTTACAGTGATGTTATAATTATGCTTTATTTGAAACAAACCCTACCTCTTTTTGTGCACCTTGTTCCTTCGCCTCGTAAGTACATGGGGACTGCAGCCGCAGAAGCCCCCTGCCTTCAGCCTCGAGCGCATTGGGAGGATGCCGGAAGGGACAGGGCGCTAGCGGAGTCCCTCCTGAGTGAGAAACAGCGCTTCTCCTCAGGCGTGCACAAAGCGCCGACCCGCCGCCAACTCAGGCCGATGGGGCTGTCCAGCCGAGCGCGCGGTGGGAGCGCTCGAAAGTTAAGAGACGCCTGCACGTGCTCATCTGCTGTAGGTGATGTGGAGCCCACGGGGAGGGAGGGAGAGTGAAAGTGCGTCATACGTACGTTACTGCTGAAACGCCCGACGCATGCACGTACGTGTGCACATCTCCTGTCCCACGCGTGCTGGAGAAGCGGGCGGGAGCCCACCCGCACTGGCAAGCAGTAGAGGAAGTCCGGGCGGAGCCCACCCCGCACTGGCAAGCAGTAGAGGAAGTCCGGCGGGAGCCCACCCCGTCTTCGTGAATGCCGCATGATGCGGCCGGAGCAGGATCCAAGAGCCGGTAAGTGGTGCATGCAAGCACGCCATGCCTGGACAGGAGATGTGCACGCGTATGGTGCGAGCAGGAGTTGTGATAACGCCAGCGAGCCGTACACGTGCACATCTCCTGCTCTGTTAAGCTTCAGCACAGACAGCTGATGTGCTGCAGCGTACGGTTTGCGGCGTTATTACAACTCCTGCTCGCACCATACGCGTGCACATCTCCTGTCCAGGACTTGCCATACACGTGCACATGTCCTGTCCCCCTTCGCAGGCAAGTCGGCAACAATAGATCTCGCTTACGCGAGCAACGCATGGCGCTGCATCGCTAGGCGAGACCTAAAAATAACCAATCATATTGATGTCCTTCTCTCCGAAGGCTTTAGGGTTAACGTCGGATTGTAGTAATTTTACTCTATCTTTCCATAAATCGTTAAATGTGGTGTCCCTTAAAATGGTAATCGGCGAACCAGAGTCGGCCATGACCTGAAGTGAAACGTTATCAATCAAAGCAGAACACAAAGGGCCCTTTATGGAATTAGAATCTCCTCCACAGTCTAGGGTTATGATCACATTACTAAGTGAATTAGTACATGAGTCTACATCAGTCTCGATACAGCTTACATTGACAGGTTTCCTGGCGCTTCTGCACACCCCTTGGAAATGGCCTATTTTTTTACATATGACCCAACGTTTGTTAATAGCGGGGCAGCCAGGGAAATTCCGATATGGTTTTAGATCCGCACCTGTAACAGAAAAAGGTTGTTTTCTTTGAGGGAATTTGACAGGTTTACTCTTAACATTCACAGCACATAGGGAACTCTCTTGCTCAAGATCAGGAGAAGTTACCAAATTGACCCCGGGTTTGACATCATCCTGCATAGCTTTGCTAGATATTGCTGAACGTTCAATACTTAAGGCTAATTCAATTACTTCGGCCAAAGGGGGATTTTTGCAACCCAGAATTCTTTCCTTGATCTTTCGAGATGCACAGTTGAATACGAACTGATCTCTGATATAGTTGTCCGCTAAAGGACCAAAGCCACATGTGGTTGCTAACACCCTGAGAGCCGAGATATATTCCTCTACTTTCTCGTCCTCCTTTTGTTTCCTTTTGTAAAAGTTATGTCATTCTAGCATGATATTGGGCTCATCGGAAAATTGTTTCTTAAGATGTGCTACAGCCTCCAGGTAAACGATCCATTGACCGTCACCAGAATGAGATGCTGGAGGTGGAATAGGTACAATACTGTCAAAAATCCTCTGAGCTGCTTGACCAAGACATCCAAATAATAAGGCAAATTTACGTGCAGGGGAATAGCCAACAGCATCAATAGCCACTAAGTGGTTTTCGAAAAGTCTGTACCACTCTGACCAAATAATTGGTGGGCTCCCTGGTTTGCTTAAGAATGGAGGAGGTTGTGTTATTTGTTGTACATTAGCCATGATGAATTGTATATTTTACTAAGAACCACAATGTATTTAGAATAGAAAGCAGGAGAACAAAGGTGTGCGTGTCACCGAAGTTTAACATGCTGAAATTGTAATTCCTGTGTGTAGAAAGTGTACTTTAAACCTGCTTTAAAATTGTTGAATGCAGAATAATAAGCGTGCGAGTCGCTGAGTATGTAGAATAATAAGCGTGCGTGTCGCTGGAGTACTAGGAAGCAAACACGCTGACTAAATCTGGAATTGCAGATATGTAAATTAATGGGCGTGCGTGTCGCCGAAATACAAGTAGAAAACACGCTGGCTGAATCTGTAAAACAGGCGTGCGTATCGACGAAATACACGTAGCAAACACGCTGGCTGAATCTGTAAAACAGCTGATAATGCTTGTAAAATGACGTGCGTGTCGTCGGAAAGCGGTACTGGTAACACGCTGGTAGTGTTAATGCTAATTCAAAGCTATCCGAGTTGCTTGTGGAAATGAGCCCGATTCAAGATGGCGCCACGTAGCGTAATGACGACAGCGCTGGCTCGTGACGAGTCGATCAACAAGTGCCTGGTGCGCTGGGGGCTCGTGACCAGTAGGTTCACGAGGGTGAGGAGCGCGAGCGTGCGGGAGGCTCCATAAAGTTAAGGAGAAAAAACACACGTACCTTTTGGTGTGTTCTTACGCTCAGGACAAGTTGCAGTGGCCTCAAGGTGTCGAGATTAATGGAGACCATCCGAGAAATTGTCAAGGTTGAATCCGTAGTACAAGTCGGCGGTCACCGCAAACAGCCACCAGGTATTCTCAGGCGTGGGTATGTGGGTGGAGTCGTTCTCGTTCGTCGCCAGATGAAATAAGAAGGCAGGACAGCGTATCTTGAAGAGAGGCGTTTTATTCCAATAAGTACTCCACCCAACACACGGAGCGTCCTCCCAGTCAGATGATCGAACGGCAACTGACCGATGCCATTCGAAACCCCTTCCAGTGGACACTCCATGCGTGAGCCACATTCAAACGAATACAACAATGCACATCTTAAGCATCTCGCGCTGGCCGCGCGATGCATAAGCATCAAACATAGAATTAGGCATTATTACCAACATTACAACAGTCTGAAAGCTGTGCCTCGCAATCTTTTCATATCTCCTACCTCTCAGCGAAGACCTACAATGACTCCTGAAATACCTCAGAACCTCCCGCTCCCTCATGGACTTCTGAAGGAACCTCAAGACATGGCTCTTCCAGACGAAACAGGCATGATCTCCTCCCCACCCCCAGGCCTGCCCTACTCAGCGCCTGGATACCCTTACAGCAGTGGCGGCTGTTAGGGAACGGGGGTGGTGCAACAAGGGTGTGTGGGGGAGGTTGAAAAATATTTTTTTTAAAACACTTACCTCTTCTGCTGTCTCTCCTTGTTGTTTTTGCCTCTCTTCTCTTTCTGACTCTGAGTCCGGAAGAAGCTGGAAGCACACAGGCTCCCCTAAGCCAATCACAATGCTGCAACGTTGTGATTGGTTTGAGCGCTGTGGTTCGGTGGTCAGACTGGGACAGGGAGCCTTTGCATGTTCCACACCAGGCTGTGCATTACAGCCTGGTGGGGAATATACCAAGTGCGCATGACTTTTTTGCCGTCCCAGGACGGCCGGCCAAACCATCATGCGCACTTAAGTGCATGAAGCACTCCTCCTCCCTGTGCCACCAGCCCCCGCCCGCCCTAACCCAGCCCTGCAGCAACGAAAAATAGAATGATAATAACGGAGGAGCCGCCCCTACCTTATGGGTGATTAGCCGCACTCTATAAATTCACATATCGCAATGGATGCGCAAGACACTTCTACATGCTGCTGCAACATGTTTTGAGCATACGTCTGAGCCTTGCAATGACACCAAAACCCACTACTTAGAGGTCACACTCCAACCAACCAGGATGAGTTTTACACATGATAGATGAAAGGATGGTTGTGTAGCGTGAGTGACCATGTAGCGTTGTGGATTGTAATTCCTTGCTACATCATTATTACTGTGATGTCATGGAACCCACGTTTGGAAGGTTGGGGGGCAATTTGTAAGTAAAGGGCAATCGCTGGACACCTGAAGAGAGAAAGCAGACTGTGGGTTGCAGAATAAAGGTGTTACTTACATATTGTCGGAAGTTTTTCATAGACACCACAGAACGTATTCTAGATCTTATCCTGCCATCTAACGGTTAGACTCATAATGGCACCTTGTTTGTGTAAATATATTTTGAGTTAACGGAGTCGGCATAATAAATGATGACGTCAGCCGAAGTCTCACACTGTCTCTGCCATGCTCACATCATGTTTTCAGACCTGGTTTGAAAGCCTGCGCGTGGTCAGGATTAAGAAATGTAGAGTACTTCAGGGAACATCAGTGCTTAAGATAAGGGGGCATATTAGCAAGACCGGCGATAAAATTATCGCCGTTTTAGCGGCAGGAAACTGCCGCTAAAGCGGCGATAATGGGCTTGCTAATATGCGTTATGAATTCAATAGAAGCCCAGGTTAGATGTGCAGGACATCTAACCTGGGCTTCTATTGGAATTCATAACGCATATTAGCAAGCCCATTATCGCCGCTTTAGCGGCAGTTTTCTGCCGCTAAAACGGCGATAATTTTATCGCCGGTCTTGCTAATATGCCCCAAGATTCTTCCGAGTTGCACAGAAAAAAGCTACAGAAACTGAAAATTCACAACTCTTAAGCATCAGAAAATATCGGCGCAGGGTAATGTGGCAGGCAGTTCTGCATTTCCAGTTTCTATTGAGAGGCGAAATGCTGCTTGGTCAGGGTGTGGCATTTAAAGACACTTCAAAGGCTGCAGGCAGGAGCGTCGCTGTCACTGGTGCTGCAGGTACAGTGGCACCAAGGCCCGAGGGGCCCACGGAACCCTGGGGCATATTATCAAGAACGGCGTTAAAAATTATCGCTGGTTTAGCGGCAGAAAACTGCCGCTAAAGCGGCGAAAATGAGCTTGATGTATGCCTTGAGAATCTCAATAGAAGTCCATGTTCTGGTGTGAACATGGGCTTCTATTGGAATTCTCCAGGGCATATTATCAAGCCCATTATCGCCGCTTTGGCGGCAGTTTTCTGCCGCTAAACCGGCGATAATTTTAACGCCGTTCTTGATAATATGCCCCCCTGATTATTGCTGTATTTTATTATTCAAACAGCAGCCAAGGGGCACATTTCCTTCCTTGCACTAGGGTCCATGACACACTGCTGGCTGTAGACGTTCTACTACAGCGCTCACCATTTTGCTCAAGATCATTTAGCCAGTTCTAAGGCTAGGACAAGTCAGCCTCTCATTTTTTCATGGCTGGTACAACGAGTGCTCAGAAAAAATAAACCACGTATTCCTTTTGGCTTTTGACTGTTAAACATTAATGTTTCCTTGCACACGAATATCACAAAGTGCACTGATATATTACGTAATCAGATTTGTATATTGTTTTTATATGAACCTCAGGTGTTCAACTGCTTTAACGTGCATGTGAAGTCTCATGATTCCTGTAGGCTTAGAACCCATTTTATTTGAGGTGGTACATCTGTGCATTGCCTCCATCTTGTGGTAAAGCGTAGCTTTGCTTTCAGCGTTGGCAAACAGAAAATAGTGAATTCCGCAGTATGTTTGTGTATCTGTATCTTCATTTCAAGGACTTCTCACATTCTCTCCATGAGATCCTGCTTCCTGCTCATTAAATAGTTTAGTTGAAGTGATAGTTTCTTTTACATGTTTATGCTCCATAGTCATGAATTGAGAGAAAAGTGTTTAAGAAGCATCTGAAATTGCATGCATTGTACCATTACATGTGCCAACTGCAGCCACGGCCGGTGCAGGTAAGAGCGGTGTGGCGGGGAGTCGACAGATGACGACGAGGGAAAATAAAATAAAAAGAAAACCACTTACCTTCCGCTCGCCGCATCAGCGAGTCAGCAATGCGGCGAGCGTAAGGTAAGTGGTTTTCTTTTTTTTCATTTTATTTTTGTAGGACAGTAGGATCTGCTTTTATGGTTACCCCCACTTTTTGCCTGGTGCTACGCTGTTTTTGAATAGTCTGACTGATTCTGCTAATCAGGACCCCTGTCTCTCTGCTTTCTCCCTTAAATTGTTATGTTTAGTACTTAGGTACATCCCAGATTGGATACTGAGGCACCCTTGTCATTCCCTAGTATATGGTACTAGGGCACCCAGGGCATAGGTACCCCAGAGGTCCCCCATGGGCTGAAGCATGAATTATGCCACCCATGGGAGACCATTCAAACTGTAACTACAGGCCTGCGATTGCAGCCTGGGTAAGCTGGTGCTAGCACCACTTATGAAAGATATAGGTTTCTATATCTAGGGTCACTGCACTTAAAACCTATGTCACCCCTATAGCAGGCCTTTTGCAATCGATAAGGCAGGGTGCTTGGTTCTAAGTGTGAGGGTACCCCTGCATGAGCAGGACACCCCGTACAGCCTACGGAGTCCACTCTCCCGGGTTGTAAGTGAAGCAGCCATATACCATATAGACCGGCACAGTGTAAATACACGATGACCATCTCAAAACTGGCTGCAACGAATCCTATCATGTTTGGTATCAAACATGTTGGAATCATACCCCCACACCATAAACGGTGTGGAAGGTATGATTCCAAGCACTGGAACGGGCCTCCGTTGGGCTCTCAGTGCTCCCGGTACCAGTCTTCTAGACCTGGACAGCACAACATGGCTGCTGCCAACCAGAGACACGATTCTGCCCTCCTGCTGCTGAGCCAAGCTAGAGCAGGGGAAGACAGAACAATAAGGTATCCTGTCACAGGGAGGTGTGACCACCTCCCAGACAGGATTTAGTGTACTGGGGCCGGGTGGGTGTGCTTGCCAGCACCACTCAGTTTGAATGAGGGGCACATTTGGTGCCTCCTTGCACAGTCCAGTTCAAATCAGCTCTGGGAGCCGTTGGCTCCCGCTCTGACGTGAAACTGTACAAAAGACATGGGAGTATCCTCCCCACTGTCCAGGCCCTCCCCTGGGAGGTAACCCTGAATCGTCCCAACACTTTCTTTAGGGTACTTAAGGGTTTACCTGGGTGTAGGTCCCTAGATTCATCATGGGACACGATTCAATTCAGACACCACTTCAACTTCTATCGTCTGGTAACTCTGGACTTCGCTGGACTTCGTTTGGGACCATCTTCATCTCCCTTTCAGTCTGCTGCCTCGTCTGTACCTGTGCACCATAAAGGAACCTTCCAAGGCCTGTGGGCATCAAAGACACCTGAAGGAATCTCCCTTGGAATGAAGGAGTCACTTCCCTGCATCTGCAGGCACTGCAACGAAGCTGACCGGTCTGCTGATCTTGAGCTCCCATGGACTCCAAAAGGCTCAGCAACACAGGTGGTGGTTCTCCACATCTCTTGAGGCTTGCCCTGCCCTCTCACCAAGTTTGAGGACAGTATCCCTCGCAGGTGCTGCAGGAACCGAACCCCTGTGCACCACGTCGACTTGTCGTTGCCAAGGCTTGTTGGCTTCCTTCCACCAAGATCTTCGGGCCAAGCATCTCCAGTGACCAGAATCTTAATCTACACTGCATCGTTTGCATTGTGGCCTACATCTTTTGGTGAGCTGCTCGAGGTCCTCTTGTGACTCCAGTGCCTCCGGCCTGTGGGTCCTGATGAGAGTCACCTTTGCTTCTTTTGGGCTCCCCTGATTTCTCGGGGCCTGCCCTGACTCCCCTGCTTGTGGTGAGTCCCCTGGACCTTGCTGGTCCCGACATTACACCTTCTTCGACTTCCACGTTGTTTGCAGTTGCCAAGGCTTGTTGGTGCTTCCGACGGACACCGACCCCTCAGCTCTTGTCATCCGACGTGGGACAGCTCGTGCACAGCTCTTGGTCTTCCTCAGCATCGCCTGGTCCTCACAGCTGCGGAGTCAAGGTCACTGTCAACTCTCCTGCAACACCCAACATCGGTGGGCATTCGTCTTCCAGGTCTCCAGGTCACTCCTGAATGACATAGACTCTGTCCCCTCTGCTTGCAGGTACCTCTCAACTTGAATCCACCTTCGGATTCCACCGGACACTTTCTCCTTCTCCAGCAGTGGCACTTTCCTGAAGTGCTCTATTGGGTTTGATGGCAGTTTCCGACACAACTTCACACCTATGCACTCGGCTTTCCTGGTGTAGGTAAAGTGGGTACTAGGGTATCCACGGGTGGGCTGGCTCTCCAACCTTCTGTCTTCCACGGGGTTTCTTCAGGGTCCACTGGGAATGGTCATTATTCTTTAAAATTTCAACCACGACTTACACGTTGATTTGTACGGAGAACACGGTCGTGTTCCCACAAAGCACACGATCTTCATGGGGTTCCTAGTTACTCACCTTGGGTGGTTCCTTTGGTCCCCAGCACTTCTACGTCCTCTGGACTTTGTCTTGACACGAGTTGTGGTTCTCATACCACTTTCTTAATATATGGTTTTGTCCCCCCCTGGGGTTCACTCTGTACTCTGAGCTATTTACGTAATTTCTATGCAAAGTATTGTGTGCATTGTGCATATCTCCGAGTAGGAGATATCTAAACATGTTAGTGAGTATTATATAATAAATACATATTTTTATAAATACCTTGTGTGGTTCTTTTTCATTTAATCTATACCTATAAGATTGCATTCTGGTAAAACAAGCTGCTTTACACTCCTTCTGGACTAAGCCTGGAGGCTGCTCTCCACAGCTACCACTTAGAGAGCTTTCTACGGTTGTCTAAGACCTCCTAAATCACCATAAGGGTTGTCTGGACTGGTGCAGGGTGTCCACTTACATAAGTGTACATCATATACCAGGCCAGCCTCTCACATTGGTGTGCTTCGGTTGGGATTCAAGCTTGCATTGTTTTACCAGATACATATTGGTGTGATTAATTGAAAAAACACCACTAATACTAGGCACATATAATACAAGCTTAGAATAGTACGTTCTACTGAACTTTGGGTTGGGTAGTTAAGGGTCTAGCACACCCTTTCTGCAACCTCAGAGAGTTTAGTTCCCACTAGGTTAGTTAGGTGCAATACCACACCACATTTAGTATGTCTTCTAAAGGAGATGCCAGTGGCTCTTTGCCTTCTAGATACAGTGAGCTTTTGTTCCAAGAACTGAAAGCACTGTGTGCCTCTAGAAAGCTGAAGGCACGGAAAAATGCCAACACCCAACACCTCCTAGAGGTGTTACTGTTTGATGACCTACAGAAAGCTAGTGGGTCAGATGAACAGGACAGAGTGGGTGGCCAGGGGACAGAAGATAGGATAGGAGGGGAACCCCTCTATGACCTTGAGGCTGACCCTGACCAGGAGGAGCCTATTGACTCCCACCTGGAAAACTCAGATCTCCCAGAGGATACTGCAGGTGGCCCTGAGGGAGCCCCCTTTGTTCCTCCTGGGAGGGTGCAGAGTAGACCAAGGAGGTCTAGATCATCTGCTGCAGAATCCAATGCTTCAGGACAGTCAGTAGGGACCTCCATCTCTAGTAAGAGGGAAAACTCTTTTTTTTTAAACTTTATTTATTGCATTTTCGAGAAAGACAACAAAAACAAATGAATCATAAAGCTAATAAAACATACAGGGATATATTGTCCAGTAGTAGGAGGCAGCGTTCAGATGAGCAAATGACAATCAGAGACCAATTGAATCAATATTAGTACAAGCACCATTCAGTTACATTCCAGTATGTTATCAAAGTGCAGGGCACACATTATGGTCCATCCTCTGTAACATACTGAGAGTATCATTCAAGCCGTCTCTTCAGGGTGTCTAAGGAGATAGGAACGGAGTGGTTGCCAAATGTTTTTGGACCTAGAAGTAGGCATTTGAATAGAGGCATATATGTCGCTAGTAGTGTCACAATATATTAGTTCTTTCAGCCCAGCTTTCGCGGTCGGGACCACGGGACTGCATCAGTGCCTAGAGATTTGTCGTTTGGCTAGGAGTAAGGCAATAGCAGAGAATCTACGCACACCTGGCTGAAGCGGCTTCACATCGCCCAGTAACGCCATTAATGGGGACGGTGCCAAGTCCGTCTCAATCATGTCGGCGAGGCAGCGGAAGATGTCGGTCAAGTACGCTAGTATTGGTGCACAATTCCATGCCATATGGGGGAGGTCGGCGGCCTCCGCAGCACATCTAGGGCAAGTGTGAGGGTTGGTGGGGTCGATTTTAGCCAATAGTTTGGGTGTGATGTACGCTCCGTGTATATACTTAAAATGTAACAACTTGTGACGATGGTTAAGTGAGACTGGTCTGCTCACAGCAATAGGCCCAAGTTTTGTCAGGCAAGGGGTGGCCCAAGTCGTTTTCCCAGGCAGTTCGGGCTCCAGTGTCTGCTTGTGGTCTGTGTAGTAGAGCCAGATGATAAAGCCTGGAAACCAGATGGGCACCAGAGGGAGAGTTAATAATGAGTGAGAGCGGGGGGAAGTCCATTGGTTCTGCAGTGGATGTACAGAGCGTAGTCAAAAATAAAATCCCCTTTGGGCGATTCAGTACATCCACAAACTTGCACTCTTACAACATATTTATCACCATAACACAACCATCAAAAGCCAAGTGTCTATATTTATAAAAACATCACATATCATCTCCCTGTTGGAGGGAAAAGGATTCTGTGGAGAGACTCAGTGTCTGGTTACTCTGGACATTGAGTCTCTCTGCACCAATATTCCGCAAGAAGCCACAGTTGAGGTTGTGCGGAGAGCTATTGATGTGGCAGACCTAGATGGAGTGAATAAGGAGTTTATCGTTGAGTGTGCTAGGATGGTTTTAATGAATAATGTTTTTTTATTCAAAGATCAACTTTTTAAACAGAAGAAGGGGACCAGCATGGGGGCCACCTGTGCCCCAAGTTTAGCGTGTCTTTATGTTGGAGAATTTGAGAGTAGACATATCTATAATGAATTTGCACCATTTTATGAGAATGTAATTGGATGGTATCGTTATATCGACGATATTTTCTTTATTTGGGAAGGTGAAGTAGAGCAGTTAGAGGAGTTCTTGACTTGGTTAAATATGGGCGATCCAAATTTGAAATTTACGTCCAACTATAGTAGGTCAAAAGCTGACTTCCTTGATATCACTATTAAGGTGGAGAATGGATCTTTAGCAGTTGAGCTTTACACAAAACCCATGGCTAAGAATACCCTCTTACACTACTCTAGCTTTCATCCTAAATCCCAGAGGGATAACATACCCTTCAGTCAATTCCTTCGCTTGCGAAGAAATTGTTCTAACATTAAGGATTTTTATAAGCATGCAGAAATCTTGAAGAGGAAGCTTAGGGATAGGGGTTATCCTAAGAAACTTATTTCCCATTCATGCAAACGAGCAAGATTCTATAATAGAGAGTCAATGATTACCAAGACTGTACAGAAAAAGAAGGACATGGAAAAAATTGTGTTTGTCAGTAATTTCTCAGATATGAGCAATCGGATAAAAAATGTGATAAACAGTAACTGGCATATTGTAAAACAACGAAGAAGGGAGAAAACTTGAGAAACCCATCTTTGCATATAAAAGAAACAAGAATTTAAAGAATGACTTGGTACATACATATAGGGAAGGACAGGGTAGTACACAGAGCACACTAAGTGGTAATCTAGCAGTGGGCAATGCTAAATGTGGTTCATGTAATGTATGTGCCCTCTGTATTGAGTCAAAAGCCTGGAATATAATGGCTATCAGATTCACTCAAGGACTTTAAATAACTGCAGGAGCAAAAATATAGTATACTTTTTGCGATGTCCATGTGGGAAGGCTTATATAGGGGAAACTGGTAGGGAACTTCGTACGAGATTACAGGAACATCGTTCAGCTATTAGAACAAATAAAATCAATGCTCCCTTAGTATCCCATTTTTTAGAAATGGGACATAGTGATTCAGACATAGAATGGTTCATTCTAGAAAAAATCTGGATGAATGCTCGTGGAGGCAGTATGGAACTAAAACGAAGAGCTAGAGAACAGTGGTTTATCTCACAGTTCAACACTGTCCGTAATGGTCTTAACTCTAAGGAGGAATGGGATCGTCTTCTTGGTGGCCACTAGTGAAAGGATGAGCTGTGTCCATGGATTTACCTGGGCATTTGTATTTGCTCTAGATGTACTGGGTGTGATTTCGGGATACTTGTTTATAAGACATTGGTCCTTTTTCTTGAATCTAAGACTTATAGATGAAGTCTGATAGTTTGTCTGGCATAGAATTTAAAGGTGAGTCTCCAAATGGGATAATTGAGGTTTATCATGGAGTCATGTGCGTGGTCGAATATAGGGGAATTAGAAGTATTATAATAATACAAGAGGGGATTGTATTACCTCTGTCTTATGACCATTAGTTGGTTTAAGGTTAAGAGCTATGAAAAAGATGGCCGCCGCGTTTTAAGGATGATGAGGGAATGAATTATATTTGGTTCCTTCTAGTAACAATGATGAATTTGAAATATTTTTATTGTATGAGTTAGATTCACGAAAGAGAATTGTGTCTTTTCATCAGAATTTATCTAATAAGCCTTGATTTAGTTCTGGATCGTTTATTCGACACAGATTTTTGGTAAAGTGCGATGGCCGCCGTGTTGGCAAGTGATTTCGGAGTATTTCTTGCCTTGACGTTACAGACACGCCCAGCTTGACTCTGATTGGTTCCTCATATGTCACATGGTCGCATTCATTAGAGTTCAAATATCGGGCTCTTGCAAGTATGAAATCTATCTTTGCAACGGAGGCGTGCTGTCCCCGTTTGTGGCGTTTTTGATCTGGATAAGGTGAGACTTTAGCCTGGCCGGTATGGTAGAAATTATATTGTTGCTATGAGGCAACCTTTAGTAGTGTGGGGCTTTTTTTCTCTCGAATGCGGGTGAGAATGAATGTATTGGTCTTAATTTACTAATATGGAGGTGTTTTTTTGAATTTCCTTGCTAGTAACAGTTTGTGGCAGTGGGGGATTTTTCCCTCTAGTATGGGTAGAAGCGAATGCTTCCTTTTTAACTTATGAATATGGAAGCGTCAGTCTTTAATTTTATGTTACGGGTATCCAACAGTAACAGAGTTTGAAAATCGATCCCATTTAATATGAAGGGGTGTTTGGTATATAGTGGTTATAGAAAGCGGACTATTATGAATGATTAGAATTTCCAGTTTGTGGGCTGACGGAAGCTTTTTAACGATGGGTTTCTGCATAACTGGGACTTTTTGTTACGCAAATTAAACTAAAGGTGGGTTAGATGCAATTTGCTTTTCTGAGAAGAAGAATTGTGTTTAGCACGAACTACGCCTACATATACGATATTATGTATTATAGGTTCCCGATAAAAAATAGAAGATACGTTTCTTCTGGGACAAACGACATACTGTGAAAGGATTGACGGGTCTTATTATCAAGCGCCTGGATTTGAAGCGCGTATAGCTATAATTGATACAAAAAGGTAATAAAATTTATTAATAAGGCAGTATGGGGTAGGATGTTTGGGTAAATCTACCTTGGGGGTTTAGATACCCACACAGAGTTTCATCCTCGTTTTTGTTTCTCTTCACAGAGTTGAAAGACCAACTCCTTTTACATATTTATAGAGGCATAGATCTGCTCTTTCCATCAAGGATATTTTTGAGGAATTTCGAGTATACAGCTGATAGGTAAGGAGGAGGTTCAATTTAATGAAGAACCAGATATACTGTTTAGGTGGTTCTGTTTGATATAAGCTTTTCTGACAAAAGTTTCTTATTTTTTAGAATACTTGATATTCGTGATTGAAACTGAGATGGGAGATTAACCTATCCCCATACTTGACTAAGATTTTACTTGATCACAGTAGAAATTGGGTGCTTTTACCAATACAGGTAATCTTTGAAATATTAAATGGAACCATTCAATCCTGTGTATTGGTCATAGAGCTATTTGGTAGCCTATTAGTATGGGGGACTAAGGGTGGTGAATTTTTAGATCTGTGCCCCAATGAGAGAGTTTTTCTGCTCTTCTTCTTTTTTTATCAACCCTTGAGGGATATCTTTATGGCTACTATTATTGAGTGTTGAATGAGTGTTTGAGTTGGCTGCTGTATGTGGGTTCACCAGTATATGCTTTTTTTGCACATCCATCATTGGCTAACTGTTGTATACATTTGTATATGTGTATATATATACTCTGTGATTATATGCATTTTGAATGTATTTTTAATCTATTTTTTATTGTATTCTTTTTTTGTTATTGTGATTATGTATAGAGCTACATTTCCGTTTGGGAGATATTTATTCCTGTCCTGAGGAAGGTGGTGTTTTAAGCAACAATATCCACCGAAACGCGTCGACGCAAATTTGGAGAGGCGTACTATAGATTGTGTTGACATTTGGTTTGATTTCTACAAAGACGTTATATATATGAAATATATATCAAACCAATGATCTGGGTCTAATGTATTAGCCTCTATTATTGATTAGAAACTATCTTTCTAGCTGTTTCTCCCTTCTATCTTTGTCATATGTTTTTACTTTGTTTTATTTGATGATTTTAATAAATTTTGTATGTATATGATAATGTGAAAAAAAAAATGTTATGATATAATTTTTAAAAGAATTGAAATAAATATTTTTATAAATATAGACAATTGGCTTTTGATGGTTGTGTTATGGTGATAAATATGTTGTAAGAGTGCAAGTTGGTGGATGTACTGAATCGCCCAAAGGGGATTTTATTTTTGACTATGGTCTTTTGGTGCCCTACTCCTTTGGTGGTTAAGGGGCCCCTCTCCCTTATTTTGTGATATAGTGGATGTACAGAGTGCAGCTATTAATGCATGGCGTGTTCTGTGTATGAGGAACTTGTCCATACATGTTAGTTCCTGTTCCCCTGTTAAGTCATGGGTAGATCGTACTTGTGCGTCTTTAAAAATTGTCCAAGCGTGTGCAGCCTACACTGGGATAGCGCTCTCTTAATCAGAGCTTCCATAGTTGGAGGAAGCCATGGGTTATCTTGCAGTGGTATGTGCGGGGAGTATAGGAGGTCGAAACAAAGGTATCGACACATTCTCAACAAGACCCAAAATTTAGAATGGAGTGTCTGTATTTCACAGGGTACTCTAGGCACTCCATGCGGCATAAGGGTGGAGAGTGAATGGGGCCTAGCCTGAGACCATTCTGGTTTCAAGTACTGCAGACGGGCATCGGGGTGGTACCAGTAATAGGCATAGTGTGCTTGTGCAACTAGGAAGTACAGATAAAGATCGGGGACTCCAAGTCCACCACGCTGATACTGCATCGTCAATACCTGCCAACTGACGCGCGGCTGCCCTCCCGCCCAGACCAGTCTAATGAGCATACTTCTCAATGTTTCAAAGAATTTAGAGGTGAGGGGGAAGGGAATGTTTCAAAAGCAATAGAGAAACCGTGGAAGAACCACCATTTTAATAATGGCAATTCTACTGGCCATAGACAGGAAAAGTTTGATCCATCTCTCTATTTGCGTCGATAGATACTCAATTGCAGGGCCATAATTGAGCCGGATCACCTCTGTCGCATCCCGATGTAGATAAATTCCCAAATATTAAGGGGGGTCGTGGCACCATCGGAGAGGGAAATCGAGAGTGAAAGGGACAGTGGCTTCCGTGAGCAGAAAGATCTCAGATTTGGCCCAGTTAATGGTGAGTCCAGAAAAAAACCCAAAACGGACCACCTCTCGAAGAAGCGGAGGGAGGTTGGTCGCCGCGTCGCGGGCGAACAATATAACATCATCCCCATATAGAGATGCTAGTAGGGGCTCCCGATGGAAGCGGAGCCTGTGCTGTAAATGCCGCTCCTGCAGATGGTGAGCTAGGGGGGTCCAATGCGATAATGAACACTAAAGGCGACAGTGGGCAACCCTGTCTAGTCCCCAGTGTCAGCTCAAATGTGTCCGAAAAGGTGCCGTTTATACAAAGCTGTGCGACAGGCTTAGTGTATAGTAGACAAACAAGGTTCAGAATGTTTTGGGGGATGCCGAGTTTTTGCAAAGTGGCATAGAGAAAAGGCCATTCTAAGGAGTCAAATGCCTTTTCGGCATCCAGCAGCACCGCTGCTGCCGGAAGTTCAGGGGCAATCTGATTAATTACTGCGAATATCGTTCGAAGATTGACAGACGTGGATTGGTTCGGGACAAAGCCCGTTTGGTAAGGTGAGATACTTTGGTCTATTAATAAAGAAATATGGGTGGCAAGAACCTTGGCTAGGATCTTGTAGTCTTGGTTTAACAGAGAGAGGGGTCTGTAGGAATCGAAGCGCGATGGGGGTTTCCCTGGTTTCAATAACGATACAACCGCCGCTCGCATTTTGGGGGGAAGCATATTATTTTAAAGGGACTCTGCGTATACTTCCAATAAGTGGGGAATAAGCAGGGGCTTAAATGTTTTATACAATGTATCGGATAGCCCATCCGTACCAGGAGTGCAGGCTCCATTAAGATCATCGATGGCCTGGGATATCTCATCTGCCGTGATACGGATGGCATGATCACCCTCAATGATGGCAAGACGTCAACTAAAACCAACAAGAAGTCCACCGATTGCAATAGTCTCCTCAGGTACGATAGCCACCATCCCAAACACCTGGGGGACAACCTTCCCTTTGGGCAATTTCTCCAACTCCGTCGCAACTGCAGTGCCATCAGGGATTACAAGGAGCAGGCACGTGCATTAACCACAGACCTAGTGGCCAGACATTACCCCCAGACTGTGGTGCAGAAAGCTTATAAACGAGCACGCAATAACAATAGGGAATGCCTTCTTGAACAACATGAATGCCCCGCCTGTGATGCGATCACCAGCGTCACGTCATTCACTCCACAATCAAATATGATGCAAAGATTATCAAGAAACACTGGCCGATACTACACACAGGAGAGTTGACACCAGCCATCCTGCGCTTTTCATTCAAGGGCACTTCGAACATCAAAGATAACATTGTACACACGAGACCACTACCTACACGCCCACAACGTCAACAACAACTTTGGGGACTCCCCCCCCATCAAGGGTCATTACCCTTGTGGCTCCTGTAGCGTGTGCCAGTTCACTAGTCCTTCCGAGGAAGTCATACTGAGCCCGAACTTCACCTGGACCCAAATGACCCACACCAACTGTATTACACGCAACTGTATATACCTCATCACCTGCCCCTGTCAACAAAGATACGTCAGCATGACAACCAGAGCAGCCAAGACCCCCATCACTGAACACCGTAGTAACATCAGGTGCGGGAGGTCCACATCCAAGATGCTATCCCATTACATTGAGATGCATCACACACATGGCGAGATCAAGTGGGCGATACTGGAATCCTTTTCCAACATTAACCAACAAGCTCTTTTTAATAAAGAACAACGTTGGACTTTTCGCCTATCTACTAACTCCAAAGGGCTTAATGACGAGATCCCCTGGGCAGAGGTGGGTCACTGAATATCCTATGTCTGGGCTTTTCCAATATCAGACACAGCCCTCAGGTCAATGGCTGTTCCTACCTCTGCCCCCGATCCTCGTGCTTTGGCCCCCCCTTCTGTATCACATCTGACCCGACTTTTCAGGTCAGCGGATCGCCTTTGGACATGAAGGTACGATTCAAGATCACCACAGACACCCACCGGCCGCACTTGGCACCTTTGCCTCAGTTAACTGATTTTTGTTGCAGTTGTTTTTGGACGTCCAGGCTGATGCCCCACGTTATCCCCTTAGAGGTGAGTCTCTCTCTCTCCCCACTCCTTTTCCCCCCTTTTCAGTCAGTTTGGCCATGGGGACACTGTTGTGGCGGTAGAGTCCTACCGTCCCCAACAGGTTGCACTCCTTTGTTCACCATTGCCAGTGCATATACTTTTAAGAGTATACGAGTAACGGGTATGTAACTCGCATGTTTTTGCTTGGTTTTCATTTAGTTTCACTAGGTGGGTTAGCCAACACTGTGGGCCACCTTGGGGGTGTTGTCTGTTGTTTTACTGCTCCGGTCTCGTGTGTGTATCACACCACAGGTCTCTGTAGCAATCCATTACCATGTTGCCTGACCTTTGTCATTTGTTCTCCCCCCTTCTTTCCCTCCAGGTTCGCTAAAAGGACGAACTCTCTTGCACTTTATTCTTGTCCCCCTTCCCGGATTATCCTTGAATCCACGATACAGGGACGGTACACTTTAGGATACCCTTCTGACCGTCTCCTCTATTTCAGAGTAGATTAGGTTTCTTCCCCCGGTCCTGATGAAACTCCACACATCCATTAGGAGACTATAGGTGTAAAACATGTCGACCCTTTAACCACTTGCACCCCTCATCACACACATCGAGCTGCAGCAGGTTTAATTCTCCTTGCCAGCCACGACTCTTGTAGTCTGTTTTTAGCCATAGCATCAGTGTCTAGCTATTAAAGTTTCACAAGGACAATCATAGCTATTTTTAACACACTCACTGCACCCACTCTACTCACTACACGTTTGCCCCTCCACCTCATCACATAGGGCCTCCCGGCTTACAACACAGAAGACCTCCGGCAAAGAGCCCCCCTGCGGGCCCGTTGGGCATTGCAGCGCCGGCCCAACGAGGATCTGCCCTATGATGAAGCATGACACCTCTAGGAGTGTGTGAGGGTCCTTGCTCCTTAGTGGAGCTCTCCCCTCCCCTTCGTGTTCCTTCTCTTACCTGGTCTCCCGACCCGCTTTGACCCACCCATCCCCCTCCTTAGAAACTGCATACCTCTTTGTTTGACCTATAAGAATTGTTGTTGCCCGTTTTCAAGCCAAACCATGGCAATCTCGGCCAGATAATCAGTAAGTACGTTATCCGTCGGAGGGGAATGGGTAGCATAGAGATGGAAATAATAAGAGTAGAAAGTTGCCATGATGGCCTCTCCACTACTGATCAGGCTTCCATCTGGCATGCAGATCTGCGTTATGTAAGAGGATTGGTATTGGGGACGTAGCAATCTAGCTAAAGTCTGCCCTGGTCTCTTCCTCTCCATATATCCTAGCCCGGGCGTATTTCCCCAAATAGTTGGCCTCCCAAGCGGCGAGTTCCTGAAACTCCGTTAGCAAGTCCGCCCGCTGATACAGTGTAGCAGGTATACCTCCCGGTGAGTTTTGTGTGTTCATGTCAATTAAAAGTTTCGCCACTCTATCCAGATCACGACGAATGGTTCGAAGGACCCCAAATTGCTTGGCAATACAAGTGCCTCGAATGCAGACCTTGAAAGCCTCCCATAATGTGGTGTAGTTGGAAACTGACCCTGCATTCAGTTGAAAAAATTCCTCTATGGCTGCACCGACCTCCGCACAAAAAACGCTATCTTGTACCGCTTCCGCTGGAAAGCGCCAAGGGGCGCGCATGCGTATTGGATCGGGTAGAGATAAGGTTAGTTGCACTGGCAAGTGGTCAGAGAGTGTGCGAGGGAGATGACCAAGGGAGACTGTAGCTAATGAAAGATTGGGCGTCGGGTACCAGTGGTCTATGCGGGACCAGGTCCCATGGGGGGATGAATAAAAGGAGAATTCTTTGCGAAGCGGGTTGCGGGCACGCCACTCATCCTGCAGGAGGAAGGATTGCAATAGACTGGTCAAAGTCTGCGTGGACTGGGGTTTAGTAATCAGCCCAGGGCCAGTAGTATCTACAGCAGGGTTTAATGTGAGGTTGAAGTTGCGACCCCTAAGTATAGTGTCAGCGCCTAGTTGAGAAATATGTGCCGCAATGGTGGTAAAGAACTCAGAGGAGTCTGTATTGGGAGTGTATAAATTGGCCAGCAATATAATTTGGGAACACAAGGTGCCCAGTACTAGCAAATATCGGCCCTCGGGATCTGAAATTATTTTGTGTTCTGAACGGCATTGTTCTGTGAATGAGAATACACACCCCTCTCTAATATGAACTGTAATTTGCAAAGAAACGATTCGCTCCCCAGTTGGAAACTAACTGATTAGCAGATTTTGAGGCGTAGTGTGTCTCCTGCAAGATTGCCACCTTAATTTCATGCCGGGTAAGATTAGCCAGTATCTGTCGCCCTTTACGAGGATTAGATAGGCCTCGCACGTTCCATGTCATGCATCGTAGCCCCAACGCCTCGGGGCTCTTACCCGGAAATGTCATTTAAGGCATTGGTACTAGCTTTCAGATCCATGAGAGATGTGGGCCCTCAATATCTGAAGCATAGACTTCGGAAATATTGCCAATCAAGATCGCTGAGGTCAAACCATCAGGACCTAATGGTGACCCCACGCTTCAAAAAGGCCAGGATGGGGGGTCGTGCCTTTGCTGTGAAAACAGCCTCTCTGTGGAACTCTATGCCAGCTCACCTTCGAAAGGCGAGCTCAGAGCCTCTGTTCAGAAAGGCCTTAAAAACCTGGCTTTTCAGCCTAACCCAAAATACTGCATAATTCTTCTGCTCCTGCTTGCTATCTGCACTTACCGCTAGCGCCGGGACGCTTCCGCAGGAGGTAGCCGAGCGCTCTAGAAATTGAATTAATAATAATAATAATTGAGGAGTGCAATTTACGGATCGTGTCTGAGAGGACCAACGATTGGCCTAAGTGCTCATCAAAGCCCTGTAAAGCAATTATTATCCAACATATCACAACAAACACCCTACACCCCCCACCCTCCCACCCACATCGGATAGCAACCCAACCTGCATCTGGTGAATCCCAACATTTTCCCATCAGAACATTAGGGGATCTCCTTGGGGGGAGGCAATGCTTAAGGGAAAGCGCCGTCCACCCCACAAATATGCATTGTCTGAGTTAGCCAAAGTAGCAAACACTGCTTTACAAATAAGGAAGCGAAGGGAGGAAAGTGTAGAGGGCGCAAGCTGCAGCAGTAAAAAGTTTAAGTGTTCTGGCGGATGTACATCCAGTTCAAAACATCTTCATATGCACGCAAAGGAAAGTTCCCCGGTGAGGCAGCCTGACAGGCAGAGGCATAGCGGCTTCAAATAGAGGTTACCACTTCAGTTCATTACACCCTAGCCGGTTGGAGGATGGCCCGCAGGATCATCTCGACTGTCTGCCCTTAGAGAGGCGTCATCTGCCCGATGTTGCATCCAAAAGTCAGCCGCATCAGCCGGCGAGTCAAATACACAGGTTTTGCCATTCAGCTGGATCCTCAGTCGCGCCGGGTAGAACTTAGCATAGCGTACTCTTGCCTTCTGTAAAGACTTTTTGATGTCTGAATACTTCCGGCGGGCTTCTTGAACCAGTGGGGTGAAGTCTGGTTAAAAAGCGAGAGCCATGCCCTGGTACTGAATGGGGCCCTTTTCACGAGCCAGACGTAGGGCAACATCTCGGTCATGGTAATTAAGGAGCCGGGCTATTATGAAGTACGGTGGAGTACCAGGAACTGGTCTAGGGGCCAACGAGCGATGGGGCCGTAGAACTGCGAAAGAGGATGAGAATGCATAGCCACCAAACAGATCCACGAGCAGGCGCTTGATATATTCGTTCATGGGGCAGGTATTGGTGGACTCCGCCACCCCTGCTATGCGGATATTGTTATGGCGCGATCGCGCCTCTAAGTCCTTGGCCTTCTCGGCAACCTTCTTTAGGAGACGCTCATTGCACTCCAGACGCTTAGCAATGGCAGGTTGTGTATCTTCTATTTGCGAAATACGCCTCTATGCGGGAGTCTTGCTGCTCTATACAGCCTCTCATGTCGTCCAGTCGTGTTACCAGAGTGTCCAGACGCGCATCAATGGATCTGAAACCAGCCTGCAGCTCCGCCATGATTGCTGCAGTTCCTTCCGAAGTGGGGGGCCCAGATTCAGCCTGTCTTCTTGGGTCCTCGTCTGGGGGCCCCATCTCCTCCTCACGCCAGGGGGGTCTTAGCGGCATTGAAGGTAAGCTGACACTGCTTCAGGTCTCCCCTCCCCATTTCGAAGTTTTAGGTCATGACAGCATTGAGATAAGGCTGTCCGAGTGCCGTGTGGTACTGGCGGGGGCGATGGATGGGACAGTCGCCAGTCTCGGAAAGGGCTCACCGATAGTGGAAGTTGCCGCAGAGCGCACCAATAGGCTGGAGCCGGGGGGGGCGGGGGTGCCACTCCTCTATCAATCCCGGGTAGTCCCAAGCGGACAGCAGGGTAGCTCAACAAGGCACCACCGCTACCTCAGAAACTCGCCGGTCACGTAGCCCCAGAGGGGTCAGCAGCTTACTGGCACAAGGGGCCCAGCCCCTGGGGGTTCAACAGGCCCAGCAGCAATCTGGAGGCCAAGACCTAAGCGGGGGAAAGGCCTATCCCATCAGGGGCCTGTCGCTATGTGTGGCGGTCGCGTAAAAAAAAGGGGCCGAGAGGTAAGGAGCAACTCACCGCCGCAGCCCGCCCAGCAATGATGGCTTGGTGAGACCACAACTGCTCCTAGGCCCTCCAGTCACTGAGCAAGGGGAAGAGGCCCACGTCAGGCCACGCCTCGCGTAATGCCATAGGCCGCACCCATACATCAGGCCCAGCACAGCATTAAGAGGAGTTTACCGCCGTGGCCCCGGGACCGGGGCCGACATCGTTTGACCTCATATTGTAGCAGCGTGGTTTTCAGCAGGGTGGAATTCCAGCCGCTGCGGCAGCCACTCGCGCCGACGACCCCATTCTCAGGCTCACCCGCGGCCCCTATCGCCGCGGGGCATCCGAGAGCCACGTCGGGTCGCCGGGACCGCAACCCGCAGCAGCAGGGGGGCTTGCGATCAGCCCGTCTTTAGCCCTCATGGGACGCCAGGGGGCCGGCAGTCATCCCGCCAACCCCAGGTACACCACGAGGCCCAGGCCTGCTGGAAAGGATCGTGGAGAGGAACGGCGGCTCCGGAGCTTCAAGGACGTGCGGCCATCTTGGCCGCCATCCAGGCCACGCCCCTCGAGGGAAAACTCTTTTGATAGGGAATATCAACTTCTTGAACTTGAGAAAGCAAGGCTTAGGCTCAGGCAAGAGCAGTTGGCCCTTGACAAAGAGTCCCTAGAAGTCCAGAAAGCTAGGAAGAAATTGGGATTAGAGTCCCATGGTGACAGCAACAGTGTCCCTAGATTTAGAGAAACTTCTTTTGACCATAGGAACCTGAGCAAGACAAGATAGTCCCTACATACCATGTTGGGGATGACATCCACAAATGGATAACTGCCTTGGAAAGGGCCTGTAAAGTTCAGAAGGTTCCCCAGGAGCAGTGGGCAGCTATCTTGTGGCTCTACTTTTCTGACAAAGGTAGAGATAAGCTCCTCACTGTTAGAGAAGAGGATGCTGATAATTACTCAGTACTGAAGGGTGCTCTCATAGATGGATTTGGCTTAACCACTGAACAGTATAGGATTAAGTTTAGAGACACCCAGAAAGCACACACCCAGGACTGGGTAGATTTTGTAGATAGTGCCATTAAGGCTCTGGAAGGCTGGCTACATGGAAGCAAAGTGCATGACTACTAAGGATTGTACAATTTGATTATGAGGGAGCAGATCCTTAATAACAGTCAGAACCAGCTTTTGCACCAGTACCTGGTGGACTCTGATCTGACCTCTCCCCAAGAATTGGGAAAGAGGGCAGACAAATGGGTTCGCACCAGGGTGAAGCAGAAAAACCAGGGCAATGGAGTTGACCAGAAGAAGACAGATTCTTCTAAATCCCAGGATAAGGGTGGGGACAAGGGCAAAGATAAGAAAGAGTCTTCCAAAGGGCCCCCCAAAAACCTGCATCTGGGGGGGAGTCACAAAGTTCAAAGAAAGGCAAAAATAAACCTTGGTGTTACTTCTAAAAAGTGAAGACCCATTGAACAAAGGATGCTGATTGTCCAAAGGCCAAGGAAACTACTCCTACTACCACTGCCCCTAAGGCAACTGCACCCCCTAGCTCCAGTACAAGTGGTAGTACAGCAACCAAGGGATTAGTAGGGTTAACCTTGGGTTCTGAGGTGGGTTCTGACGTAGTCAGGACTCCATCTCAGGCTGTTTTGGTCTGTGATGGTGGCATAGATCTTGCCACCTTACTGGTAAGTCCCATTAACTTGGGCAAGTACAGACAACAGCCTTTAATAAATGGAAAAGAGGCAATGGCCTACAGGGACACAGGGACACAGGGGCCAGTGTCACTATGGTGACAGAGAAACGTGTGTCCCCTGACCAGATCATACTACTTGGACAAGTGTACCAAGTGACCAATGCTAGCAATGTCCGGACTGACCATTCCTTGGCAGTTGTGAACCTCAGCGGGGGTGGGGTAACCAGACCTAAGAAGGTTGTGGTATCCTCAGACCTACCTGTAGATTATTTGCTGGGCAATGATCTAGAAACGTCAGCCTGGGCTGAAGTAGAGTTCAGGACTCATGCAGAAATGTTGGGCGTCTCTGCAAGTGTGTTTGCTGTCACCAGGGCTCAGGCCAAACAGCTTACCACTCAACAGTTCCTGGATCCTGGAACAATGGACCAGGTGCCTTCCAAGAGAAGGAACAGGAAGGGTAAGGCTTGCCCTCCTCACAGACTCACAGTGAAGATCAGTCTCTTGAGGGAGATGATCTTAGCCCTTGTAAAGGTACTGCCCCAGAGGAACTTGGGCCTGATCAGGCTGAGTTCTTGGGGGCAGGGGGCCCTTCCAGGGCAGATTTGAGTTTGGAGCAGCAGACCTGCCCCTCTCTTGAACCCCTCAGACAGCAAGCTGCTGCTGGGGCCACAGGGAATATCAGTGGGTCCCATAGGATCTACTGGGACGAAGGACTTCTTTACTCAGAGGGTAGAGACCCTAAGCCTAGTGCCACAAGGAGGTTAGTCATACCCCAGGAGTTTAGAGGTTTCCTGCTTACCCTAGCACATGATATTCCTCTGGCAGGACACTTAGGGCAAAGTAAGACTTGGGTCAGGCTTGTCCCTCACTTTCACTGGCACCATATGTCTGAAGACATAAAGGAGTTTTGTTGCTCCTGTGCTACTTTCCAAGCCAGTGGTAAGTCAGGTGGCATCACAAAGGCCCCCTTAATTCCACTTCCAGTGGTTGGGGTTCCCTTTGAGAGGGTAGGGATTGACATTGTTGGTCCCATGAATCCTCCAACTGCATCTGGGCACAGTTATATCCTAGTGGTGGTGGACCATGTCACTAGGTACACAGAGGCAATTCCCCTTAGAACCACTACAGCTCCTGTAGTGGCCAGGGCCCTCCTGGGAATCTTTTCCAGAGTGGGCTTCCCTAAGGAGGTTCTAACTGACAGAGGTACAAACTTCATTTCAAGTTACATAACTGCAGTGTGGAAAGAGTGTGGAGTGAATTACAAATTCACCACACCCTACCATCCTCAATGCAAAGGGCTCGGTGAAAGGTTCAACAAGACCCTAAAAGGTATATTTATGGGACTCCCAGAAAAGCTCAGGCGAAAATGGGATGTCTTACTACCCTGCCTTCTCTTTGCCTACAGAGAGGTTCCACAGAAGGGGGTTAGCTACAGCCCATTTGAGCTTCTGTTTCGACATCCAGTTAGGGGTCCATTGTGTCTAGTTAAGGAACGCTGGGAGCAACCTCTCAAACCTCCTAAACAGGACATTGTGAACTATGTCCTTGGCCTGCGTTCATGCATGGGTGAGTACATGAAGAAGGCCAGCAAAAACCTGGAGGCCAGCCAAGAACTCCAAAAAGCTTGGCATGACAAAAAGGCCGTCCTGACTGTTTACCAGCCAGGCCAGAAAGTGTGGGTGTTGGAGCCTGTGGCCCCAGCAGCTCTCCAAGACAAATCGAGTGGCCCCACACTATACTTGAGCAAAAGGGTGAGGTCCCCTACTTAGTGGACCTAGGCACTCCAAGAAGTCCCCATAGGGTACTTCATATGAACAGGCTAAAATCTTTTGTTGACAGGGCTGACATGGGCTTGCTCATGGCAACTGATGAGGGACAGGAGGAAGAGAGTGACCCTCTCCATGATCTCCTCTCTCAGAACCCTGATGATGGATCAGTAGATGGAGTGGCCTTGGCAGGCAGCCTTACTGACCAACAGCAGATTGATTGTAGGAAAGTCCTCATATGTCCTCATATGTTTTCCCTGACACCCAGTCAAACCACCTGGTGTACCCATGAAGTGGACACAGGTGATAGTCTACCTGTTAAGAATAAAATCTACAGGCAGCCCGACCATGTCATAGATTGCATCAGGACAGAGGTCCAAAATATGCTGGAGTTGGGAGTAATTGAAACCTCAGATAGCACTTGGGCTAGCCCAGTAGTCCTAGTATCCAAACCTTACACTAAGGGTGAAAAAAGAGAAATTAGGTTTTGTGTAGACTACAGAGGTCTCAATGCAGTCACTAGGACTGATGCTCATCCAATTCCCAAGGCAGATGAACTTATAGATACTTTGGCCTCAGCCAAGTTTCTGAGTACATTTGACCTGACTGCTGGCTACTGGCAAATCAGACTAGCTGAGGATGCCAAGCCAAAGACAGCATTTTTCAACCCCTAGTGGGCACTATCAATTTATTGTAATGCTCTTTAGTTTGAAGAATGCACCTGCCACATTCCAGAGGTTGGTGAGTAAAGTTCTCACAGGCCTGGAAACCTACAGTGCAGCATATCTAGATGATATAGCTGTCTTTAGCTCCACCCGGGAGGATCACCTGGTCCACCTCAAGAATGTTCTGGAGGCTCTGCAGAAAGAAGGCCTCACTATCAAGGCCACCAAGTGCCAGATAGGGCAGAGCAAAGTTGTGTACTTGGGCCACCTGGTAGGTGGAGGCCAAGTTCAACCACTACAGAGCAAAATCCAGACCATAATGGAATGGATTGCTCCAACTACCCAGACTCAGGTCAGAGCTTTCTTGGGCCTGACTGGGTATAACAGAAGATTTGTGAAGGGATATGGGTACATAGTGACTCCTCTGAATGATCTGACATCTAAGAGAATGCCCAAGAAAGTTCAGCAAAGCTGTCAGAAGGCATTTGATGACCTCAAGTAAGCCATGTGCACTGCTCCCATTCTGCAAAGTCCTGACTACTCTAAAACTTTCATTGTCCAGACAGATGCATCTGAATTGGGGGTAGGGGCTGTGTTATCATAACTGAATGCAGAGGGCCAGGATCAACCAGTAGCTCTTATCAGTAGAAGGTTGACCTCCAGAGAGAAATGTTGGTCAGCCATTGAGAGGGAGGCGTTTGCTGTGGTCTGGGCCCTGAAGAAGTTGAGGCCATACATGTTTGGCACTCAATTCATTGTTCAGACAGACTATAAGCCCCTCTTATGGCTTAAACAGATGAAGAGTGAAAACCCCAATCTTTTGAGGTGGTCCATTTCCCTACAGGGGATGGACTATACAGTGGAACATAGACATGGGAGTAACCATGCCAATGCAGATGGACTCCAGATATTTCCGCTTAGAAAATGAAGACTCAACTGGGCAAGGTTAGTCTCATCTCCTTACGTTTGGGGGGGGGGGTTGTGTAGGAAAGTAGGATCTGCTTTTATGGTTACCCCCACTTTTTGCCTGGTGCTAAGCTGTTTTTGAAAAGTCTGACTGGGATTCTGCTAATCAGGACCCCAGTCTCTCTGCTTTCTTCCGTAAATTGTTATGTTTAGTACTTAGGTACATCCCAGATTGGACACTGAGGCACCCTTGTCAGTCCCTAGTATATGGTACTAAGGTACCCAGGGCATAGGTACCCCAGAGGTCCCCCATGGGCTGAAGCATGGATTATGCCACCCTTGGGAGACCGTTCAAACTGTAACTACAGGCCAGCAATTGCAGCCTGTGTAAGCTGGTGCTAGCACCACTTACGAAAGATATAGGTTTCTATATCTAGGGTCACTGCACTTAAAACCTATAAGTCACCCCTATAGCAGGCCTTTTGCAATCCTGCAGGCAGGGTGCTTGGTTCTAAGTGTGAGGGTACCCCTGCATGAGCAGGACACCCCTACAGCCTACGGAGTCCATTCTCCCGGGTTGTAAGTGAAGCAGCCATATACCATATAGAGGAGCACCGCGTAAATAGGCGATGACCATCTCAAAACTGGCTGCAATGAATCCTACCATGTTTGGTATCTGACATGTTGGAATCATAGCCTCACACGGTAAACGGTGTGGGAGGTATGATTCCAAGCACTGGAACAGGCCTCCGTTGGGCTCTCAGTGCTCCCGGTGCCAGTCTTCTAGACCCACACAGCACAACATGGCTGCTGCCGACCAGAGACACGATTCTGCCCTCCTGCTGCTGAGCCAAGCTCGAGCAGGGGAAGGCAGAAAAATAAGGTATCCTGTCACAGGGAGGTGTGACCACCTCCCAGACAGGATTTAGTGTATTGGGGCCAGCTGGGTGCGCTTGCCAGAGCCACTCAGTCTGCATGAGGGGCACATTTGGTGCCTCCTTGCATAGTCCAGTTCAAACCAGCTCAGGGAGCCATTGGACTCCGAAAGGCTCAGCAACACAGCAACTCAGCAACACAGGTTGTAGTTCTTCACTTCTCTCGAGGCCTGCCCTGCCCTCTCACCAAGTTTGAGGTCAGTATCCCTTGTAGGAGCAGCAGGAACTGAACCCCTGTGCACCGCGTCGACTTGTCATTGCAAAGGCTTGTTGGCTTCCTTCCACCAAGATCTTCGGGCTCCAAGTAGCCCCAACCTCAAGCATCTCCTGTGACGAGAATCTTCATCCACACCACATCGTTTGCATCGTAGCTTGCATCTTTTGGTGAGCTGCTCGAGGTCCTCTTGCGACTCCAGTGCCTCCGGCCTGTGGGTCCTATTGAGGGTCACCTTTGTTTATTTTGGGCTCCCCTGATTGCTCAGGGCCTGCCCTGACTCTCCTGCTTGTGGTGAGTCCCATGGACCTTGCTGGTCCCAACATTGCCCCTTCTTCAACTTCCACATTGTTTGCAGTTGCCAAGGCTTGTTGGTGCTTCAAACGGACACCGACCCCTCAACTCTCAACTTCGGACGTGGGACAGCTCGTGCACGGCTCCTGGTCTTCCTCAGCATCGCCTGGTCCTCACAGCTGCACAGTCAAGGTCTCCGTCAACTCTCCTGCAACACCAGACATCGGTGGGCATTCGCCTTCCAGGTCTCAGGTGACTCCTGAGCAACATACACTCTGTCCCCTCTGCTTGCAGGTACCTCTCAACTTGAATCCGTCTTCGGATTCCACCGGACACTTTCTCCTTCTCCAGCAGCGGCACTTTCCTGAAGTCCTCCATTTGGTTCGACAGTGGTTTCTGACACAACTTAACACCTATGCACCTGGCTTCCCAGGTGTAGGTAACGTGGGTACTAGGGTATCCACGGATGGGGTATTTCTCCAACATTCTATCTTCCACAGGGTTTCTTCAGGGTCCACTGGGAAGGGTCCTTTTTTTTTTAAATTGCTACCGCGACTTACACGTTGATTTGTACGCAGATCGCGGTCGTGTTCCCACACTGCACACGATCTCCATGGGGTTCCTAGTCACTCCACTCTCAATTCCAAAGAACCGTGCTATCCTTACAAACAGTGACTAAACCCAAGAGAACCATTTGGTTTCTAGTATGGGAGAAACGATATGTGTTCTAAAATAACCCTCACCTACCAAAAGGTCCCTTGGTGGCATGCTTCATCATCGGGTTCTTCCCGCCCCGCTGCGGGACGGGGCGTGCTACGACCTACGGATTCGTGGGAGCACTTTCAAGTGAAGTGAAATAATGTGTTTGATGTAAGAGTGGAAGGGTCAGAAGATAAGTGAGTTAAAAAATATCTGGCTGCGTGGAAAACGAAACTTTAATACTCCCTATAGCTGGTATTAATAAAAGTGGGGAAAAGGAGGAAAAAGTGCTATAATGGGCAGTTTCCTCACGGGTCTACATGTTTCGAAGCCTACCCCTAAGCTTCTCTTCAGGACCTAGGATGTTGAGCCCTTTTACCACTCTGACTGTTACCTAGTGTGGTCAGCCTAGTCAATGTCAAAGGCTAATATGCATCTTTGTCAAAAATACATTCATCCAATAGCTACTTGGTATTCTCTTTAAAAACGATCTGGAAGGATAGAGGAACAAAGTTAATAATCGTAGTATATACTCTGATATACTCGAAACACCCCTTCACCACACTCGTGAAAGGTTTAAAAGGTGATATATTTTTCACTCCATGCACGATAGTTCATCGTAATTTTTACGTGTATATCGTGCTGCCCTTTGAAGTTCTGTTCAAGACGTACAAGACAATACAATACATATAACAATGTGACAAAAAATAATAAATACAAAGGAACTTGTGGTTCGCAGTTAATTATTTACATCAATTTTGACAGATTTACAGCATTTTTAGTGAACCATAGAGAAAAGGCGCCGGAGGTTGCGCTGGTATGGAAAATAATTAACTACGAACCACAAGTTCCTTTGTATTTATTATTTTTTGTCACTTATCCACTTTGCGCCACCGCTGTGTTTTTTCACTTGTCACCTTTGACAAGTCACGAGCGCTTGCGTGCACAACGTTTTTGGGTTATTTACGCAAAAATTGCTTACAGTGCTGATAGAACTGTTTCCAATTTTCACAACCCTTGTCTTTATTGTTTTTCTAAGGCCCTGTACTCTTTTAAATATATGATGCCTTTGGCACATTTAAAATTTCCTTTGAGTCTCCCGACCTTCCTTTCTTGCAATGTTTTGTGCATGCTTCATAACTAGTCTTCTCAATAATACCGGTTGAGATATTGTTGCTTGTCTACACTTACATAAGTGTACATCATATACCAGGCCAGCCTCTTACAATTTTCCCTTGTCATCGTCTGTCGACTCCCCCCACATCCCGCCTCCTGCCCCTTGCTACTACCTATACCAGCCGCGGCTGGCCAACTGGCTTTATGAGTCAGACCTCTGGTTGATTTAAATGCTGATTGTCACCTGAATATTTGCTGTGCTGTTTGCTATTTTTTCATTAAACATATGTTAGACTTTTAGGCCTTCCGATATGTTGTGTTTTATTTTAACAGACGGTGCATTTTCAGCTGGGAAATGACTCTGCAAAGAGAAGACAGGAGAGTGCTGGACCGGACCCCACACGATGGCTTTAGGAGCCAGACGTAAAGGAGAAGTTTCTCCGGGGGGACTAGGATGGAACGTGGATCAGCATTAGACTTTGTTAACTGGCAAAACAGCATGAGCGCATTGAACCGAAATTCTAGGTAAAGTTTAACTGCGATGACCGTATATTTGCTTGCTTGCTTTGCATGACATGTATAGACATATACTGTTTTATGTTTAAAAAGTGTGCATACAAATGTCAACGGGGCAAAAAAGCTGGTTGGGTAGGTAGGATTGTAAGGAGTCCAGTGAGCAGAAGAATTTGTATAAGTGTGGATCGATTGTTTGGAGCGGGTGTTGTAACAAGGAAGATGGGTAGGAGCGCCAGAGCCTGAAGCACAGACCCTTGAAGGAAGCCCTTAGCAGAGGAAAAGATTGTGACTGTATATGGACTCAAAGTATGCATTTTGTGTGACACACAACTTTGGGCTCCTCAGGATGTAGCGTGGATACGTAACATCTGCCAGAACACCCATTAACAGTGGGCAATATGTAAAGTGTGCTACACACCAGCATACTCACATTGATGGATCAAGGGGTAACATCCTAGCAGATTCAGCTGTTAACAATGCTCCCTTGACTAAAACCGCTGATGTTGCTATGTATATTGTGAGGACTGATTTTTTTCCCTGTGCCTTTACTGAAAGATTTGATTAAATTTCAGGAGCCAGCATATGAAAATGAAAAACAGTCTTGGATCAAGCAGAAATGTGAAACAGACCATGAGAGATGTAGAGGGATAGAATTGGTCATGTGATCACACCAAAATTTCTACTGCCCAGTCTCATCATTTTGTATCATGAAGCAGCCTTGTTGGGAAGGATGGAATGATACATGCCGCAGCAACCCATTGGAATGCCACCTTCTTTTCTTCCATAGCCTAGAATTGCTGCCAGTCCTGTTCCATCTGCCTATCACACTATGGCAGCAAAGATATAAAGACCACTCCTGCTGTTCACCCTCCCCTTATGTCCCCTTCTTGTACCTTCAGGTGGATTGTATCCAGAAGGCAAGGTGAGCTATCTACTAGTTTTTGTAAATGTGTGTATGTTTTCAAGACAGTGAAAACATACTTCCGTACAGATTAAATCACAGTTGGCAAGCGATTCTTCAGAGATTTTATTTATCAGTTCGGGGTACCGAACCAGATCTGAATTGACTGCGTAAAACACTTTGGGGCTTATTTACAAGCCACTTGCACTGCTGATGTGTCACTTTTTTTGACACACCGGCAGCGCAGTGTGCCTGCACATATTTACAAGGCTTCGTAAAGTCACCCTACGTGGCTTTTCATGGCCTTGTAAATATGCCCCCCTTTCGCTCATTACTCTGAGTGAAAGGGGCATTCCATGGGTGATGCTGTGGGTGTTCCCATGCAACATCCATGGAACCTGACACATTCCCAGATTTGCAAGGCTTTGTAAACCTGGGAATGCGCCAAATTCCTACGCCTCCCCGGGGGAGGAGTAAGAATGGCGCAACGAGGAAAAATACCTTTTTTCTCCTTGTTTTTCCTTTTTCTATGTGTGCTGCATTATGCACCCCTACAATGCAGACACCCTTGCACCACAACTCAAGGGTGCCTGCATTGGCGCATGTCAGGCCATTATGCGCCAGCGCAGGGGAAAAGGACAGGAATGCGCCGTATCTTGTAGATATGGCGCATTCCTGCCCTTTTCTTTTGATGCATGGCAGCACAGCAGGTAGGCTTGCTACGCGTCAAAATATTGTAAACGAGGCCCTTTGTGTCAACAGTAGTACAGGCTGTAGGGATATCCATCATTTCCATTCTGCAGAATCAGCAGGAACGATTGAGAGGTACAATAGCACCCTTAAGAATAAGATAGCAAAAATAAACCCAGTAACCTAATTGAAATGGCCTTATGCCCCGCCACTGGCACTGTGATCCCTTTGAGTGATTTCCTCTTAGAAAACAAAACTGACCCCTTATGAGATAGTCATGGTCCAACCCATGTGGCTGCCCTCAAATCCTCCCGCTTTAGCTATAAAATTAGATTTACAACTGAATGATGATGCAGCCTTGCAGCATTGCAGAAAGCTTAAATGATGGCCCTAATGTTTTCATTCTCAGATTCAAGCAACCTTAGCTAAGTGTCCTACAGAGGCCTGCCGCTCAACCCAGCCACGCGACTGGGTGTACATATGTTAGACTTGGCATCTTTTGGCGTGTTTCCCCTGACTTTTTGCTTTCTGACCTCCCGGTTTTGACTCTGTTTTTGCTGGTGTAATGATTCTGCGCACGTTCCTCACTGCGGTCCAGTGGGAAAGTGCAAGTGCTCCTGTATAAAATGTGTTATGGATTGGTGTTTCCATGATTGGCCTATTTGGGTTATCAGTCAGTCCCTTGTAAAGTGCACTGCGAGTGCCAGGGCCTATAGACCAAATGCTGTTGGTGGGCTGCAGCACTGGATTGTGCCACCCACGCAAACAGCCCGTAAAATATAACTCGGGCCTGCCATCGCAGAGCCTGTGCGCAGCCTGGGGCTGCCATGTCGACTTGGCAAGTGCACACACTTGCAAGTCCCTAAACCTTCCCTTTGCTACATGTTAGTCACCCCTAAGGTAGGCCCAAGGTACCCCTGTGGGCAGGGTGCGGTGTATGCGAAAGGTAGGACATGCCCGGGTGTGTGCGGCATGTCCTGATAGTGAATTACAGCCTAGTTCGTTTTTCACTATTGCAAGGCTACCTGTTCCCCTAGGCCAGAACGGGCAGTTTTGATTATTACAGCTTATAATCCTAACTGACCCCGGGAACATGGTAGAAATTCGAGTTTAGTATGCCTGGACTCAGAATGATAAAATGCATCTTTTAGTGAAGTTGGTTTTAACATTCTGTGTTTGAAAATACCACTTTTAGAAAGTGGGTATTTTCTTGTCTCAACCATCCAAGCCTGCCTCTGCGAGGTTGTGTATTCCTTGTCTGGAGTGTGAGTGACAGGGGCCGGGGGATGCCAGGAGACAGGGTGAGTCAGCACAGGGCTGAATAGCAAGATCTACATGTAGATGGGTGGGAGGGGTCGCACCTGGGCCCTGAATAGGACAGTGCCTTCCCTCCACAATGCTGGCTCCACCTCCTGTGGTGCGTCTGATGTCCCTGGCCTACTCACTGAAAGAAGGGACGGAGACTTGTCAACAAAGTGCTCCAGAACTGGTTTGGACCAGGCCAAGGCCTCTCTGCCAAGCGAGAACAAAGGAATTAGGGATATAAATATTGGGGCCCTGACCCCATGAATTTAGATCTCGCTGGAATCAAGGAACCTGCCAAGACGAAGAGCTGGAAGAGCTGCCAGGAGGAGTACTGCCCCTTTGCTGTGTTGTTGCTTTGTTGGGTTGGCCTGCAGCTGCTGCTTCTGCCTTGGGCAGTGAAAGGACTGGACTGAACTTTCGACGAACTTGTGCTGAGTATCTCCAAGGGCCTGAAACCGAGCTGGCCTCCTGTTAAGAAGTCTCAGGGACTACAAAGACTTCACAAGCCTCTGGGTACCGCTTCTGGAACGCTGTTTCAGTCGCCACAGAGGAAGGGAACTGCAACCGACTCCGTCAACCGAATCCCTCCCTGGCCGGTGACCTGTTTGCACCGCAGACCGCATCGCCCCGCTTCGCATCGCAACCCTGGTCTCACCGTGGACGACGTCCGACGCCGCCAACATCGAGCCGCTGCTTGCACCGTGACCTGTGGGCACCGCAGTTCGCATCGCATCGCTTCACTGGGCCAGCCGGACCAGACCGACGCTGTCGCTGCAACTGGCTCAAGAGTCGTGACCGCACCGCATTTGGGGCACCGCTCGCACGTCTGCGACGCACCGCTCCGACTCGCACCGCTGTCCGACGCCAGCTCCCGCACTCCGGCTAGGTCGCCTGCATCGCAACCTGTCAGCACCGCATCGAGCATCGTCTCGCCCTGCATCGCACGCCTTGGACTCACCGACTCCGTCTGCACGACGCTCATCGAGCCGCTGCCTGCACCGCATCGAGGGACACCGCACCTTGCATCGCTCCGTCTTGCACCGCAACCGCGACGAACGCCGACCGGCTCGTACACTCCGTACCAGCCACAACGAGAAAGGTACTGTAACCGAGTCTGTTCATGACTCTGCTGGCCCGTATCGACGCGGTCGGCTGGAACTGTTAGACTCTGTAGTTTTCAGCATCGCGGTAGGCTCGGACGGAGCTACCGACTCGTACGAACTTTGCTTTTGTGCTATTCCTGCAAAGAAGAAGTTACCGTATCAAGTATTCATTCGTAAAGTATAGTATTGTGGATTTTTGTCGTAATTGGTCTTGTCTTGAGTATATAAAATATTGGTTATTTTTCTAAACTGGTGTGGTGTCCGTTTGTAGTGCTTACACTGTATTACTGTTGGTTATGTGCAAATGCTTTACACACTGCCTCTGAATTAAGCCTGACTGCTCGTGCCAAGCTACCACGAGGGTGAGCAGGGGTTACTTCACGAGTGTAACAACCCTTACCCTGACTAGGAAGAAGGGTCCCTACTTGGACAAAGGTGCAAGCCCTTGCCAACTAGAGATCCCATTTCTAACAACATACGTGTGCACCAAAGCATTACCTCATTGCAACCTCACTTTGTAGACCCTATTAGGTTCTGCATATCACTCACATGGTGGTTAAATATCGTGGTCTGTTGATGTGGCTCCACTCATCTCACGGCATGCGAGCTGTTCCACTTAGAGATTACATCGCTCCTGTTTCTGGACCTCTGCTCTTCCCCAGATCTGGATCCCGTGCCAGGACTGCCTCTGCTGTAGTCTTGCTGCCTGTCAGTGGCATAATCCCTCGATGCCCACCCTCTCTGCCTGCTACCCCTCCACCGAATAATAAAGCCCAGCAGCCTCTCTTCGTTACCACCTCTGCCTGAGTTAAGCGGCCAATTCCCGGATTTGGAGCCCTCTGTGGGCCTGGCCTGTCTTTGGACACAGCCACTGCTCTGTCCATGGGAACACCTACTATGTGCTGTTATTAAAAAAAATACAAACAATGGGGCAAATTAGCAAGACCGGCGATAAAATTATCGCCGCTTTAGCGGCAGGAAACTGCCGCTAAAACGGCGATAATGGGCTTGCTAATATGCGTTAGTAGAATTCCAATAGAAGCCCAGGTTAGATGTGCAGGACATCTAACCTGGGCTTCTATTGAATTCTATAACGCATATTAGCAAGCCCATTATCGCCGCTTTAGCGGCAGTTTCCTGCCGCTAAAACGGCGATAATTTTATCGCCGGTCTTGCTAATATGCCCCAATGTTCTTTCTTGCTGGATTTGCATGGTTTTGCCTGTTGATGTGTGTGTGTGGGGGGAGGGTAGTATCTCTTTGATGTGAGTCCATTGGTTATAATGATACTTTCTTTGAGCTCTCTTATGTTGGGCCTCGGTACCCAAAGTGTGCTGGCATATCCCCCAATTTCTTACCAGGGCCTTGAAAAGGTTAACAATCATTTGGGCCTGAGTAGGCCAGACATGACTCATCTTGTACTGACTGACCCAGAACCTGTCTGTGAGCACCATAAAGAGAACGTCCCTAATGTTTTCATTGGCAAGAGTAAATCTGATCTTGTTGTAGAAAACATTGCTTTTGAATCATGCCCTCATTAATTCCATCTTCCCACTGGGCGGTTGTTTCATTAGCATTATCAGCTAGGGGGCTATACACATTTCATTTTCAGATCCAGGGGGCTATCCATGGATGCCCTTATACTGGGCTGGTCCTAAACTTGTTATCCCGGACATGTCATTCCCACAATAAGACACTTTGATGACCACCCTTTATAGCAGAGGTGGGGTAGGCAGATGCTTCAACTACAACTAGATTATTTTCTGCTTTAATTCCAATGTATGATACAAAGTGAGATGAAATGCAGAAATCATGGAAGAGATTGTTGTAGCTAGGAGATTTGAGATTAAGTGTGGCCCTTAGGTCATTGAATAAACATATTTTGGTGGATTGTTCTCTCTTGCTCACGATTCATGAAATGTTATCTCAACTTGATCAGGCAAATGTTTTTCCACCGTAGACTTAAGGGGTGCATATCACCTAGTTGAGCTCAGTCATGATTCTCATTCTTTGACAACATTTAACACTCCTTTTGGGGCTTTTAGGTTCCTTCGCATGCCATTTGGCTTAGTCTCAGTGGCGCTAGTTTTTCAGAAACTGATGTTTCAAATGTTTGGTTCCATGAAAAATGTGTTGGCTTATCAGGATGATATCCTGGTATTTTCAGACACTGAGCAGAACCATTTGCAAGTGTTACGCGAGGTGATCAGGAGCTTACATACTTCTGGTGCTACAGTGAAACGTGGGAAGTGTCATTTTATGGTGAAAGAGATTGAGGGGCAGATTTACAAGCCCCTTGCGCCACTTTTGCATCACTTTTCCCATGTTAAAAATGACGCAAAAGTGGCGCAAGGGCCTTGTAAATAAGCCCCTGAGTACTTAGGTCATTGCATTTCTAGTGAAGGCATAAAACTTAAGTCTGACCTGGTAGAGGCCATAAGAAACAGTCCTTCTCCGACTGATAAGGATCAGTTACGGTCCTTTCTGGGGTTGTGCGAATATTACTCTAAATGTGTTGAAAATGTTTCATTTCCGACTGAACCATTGAGGAAAGTATTGAGGAGTGTTTAAGTGGGATACTGATGAAGAAGACGTATTTAATTCATTAAAGACCCTGATCATTGATGCAGCGGACTTACAAGCTTTTGATGATTTATTTTATTTTTTTATTTTATTTTACGGAGTTTTATATAGCGCGAACTTGACCCGAAGGTATCAGGCATCAGAGCGCTTTACATAGCACCAGTTGCATTTCATGAGGACACATTCATCTTTGTTAGGCACGGGGAGATTAAGTGATTTGCCCAGAATCACAGGAGGTTCAGCGTCATTGCCGAGACTCGAACCAAGTTCCCCAGATTCGAGGTCGACCGCCCGAGCCATTAGGCCAACTCCTCTCCCCTGATAGTGCTAATTCTATCATTACAGTGGATGCCAGTGCGGTAGGTTGAGGTGCAGTTTTGAGTCAAATGGTTAAAGGTGAAAAACACACCATAGCGTTCGCCTACAGAAGTTTGTCTGAATCTGAAAGCAATTACTGCACCATTGAGAGAGAGGCGTTGGCTTGTGTGTGGACATCCAATCACTTTTCCACTTATTTGTGTAGAAGAAACTTTCTCTGGTTATGGATCATAAGCCTTTGGTGTATTTGCTGACTGAGAAAAGTTTTACTAAAGCTAGTTCAAGGCTTGTCAGACTTTTATCCAAGATGTATGAATTTCATTTCAATGTTAGGCATATTTCTGGTGGGAAAAATTCCAGAGCAGGTTTTTTAATCGAGATCTCCTTTGGCAGGCGCTTCTAGAGATCATGATGAGGATGATGTGGAATGTGTGGTGGGATTGACTGATGGAGTAATGATGTCATGAAAAGTTGTCACTCTTCAAGATTGGCAGGACTGTTGTCAGAGTGATGACAGCCAAACTTCGTTAAGACCGTTCATAGTGAAAGGTCGGCCAAAGAAAACACATTGGATAAGGAAATTGTGCCGTTCTCCAAGGTCAAGGATGAATTAGCTAGTGAAGGAGATTTGGTTTTGAAAGGAAACTTGTTCATTCCACCTGCTGTGCTCAAAGGTCATTAGTTGGAATTTGCACATCAGGATCATGTATGTCAGAATGGCATGAAACGTAGGCTACAAGAGTGTTACTAGTGGCCAAGAATGGACATAGTAGTTGACATGTTTGTTGCTGGTTGTGCCGTATGTAGGGTAGCAGATACGTCTCTTCATACTAATAATACTCCTTTGTCACCAGTCCAATTTCCTAAGCTACCTTTGATGAAGTTAGGTTTAGATTTTTTTGGACCATTGCACAATTTACAGGAAAACTTCAGGTGTGCAATGGTCTTGGTCAACTATCATTCCAAATGGATAGAGTGTAAATTTCTTAAGGAACCTAACACGCAGGTGGTTATTGATTTTCTTTAGATCACTTTTCCACAGAGATAGTTTACCTGGGTACCTGGTGACTGATAACGGTGTGCAATTTAAGTCACATGCTACGCAAAAGTTTGAAATCTGGTTGTGACATCAAGCATTCGAATACAGCTTTGTAGAGTCGCCAAGGAAATGGTATGGTAAAGAGGGTTAACAGGATGCTGAAGGACACCATACCATTGGCGTTAGCTTCTGGTTCTAAGGTTTGTGACGATGTTTCCAAGAGGTTGTAGAGTTACCACAATATTCCTCATTCTAACACTGGGGTGGCTCCCTTCTTTATATTGAGAGAAAGACATTCTTCAAATGAGTTGGCTCTTGGCTGGGTTTTGGAGAAAACCAAAATTGCTGATAGAATACCTGATTTGGGAGGGATATGCTAGAGAGTGAAAAATGCCCAAGACAGAGTTAAAATGAAGTAAGATGATTTAAAATGTGTTTGACTTTGAAGTGGGAGACCTGGTGAGAGATAAAAAAACCTTCAGGCTACAAGAAAGGAAGTTCCAGGTATTATCCGTGTATGCATGTGGTCAGAATCTCTAAACTTGCTGCTATGGTGGAGGATGGTAAATGGTGTAGATGGTGATAGGTGGCTAAGCTCCCGAAAGATTTGCGTGATGTGCTAGGTTCCATCTCTGATTCGGGTAGTTGGTGGCTTGATGCTGATAGCCAAGACAGTAATTCCTCCATTGTCAGTGTGCCCGGTTTTGAAGGCTGGGGAGATGCTCCTGCCCTACCTATTGTTGAGAGTACTGCGGAGTCAGGTTCTGTTGGCGAGACTGCCAGTCTTGTGGAAAACAGGGCAAGGAGGCAGACTTTTGTACATAAGCATCTAGAGGATTATGTTATATCTTGACTCTTCGACTTTTTGTTGGGTTAATAAGTTATTGGGGGAGAATTTTAACTATTCTGTTTTATAGGGATTTTCGTAGTTTTTTGGTTTTATGAAGAGATGTGTGTTATGGGCTAAGTAATGTTCATCTATGTCTTTAAGTCTTAGACTGTTTCTGTAAGCGACTCTTGTGTGGCGTACTTGGCTCGAGGGAGATTCAGTTAGAGCCTGGAACAGCAGCCACTGGGAGACGTTGTGCCTCTTTCTTTGTTGGGATAAATAAGTTCATGCCCTACTTCCTCGTGTGCCTCCTCCTCCGCCATCACATATACCTATTGTAAAATGTGCTGCCCACAAGTCCTTGCAAGTGTCTCGATGGAATGCTGCTGCTAATTCAGCGGCAAAAAAACATACTGATTTGTATCACCTAATTCCAGTGTTACTATGCATCTATCTATCTATTATTTATCCACTTTACATTATCTTGGTGAATGAGCACAAGAGAGCGAGAAAATGGGTTGGAAAGGGTATTTGTGCTTGCTGCATGAGAATACTCTTTGGAGGTCCATGCATGGTAAAATATTGGCCCTCAGAATTTTGTTACCAAATCTTGCTTGTCCATATCATGGAGTTACACGTTAGTTGGAATGATACTTACTGGCAAAGTTCAAATTTTCGCCCCGCATTTCCTTTCTATGGCCCAACAATAGTCATTCTTGAGCTACCATTCATGCAACCAATGTTGGTAAAGGTGTAAAGACTGCCAGAGCAGCTCACCCACCGCATTGGGCCCCCTTCATACATATCCCTGTTGTTCCTATCTGTATGTGTTGGCAGTAGGCTGCATGTATTGAGGATGTTGGGAAGCTTTGCATTGTACCAGGGCCAATGCCATTAAATGCTTCATATAAGAGCTTGCCAGAACTTGCGAGCATCGAAAAGCATAAAGCAGGACGCTGAACTCAGCCCGTGGCTGGGCGTCCTCACAGTATGGACCATGCTGGCATTTCCTTGGTCACTCGAAGGGGTGCTCCATGATCAGTGTGGTGAGTCAGATGGGAGAAGCAGTGACAGGAGTGCAGAATTCTGTGCTGGGCAAAGGATGTCAAACTTCCTCGTCACCTTTTAAGCTAATGCAATCATATGCAGGAAACGAAAGTGTGGAAGCCATATGAACTGCCTTTTCCAAGATGGTGTTCTTTAAATAGCCCCTTTCGCCTTCTGGTTAATTGGTCAAAAGACCATTTAGGCTGCCTTCAGGGTACGATGGGCTCGCAGAGGACAAAGGTGGTGGCATTGTTATTGCTGCTCTCCGGGACACAGACTTGCAGCATCCTATCCTGAATGAAGTGGCATCTCTAAAACACACCCCGTTGTTTGAAGATCGGTGAATTGTCCTCTTCCTAAACCCAGCAGAAAAACATGATTTGCTGGGGATACACAAAGGAGTTTTTAGACATGCACATTTTTTTCCTCCTTTGTCCAGACTGTGGAGACAAGTGCATTTTTGGATAATTAAAAACTGAACTCTGCCATATCTGACAGTTTGGGGAGGTTGTTAAACTGTGTGTGTTAGCACTGCTCAAGCCTGCTTGTTGGACCTTGGCAGCATGCATGAGAATTGAGGTTGCTCTTTGTTGTTGATTTAAGTAACCAGCAGTTGTGGGTGCTTTATTCCTCTTCCTCACACTTCTCACATTCCCTATTTTCATCTTCTCCCCTTTTCTATGCTCTCCACTCCATTCTTCATCCATTTCAAATCCTCACTTACGTTCCTGATTTTAGCACAATATATTCTTTGTGGCTTAATAATATATGAAAATGTTGTAAGGTTAAGTGTTGTGTAGGATTGTGTTGGTTCATGCAATCATTTAAAGGGGTCTCCTTTGATGTAAACCTCCTGTCTGAGTTGATATGTGGAGACTCGGTATGTCTTTTTTGCCTGATGTACAACTTAATGTAAAATGATTTAAAAATAGATATTTCCACATATAAGGAAGCCCTTCCCCTTTTTGTGGTCTGGATATAGTAATTCCCAAACTAATGGGCCCTTCCTTAAAGTCCAGGCACACGGGGCCTTCAGGATACGTCATGGATGGTGGTTTCATTACATTAACTTGAAGGTTAAGTGAGATCCAGCCTCCATGAGCCATGCACAGTATTTCATCTTATTAGGGAGTCCTTAAAAACTCAATTTTCTTCCTTTCCACGTCATCAGAATTTCAGTGTAATCAGACCATTTCATTCCTCCATAATCCACCCAGTCCAGCAGAGGGATGGAGCCACACCTTATAAGTGGAAAAAAGCTGCAAGTTTCCTTAACACGGCTGATAGGTGCAAATTAAACCAGTTGTTTGAGAATACCCACGCTCTATCCACATAGTTTCAGCAGCTTCAAAACAGTATGCTGCATCACTGCATGTTACTGTAAAGCTACTTAGATTAGCTATCACGCAGCAGTAACCTGTGAATCAAGAAGCTACTGACTATTAAAAATATGAAATGAAACCCTTTGTTGAAAAAATTCTGAGATCCTTGATTTACTGCAGCTCTATCAAAATGTAATCGTGTAGCATGTGTATTGGTTTGGAGACTGATCCTGGATTACCTGTACATTTTACTATTGTGTTATAGAAACCATGATGTAGCTCTCTCGAACGGCAGCAAAAACTAGTGTCTTAAAAAAACACTCTGTAGGGTACCCTTCCAACATTGTGTGCTAGTTCCTACATTCTTTTTCATCTTGTCTTTAGTGATATTCCTGAACTACGACTAGGTCTACTCACAAGTGGGATACCGGAATACGTTACACAAGAGAGTCACATCTTCTGCAACTAGGGGAAGCTGCGCATACAGTTAATCTTTGATACCATAAGAAAAAAGCTACTGTTGGGTTAAACTGTGATAAGCTTGGCTAGAGGAGCAAAAGCATGTATTGCACCATTCACGAAAAACACAGCTGTGCTTGTAATTTGATGAGTGGCTACTTAGGTGTCTTCGAACAATGTTCGTAAGCACTCATCTTCAACCAATGTCCATGCAATAGGCATCATGGTTGGTCAGTGGAAGGAAATGTCTTTTATTGTATGGTCACCCCCTAGTTTTTCACCTGCTGCTGCTGGTTTTTTGACTCTGAGAGTGCACTGAGGCCTGCTAACCAGACCTCACGGCCAGTGCCTTGACCATAAAGTGTATGTCAAATTGGCTGTACCCAATTGGAGATGGCAAACTCCCTAGTAAATGGTACCTTAGTACCCAGGGTGAGTAAGTAAGGAGAGTACTCCACGGCCTGCAGCACTGATTGTGCCAACATGAAGGTCCCCCAAGTAAAACAAGACCCCACTCCATACTAATAGGGCAGTTGTGCACTGCTAACCCGACTTTGCCATTGAAAGCCATGGTAAAGCCAACACTTCCCCTGGACATGTGTGCAAGTCACCCCTCTGGCAGGCTTACCGAGCCCTAAAGGCAGGGTGCAACATATGATACAGGCAGGACAAGTACTTTGCTTGCCCTGACAGTAAAACATGCCGTTTTTACTGTGGAAAGAATTGGTCGCCCAGTTGGTGAGTACAACGTTTTACAAGGTATCAAACAACTCATTACATAAAACCCGACTTGTATCTCAAGTCGAAATTAACGTAACTATTTGCAGTGTGCAGCATTAGCAAAGCTGCCACATTTTTGCCTTTAAAACTCCTGGGCACACATGGAGACTGATCCACGAGACAGCTTTCTGCCCTCCTGAAGAGACATGCCAACGACTCTTAGGAAGGAGAAAAATGAGGGATTGCCGGCCAGGGAGGTGCAGGAAGCCACTTTGGTGTTAGACTCAAAAACAGGCTTAAAAGGTGAAGTCGCCTTTGAAGGGCAGAGGTGCAACACTAGGGGGGAGGGCCACCCTATTTTTGAGGTAGATACGCTGGCACGGGAAGCAGAGAGGGAAAACAACCTGTCAAACCTGTTTCCCCAGGAGTGTGTAGCCCTGAGGTAGCCACACCCTGGTGGTAGGCTAGGGAGGTCCGACCACCGAAAGAGGGGTCTCGCCATCTTTGGAGTGGGCAGAATGGTGCATCCTGGGATAGCCAGATGCCACATTCCACAGAAAGTGGTCATCAGGTGGGGGGGGACCTGTTAGCCCATTGACTACCAAACGCATCTTGCCCTGAGGGCACTTTCCAAGCATAAAGGGGGCACCCAGGCCTCAGATCTCAACCAATTTGGAAGAAGGGCTGCACTGCTGCACTGAGGGACCAGCAAAGAGAGGCTGCACCGACAACTGCACCTGCTGGCTAGCAAAGGCAGGGGCTGTGTCTTGCTCAAGGTGAAACTGTCTCCAGAGCCCAGCCCAGTCAAGTCAAAAGACCTCCAAGGCCAGCTGACTGTTCGTACAACAAGGACACAATGGCTGAAGAAGCTTGCTAGGGCAAGTTGGTAGCCCAAAGTCTTCAAGGCGCTACCACCGATGCCGTGCAGCACAGAGGATGGCCAAAACCTGATGCAGAGTTGCACTCGAGTTCGCTGAGCCTGGGAGTGCTGTCGGAGAGTTGCTGGGGCCCTCAGAAGGTGAGCTATCGACCCAAGAAGGATTGGCCTGTGGCAGCGACAATGGCCGACTGGTAGTCCAGTGGTGGCTGGACTTCAGCCAGACTGGAGAGGACTTTGTGGGACATCGACCCTGCAACCTGCCACCCCTCACCATCTTCGTGGCCCGAGTAATCTCTACAGGGAGATCCCTGTCGACAGCATCGCATCTTCATCCCTTGCATCGGGGCCACTCCATAGGAATCCACTGCAACATGGATTAAGTGCCTGGAACTTCTGGAGGAGTGCTTCTTCTGGGAAGGTAACTGATCTCGAGGACCTTGCTGGTCCCCCTGACTTGGTCCCTGCCGGAACTGGTCGCCCCAAGTTCCTATGTTAAATTCATTGACTTTGCTAAGGCTTGTTCGCAGTGGAGTAAAATTGCTTTGATTTATTATTGCTTCTAAAATATTTATATCCAGAACCCTCTGGTGTATCTTTTCGTTCTAGTGTCTGAAATCTTCTAAAAATAAATTCTGTATTCATATATTGGTGTCGGATTTCTTGAGTGTCGTGTCGATTTCTTCTTCAATTGTTTTGGTGCTGTTTAAATGCTTTACCTTGCTCCTCTGTGTAAACCTTGTTGCTCAGTGCCACAGCTTCCCAGGGTTGAGCTGAGGGTTTTACAGACCAAACCTACTGGACCTAAAGGGGTTGGTAAGAGTATTACACGGTGAGGTCACACAACCACACCATATTATACACACCACTTCCTTACAATCAGGCAAACCCATTAAAATGACAGCTGGCCTGCCCAGTTTAGGTTAGTTGTCTAGATTTCTCTGGCAGAAGGGAGCCAGGAAATTGCCATTTCCAGGCTTTGTTCAGTGTTTCTTTGAAGGTAATCACAATTTGAGTGGCTGGGTCAATTTAAGAGACTCTATGACAAACTTCTTTCAATAGACCATTTCCAACTTATCACTGGTTCATATAGTGCGCTTTTGACGAAGAGGCTTAGAAACTGGGGCATGATGACATTGATTTACAACATTATTGTTGTTTCAACCATACAAACATTGAGTGCTAGTACTTTTCTTTTGTTATCGAACTTTAGGCTTGTGTATCAATATGTTCTGCAGTCGTCGTTGCTCTGATCTTCCATTGTTTTCTTTGGAAGAATTGGTTCAGTACCCCCACGGGATCTTCATTATGGACTCACCTGCAAGTTTCTCTGGCCCAGTTTTCCTCCCTTCATTACTGGAGTCTCTTGTGTTTGAGCTTCTCGCAGGCTAAACAGTTTGTGTGTGAAAGGCCTTAAGACAATTTCCCGAAAATTCCAAATAATCCTTTCCTTAAATATAAGAAAAATCTTTCAGTTGCAGAATTTTTTTTTCACGTTAGTAATAACATTCAGCTGCCCCTTCAGTAGTCACAATTTTGAAACCACCCTCATTGAGCGGCATGAGACCTTACGGAAAGAAAAGGTCATGAGGATTCTTACAGCAGAAAGAAAACCAATTACCTGTAAGAATAGGTTTGCAGCTTATAACTCTTGTAGATGCCCATTTTGTTGTTTATTCTGCCATCTAGTGTGTGTTTAAAAGCATATCCATATTTTAAAAGTTTGTACTCTTAGCATTTACAGTTGTGCTTGGCCAAGGGCTACATGTGAGTGTTGGCCACTTGCTGCTGGGTGGAAGTAATGCCTGGCTGCAGTCCAAGCTCTGCAGCCGCCTGTGCACTGCCCACGGCTGCACGCAACAGCGGTTGGCTGCCCACAGAGCGTTTGCAGCAGTGTCTGGCTGGAGGTCAGGTCCCCGCCAGTGCCTGCTGCGCGAGGCTGAAGAGGTTTGGGTGCAGGTAATCCAGAATAGGATATAAGATAAAATAAACTTCACAAATTCACTAAGGGGGAGATTGTTAGCATTCCATTTGGCATGAATGTTATGGATTGCATGACTGTTGTGTGAGTTATTGACTGTGTACCTAACAAGAACTTGCAAATTTCAGTCGTTCTTTGGTTTTCATTTGTAACCATAACTGCACTTTAACTGTAGATTTGTAGGCGAATTTTAGTTTTTTTTAAATTTATTAAATATACACTAAAGCTAACCACAACCTCACTTTAACCATGGCATTTTTACCAGTAAATATATATATTACACAGTGCTGGTCGCCACAGTGCAGTTAGGATTCAGACGCTGCTTCCATTGAAAAGCCTTTTTGATTTGCCCAAAACTTCTGACCTATATGTATAGTTTGCAAGAAACTTGGCAATCTACTTTCCCAGTCACCTAAGTTTCAACAAGCAAGGTTTTGCAAAGATCTGTCCAAGTAAACAAAAAGTTAAGAGTGGTGAAAAAAACAAATTCCCATTTCAGCTCCTACAGAAAAGTCAGCTGAAATATATAGAAAAAAAGCTTTAAAGATTTAGGACAAACTGAAGGTAAAACTTTACTCACTAAGTATGCTTTTTTGGTTTGGTGTAAATCTGTTCAGTAGTTTTTGAGATGTTAGCATTTATAAAAGTAGCCAAGCCTGATTTAAAGGGTGAACACTTTTATATATCTTGCATGCGTTAGTCCACTGAGGTACGAGGACTAAGTCTGCAGATGTTCGCAGACTAGAAATTCAAAATGCTTTGGTCTGCCATGGGACTAGAGACTTTTTTCCTTTCATGCTTTCCAGAACCGTGGACCAAAAGCCTAGCCTTCAGGTCCGAAAAGATCTGACCTTTAAGTGGAAAAGGTTCTCTAACCATTTAAGGAAATAGGGTAAAGACCCTTGATTCAAAGTGAAATAAAATGAAAAGGGTGTTAAAAAGTAAACACTTGATAAACCTCTAAAAACAGTAAGGGGTTCCAAATAATAAAAAAATTCCATGGGTAACAGCAGTCCATGGTCTCCGAGTGCAGTCCACAGACTACACAACTTTGAAATCGTGATGACAGCAAGCAACCTAAAAACCTAGGCCACAGATGATCACCACCATCTTAGGTGTGTCGGCTAGTCCACAGAGAAAGAATAAAGTTTGTTAACTACCTATACATTAGGAAGCTGTGTAATTGTGTAAAACTGTAAATATATCTGTAAAATACCCCCTTATGTTTGTCATTGAATCAAATTAGAAAATCAGAAGCTCAAACCTTATAAACTGAACTTATTAAAAGTGCACTAAATTCTCTGTCCTCTTACTAGACCGAGGATGCAGCACGCCTAGCAATGGGGACTGGATTTTCTCTGATGTTCGCAGATATCCACAACCTATTTTGACAATTGACTGGCCAATGAGTTTTCGACTGGCTGACACACCCCAAAACCAGCCTTTTCCAGAAAACATAGAGAAGATCCCCCCTTTCCTTTTCAGCAAAAGGCCACATAACCTCTTTGGAGACACTTTGAACCTCGTTTGGAAAAAAAATCTAAATGGCAGAACAGAGTCAGCAACAGGTGACAGGCACATCATCTGCATGAGGAGAGTGAGTAGACAATGAGGAAGATGTGATTTGCCCCAGTAAGAAGATGGAGTAGTATACATTAAATGTAGGGTCTCCATCATCTGAGAATTATAATCCAGAGGGTGAAAAGAGGCCGAAGGCCTGGATAGTCACGTGCAAGATCTGCGACAGGGACACAGAGGACTGTACTCTTTTGGCACATCTACCACCTCTGGACACATCAAATGTAATCATGAGGTGTAAGTGGGAGAGAAACCAGGTATAGGTGCAGCAAAGTGACGTTGTACCAAGCTTGCCTCAGGAGTTGGTGAACTAGCAGGAGGAAATGAACCCACACCAGACAGTCTTAGAACTTTATTATATGAAGTGCAAGAGCACCATAAAAAAATAGGGCTCATTGATAACCATCTTAGAGGCGTGATAGCAACAAGGAAGGCAACCTTCCAAGACAGGAACTGCAGAGGGTACGAGTGGAGGGGTTCACAAGTAAGCTCATGAGTTGAATACCCATTGACCCTCCATCTGTGATCATTGTTCTGCAAGGCACTCTTGCACAGGGCACATGTGTAGTCTTGCATGGGTGACAGGACACATGGAGTCTTGCAAGGGGGACTATGGCAATACAGGAGGCCAAGAAGGCCCATTACTGTTCTGACTGGTAAGTGGTGATCAGACTTAAAAAGAGGCTGTAACAGTTGGAAAGCTTGGGCCCACGCTTGTCTGGGGTAAGCTTTCCCAGAGAATTGCTCCCAGGAAGGGCTGGACCAGGAGGAGTTGAAGGTAAGTAAGTGACTGTATTGACAGTGAAGCCTGGAATGTGTAGGTCTGTGGTGGTTGGAGGCTGGGCGAGACACTGTTGCCCGTTTGTGCTCTTGATCCGCCAGTTGTCCAAATAAGGGAATACGTGGATGCATCTCCTTCTGAGATGAGCGGCTAATTCTACAAGGCATTTCGTAAATACCCTGGTGGCCGTAGTGACCCTGAAAGGCGGCACCTTGAACTGATCATGCTGTCACTTACCATGAACTGCAGGTAGCGGCAGTGAACAGGGTGGATGGCTATGTGGAAGCATATGTGTTTCAGATCGAGGGTGGTCATGAAGACGCCTTGTTGCAGCAACGGGATGACATCTTGTAGAGTGAACACATGGAAGTGTTCTGACAGGATGTACTCATTGAACGGTCTGAGGTCGCATTTAGACATGAGGGTCCCATCTTATTTGGGTATGAGGAAGTTTAGGGAGAACACTCCTGTGCGGCGCTGGTTTAGCAGCACAGGTTCTATTGCTCCTTTGAGAATGGACCTCATCTTGAAGGAGGCACTGATGTTCTGCAGAGAGGGTGCGTCTGCAAGGTGGGATGTTTGTGGGGATGCAGTGAGCTCTAGGCAGTAACCTTTCTGTATGACAGAGGACCCACTGGTCGAATGGTATTCCTTCCTCCCTGCTGAAGAAACCTCTGTAATCTTCCCCCAACAGGTGTAGTGTGATCGGAGCAAGAGTCACTGCTTTGTGGGGCGGCTCCTTTGACTGCACCCCCTTTGCCCTTTCCCTGGTGTTATAACCTCTGTAACCCCCACCCCCCTCAAGCCCCCAGAGTAATCCTGTGTTGACTGCTGCTACTACCACTGGTAAGTGGCAACCAGGACAGTGGGAGGTGGTTTTAGACTACCCCTTCCCCAAATATACTGAGGCCTGCAAAGGGAGCCTTGGGGAGAGGGTGTCTGGAGCCAAGTCATTGCCTTTGTTAAGCTTTTCCAGCATATGATCCACCTGCGGCCTGAAGAGAGGGTCACCACTGAACAGCAGTTTTAACCGACGCTGTTGAACTTCTGGCTTAAAGCCAGACACACTAAGGCAAGCGTGGCGCCTAATGAGGACATTAGAAGGGATCCCCTAGCCACAGTATCAGCTGCATCAAGGGTGCAGTAGATGGTAGTGTTTGATATTATTTTGCCCTCCAAGACCAGCTCGTGGGCACATGGTGTTGGCCTGGAAGGTGCTGGAGAAGTTCCAGCATCTCGTCCCAGTGGCTCTATAGTATGAAGATAGCAAGCTGATGGAATTTGCAATCCTCCAATGTGTGGCTGACTATGCAGAGATCCTCTTGTCTGCTGCATCAATCTTCTTGCTCTCTTTACAGAATGGGGCATCACCAGTCCCTTGGGTACTGATGCTTATGCGTGCTGTGTGGCCCACTAAAGAGCCTGGCAGAAGCTGTCTGCAGATGTAGCAAGTGTCTGTAGGCGACGGTTTTATGTTTTGTTTTATCCACCCTTGGTGTGACGCCCTTGGCTTTGATGGGCTCTTTGAAGGTGCCCGGCGAAGTCTTGAGCATGCCTTTGAGCATGGGGAAAACTGCAGGGTGCACTTTGCAGTAAACAATGTATCAAGCAGTAAATCTTAGCCTTCCTAGATGGTGTGCAGATCCGCCTTATGGAAGGTGGCAACCCTGTGTTTCCTCTCATGATACGAGGTAGCGCTGTCTGGAGGGAAGTCTTGGGTCAGGTAGAGATACAGATCTGTGTCCCCCCTGGGGGATCGACACTGTAGTCATCCCACAGGTCGTCCCTTCTCTCAGGGTCATAGGGTGCCTCGTGGGAGTCTACATGGTGCGAGGAGCTGTGCCCTCCATAAGAGGAATGTGATGAACCCTCTGCAAAAGGTGGAATATATGGTAGTGGCACCAGAAAGAAGAGGGGGGGGGGTGAGGAGGAGGTTGTGCAGGGGACAAGCCATGAGTGGACTAGTGCCCCATCCTGATGCTTTCTATGCTTGAGAGAAGGTATAAGCTCCAAGGTAAGCTGCTCCTGGAAAGTCAGTTTCATTTTTTTTTTTTAACAGTGTCTTGCACCTTTAGTGGCAGCTTCATAGAGATCTTCCCAGTCAGTGGGTGGATGAAGAGTCTCTTGACTTGTATCAAGCTCTTCCTGGAGATGAGAGAGTATTGGCTGCTCCAAATGCTTGGAGCTTGCCCTCAATGGAGATCTCGGCCATGAATGACTCGACGTCAAAGAGCAGTTTTTACTTCTCAGCACTGAGATGGATTTCAGTGCCGGTTGAGGTTTCAAACCCAATTGGTTTTCTGTGCCAGCTTCGACGGAGCCGTCATTGTTGAGGATGGCCCAGGCTTGTAAAAGGTCTTCGGCACCGATGGAGGAAGCGGTATCGGCTCTGAGGCCTTTTGTTGGTGCCGACCACAGGTCCTTGGTTGGTTGACCTGTTGCTGGGTTTCTGGGCTGGATGCCTGACACCCAGTGGGGCAGTGTCAGCCTGTGCACGGTGAATGTGTGCGACCAGAGGGTGGGCGGTTGTACTCATGGTCGATGGCTTCAAGACCTGCTGCTCCTCCGGATCCTGTTGCTCCTCTGTGTCCGATTTTGACTAGGAGCTGGCTTTGGGGCTAAACCATAGAGGCTGGGCTGTGGATGTGCCGGCCTCTAGCTCCTCCTCAACATCCCATCCCCTGAAGATGTCAGGGGTGTCATCTCCTTTTTGGCGCTGCATGCAAGTCTCTGATCATGCTGATGCCGGAGAGTCTTCTTGGAGCAGGTGAGGGAAGCGGGACAGGCGGCCTCGCCAGGCCGGGTGAGAGACAAAGGTTGCAGACCTGGTAGTTGTCAGTCCAAGGACACTTGAGTGACACTTGGGGGGGCAGTACTGAACGGGCATCCTTTCCATCACAGTCTGATCATCGTTGATGAGAAGAATCGAAGATGAAGCGCAAAGCCTCACAAGGGGCAGGGCGCAGAGGAGAGGTGCTGACAGAAACCCGGTCGTCAAAGCCCAACGGATGCTGAAACCTGGAGAGCCCACCGTTGAAAGTATTTTCCAAAGAAGTAAGATGATGAACACGAGGCATCGACCCAGAGCTTTGATCAGTAACACATCAATTTTGTAGTGCTGTGACTTTGAATTTATTGTGGATGAAGCTTTCAGAAATGTAATACAATATCCATATGTTTTCATATTTCGCACCCACCTACGTGTCGTTAAGGACAGCCATTTTAGTAGGGGGTTCTTAATTGTGTCTCTGACCTGTGTTCTGTGGGTGGAGTACTAAAGAGCTTGATCTTGAGTTTGGCAGATACAGTTCTCCAATACAGATGCAGTGGAGTACCCTGTCCCCAAACAGATGGCCCACCCACTATTTTGATTGAGACGGACTGTCATGTTTCCAACAGCAGTGGCCTCGTTGGCCCTGCCATCTGAAACCGTACACCGAACCCCCAACACAGCTGGACATTTGTGTAGGTGCATCAGACATCTGCTCAATTTAAAGTGGACATCAGATGCACTGTTTTTTCAAGTTCGAACCAGCCAGGGAAACTCTACCCAACCCAAACTGGAAACAAGCATTGGCATAGCCAGTAGGTCTCGCCTTTGGGACCTTATAAGTGTTTTGCCAGACCTATTGGCTTTGCCAATGTGTTTAGGCTATGTTGTAGAGGAGTGTACCTGCTGTGCATAGATCCAGTGGCCCAGAGCAGACTCTCCATAGATCCAGTGGCCCAGAGCAGACTCTCCACAGATCCAGTGGCCCAGAGCAGACTCTCCATACATCCAGTGGCCCAGAGCAGACTCTCCATAGATTCAGTGGCCCACAGAAGAGGAAGGAGGATCGGCACAGAGGAGGAAGGAAGATCCGTAAGAAGAGGGAGTGGGATCCGCACAGAAGAAGATCCACAGTGGAGGATCTGCACAGAAGAGGGAGGAAGATTCGTGCAAAGGAGGGCGGTAGATCCACACAGAGGAAGAGCTGCACAGAAGAGGGGTATCCACACAGAGGAGGATCTGCTGGGATCTGGGGCCCGAGACCATGGAATGATCTTAGAGGTCAGCTTAGAACTGAATCTCATCTCACAACCCTCAGTTTAGTAAACTGTTGACCCCGAGCTACACAACAGTGTGTTCAATTTACTGCCCAACCTGAGCGTGGCACGGCCTGAGGCGGGTGGATCTCTGCCCCGCCTGTGCATCCGACTGGATTCCAAGGTCCTCTGGGTCACTTTCTCACCTCACCATCATCCTGATTCTGTTGCTTTCTTGCATCTAGAGGCCTACAACAGCCTAGGCGGCTTGTAATGTTGTGTAAAACTCTAACTAATAAAAATAAAAAAAACTGTATAAACCTGGTATTGTACTAGGGTCCTTGGGAGGGCCCGTGACAGGCAGCCTGTGCCCCCTGCACTGGGGTGCCTGTCCGTGGGCAGAATGCAGGTCATATAAATATTACATGAACGCGGGCGGGCCCGCTCCGATGCCACGCTGAGGGCAGCGCATCAAGAATGCAGCATTTAACCTTTATTTAGATGGCGGTGCTCGGAGTCCCAGCGGGGCCGGGGTGTCCACGCTGGCAACTTCCCATCCAATTACTGGGGCCGGGAGGAGGCATGATAAACTCTGCTCCGCAATCTCATTTCCCCTCACTTCATTAGCGCCATGGGGTAAAGCCCGGGCCCCCCCCAAGCGCTGGCAAATAAAGGCAGCAGCTCGCAGATCTGCGGCCGGGCGGCAGGACTTCCAGACTCCGGAGCCCCCCTTCCCCGCGGCTCATCCTTGCGATCGGAGCCACGGCACCGAGCTTACCCGTCCCAGAGTGACTGCCGCGAGGCAAGGCAACTTAGCTGGCGAAGGCAGCTGCTGCGGAGATCTCTCTCACCTGCAGGCCCCATGTTCACATGCAGGCGAGGTTATATTATCAGAGATTTGTATAGCACTGTCCTGCTGTCAGTAGCCTTAATCAGAGGTAAATCTAACTAAAGGGCGCAATAATGGCGAATACCACTTAGATCAGTAAATTAAAAAAATTATATTTTTTGTAGCATGAAAGCGCAACATAAAAAATGGCTGCAGGCCAGTGTGAGAAGTTGAAAAAAGCTGTACACGAAGGGGAGAGCAATACGAGGCGGGGGAGAAGCGCACAACGGAGTGTGTATTGGTATAGTCAGTCAATCTAACGGGTGCTCTTCAGCTGCGTGGTAAGTCCTGTTATTAAAGGGTACTTTAGTACAACGCTAGACAAGCTCACTCCCAAGAGAGGGGGAACCCCCCCCCAATTCGCTAAGGCAGTCTGGAGTACATTACAGAAAACTACAGAGAGGCAGCTCAAATACCAGGCACCTTGTGGAAACCATACAGCGCTTCAGCACAGTGCCATTGGGGGAAGAGAAGGCGCTACCCTCATGCAGATACCAAGCCTTTGAGAACAAGTCCCCCACAGATGCCAGGGTAAACCTGAAGTCCCCCTTGGCCCTGCAGGCTTGTAGGCTGGAAGGGCGGCAGGCTGCTTGTGCTTTAAGCGCCCTCCCTGCTTCAAGGGTTGTGTGTGCACTACACAAACATTCCGATCCGTGCCGGAGACACAACAACGCCTAGGCGAGGATCACACACACAGTTCAGTGTCTGAGGCCCCTCAGACATGTCTCACAGTCGACAGAAGCGGGGGGTGAATGAGCGCGGCGAACGTGAAGCGCGGCCACGCGAAAGCTAAACGAAAAACAACCTTTGAAATCTGACCCGAAACAGATGGCACACTGCGTGCCCGCTGCTCGTAACCGCAAGCCGTAGTCCATGGGCGGATACATTTCCTTGGAAAGGTGGGACATGCACCCACCTTTGCCCAATTGCATGCTGTCTTCGCACGCAAAGTCCAATAGGAAAAAAGCTTATAATTTTTTTTTTTACAAAAACACGCACTAGCGTGTGAAAAGTGCTGAGTGATTCAAGAGGTCGTTTTCCTAGAGGAGCGCATGCGCGCTGCGCTAGGCTCGACCTAAAAAGGAAGAAAAGAAAAAAATGACCCACACCCTGTGATTGTGCTCCTAGGGTGTCAGGGTTATTTATTTTTTGTTTCTCAAAAATAAACTCCCATGAAAGCATGTCGGCCACTCACCAATTTTTCTGTAACTTCAGAGGAGCTGCCTTGACGGTGGTTCCTCTGAAGGCACAAAATCACTGCAGGCCAGCAGAGATCTCTTAATACAGCAGCTGGTATACCAGCCAGGGTTATAGAGGAAAGACCTTTGCCACCCTCACAGAAAGCAGGCCACCCACCGAAGGATAAAGCAGTCTTTCCTTGCTTGGGCTGGAACCTCTTGAGATTTATTATCATTCTGTGCCTCTCCCTCAAAGATCATTTTTGGAGGACATGTATTGTCAATGCCCTTGTGGGTAAAAAGTACTGCCTCTGGTTTGAGCATTGTATGGGTGCGTGTCTTGTTAATGGAAAAACTTCTCCAAAAGCAACCTCTAACTTCAAGTGCTCCCATACCCCTACTGTCTCATTTGTGATCTTCATTTGCTCAACAGATTGATCTACTGCTGCACCAAACAATGTTTCCATGTGAAAGGAGTACTTTGATTTTATATCCTGAAATATATAAACAGGACAGTCCGTTTTGTTAGCTGTCTGATCGCAATATCTGCACCATCTTGGGCAGATTGGAGGTATGCAATGGCCTTTCCTTATTCTACTACATATTGCCCCCATTTTCAAATGAATCTGACAAACGGTTGATCTAATCTTCTAGTTCTTCCTATTGTGGATGGGCATTTTTGTTTAATCAGACATTGTTAGTGGCCATACACCATTGTGTTGCCACTGACCGCCCCCCTCCCTGCATCCCCCCCCAATCTGTTTACCCAGTGCCTCTAGACGCTTACTCCTTTATCTGTGGGTTTGCATAATTAGTGTTTGCACCTTTGTCCTTGATGTTTTAGTTATAAGGGAGGAAGATTCACATATGCTCTAACACAGTGATACTCAAAAGTACAGCCCAGGGGCCACTTGCAGCTCTCCTGACCTTTTCATGCGGCCCCCTGGTATAAAGCAGCGCTAGGATGGTGTTTACTTTACTGAGCACTAACATTCAGAATGATGTTAAATAAACTGGCAAGCTTTTACTTACATGTTACCTGCAGTTAAAGAAAGGAGAGTAACTAAGGTGTCCGGAACCGCTCAACTTTAGAAATGCCTTCATTTTTAAAGACATCTTAAAACAAAAGTGTAAAAAGAAGATAACCTCTTCAATATTAAAAAAAAAAAAAAAAGTGTATTTCAATAATATGTAGAAGCGTTTCACCTTAGTAAATCAGATCAAATTGCTGCATTGAGTTGTTTTTTGTTTTTTTTAAATGATACTTTTCAAACATGTATTTTGAAACATTTTTGCTTCCACCTACTCAGCCAAGGTGGCTAGTGAACAAAGAAGCAAGTCAGTTGTCAAAGTGCATCTGGGGTCTATTAAACAATGAGAACATTATAATGTAACAAATCAAACTCAAGAGCAGGTTTTGTACTGCACATGTCCTGAACTAGAGTATTTTGAGGTTCTCTTATATGTGATGAAAAAGGAAACAAAGTGAAAAGGATAATGTTACTTACCCAGTAAGCATCTGTTCTTGGCAGTAGACTCACATGCTTTGCATACTCCTGCCATCTAGTGTTGGGTCCGGATGTTTGGAAAGACTTCTTTGAAGAAAAACAACTTACAGTCACGAGGTAAGGTGACTCCTCCTTTCGGTGATGGGGCACATGGGCATCAACTCCATTGTTAGATTGTTTTCCCGCAGAGGGTGAGAATGGAGTTAGTAAGTGTAGAACAGAGATGTCCATGCGTATGTATGTAAACTGAGAACTGCAACAACTACAGGAGACCGGGGAGGCGGGTGGGCGCATGTGAATCTACAGCTCTACATGCCAAGAACAGATGCTTACAGGGTAAGTAACATTATCTGTTTGAGGCATGTGAGCTGTAGATCACATGTTTTGCATAGACTATAAAGCAGTATGCTGCCAGAGCGGTACTTAACCTGTAGTTGTTTGAAACAGTGTTTTAAGTACTGCCTGGCCTACATTAGCTTGTTGACTCGCTAACATCTACACAGTAATGTTTGGTGAATGTGTGCTGTGTAGACCATGTTGCTGCCTTACAGATGTCACCTAGGGGAATATATTCCCCAAGAAGGCCATAGTAGCCCCTATTTTGCGAGTGGAATGCGCTCTGGGGTATTATCAAAGTTGTTTTTGCTTTCGCAGAACATGTCTGGATACATTTTACAATCCATCGTGCAATGCCCAATTTAGATATGGGATTGCCATTGTGTGGTGGAGCAAAAGCAATAAAGAGTTGCTTTGCAAAATTGTTTTGTTCTTTCAACGTAAAATAGTAGAGCTCTTCTAACATCAAGGGTGTGTAGAGCTCATTCTGCTACAGAATCAGGTGGATGAAAGAACACGTAATTTTACTGATTGATTGATATGAAAGGCAGAAACTACTTTAGAGAGAAATTTAGGATTGATGCGAAGAACTGCTCGGTCTCTGTGAAGCTGAAAGAAGGGCTCTTGTATAGTGAATGCCTAGAGTTCACCAACTCTCCTTAGTGAAGTTATTGCGATGAGGAAAGCAACTTTCCATGATTGTAATTGGCACCTATGCATTGGTTCAAATGGTGGACCCATTAGCCTTGTAAGGACTATGTTTAGGTTCCACACTGGTGCAGGTGGGACTCTTGGTGGTATCACTGTTTTTAATCCTTCCATAAATGCTTTAATCACTGGTACTCTGAATAGAGATAAGTGTTGTCTGTTTTGTAAGTATGCAGCTACTGCTGCCAGATATAAGCGAATGATGTGTAGGCTAGTCCAGATTGCTATAACAGTTAACAGATGATGTTCTGTACAGAAGCATCAAGAGGATTGATATTGTTACAATAGATAACAAATCGCTTCCATTTTGCTGCATAACATGCCCTGGTAGTAGGCTTTCTAGCCTCTTTTAAGATATTCATACAGTCTGGTGGTAGGTGTAAATAACCAAACTCTATGACTTCAGGAGCCAAATCGCCAGGTTGAGTTCTTTAGGATTTGGATGCCTGATTTCTCCATGGCCCCAAATAAGGAGGCTGGAGGTGAGATGCAGCTTTTGGTGTGGCACTACTGACAGCTCCAGCAGGGTGGTGAACCAGGGTTGATGGGCCCATGTGAAGCTATGAGAATTACTGTGAGGGATGTTTGCCTGAGGTTGCGAACAACCAGTGGAATGAGTGGGAGAGAAGTAAAAGCATAGGCAAACATCTCTGACCAGTTCATCCATAGGGCATTGCCTTTGGAGAGCAGGTGTGGGAACCCGGAGGCGAAGCTTGGGCATTTTGCGTTTTCTACTGTGGCTAACAGGTCTATCTGAGGAAATGCCCATTCCTGAAAGTAGGGAAGGAGAACCTGAGGATGAAGTTCCCACTCGTGGATTTGCTGCCTCTGTCTGCTGAGAAGGTCGGCAATCTGATTGTTTACTCCTGGATGGTGTTCTGCCAGGAGATCAATCTTGTGATGTATGGCCCATTTCCAAATGGCTTGTGCTAGGCATGACAGCTGGAGAGAGTAGCCCCCACCCCCCGTTTTTGTATATAATATATAGCTGTCATGTCCATGTGGACCAGGACAGCTTTGCCTACAAGGGGAGTTTGAAAGGCTTTGAGCGCTAGAAACACTGCTAGTAACTCTAGGTGATTTATATGGAGATTTTTGTGCTTTAGACTCCACATGCCTTGGATTGTGTGATCCTGTAAGTGAGCATCCCAACCAATGAGCGATACGTCTGCTGTTAGCACAGTCTGTGGAACAGGGTCGATGAAGGGCCACCCCTTGGATAAAGTTTATGGGTTCTACCACTGCAGAGAGCGATGGAAGCGGCCGTCAACCAACACTAGATCGGTTAATCGACCCTGCGACTGGTTCCACTGACTTGCTAGGCATTCTTGAAGGGGACGCATGTGAAGTTTTGCATGGGGTACGATTATGCTACAGGACGCCATCATTCCCAGCAGTTGCCTGAAGGCTCTGGCTGGTAATGAATGGTTGGGCTGAAACTGAGTGAGAAGACTGAATACTGTGAATTCTGGCTGCATTGGGAGAGGCTAGAGGTTTTTGAGTGTCTATGGTGGCTCTCAGATAAGGATGTGTGTTTGAAGGCTGCACATTGGACTTCAAAGCATTCCCCATAAACCCTAGTTGATGTAGGTGAATTGAGTGTGTCGGAGACACTTCTGGTAAGTGCCGGCTCTGATGAGCCAGTCGTCCAGGTAGGGGAAGACGTGGATGTGCGGTCTTCTCAGATGAGCTGCGACTACTGCCAGGCATTTGGTAAATACTCCGGGAGCAGTGGTGACTCAAAAGGGTAGTACTTTGAATTGGTAATGTTGACCCGTTATCACAAATCTGAGGTATTTGCAATGAGTGGGGAGAACTGGAATGTGGAAATATGCGTCCTTTAAGTCTAGAGTAGACAAAGTCGCCCTGTTGCAAAAGTGGGAGCACTTGAAGTGTCACCATGTGGAAATGTTCTGACAGTATGTAGTGGTTCCGTTCTCTGAAGTCCAAAATAGGTCTTAATGAGCCATCCTTTTTGGAAAATACAGAGAGTAAACACATGACCCTTGATATTGTAATGGTACTGGCTCTATGGCTCCTTTTAGCAAGAGAAACTGGGCTTCCTGTTTGAGCAGGTGCAAATGTTCTCGTGACAGTTTGTGAGAACGAGGTGGAATGTTTGGAGGATTGGTGGTAAGCTCCAGGCAATAACCATGTTGGATAATTCCTAGTACCCATTTGTCTGTTATGGATTACCAAATGGGGAGAAATTGTAGAAGACGTCCCCAGACAGGTGTTAAATGATCGGGGGAAAGGTAGGTAAGTAAGTCACTGCTTGTTAGGGGGAGGGGAGTTACAGAGTGTGGAACCCTTTCCCCTACTGTTGCCGTTGTTTCCTCTGTATCCTCCTCTAAAGAAGCCTCTTGTGGAGGAAGATTGATTGTTGCCTCTATACGAGGAAACACTGGTGTCTGAGGATGTGGACCCCCCCCCACTGTAAAAGGAGCGACAAAGGGAGCTCCGGTTTGAAGGAGACTGTAGGGCTCCCATAGATTTAGCTACCTCAGTGTCTTTTTCATATTCTCGAATGCTTGATCCACTTCAGGCCCGAAGAGATGCTCTTTTTCAAACGAAGTGTTTAAAATGAATTGCTGGACTTCAGGTTTGAAATCGGAAATCCTCAACCAGGCGTGTCTCCTAACACACTCGTGATAATCTCCCAAACTGCTGTATTAGCAGCATCTAAAGCACATCTAATAGAAGAATTGGAGATGAGCTTTCCTTCCTGTATTAAATCCTGTGCTTTAGCTTTGTGCTCATCTGGGAGATACTGGAACAATTGCTCGACTTCGTCCCAATGCGCTCCATCATACCTGGCTAAAAGGGCCCGGGTGTTAGCAGTGCACAAATGATTCGCCGCCTGGGCAGCTATTCGTTTGCAAGAGGCGTCTAATAATTTTGACTCCTTGTCTGGAGGGGGAAGCAGCCCCAGAGGTTTGTGAATTAGCTTGTTTACGGGCTTTAGAGACAACAAGGGAGTCTAGGGGTAACTGCCCTTTAATGAAGACTAGATCAGATGGAGCAGGCTTATACTTTTTATCTATTCTGGGAGTCAGAATACGAGTCTGAACAGGATCCTTGAAGATGTCATCAGCATGGCTCGTCATGCCTTTGCGCATAGGGAGAGTCTGACTAGACCCGTGTGTACTACTCAAAGTTTCAAACAAGAAATCTTCTAGGGATTCTTTGTGTAGCTCTACACTGATGTTGTGCAGCTCTAGCAAGCAGTTCTAAATATCCTACGTTGTCGTCTGGAGGGGAAGGCTTTGCATGGCAAAGGTCTGGGTCATTATCTGAAGGTGGCTCAATGGTGTAGTCTTTCCAGGGATCTACAGGTAATTGAATATATCCCATCATCAGGTTGTGAGGGTGGAGAGTCCTGCGGTGTGATAGGTAATTGTTTCAATGTTGGAGAAGGTGGTGGAGGGGAACATGGTGGAAGAGGAGAAGGGTTAGTACCAACATTCTTCTTTTTTTAAAGAAATCTTGTATTTTATGTCCTCTGACTCAGGTTTGCGTTTGCGAGGCAGTTTGGTAAGAAGATGTCCTGTATCAGGATTGATGTAAAGTTCCTTTTGTTTAGAATCCGGTTTGGAAGTCGAAAATTGGATCCTCACTGTTGGAAGGAACATCTTTCGGTTTCGGCACCGACTACTTCAGTCCCGGGATGGCCTTTCGATGCGGACGATTTTGGCTCCAAAGGCGTTTTTAGTTTTGGCGTCGAGGATTTGGTCTCCGAAGCGGTCTTTGGCTTCGATCTCTAAGGTTTTAGCTCCGACACGGACTTTGGCCGACTCGATCCTGAGCCGGAGGTCTTGACGATGTGTTTGTGCCGAGCCGGGAGGTGGGGCATCAGAAACATCGTCTCGGTGCCGACCTTGGCCCAGAGTTGGATTTCAGGGCAAGGGGTATTCAGTACTCACACAACCTTGACCCTGTGGTATGGTCCTCATCCATCTCCGAGTCTGACTCCGGCACGAATAAGGGCTGCTCCTCCTGTTCCTCTTCAGCCCCTCATCCATCAAATTCTTCTGGCTCGGACCCTTCACCGAAGAGGTCTGGCGTGTATTCAATGTTGTGGCTTTGCATTTCACGACGTCAAGCCCGACGACCGCGGAGAGTTTTCTTGGATTGAAACGATCTGCACGTGTCGCAGTCTTGTTCATTGTGCTCCAGAGAAAAGCACAAGTTGCACACTTCGTGCGAGTTGGTGCACTGATACTTTGCACGGCACTGAGCACAGAATTTAAATGGAGTCTGTTCCATCGACTGCGAGGTGGACCGACGCGGTTAGGCCCGACAGCCTTCCATGAGTTTTCCGATCGAAATTGAAATTTTGTTCGACACGATATGCGGAGAAGTGGGATACACATATGAAACAATACCGACGCGGGTAGAGTGGATTGTGCCCCGAGGGGAACCCAAAGAACGGTTTCGAACCAGAGCGCAGCAATACAAGTCTGAGCCAGATGGCAGAAAAAAACAATCTAACAATGGAGTTGATGCCCATGCGCACTATCACCAAAAGGAGGACTCACCTTACCTCATGACTGGAAAGACTTCTTCGAAGAAAAACTTGCAAACATTCGGACCCAACACCAGATGGCAGGAGTATGCAAAGCATGGGATCTACAGCTTACATGCCTCGAAACATATAATTTCCAAGGATCACACAAGTTGGTCAAGTGGGGAAGCTGGGATTGATCCCATGTTTTCCGTTTTAACATTGTGCAATTCAGACACTAGATGTACAAGCTTAAGTTCCCCTTCACCCACCTTACATTCCTCACCCCGACCTACACCTTGCTGGCATCAGTGCTGCCCTCACTCACTTCATAGACCATACTTTGTGGCCCCTGGAGAAATGTTTGCGAGTACCAATGCTCTAACGTGTTGTGGACCCTGAAGTGACAGTTCATATTTTTCTCTACTCTGGGCAGGACTACTCTTCAAAAATCTGGTTAAATGACCACATCTCTTTTGTTGCAAAAAGGTCAGCTGTTATCTTTTTTTTTATTTTTTTAATCTAGCTATACAGTAATTACACCCGACAGTGACGGCCTAGGGTACACTTCCACTTCATCTTGGGATGAATATCTGCGTTTTTCAGTATTTCCTCTTCGCAAAAACTGTGTCATCTCTTCTTCATACTCTTGATTGTCATGCAAGTTATCTTATATATATTCTCCCTCCTTTCTTAACACACTTTTGGAGATGGAGGTTCTCTTTCACCTTTTCTGTTTCAATAATTCACTTTCATAATGCTTAGCCCTTGGGCTGATATTTGAAACTAAGATCTCTTCAAATAATTGTGTATTTTTAATAAGATCAGCAATCTTGACTATGTTTCGGTTTCCTGACCTCAACAACTTTCTGTGGCTTTTAGGCCCGACTGTCTTAAAAGTATCAGGCCTTTCATTCAAGGTCGACAACCTCTTTCCACTTGCAAACTCCATCTGTAGAGGTTAGGGTGATGCCTTTCTGCTCTTCCATTCCAGCAGCTTTTGACTTGGACCCAGAAGAATGGGATTTCTCGACCTACTCCTTGGTTGGCATGGTTTTCACTCATCATTTGATGTTAAAATCTACAATTTACTTTTTCCCCTTCAATTCCTCGTTAAAAAATCCAACCAAACCCAAGAGGGTAGGAGATAAAACAATTTAATAAAGACTCTAAAATGGAGGTCACATATTGGAGCAGTGTGGGCTTACGGTCAGCATCATAATGATTCCTTTTGATTCCCCCCGTGTTGACGCCCAAAAAGCTTTGGAAACAGATCTGCATCTGGACCCCAACCAACCGCTGGTAGAATAATGCACAACACGTGAATCTGGAAAGATCCGTCATAAGATGGTGCCATGTGGATGTATACTGTGAGTTTAAGTTGACAACTAAGATGTGGCCTGTTAGACATGGCACTTATCTAAGATTTTCAAAAACACCCCTGAACCTCAGGTCCAACCAGTAGATGGCAAGATAATGCAAAGCAAGTTGCAAAACCTTTACTATTTAAAAGAAGTCTGTATCCGATGCAGGCAGCACAACGAGGATGCCTGTGATCTCATAAACCTTGGTAAACCTGACCAGCATCGAGAGATACACTGGTTGCCAAAAATGAATGGAAAATCTTTATGAGCAATTTCAGCAAACTCAACTTTTTTTTTAATCCTAATTTGTGGAAGAATTTAAGGAATACATGATGTAATCAAACCCCTTCCCAAGCATATTAAAGTCCAAGTCATAGCAGCACCTTTCAAAGCGATCTTTATTAAAAATGCAACTATAATTTAAAATTCATAACAAAACACTCAAGCTTCTAGGTTAGATTTCATAACACAGCTCAGTCAAACAGGGTCCAATCTTCATCCAGTGGCTTCAGCGCAGGAACTTTCCTCCACAGTTCACAAAAGATATTTAGTACAGTGGCTAACTTCCTCGGCTGTCTATTTCATTGGAAAAGTCTATTCTGAACAATCAAAACATCCTTTTAAAAGTTCTTGAGGAGTGGTATGGATTTTCCAGTACCCCTCTTAGGCACAGCCTTAAATGTTTGAGCCACTGGAGGACTTCTAGGATTGCCGGGTAACCAGGAATGATTTAATTTCCTGCCTTCTTTATACAAAGAGAAAGAAGGAATTGGTCTTTCTACATCCCTTCCCAGCAGTTAAGGCAGTCAAATGCTGTATGTGTGGGGGAGCAACAAACTCAGCTTCATAGGTCACTGTGGGGGAACCACTGAAGCTTTGTGCAATGAGGTTAAACTATTCATCCACTTCACCAATTCGCAGGTAAACGTTGTGGGGTAAAGTGCCTTCAGTAAACGTTATCCTTCCATAGGAAAGGAGCAGGCCACAATTGTGACCAAGTACAAGAAGTAGGGGAGACAGCTTCAGAATTATGAATATAGATATACAATTTGGGGTGGGTGGAGTCTCATAACTGCTCTTTTGGACTTGAATGAGAATTCCCTGAAAGAGGAAGCCTCAATGCTAGAGGGTTTTTGCCGTAAAGATAGGGGTTACATTAATAGAATATGGCTTTAAACTACCTGCGTTTTTCTCTTCACTCCAACTCCCTGGGAGGTACCATAGATCTTACAGACTTTGAGAAAACCTTATCCTTTACTACAACAACTAAAATTAGAACACTTTGTTTTTGGTAGGTCCCACTCTTTTTCAACTTGCTTCCAAACATTAGGGTCCTCAGTTATGGGTGTACCTCATTACAACTTGACACCCTGAAATATACCCAACTAGACCACTGGTGTACAGCAGACAGTCCCTCCCCTCACACCAAAGGGGTAACCTGGCAGACATTGCTTGGATGCACCTTTGTGCACCCACGATGGGTCCAACAATTCCTCATAATTAACCGGGGCCAAGCAGGACACCATCTGCCACTCCCCCACCACCAAACCCCAGAGGGCACCAATTAGAGTTTAAGTAGTCTGGTCTCATTTTGTAACCCATATTGCAAGGGAGAGCTCATACAACCATAAGGAATCCAGCTCACCTTCGAGTGACAATCTTTTTTTTGCTCTAGACAGTTAATGGGATCAACTTCTTTGATGATCAGTACCTTGACAGCCTTATGATTGACAGAGCAGAGCAATCACAGTCCCATCAAGCTACGATCGCGTACCATCATGCACAGCTGCCAAGAGGAGGAGGAAAAGGTTGAAATGCAAGAGAAATGCTCAGTAAAGCAAAGCGGTTTCGAGTGCAGGATGGGTAAGTGGGTGGGGAGAGGAAAAAGGGGCAGTCGTGGTAAAGGAGGAAGGGTTAATGGAAAGTTTCAACTTCAACCACTGTCCAGTCGCCCTGAGGCGAAGCAATGTCCTCTGGGGAAAAGCTTGTGACAGACGTGATGCTGGCTCGGGACTCGTCCAGTGGTGACAGCAGCTCCGTCCACTTGCCCAGCTCAACTTCGCTCATTACACCCTTACTCGGAATTTCGCCACTACCACCCGCTGTGAATAGCAGCGTCCGACTGATTAACTGCTGCACAACATTTGCCTGAAGACTTCCAAGGTTCATCTCTGTCAATGTTGAGTCCTCCTGCTTTTGGGCATGAATGATCGGCTCCGCTTGTAGCAACCCCGTCTCAGCAGGTGGGTCCACTTCGTAGATTGTAGAAAGGATTTCTGGTGGGCCAAGCCCCTGTGCCCGGAGGAAGGGCTCCGGAGGGGTTCTGCCGACACCTGGAACAGGGCACAGCACTATTGGTTGGGACAGCCATCCTCACAAGACAAGGATGAACATGTACACAAGAACAGAGGAGTGAAAGTGGGTGGGTAAAAGGAACGAGGGACTGCAAGCCATCACAAGCACAGACAAGAACAGAAAGACAAGGGGGGTTAGGAGCAAGAAGGGAGTGGGAAGTCAACCAGGGCTGCTAACCGGCCCACGTTGACCCATTCCAGAAGAAGATTATGCCAAGAAATTATGCATTACTCTTCCCATTAAACTGTCATAAAAGTTTACGTTTTCGCCCAATAAATGAGTCTACAACAGTTTTTTACTCTAGAGTAAACATAGGCTCAATCAACCCATAAACAGGCTAGAGTTTCACAACCGGAATGGCAACACTGCCTGGTTGGCAACCCCCAGAGTGAGCAGCAAAGGAACCCACCCAATTTACAAAACCCAGCATGAAGGTAGTTCTTAAACTCTAGATGAGTCCCATGCCGAATCCTTAGTTTATAAACCTTTGTTGAAGGGTTGATGGAGGGTCCTACAAATGAAGGGTTAAATCTTGAAGCTAAGTATCCTGGCTATTCATCAAATATTTTCCTGTTATGTGGACCCTAGAGTCAGTGTTCATATTAGGCTGGTGTCCTTTTAACCTTACTACAGAAGCCCACCCCCTGCAGCAAGGAAACACTCACCAACCCTGTGTATGTACAGGCAAGAACACAGGCCTAGTATTTCGCAAAGGAAAACTAGCTATACATTCTGCAACCTAAATGGCCTCCTGGAAGCAAGCTCACCCATTTGGGGTTGGACCCATTCCCAGTTATGCCTACCATAAAACGTAATAGAGCATCTGTTACGACCCATGACAATGTTTTACAGCGTTAGGTGGAAAGGGGATCTTGCGGTCTTCCATACTTTTTAGAGGAGAAGTGTCCAACACTGATGGCCAGGTATAAACCAGCCTCACCGGATACACACGGGATTAATTTACCGCCAATGATTCTTATTGGAAGTCCGCTACAGAGTTTATAGTTATCCTGAAAAATGTGACCACAATCCTGGACTAACTTTGGACATTCCAATCCAAGAGGAAGCTCCCTTTAAAACGTGCATCCATCATCTACTACTTGCGGTGGTTTTGGAATGAAAACTTTGATAAATGACTGAGGATGTTGGTGGGGGGGGGGGAGAATATTATCTATAACAGGATTTATTTCTACTCAGCTTTTCGTAGAAGTGTTGATCACTTCTTTATATATCAGAATTTGACTCAAGTGAGTGATTGTTTAATGGGAGAATACATTTCAATTCAGTCTCCACAAGTTGGCTCCTTCTTGGGTGCCTGTAGCGCAAGACCAAGAGTGTCATGAAACACTGGCCAGCCTCCCATGTTGAACAGAACTGGAGACCATGGAGATCTTGGAAGACAGCGCCCCCCTCCCACCCCCCAATATCAAGGCAGAGAATGGAAGCCTCTCCAGGACAATCTTAACCTACCCACAGTGCAAAAACTCAGCTTTCGACTCCAAAGATTTATCTGTGATGAAGGCAACGCAAAGGGGGCACTCCCAGAGGACTTGACTTTGCGGTGTAAAACACCATCAATAGGGCATCATCCTAAAAAGCGGCTCTGCCATTGTCACAAAGCAGACACCAAACTGGAGAGGGGGGGAGGGGTGAAAAGGTGGCTGCTGAATAAGTAGAGCTGAACTTGCTCTACTACACCAGATTTTCTACGACCATTGCAACATCAGGAAGACTTCCAGCAGACTTGAAACTTTAAGGAAGTGCAAAAGAGCAGAATTACGAGACTACATTTTTTATACTGTTTTTTTTCCTAGCACTACATGGGAGGCACACTGAGTCAGATGTATGTTGTATGTATGTAATGACGCAATACAGAATGGATTTTCTTGAATAATCCAGGTAGACCTTACGTCGGCTTACAAGGCCAAATGCTTGATACATGTAATAATTCTTTATAAATATTCCTGTAAGAAGGGCCTACTTTTGATAAGCGCTGAGTGGCACTAGTGATTACTTGGTCTCATTTAGTGATATAAATATAGAGTAATGACACTGGGTCTTCAAGGTTATAACCTTACCCTGGACATTACAGACAGGTTGTTGTAGAAAGACTGCAATAGAAGACAATTTGTAGTTTTATGAGACTACAGACCTACTAAAATAGAATCAACAGCAGTTTGATTGGATAAAAAAAAAGTCTGATGCAAAAAACAAAAACAAAAAAAACTCTGGTATCTGCTGGGTAAGACGATAAATAGAGCCAATGTTTTATGTGTCCATGCGGAGATCTCTTGAATTTTCATTTCTTTATCAGAGCAAATTTTACACAAACAGAATTTTAAACATTTTTTATAAAATGAGGACCAAAGTGTGCCTTTACGTGTGTAGCATAAAAACAAAAAAGCTAGAGAAGCGCAGCAGTAATGCATGACAAAGCCTCTTTGTTACAAGGAAATCATATGGCCACTTTGAGGAATTTTCTCAGCCGAGATAGCCCACAACAAGCCAATTCCACAAAGGTTGGTATGAATTATCTACCTGGGCTTGGAGGAGGATAAAAGACCATGGCTACCTCAGGCAGTTGAGCAGGCACTCGAGATAGACAGAATGGGTAGGCACCATATCTAGTGACTTTCATTAAGACTTGGAGATTGCTTTATTCATTCTCCTCTCGCGATGCGGTCAGTTTTTTTGTGGCATGGAGCACCATACGGTTCCAGTAGAAGCAAAACACTACATTTTCTGAGTGTCAAGTATCGGAGATCAGACCACAGTCCAACTTTTTGTCTTGGAGGGTGTCACAAGCAAACAGGGATTGAACATTTACTGATGGCTCGTTAATGGAAGCAGCTGACTAACTAAAGGCTGAATGTTTGCACTGTTGTAAGGTAGGACATGCAGTTCTATCAAGTGAAAGTATGATGGAATGTGATTTTAAGGTTGAGGATCTTTGGAGAAGAGTGGCAGATGATCGGCAAGGTGGAGCACCATCGACTCATCCTTGCCACCGTCAGAAGCTGGCCAATGTTGGGCCAACAACATTTAAATATGAGTGGAATAGACAGCGAGATGTTTTGTGGGTGGATGTTAACTGCTTAGGGAGAAAACTGGGGTAAGATGTGGGCAGAACAATCTGAACCTTTGAAATCCCAGTCACAACTCTCCATGAAGCTTTCCCTGTAACCACGCCCAGGCATGTATCCCTTTTCCAAAAGAATTAAGGTTGAGGGAACCAAACAAAAAAATAAATAAATAAAAAGGAGGTGGTGGGTGGCTTAATAGTGCTTTCTCTACCCCAATCCCCAGAACAAAATCCATGTCGGAGGTCAAACAAAAACAAGGATGCATTTTTATTGAAGACTAAAATTTCCCAAAGGACATGGTATAATACAACCAGGTAACTGCTCGCTGGATGTGGTTAGTGTTAATGGGCGGACATGATCAACGATGCAAACATTAAAAAACAACCCCCTAAAAAACACTTTGCGCTCAAACTAAGGGGCGCTGGCTGGTGTCTGCAGATAGGGAATGGAGAGGGTAAATGTATGTGGGAGGCTGTGGGTGTTTGGCTCAGAGAATACCACTTCACATACATTCAAAGGCTGCACCACACCTGCAGCTTGAAAGGCCCATCAGAAATGCAGATTCTTCAGGGTAGCGCCTGGAATGACTAACCAAGATGGCAATCCACGGGATTCCATGAGCCACTCTTGCTCTAAGGAAACAAAAGCAGCACTGGATGCCCTGAAGGCAGAGAATTTGGGTATGAAGATTACTGGTGGCAACAGCCAGTGCTAGGTCGCCCTCTTCTTATTCCATGGTGTTATGACCCAATATTCCCACAAGATGTCTACCTTTTTGTCTAGTCCCTGCAAAATTGGGTAATGTTAAGTCACTGACAGCACGGCAAGGTGGATCTCTGCATTTCTCCTTCCTAGTGGAAACTCAATACTTAATATAGAAGACCTTTAAAATGCGTTTCAAAGCCGCGAAGGATGCTGCTTCCCCCGAGCCCCACGTTAACGTTCTTTTGGATTTGGCACTCACAACCAATCCACAACTTTGTAGGGACACCCCTATACATTACCTGATGCCATGTTATCTGTCCCTACACCCGTGGTGGCACTGTACGACTGTCCTATGTGCATGTCAGCAGTCGGAATCAACAAGTCACACTCCAGATCCTTCTGTCCATACGTTGCTAGTGGCATGGATTGTGCAACCCACTGGGGCTCCTCACTGGACTGCCCAGTGTATTCCTGCATGTTTTCCACATGCTCTCCGTGTGATGGAATTTGCTCCAGCTGCTGATCCCAACCAATGGATTCACTCCCCAAGAACTCTGGTTTCCACCCTGCAGGTTCAGGTGGCAAGGCATGATGGTGAGGAGCATCCTCATCCTCAGATGGAGTCCGATGATATTCTTCCTTTGTAAGGGCGTAGGTGTCTAAGGAAAATCCTATATCTCTCTGAGGCCCAACTGGGAACTGGTCACGACTTCCTTCCAGCACATGCTCCTCACTATCTAGCGAGGAGACTCCTGGGCTTTTGCCACAGCTGTCTGTCGAGTGCAGGTGGAAGGCACCGTCAAAAACGTCGTATGAACCTGCAGAATTGGTGGATGCAGGAGTCTCGGTGCCAGCATCACCAGAACCTAGTTCTTCCGACTCCTCCACAGAATGAAACAGTGAGGGCTTGCAGGGCGGAGAAGCCAAGGAGACAAGAGGTTTGCTCTTATCCAACTCTACGCTAGGATGGACTAGTTTTTCGAAGGCAGGGCACTTAGTGGACCCATTGAGAGAGAGGTCTCCATCAATTTCTGCCTCAGAGTGCTCCTCTGATGAGACTGTGGGTTCAGTACGAGGGTCCCCCAAGACCTCATCTGCCGGCAGGGTTTCTGCTTCATCGTCCCCCTTCTCCATGTGGATTCCTAAGTCTTGGTCTGCAGGTAGATCATCCAGGGGACTGAAAGGCTGTTGTGTCTGGGCAAACGCTAGGTCACCAGTGCCACCCAGCTTGTCCTCCGATTTGGACTCCACGCCGGAGCTGCTGTCATAGTCTCGAAGTTCTTCCGGGGTGCTTGTTTCGCTGCTGCTTTTTCCAGCCAGATCTGGCCCACTCAATGTACTAGATTTAGATGAAACCTTTTCTGGTGACTGTTCTGGCAATGCTTCCCGCGATTGTGATATGGGAGATTGCACATTTCCTTCGTATGGGGAGGGTGGGTTCCCATTTGATTCAAAAGAGACCTCTGCAGCCTCGAGAGGAAGCTCGTAGGGCTTGTGGATCAGGTCCTCGCTTTCATGCTTTAAGACGGGAATTGTGCATTCAGGGACCTCCTGATTTTGTAAATTACCCTCTATTTCGACACTCTTTACATGAGGAGGAACAGCATCTGGAGGAGTGCTGCACACGGTGAGCTCTTCCACCTTCACCACACAAGCCTCTTCTACAGGGAAAGCAGACTCAGGGGAGCCGATACTGATGTACTCTGCATCCCCGTAAGACTGTGGACCCTCATAATTCGAAGAAACCTCGACAGACAAATCTGGGCAAACAGGACTGAGTAAAGTAGTGTTGTGTTCCAAAGAAGAGCTGGTGAAGGTTTCTGGGGCCCCAAAATCCACATGCTGCTCTACCGTTCTTTGGCCAAGCAAGTCTGGGTGATGGTATTCAGAAGGCTGAGCTCCAGGAAACCCATCAGAGAGTCCGCCAAAGATGGGAAGAGGTCCTCCCTCCATTCCTTCCATACTTTTGTTACATTCGTTATCTAAATGTTCCCTATAGCCATCGGACACCAATATATTACAGCTCTCCTGAGTCCGATTTGAAGATACTAGATGGCAGGCATTTATGGATTCATCCACGAAATCATCATGCGATGGTGCTAGAGAGGTCGTCACAGTTCCCACAAATACAACCTCTGCAGTGTTTTTGTGTAAAGGCTCCATTTCTGGAAAACTACTTTCAGAAAAACCTCTCTCTTCAGAAGAACTGTGCAAGTAATCTATCTTTTGTGAGCTTTCAGTTTCTCTCCCATCTGAAAACTCTTCTTTGGTTATGGCATCATGAAGGGGCATAGAGGTTTCCTCCAAAGAGCAATACTCATCCATTGTTCTCTTTGAAGCCTTTGCTTCCACATCATTGCCGATCACGTGATCATCAAAGTCAGCAAGTACTGTAGAACACTCTATGGAAGGTTCTTCGTCCATAACATCTTGACTAGGGTTTGCCTGGTGTACATGTACTTGGTCTCCGGGAATCAACTCTGGCGCTTGATAACCAACTTGGTGTTCAACTCCACCGTTCTCAGTTATTGTCTCTTCAGAACCATCTGACATCTCATTTAATGGTGGAGACCCTTGAGAATTTTCTAGCCCAGCGAGACAGTCTGGTTCTTCCAAATGCAACTCACACTCTGTTGGTTGTTCAGGGCGGACATCAGTTTCTTCTACTTTCATCACCTCTCCCTCGGATTGCAGCAAGGGTCTTTCTTCTTCTGAAGATCCGCTGTCCTCTCTCTGCGGGTCGTTTGCCTCTAGAGGTGGAACTATTGCGCTTTTGATGTCACCACATGGGTCTTTGCAGATAAGGCGTTCATCTGGCATGTTTTCAGCCCAATCCAAGGGTAAACCGTGTCCCTCACTGGGTTTCTCCACTTCTTCTAATGTTGGCATCACGGTTGAAACACATGGTGAAGTCTCCTTTACTGCAACATAATCATCTAAGATGGAGACACTCAGGCCAGCCTCTGTACTTTCCCTTAACTGATCATAGATGTCAACGGCAGCCGCTTCTGCTTCATTTGGCAACGTGGGCAGAACACATGGTGGCGCATCCTCGACTGCAACAGAGGGTGATAACACAGAGGAAATCCCTACAGTACTTTCAGCATGGTCAAGGATCAAGTCCTCTTCTGCATTGGCCAACATCGTTTCAGCACATGGTGAGACCTCCCCTACGACATCAGAGGACACAGAGAGCGGTGCGTTAAAGTCTGCCTCTGCAGTCCTCTCTAAAGTGTCCAAAGAGTGACCATGGTCATTGGGATGGACATGTTCATGGTAAAGCATCTTCGGTTCAGCATGTGGTGGGCTTTCATCTACTGCAGTGGGAGGCACCAAGGCTGGTGCATTCAGGTCTGACTTTGCAGCGTTTTCAAAGGAATCATACCCAGAAATGTCACATTCTGCTTTTAGTAACTGTGCCGCAACACATGGGGAAGTCTCCTCTACCTCAACGGAGGATGCGAAAGGGGAGGCATTTAGGTCTGCCTCTGTAGTACGTTCAAGGAAGGGAGGATGGCCATCACAAGGAATCTCTTCTGTTTCAGGCAACCTAGTTTCAGCCCCTGGCACTCCCTCATCTATCACAGCAGAGGGCACAGAGACTGTGTCGAGACTACTTTCAACAGAGTAAGAATTCTCAGCACTAGCAATCTGCCCTTCTGGTTCAGGCAGCTTTGATTCAGCACAAGCTGCAGCTTCATTTGCTTCCAAAGAGAGATCTGGGAGGCGTGACTGAGTTGCTAACATTTGGGGAGGCCGCTCTTCAAGCAGCGAAGGACACTTCTCTGCTGACAAAGGTTCTTGATGGTCTTCTGGCAAGCTCTGTTTTTGCGAGTCGATCAGGAGTTGTTCTTCTGCCTCAATAACCAGATCGTTGACATCATTTACTGGTTTTGTGTGCTCAGTCGGGGTAGTTATCTGTGCATTTGTTACTTCCTCTGTTGGGCCATGCACTAAAGTGCCATCCTCCTCTGCGGGATAGTCTGGCGTTTTGTTGGGTGGAGAATGGTTTTCTAAGTCAGATGAGAGAGTGGCACCAGACTCTGGGATTTGGCAGGTGTCTGTTTTTGCTTGTGAACCACCAAGCGGCGATGAATCTACTGATGGAGTAAATGGGCTCTCCTCCAGTGGGCTCTCTAAACCAGCCGGGCTGGTCACTGACACTTTCTCCACCACTTTGTCCTCTGCCAGCAGCTTGGTTGCATCCTCAGCAGCGGGTGAATCAAGGCTCTGAGCCTTTCTCCTGGGCACTGCAACAGGCTCCAGGGAGTAGACCGGCTCCTTCTTTGGTGTGGCTTTCCCATGGGCAGGCTTGGTAGACCTCTTGGGCGTGGTGGACGATGCCTTCTGTGTAGCCACCTGCTTGGTGGGGGATGCTGCGCTCCCCGGCTTGGCTGCAGGAGTCTTGGGTGCTGGTGATCCTGTGTTCAGAGGCTGCCTTGTCCGATCTGCTTTCGGAGTGGTGCTCGTCACCAGCCCCTTTGTCTTCACATCAGTCTTGGTCTCTGCTGCAGGCTTTGACGCTTTAGTAGGCACAGCCTTTGCAGGGGTGACAGACTTCTTGGCCACTGAGGTAGCGGGGGAGCTCTTGTTGGATGTGGAAACTTTACTAACATCTAAAAAGGCAAATGAAACAACAGTTAGGAACATGATCTATTGCACTGAAAAAGAAATACTTACTGCTATAAATACGTCCCCATTTTAAATGTCTATGAAACATGGAACAGCTGTGTGCTTAATTTGTAAAAACAAACAAATCTAGGTGCAGGGGCTGGGAGCTTCTCTTAGAAGCCTGCTTCCCAAAGCTGGGGTTATGAAATATCAGGCCTGCCCCCCCCGGGCAATCTCCCCCCACTATAAAGTTGCTGTCTCTATCTCATTTCTTTTAGTACCTCTCTTCTACTCATTGTTCCATTTTCTGTTTTCTCCTTCTTGCTCTGGAAAAAAGTCTGATGATAGGACCAGGGCTTAATTTCCAAAAAGTTAATGCCCGTGCTGAACACCCGCAACCACTGGCACAAATTAAGCACTTGATAGCCACTGTAAGAAGAGAGTGCTCAGTATCCATCCTAAAATTCGAGGAGAGAGGTAACTGCTCAAGGTATAACGTGCTTAACTATGGGCTCCATTCTGGATTCTGGGTTCAGATTATCGTGTGGGGGGCCCATTTTCTGTCTCCAAATTGCCCAGAAATATTAGAATCAGTTGCATCTTCACATACTGAAGTTAAACACACATGCGGGATAATATATGGTAGATTTTGTGATCTTAAGAATTCACCACCGGGGGCCCACAGGTTGGGGAAAAGTCTGGACTGAAAAGTATTGTAATCCTCTTTTGGATAAATAATGCTAGGTAAAATTGCAACTTATTTCCCTCCGGATCCAACTAGATGGCTTCGGGAAGAAAAGCAGGCTTGCAAAACAAGCACAAACAAGCGTAGGGTTAACAACGCGGCAAGACTTCCGCCAGCTGCGGGACCTATGATGGACCAGTTACAAATGTTTTTACTACAGCCGATTGCAGCCTGTGGATTTTTAAAGAAAGGACTATATTTGTCTAAGAGAAAGACGAGGGTTAAACTCTCACAGTAAAGCACAAATACTACTTCCTGAAGGGAGGCGACCCGGTTAAACAAAATGCAGCAAGTGCCATTAAGAGCTGCTTTATCTATCACAACACTCAGGGCACGAGTCGGGGTACCACGCGGGTGGACGGCGTACCCCACTTATTTTACAGGGTGGACGCCGTCCACCCTACTCATCAAAAACGCCGTCCACCCTACTCAGCAAAAGCGTGATAACTAAGAGCGCGCACCAACCAATCAGTGGTCATAGCAGACGTCACTGGATGGGTGTGTCTGCAACTCGGCAGTCCCGCCCTCGTGCTCCATGCCCTGTGTGTAACACAGGGGGTGATTCACACTCTGTGCGTCCCCACCCCCGCTGCAGCCAATCCCCTGCAGTTATGCGCAGCATTTGCCCGTCATATCGCTCTGCTTTTATAACTGAAAGCCAGGCTGGCGGTTTCAACCCACCTGCCTGCCTTTTAATGCTACACTCTCTCTAGTGCGGGCACCAGTTCGCACTTCTACTGGGGACAGCAGAGTGCTTGTAATATGGCACACTGGCATGTGTGAGGCACACTCTCGTGAAGATGCGCCAGGCACGGACTAGGCCAAATGCAGCATTTTACTGAATTAATCCACGTGAGCGAATGAGCTGCAAGCGGCACAACTCGGTGGCAGCTTTGTTTCCAAGCTGTGACGCCTGCAGCCAGAGGCGCAACTAGAGCCAAATTTCCGGGGGGGGGGGGGGGGGGAGGGAGGCTAAGAAAATTTCGGGGGGGGGGGGGGCTGATTTTTCAAGCAATAGGCAGAGTGGAGCGGCAGGGGCTCTAAGAAGGGGTGAAAAACAGCAAAGCCTCATTAACAAGCAAATGGTCTTTTAAAGACCTGTGAAGTACTGGAATGCGGCTGTGTGTGTGCCCGGGAAGCTGTCTCAGCCCGGGCTGCCACACACGACGGGGGTGGATGGTGGGGGGGCTGAAGCCCTTGAGTCCAATGGGCGTTAGCGCCTCTCTGCAGCTCACGCTGCAGTACTAGAGACCCTGGCTTTTGTACACCTGGCGCCCTGTCTAACTTCAAAAGACCTTAAGCGGTAAAACGCTGTGTGCTTGTTTGAAATGTTAAACTACGAAGAAATCACGGATTACAATTAAATTACCGACTTTAAAAGGACATCTTCACCCGCTTTAAGAGATTGCCACAGGAAATTAAAGTTACCACTTCACTCGTCAAAATAGGATTTTACTCCAAAGTACCGAATGTAGGGAGTAAAATGGCGCTCATTCAGAATCTAATCTGCAATATATAGGGTTTAACTGCTTTTCGTGTTTAGTGCGTGTATTATTAAACTCAGTAAAGGCCAGGTCTGCAGATACGATTTTTTTGTAACATCCATGTCCAGTTCTCCTGCAGGGTGTGTCTGGGGGGGATAGCTGCCCCTGCTCATCACAGAAGAAAGACCTTCACCTACCTAGACCCATCAAGGCCAACCTTCCTTGTCCACTCCCCTTCGCCTCGCCCTCATTACTGCATGTTGGATGCCTCGCTGATACATTCTCACAGCAGGGTCTTCCCCCTGGTGCACCTCATGCCTGGCATGGAGTTGTAAATGGCAGACAGTGAAGGGTCTTAATTTTAGACACCTTTTGCAGGTCAATGTGATCAGATCTTCAATATCATATTGTCAAAATGAAAAGTCCTATGAAGACAGGTCTCGAGACTGTAGGGGTCCATGTGGGCCTAGGTTAGAGTACATGAAGGGGTGCCGTAGACCAGAATTAAGACACAAGTGGGGGTTCTGTCCCAGCACTGGACTAATGTCAGGCGCCATTAGCCGGGAAGGAGGTACACTGGCCGCACTGTGTCTCAGTATGTGACCAGTATGTGAGTACTACCAATCAGAACCGGTGTGCATTGGCATGGTGCGCACTGTACATTTTGTGGGTATTAGAAATGGAACAATACAATTAAGACTGGTGGCATTGGTTGAGCTGTGTGCTAGTCTCAGTACTAGAATGGTAGGCCTGCTGATGGGAGCTGTAGCATGTGGCTCTTAAACGGGGTACCACGCAGGTGGACGGCGTCCCCCCACTTATTTTACAGGGTGGACGCCGTCCACTCTACTCATCAAAAACGCCGTCCACCCTGCTCATCAAAAGCGTGATAACTAAAAGCGCGCACCAACCACGCATTTCTGGGTGATTGCGGCTGAATCCGGAAATTTCTTGGACTGCTGGTCACCACGCCCCTGCACCTACTTTCGTAAGTTGCCTTGCCTGCCTATTTTGAGCGCTACCTATCGCAGCTCTTGCTTTGGTCTGTGAACCTGCCCCCATCACCTCGTAACCTTGCCAGGGTACCTACTAGTAGACGCTGTGATCTGCGACCAATCAGTGGTCATAGCAGACGTCACTGGATGGGTGTGTCTGCAACTCGGCAGTCCCGCCCTCGTGCTCCATGCCCTTTATTTTTCGGGCTTGTCTGCTCTGGCTCCTTTTCTTTTTGGAAGTGACCGGATCAGGATATTGACGTGTCTCGCCCTCCCTTCCTGGCCTTGCCTGCTGCCTGACCTGCCTTGCTTGTCCGTGGGATCTACACGTAGGAAAACATTTTCAGCTTGAGCAGCTTCAATTGTTAAATCTTGCAATATATGCAAATGATAGATCTGCTGCACATGTGATGTCACTTCCTGTGGCACCACCTAACTTGGAGAGTCCCCCAACTTCTTTTTTTAGGACTTGTGCCCTAGACACTCACAAATGTATAGAACCCGTTCCAGCTGGTAGAAACCATTAGTACAAGGTGAAGTATAATTTTCACCAGGGCAGTGGGGTCACGGGGTGTGTGTCTCTCTCACACACACGCACGCACCCCCTCTTACCTTTCTTGGTTGCATCGAGCTTGGGTCTCTCTGGCGTAGCTGCCGTGGTCTGGGCACCAGATGGCGCTGCAGGCTTCGGTTTAGCAGAAGGCGGCTTGTCCTTAACGGGTCCTTTGCCTGCGCTCGGAGGGGTGGCTGTGCGGGTGGAAGCGGCTGCTGCTGCCGTAGACGATGCCGGCCTGGAAGCAAGGGCGAGAGAGACAGATGAAGCAAGCTGTGCGCTTTTGCGCTCGCCAAAGACACCACCACCAACGTATACTTTTCTGAAGAATGTGTGGAAGCAGCAAAATAAGAGACACATTGGGGACCATTACTCAATGTACAGCCTAGGAAGGATGAAACCCCGAGTCGGTCCTACCGGATGCCAACTTGTGTCAGGCGCAGATATAAGCAGTAAGCGCCAACCCAATGTGTTTTAATGGTACCTGCCCTAACGTCATACCGATATGCAGCAGTGTGGTGGCAGTGCACTAAGGACTCGGCACTTTCCTTTTAAATGTTTTTATTCCTTTTTCATAGTTACACCCTGAACACAGATATGGCAGGTGTATTTAGCCGCTGTTTATGGCAAGATTTCACACTTCGGGACTGATTTTGAAGATGCTTCTCAGAGTGAAGGCGGCCGTGCGAGGTACCAGCCGAGGTATGACGTCACTATGCAAAGTAGCACCGACTCTTTGCATCGGATCCATCTGGCACAGCGGAGTAAGGGGAGGAGCCCATCACGGAGTCATCGCAAACTTCATTGAGGATACTGTGTGGGCAGGGAGCAGCTCTCCGCACGCGTGGCGGGCAGTGGCGTAACGAAAGTTGTAGGCCAAGGTACACGGAGGGGCCACGGAGCGCTCAGGCCCGAGTACTATGCTGAGGGGGCCCCCTGCAGCTGCCCCCCCCCACACTGCGGGGGGCCTGTGTCATACCCCTGTGTGCCCACCAAATAAAACAAGCATTGGCATAGCCAATAGGTCTCGCCTTTGGGACCTTGTGTTTAGCCAGAACTTTTGGCTATGTTGTAGAGCATTGTGGCTGCTGTGCATCATGTTGAAAAGTTATAATAAAAAGTGTTAAGCATTTTTGTTACCTTTATACAAACCAAGACGACATTATATACAACTGAACAACCCGATTAAAAAAAGATTTTAACATAAAAAATGTCTTCTAGTTTTTTTGTACTTGCACTGCTGGCAACTTCTTCCTGCCTGTTCTCATGCTTGTTTGTTATAATTTTTTTTGTTATGGGGGAGCGGGACATAAACAACGGGGGTGGAGGTTGGAAAACAGTTATTTAATTAGAACACGAGCAGCGGACGGACACTAGGGGAGAATCAACAGATGCCAGATTCCGAGGGCAGACTGACGTGATGCTTAGGTGGTGCGCTGATGCAAAATGGTGGTGGGGAGTGATGTCTGGTGCTCAGGTGGTGCCGCTATATGGTGTGGATTGGCGGTATGTTGTGGAGTTTGGTGTGTAATTATGTGGTGTATATTGGAAATGTGTGGAGTTGAATTGTGTGGCCTGGAACTGTGGTGTTGAGTGAAATTATGCTTAGTGAAATTGTGTCATGGTGTGGAGTGCATTTATGTTGATTTCTGGTATGTGGCATGGAGTGCATTTATGTTGCATTGAGTAGAGTGTAATTATGTGGCGTGTAATTATGTGGCACAGTGGTATTATGTGGAGTGTATTTATGTTGCATTGAATAGAGTAATTATGTGACGTGTAATTATGTGGTACTGAGTTTTATTGTGTGGAGTGTATTTATGTTGCATTGAGTAGAGTGTAATTATGTGGCTTGTAATTATGTGGTACTCAGTGGTATGTGGGGTGTATTTATGTTGCATTGAGTAGAGTAATTATGTGGCGTGTAATTATGTGGCAGTGTTATGTGGAGTGTATTTATGTTGCATTGAATAGAGTGTAATTATGCGACGTGTAATTATGTGGTACTGAGTGGTATTATGTGGAGTGTATTTATGTTGCATTGAGTAGAGTGTAATTATGTGGTGTGTAATTATGTGTATGAGCGGTTCCCAGGGCAGGGGGTGTGGGGGGCAGAGTGAGGCTGCCCCATTCTTTGAAACCTGCCTCAATCTCTGACACTTCCCTTCATTCCACCAGAGGTGTGCCGGAAGTACACCTGCCTTGACTCAACCTTAGGGTATCTGTAACCCCACAGGAACTTCCACTGTCTCACTTTTAATTTCACAGTTGGCATTCTTTCCCAGAATGAGTATTTTTTTCCTTTTTCTTTTGCTGAAGTATTAGGTCTACAGAACAATTAAAAAACTGAAAAATACTATGAAACATGAACAACCAACACAAAAAAATAGTTTTTGGTCAGCTGTTTCCACTAACTTGGAGTCTGTTCAGGGAAGAGTATTTCCCCCTCCCGGTTTACAGCAGAAACATGTTTCTCTCTAATAATCTGTCTTCCATCTGTCACCTCTTGTTTTTTTTGTTTGTTATTTTTAAAGCTTGTTGGTTATTTGTCAAGGCAGCCCCAACCGGTTTCTCCTCATTTAACATAAATCACGTTGATGCCCCAGGTTTGCAATGGTCTAGCAAGAGTGCCACGGACCCTGATGGCAGTAAGGGTAACTGTCCCTGCTACCCCCTGTTGGGTGGCAAAAATATCCATAACTGGGGTGCAGCGGGCCCTTCACAACTCTAGGCGCCGGTGCCACTGCACCTGCTGCACATGGATACACACCTCTGCAGTCCAGCAGCGCTATGTAAAACCAGCACTTCAATAACATACCCAGAAATAGGTTTTAGGAAAAACATTTTCAACATACAACTTACTGACTTAGTATGCTCAGTTATACATATTATATCACTGGTATGGCCTCGCAGCGCTATAGTTAATCAAACACGTCCTTCGATTTCTGCTCAGTCTATCAGGACACACAAATGTCATTTCACGGACACAGATCTTACCCTTTAGCACTAACTTATGAACAAATACTGTGACTAAAATAGCAACGCTGGCAGCAAGAGGCGCGCACCCTTAATCAATCCGGTACTTCTTATCCAAGTTTTATTATAGCGCAAAAAAGTACCAGAGGTCATCAAGGCGCTGTGCAATGGTTGAAAAGCCAGGCTAATATATAACATAGCACAACTAAGTGACATTTGACAATGAAACCCTCTCACAAATGCTTATTGGCGACTATTAGTTTCAGTTGATATGTTGACACTGTAGAAAGCGCTTGATCTGGTCTACTGACATTTCCACAGGGCTATGTGTTGTCCAAAGCACCTGGACTACGACACGCTGGCGCTATATAAAGCAGATAAACAAACCATTCAAGTGAAACTGTCAAGGTACCTTGGCCAATGTTTGTAGCTCCAAACTGCTTGGGCAGAGATAGATTCCAGGCGCTATAAAAACAAAAGTATACCAAATAAACTCAGAGAGGAGCTTTGGAGAGGCCCGAGCCTGGACAGGAAGGGGGCAGGGGGGTTCCCAGGCTCACGAGCTGTGCATGCCGCTGGGCCTCTGCAGCATCCCACAGCAGCTCAGATAAAAACAAGCGCGGTGCGCGCGCACTGCGAGGTATGCAGCTGGCACCCGGCCGCGCTGCTGCTTGCTCCCGAGCTCCCTAGGCCAGGGGAGAGAGAAGGCGGGACATGCACCCGCCTTTAGCCAATTGCGTGCTGTCTTTCTTAGAAAGACGCACGCAAAGGCCAATAGCGTGGGAGCCAAAAATAATCAAGCATTTACAATGCAATAGGTCTCGCAACTGCAAGTTTTAGAGCTATTGGTATTGTAAATGGCAATGCCTTTTGAAAAATTAACAGGTATTGTAATTTATAATAGTAATTTTCCACCAGTACCATAACTACCACTATTATTATTACTATCACCAGAGTAGTAATAGTAATAATTCTAGTGGTGGTTATGGTACTTGTGGTGGTTGTATTGGTGGTGGTGGTGGTACTGGGGGTGTTAGTGGTAGTGGTACTGGTGGTCTACGTGGATTTTATTTAATTACTTATGCTGGAATATTTTGTAACAAAAAAATAGGAAAACTAACAAACATCATTTGCACGCCAATAGCTCAAACTTTTAGTAATGCCAGCCCTATTGTATTGCAAATGCTTGTTTTATTTTGCAAGCATGAGGTGCATCATCTACTTCCCAAAATACAATCTTAGATTTGTATACACTCATAACAGTCCTATGGTAGGAGGCAGTTGTTCAGCCAGTGTAAGGCTAATAGCTCACACAACTTTGCATTTTGATACCTGAAGTTTTAAATTACAATAAATGTAGTAGACCTCAGGCAGGAGACTTGAGTTACCAGCAACTGTGGAAAGAGCAAAAACTGGTGCTTTATTTCACCTTTTCCGTGGTGTGAAGGTTACGTAACTGTTTTATTGCGTTCGAATGGGCACAATGGGGCTTATTTACAAGTCCCTTGCACCGCCGGTGCTTCAATTTTTGTGTGGGAAAAAGTGACGCAGCGGCGGCGCAAGGGGCTTGTAAATAAGCCCCAATGTCCTGTTTCTCTGGCTCTACAACGGCTCTGCTGACCTGGTTCTCTGGCTCTACAGCGGCTCTGTTGACCTGGTTCTGTGGCTCTAGAGCTGCTCTGATGACCTGGTTCTGTGGCTCTAGAGCTGCTCTGATGACCTGGTTCTCTGGCTCTACAGCAGCTCTGATGACCTGGTTCTCTGGCTCTACAGCAGCTCTGCTGACCTGGTTCTCTGGCTCTACAGCAGCTCTGCTGACCTGGTTCTCTGGCTCTACAGCAGCTCTGCTGACCTGGTTCTCTGGCTCTACAGCAGCTCTGCTGACCTGGTTCTCTGGCTCTACAGCAGCTCTGCTGACCTGGTTCTCTGGCTCTACAGCAGCTCTGCTGACCTGGTTCTCTGGCTCTACAGCAGCTCTGCTGACCTGGTTCTCTGGCTCTACAGCAGCTCTGCTGACCTGGTTCTCTGGCTCTACAGCAGCTCTGCTGACCTGGTTCTCTGGCTCTACAGCAGCTCTGACCTGGTTCTCTGGCTCTACAGCAGCTCTGACCTGGTTCTATGGCTCTAGAGTAGTTCTGCTGACCTGGTTCTCTGGCTCTACAGCAGCTCTGCTGACCTGGTTCTATGGCTCTACAGCAGCTTTGCTGACCTGGTTCTCTGGCTCTACAGCAGCTCTGTTGACCTGGTTCTCTGGCTCTAAAGCGGCTCTGCTGACCTAGTTCTGTGGCTCTACAGCGGCTCTGATGACCTGGTTCTCTGGCTCTACAGCGGCTCTGCTGACCTGGTTCTCTGGCTCTACAGCGGCTCTGCTGACCTGGTTCTCTGGCTCTACAGCGGCTCTGCTGACCTGGTTCTCTGGCTCTACAGCAGCTCTGCTGACCTGGTTCTCTGGCTCTACAGCAGCTCTGCTGACCTGGTTCTCTGGCTCTACAGCAGCTCTGCTGACCTGGTTCTCTGGCTCTACAGCAGCTCTGCTGACCTGGTTCTCTGGCTCTACAGCAGCTCTGCTGACCTGGTTCTCTGGCTCTACAGCAGCTCTGACCTGGTTCTCTGGCTCTACAGCAGCTCTGACCTGGTTCTCTGGCTCTACAGCAGCTCTGACCTGGTTCTATGGCTCTAGAGTAGTTCTGCTGACCTGGTTCTATGGCTCTACAGCAGCTCTGCTGACCTGGTTCTATGGCTCTACAGCAGCTCTGCTGACCTGGTTCTATGGCTCTACAGCAGCTCTGCTGACATGGTTCTCTGGCTCTACAGCAGCTCTGCTGACCTGGTTCTCTGGCTCTACAGCAGCTCTGCTGACCTGGTTCTCTGGCTCTACAGCAGCTCTGCTGACCTGGTTCTCTGGCTCTACAGCAGCTCTGCTGACCTGGTTCTCTGGCTCTACAGCAGCTCTGCTGACCTGGTTCTCTGGCTCTACAGCAGCTCTGCTGACCTGGTTCTCTGGCTCTACAGCAGCTCTGCTGACCTGGTTCTCTGGCTCTACAGCAGCTCTGCTGACCTGGTTCTCTGGCTCTACAGCAGCTCTGCTGACCTGGTTCTCTGGCTCTACAGCAGCTCTGCTGACCTGGTTCTCTGGCTCTACAGCAGCTCTGCTGACCTGGTTCTCTGGCTCTACAGCAGCTCTGCTGACCTGGTTCTCTGGCTCTACAGCATCTCTGCTGACCTGGTTCTCTGGCTCTACAGCATCTCTGCTGACCTGGTTCTCTGGCTCTACAGCAGCTCTGCTGACCTGGTTCTCTGGCTCTACAGCAGCTCTGCTGACCTGGTTCTCTGGCTCTACAGCAGCTCTGCTGACCTGGTTCTCTGCCTCTAGAGCAGCTCTGCTGACCTGGTTCTCTGCCTCTAGAGCAGCTCTGCTGACCTGGTTCTCTGCCTCTAGAGCAGCTCTGCTGACCTGGTTCTCTGCCTCTAGAGCAGCTCTGCTGACCTGGTTCTCTGCCTCTAGAGCAGCTCTGCTGACCTGGTTCTCTGCCTCTAGAGCAGCTCTGCTGACCTGGTTCTCTGCCTCTAGAGCAGCTCTGCTGACCTGGTTCTCTGCCTCTAGAGCAGCTCTGCTGACCTGGTTCTCTGCCTCTAGAGCAGCTCTGCTGACCTGGTTCTCTGCCTCTAGAGCAGCTCTGCTGACCTGGTTCTCTGCCTCTAGAGCAGCTCTGCTGACCTGGTTCTCTGCCTCTAGAGCAGCTCTGCTGACCTGGTTCTCTGGCTCTACAGCAGCTCTGCTGACCTGGTTCTATGGCTCTACAGCAGCTCTGCTGACCTGGTTCTCTGGCTCTAGAGCAGCTCTGCTGACCTGGTTCTCTGCTAGCCCGCTCTTTAACAGACAAAGGTCTAAAAATAGATCTGGTTCCCCGGGGTAGATTCCATCCTATACCACTCGCACCAACACCTTGGTGAGCTGCAGTACTGCTGAATCCAGCATGGACACCACCCTAGCTGGCGCACTGGGCCAGAGACACCAGACTGATATCTGGGCACTAGTCTATTCTCATTTAAGGCGAGGGCAGTTTGGCAAAGGCACTGGAGATAGCAAAACCAAAGGGGATGATGGACGGAGTGTTGAACATTGCAAGCACTCACCCCCAGTCAACTGATCTGGGTTTAATCCATCATCATTCTTTAGCTCACTCCGCCACCCCAGTTCAGACATGGCCATATGCAAATCAGTCTGACCCTGTGCCTCATGGGAACAGTCCAGCCCGAACTGCCAAGCCATGTCTTCCCTGGACCGGAAACAAGCATCCTGGGACCGGTTTCTGGCTTACAGCCGTCATCAGCCAGGCTATCTTGAATCCAGTGGCAAAGTGAGCAAGGGACCCACGTCTGGGCATACCCTGCCAACTTAGGGCGAACATAGCAAAACCAAAGGGGATGATGGACGGAGTGTTGAACATTGCAAGCACTCACCCCAGTCAACTGATCTGGGTTTAATCCATCATCATTCTTTAGCTCACTCCGCCACCCCAGTTCAGACATGGCCATATGCAAATCAGTCTGACCCTGTGCCTCATGGGAACAGTCCAGCCCGAACTGCCAAGCCATGCTGATGATGGCTGTAAGCCAGAAACCGGTCCCAGGATGCTTGTTTCCGGTCCAGGGAAGACATGACTTGGCAGTTCGGGCTGGACTGTTCCCATGGGGCACAGGGTCAGACTGATTTGCATATGGCCATGTCTGAACTGGGGTGGCGGAGTGAGCTAAAGAATGATGATGGATTAAACCCAGATCAGTTGACTGGGGGTGAGTGCTTGCAATGTTCAACACTCCGTCCATCATACCCTTTGGTTTTGCTAAAGGCACTGGAGAGCCATCGCTCCAGGTTTTGAAAAAGGGCTCAGAAGCATCCATTGAGCGGGACCTTTGGTCCTCGTGAAACCCAAAAGTTCAAAATGTGGTCAATGTTTTCATGGCTGTCCACCCGCTGACTACGTCCAACCACCTGCCGGAGGAGCCCGGTCCACACACCAGCTGGTACTTCCACCCACCACGTCACCAAAATCACAGGAGTGGCAAAGAGCGCTGGGATCATGATGTAAGGAAATACAGCCAGAGGGCAAGGGGCGGGTCTTCTTTCCCACAGACATTTATCTTAATACATTTGTTGAAAGCCACGGATGTTATCACTTCTGAGAACAATTCCATAAACAATCCATACATCAGTCTGCCGCAGCATGCAGGAGGTGCCCGTATGTGCCCACCGGAAAACTGTGCACCCAGAAGAAACAGCGAATGCAGCAGGCCTCACGAGTAATAGTGCCCGGTGCACATGGGGCCACGCTGGAGAAATCACGTCATAAATGCTATTAGCCTTAAATACAGTGTGCATGGGGGTTGGTGACAGCAACACCAGTGTTAGTTCTGTTGGCAGAAAACATCCCAGCACAATGTGTGTGCCAGACAATAAAATACCATGAGAAGGGCAGTTCCCACTTCCATGCCAGGGTACTCTCCCAAGAATGAGTGCTCCTCAGACATGCCCGGGCACTGCCATCAGAAGCAGGGTGCCCGCAGTGTGCCACCGGGAAATGTAGGGGCTCGACGGGTCAATATGGGGGCTATAAATACACAGAGGCGACTGTTGAAAGTATGCGCCATTCAAGTGTAATATGCTGAACGAAAAAAATACAGAGATACAAAATCCTGGAAATAGCAAACACTATTATGGAACGCAATAGTAAGTAAAACTTGTGAAATGTAAACGGAAACCATATAGTTGGCATAGATTGCCTAAACGTTTTCTTACATTCATTGTTAAACAAAAAATAGATCTGTGTTTTTGCCACAATCGAAATATGTCTTGGAAACGTTTGGAGGGGGGAAGTGCTGGCTGTTGTGAAGACTTTTCTTATCTGCTTGTTTATTTAACAAGCAGATAAGAAAATTGGCTTAGGTCGTGATTAATGTTTTTTCCGTGCTTTTGGTTTGCAGGCTGTCACATGGGCTGAGTGAAACCAGATGTGCTTGTCACGATGGGCGGCATCACAAAACTGCAAGGGCGTCAACAAAAGTGACAGCCAGCAAACCAAAAGCACGGAAAAAACATTAATCATGACCTAAGCCAATTGCAAATGGTTGAGACACCGGGGCGTGGATTAAAGTCCCCTTCTTCATACTCTTTACTATAGCGCTCGCAGGCGAGGAGCGCATGCGCGCTCCAAACGCCAGGCCGAGACCTAAAAAACACGCACGAGCGTGTGGTCCTAGTTGGAATCCCTTACAAAAAGCCTCGCAGAGCAGCGCATGCGTGCTGGCTCAGGCGAGACCTAAACAGTCAGGCTCTGGGCCCCGAGAAGTGCCTGCTTTCAGGCAGAGTCTGGCAAACTACTAGTGAAACCGAATCACTCCCAAAGAAAACAGAATCTATGACTCGAGGCGGTGGCAGCGCGTGCTCCCTGCCCCACTAAAGAGCCCCAGTGTCCCGGTCACACAAGCCACGCAAACAGAATAGTACGGGTGACCGGTCTTTTCGGATTTGCCGCTACAATCCCATTAAACCCCCACCTGACATATCTCTAGTAAATTTAGCAGGTTTTCCCAGAGGGTCGACTGAACAAGGAACAACGTTTTAATGTGTTACAGTGCAAAATTTGCAGCCCTAGAAGAAACAAATGCACTTAAAGATAAATACCTGGTGTAAAAATTACATTTAATTCATTTCTGTGCCACACTGTTTAGGTCGAAGGCTGTCTGGTTTGCTAAAAACATCTTGGGGACATTCTGAAAGCTTCACTGGGAATGCATTCCACCCACTGCTTGCCATTAGCTTTGTGGTTTGTAACTCACATTTGCTTGCTTTCTACTTTATTGCGCAATTTATTTTATGCTGTCCAGCTCGAGTTCCTGTCTCGCAAAGAGCATTCACTATTTACTGTATCCTTTTGAGTGCTCCCTTTCTGTAAGCAGACCTTTAAATCTTGTTCTTATCTTGTCACATTTGCTGTGCATTTAAAGACGGAGGTCAAAGGGGCACGCTCGGTCTTCCTAGAGACCTTAGTGTTTTCTTTTCCTTGTCCGACTTCAAAGCGAGAGGATTTATGTGACAATCTTGCAGTGAAAGGCTTTTTTTTCTAGCACACAAACTGCAGACATTTCAGAATATATCAGAATTAGGAAAGGACAACTAAATCTAATGTTTTGTTACTCTGAAGTGTGGTGGAAACAAATATTTTAATAGAATCAAAACAAATCAAAACACTAGATGACCTTTTCATACATTATCGTTAGTGCGCTGAATACTTTTGGAGCAAAACTGTATGTCTGTGCAAATGGAATGGTAATTTCAATAAAAAATGTGTTGTCTGTAATGGCAGTGCGTGACCACACCATGCATACTCAACTTTACGCCACTTCACTTTACTCTGCACCACTCCATGCCACTGAACTCCACATTACTTAGCAGCACTGCACTCTATGCCACTGCACTCTGCTCCATTGCACTCTACCCTGCACCACTCCGCCCTAAACCACTTTACTCTACTCTGAAACAATCCACTCTGCTCCATTCTAAACCACTGCACTCTACTCAAAACCAATGCACTCAACACCAGTCTGCTCTGCACCAATGTACTCTATGCCACTATACTTAACTGCACTCTACTCTGCAGCACTCCACCCTACGCCACTTCAATCTACTCTGAAACAATCCACTCTGCTCCTCTGCGCTCTATGCCAATGTACTCTACACCACACTACTCAAAACCAATGCACTCAATGCCACTGCACTCTACAACATTGCACTCTGCACCACTGTACTCTATGCCAGTATAAACTACGCCATTCACTCTACTCCACTGTGCTTTATGACACTCTACTCTGCAACACTGTACACCACTGCACTCTACGCCACTGCGACGCGACACTCTACGCTACTTCATGCCACAAACTTTTAGCCATGCTGAGCAGCAGCCACGCTGTGTACAATATGGCTAAAACTCATTGGCAAAGCCAGTAGCTCTTGCATAGGTGAGACCTATTGGCTTCCATCAGTCTAAGACAGTGTAGTCCTACTTCTGTGCTTGTGGAACATCTCGATTTGGTTTTCAAAATCTGGCCACTAAGAATAGAGCCCGTGCTGTGACATACTGTATGGGCAGGGAAAGTGTTAAATGCAGCTTTAAGAACAGTTTCCTTTCCCTCTGCATATAGTATCCAACCCCATATATGCAAAGCGGAGTTTGGCTCAGCCAAGAAGTAGGACGAGAATGCAAATACTTAGTGCTTGCCTGGGTCTAAATTCAGTAAAAGAGTGGCGCAGCACTAGGAGCTATGTGAGGGTTGTTGAGGTATACGAGGGCAGTACGTTTGTGGGATTAGTTGCAAATGGACTAACTAATGCCCCATCTCCCATTTTGATGTTTCCCCTTCAACGCTGATCCATAATTGGATTTGAAGAGTACATTCATGTTATATGCCTCCCTTTATATTTTAGTATGATGTTTAGATTTTAAAATGTTACTTTGTTATTCTAAATCTTACTAAAAACTATAATAATAATAAAACACCAACCTTTAGACCATCATTGGAAGAGGACAATTATCACTGTTAACCACTTCAGCCGTGGGCAGTAATGCTGCTCTGGAAGGCGGGACGACAATGGTATTGGTGCCCTGCTGGCCCTTAGAGGCAATATGTGAAGATGGCAGTATACAGAAAGGAGTGGGGAGGGTGGGGGGAGGAGGGCCTAGTATTAAGTAAGTCTTTACAGATCACTTACACCTATGAATAAACCATCACCTTTACAAAAAACAATGGATGTGGTTGTTAAAGAGACAGGGGAACATTCTAGATTAATGAGCTGCAATAAGTCTAGGATGTAAATTGCAGGCTCCTTTCCTTCACCAACGCCAGGTGGGTTGAATGCAGTGCTTAATTTGTGCCAGAGTATTCCGGTGCGGAGGACCGACACTTACTTAACACAGCACTTTGATAGTCTACCACATGGTGGTGCTATCTGATTATTGAATAAATGTGCCCTTCAACAGAAGGGCTTAACAATTTAATACATTTAAAAAAAAAAAAATTAAAAAAAGACAAGCTCATCCGGCTATTTTTACAGCTTTGGGTGACCTGGAATAGTCCAATCTATAACATTTGTGTCAGTGTGATAGTTAGTGGGTAGCACTAGTACTGGCATTTGACATCGCTGTCAGGGGCAGTGGGTGGTGCAACATGTAGTGGCTTCCTAAGAAATAACTAGGGCCCTGGAACTTACTTTTGAAAAACTTTGTTTTTTAACAAATTAAGCACAGGTTGAAAGTTTTAGAGTTTATAAATGTTCCAGCAGTGTCGGCCTTCACCAAGGTAATTCAGTCACAACTGACACAATCCTCCTGTTTTCTGTAAAATAAAACATTTTTCTCTTGCACGTTTACACAAACAGAACCGTAAGTATTGCGTAGTATCGCAGAATAACTAAGGCCACTTCCGGTTACTAAAAAAGTAGAGCTCTCCAGAATGTTATAACACTAATTTTATTTAACAGATTTTGTACAGAGGTACTTCTTCAGAAATCTTCACTCAAGGTCTCTAGGTATGGGGCTGGTTGTAGGGCATAGAGAAGCAGCACGAGTTGCACTGTGTGTGCGCGCGGAGTGAAGTGCACCAGTCCTTGGTTTTACTCTTTCTGCTTGGATCAGAAACAAGGGGGTGCCCGAAAGGCACTGGCACATTTAAGAAGTCTTCCTCACTCTATGCAAAAGCTAGAAACTTAACTTGTGTGTCAGAACATATGCCGAAAGGGAGTGACAAGAGCACTTATGCTGCAAGCCACACTTGTAAAAGGACAGAATGTAAACAGGCGCCTGCAGAATGCTCTTTCACCATACAGTCTGAAATTCCTTTCATACAGACCTGGTTTTTTATTAACAAGCTTTGGCTAAAACAGTAGGTATGACAATGGCTGCCAGCCTTTTGGCTTTTTCAATGTTTGTTTTGACATGGTTTTTCTAAAAAACATTCTTGTGGGAGCTTCTGGGCACATATATATCTCACCAAATTTAACAAAGCTAGATTACTCCAAAAGCGTCCTTTTTATGATTTAGTATAATTCTCTTCAGTCATTTTAGAGACATTAGGGTTACATTTTTATAAATATCTGTTGCTGCTGTACTCCCACGAGAAAGAGCCACCAAAATTAATTCTGATTGGTCAGGCCTGTAGGAGTTCCGTGGGAACGCCTGATGTGGTTGGCATCCGCAACATGAAGAAAAATGTTTTGGTTACCATTACAGGACTTGGTCACAGAGCCCTGAAAGCATATAGAAGCGGGCAGTGTAGGGCTACCTTCAGCCCCTACCCCATGTTGGTACACAACTTAAACGAAAGAGCAGCAGGGGTTTGCCACCTGTGGAGGTTAGGTATTGCCACCTGTGGAGGTTAGGTATGGCAATACGATATTAATCTAGTGGAGAGGTGTGGCGCAGCGGCCAGGGCAGCTGACTTCGGAGCACAGGGCTCACGGTTCGATCCCTGGCTCTGGCGGCAGCTCAGCTCAACACCTTGTGACTCTGGGCAATAGCTCACTTAATTTCCACGACGGCCCCCAGCGCCTTGAGACCCGGAAGGGTGAGTAGTTCGCGCTTTACAAATACGGATTTTTTACGTTAAAAAAATAAATAAAATAAAAAACACAGACATTACATCACTTTTTTTAAATGCAAAAAAACCCTGAAATTCATCAGTTCTACTTTACTGAGGTAACTAACTTGCACCACCGCCATTCTCGTGTAGGACACCATAGGATTTCGGAAATTAAATGGTGCAGAATTATAAATTAGTATTTCCTTAGGTGAATCATGGTCCTCCTACCACAGCCTTCGCCCTGTACCAGGCACTTTGTGGCTAGCTGAACTCAGTTGGCAATTAATCAGACTCACGATACCAAGCCCGTGCTGCATCTTTGGCCTGTGATATGTGAGGCCATGAGCAGGGGGGCATGGCGGGGGCGTAAGTTATAGTTAGCTCAATTAACTACAACTGGTGAATTTCATTGGGTTTTTATTGCATTTAAAACGTGGTGTTATGACTGGCATCTTCACCCAACTATAACATCCCTGTAACCTCTGGTTTTACAGGGAATTTCTTGTTTTTTTTAATGCGAAGTTAGATATTTATTATTATTATTACCATACCAAACATCAGTTTAACCTTGGTTTTGTTTCCAGTGGAAAATACATATATTTCTTGCTCTGCGTGAATGGCACTGCGCTAATCCAATGCTTAAAAACTTTGCTAGAAAAACAGACATTTGAGGTGAGCAGTTTGAGTGTCGGTGGTGTTGTAGGGTGCTCTATGTAGGAGCTGCTCTCCACTTAAACTTGGGAACTACCCAGAATGTCCCCTACTTCCTTTTTTGCATAATTTATGTGGCGATCTAGGCTTTTGTTTTGATATATACACACACACACACACACACACACACACACACACACACACACACACACACACACACGCACACACGTATATACACACATACATGTCTCCTCTCGTTTCGGTGCACTGCGGGTAAGCTCGCGATCAGAGGCAGTGCTTGGCTTCAACAAGGTCCACCGTCCTCGTTATTGAATTTACAATCCAATCTGTAAGAGAAGGGCCGACACTCCCAGATATGAAAAGTGCTTTAGATTATTGGATTCCCAATGCAGCTTTGAAAGCTCGATGCGTTTCAGCTGCGCTGTAGACTTGTTCTCAATGTGGGAGCGTGCTGGCCCTTATTTTACGGATTGAATAGGAGGAATGGAGTGTGTGTGTGTGTGTGTGTGTGTGTGTGTGTGTGTGTGTATATATAGATCACAAACACTACTACATATTAGAAATAAGTCGTCCCAGTATGTGAAAGTTAAAATATGGCTTGCAGTCTGCTCTCTATAAACCCTCCACTAAGTGCACTCAAGTGTGGACTGTGAATGCAGCTACCTCTGATGAAATGCAAACCCAAAGACTAATATAAGACAGACAGTATAAGACACTAATTGAGAGGGGAGATGCAGACAAGCTAAGACAGGGTAGGTAAAACATCAGTATATTTACAAAGGCACGTTCCACCCATACACACCCCCCCCCCCAATGTATCCACTTGGGCAATGGCAACATGAAATCAAATTACAACTATGACGACATGCCGCCTGACACCAAAAATCAGGCAATTGCTACGGCGAGTCACGTTTTATGAAGTTATGCTCAAATATAGAGACAACCCCCCCCACCCCTTCATCTAAAGGCCACGTGCAACCACAAGCCAGGGTACTAATAGCATTGCAAAGCTCAAGAACGAGCGATGGCAGTTGAAGTGTCGCACACGAGGACTTGAATGACAGCAGGATTTCTTATTATAAACCACTAAAACTAGCGGGAGTCCATGGGAATGAGAGGAAAAAAGGGTCGGGCACTTCACTGCAGCCTCCCAATTTAAATTATATCAAAACAAAAGCAAAAAAAGAGACAAATGAGAGCAAACCTGCCCAATAGGAGATCATTTCCCTTCAATAAAGGGTGCGCAATACTACGGCTCCAAAAATGTGTATAACACCCAAGGTATCAGACAATTTCAAAAATTGATAGGTGTGGCCTCACAACCCCCACATGCACCCCCCCCCCCCCCACTGGGTGTCATGCTTCATCATCGGCCATACCTCATTCACCATAGAAGCCTCTAGTGGCTAAAGGGCTCCTCACGATGATGAGTACTTGTGAGAAGGTGGTAGACGGGATGTCATGCCGCGTCCACCCAGGATCATGTGATGCATGGTTTGCACCTTTTACGCAGGTTGGCAATGGTTTGCTGTGTGCACTAAACACGTTAACCTACATTACAAATAGTATGTCACAGACATGGAATAACTGTCTTTTTGGTTTTAATGTTTATATGTGTGGTCTCCAGCTTATGGTTTTAAATTCAATTTTCTGTCATTTAACCTCTAAATTAGCAGAACCCAATAAAAACGCGATTCCAGCGTATGCTGGTTCACAGGACCATACGAATAGGTATTGTGTGCCTAGTGATGTGTGATTGCTAATGCATATTCAGGATCGGGATATACGAAAATTGGGATCTGGTGTCCTGAAGAAAGCCTGGGTCTCGCTTAAGTGCTGGTTTATAGGCTGAAACATGTCGGCCCCTACAGACGCAGGTATACTAACTAATCCTGTGTGTCCCTCTAGTTTTTAATAATCCCTTACATCTACCCATATTAAAGGACAGTCCTGGGGTGTAGATACAGGGATTTTTATATAGTCTACATCCTGTTTCCACTATTATCCACCTTCTCTCAAGAACTCCTCATCATCATGAGGAGCCCATTCACCATTGGAGGATTCTGTGGTGAAGGAGGTGCGGCCGATGATGAAGCATGACAACCAGGGGAGGTGTATGAGGCCACACCTATCAATTTTTTTTTTAATTGTCTGGTACCATGGGTGTCCTATACATTTTTGGAGATGTAGTATTGCGGACCCTATATTGAAGGGACATTCGTACCCAACGGGCAGGTTTGTTCTCATTTTTGTCACGATTTTGCTTTTGTTTTGTTACGCGTTTCTTATTTTAAAGCATGTAAACTCAGGTACTAGATATAAGCAATAGGAACAGAACATGCCTGTATCTAAAGAACCCACCCACTTCCATACCTGGTAGCAGGAGTGTTTCTTGTCGGAGCCGGCCTAGCAGTCCCGGGGCGCTCCAGCTTTACTGGGGCAGTTTTCACAGTTGCCGGAGCGGTTGGCTTTGGACCTTGAAAACAAAAGAAAATCAAATGTCAATCACCGAACCTTTAAGGAGGGTTGAGAGCATCGTTTGGGATCCCAAAAGCTATATAGGCAGTAGCGGTCGGTGGTGGGAGTGCCGAATTCCGTTTCTCGCGCTGCATCGCATTTGGCGATGCAGCGCGAGAAACGAAATTAGTTTTATTTATATGTGTACTTACCTGTAATCGGCCGTAATCCGTAGTTTACTACCCCCCACCCTGCCCCTCCCCCACCCTACGTCAGCGTCCGGCGGCACTCCCACCACCAACCGCTACTGTATATAGGATAAGTGAGTTGAATTCATTGCTCCGGAGTAGAAGCATCACTAATGATGGATACTGGAATACACCCAAAATGACAGAGGAATTGACCAAACAAAGGCTGTTCCACTACTCCAAGACACTAAATAAAATATATTAGAATATATAAAACAAATGCAGTGGCAGCCGGCACGGATCAGGGGTGGCTTGGGGGTATGGTGTAAAAAAATAAATAAATAAAAAAAAAAAAAAAAAAAAAATAAAAAGGAATAAAAACATACCTTATCCCTGCAGCGGCTCTCCTCCGTCAGGACTTGGGAGCCAGGAAGCAACCAGGCTCCTCGTGGTTCGACGCTCAGCCAAGAACAGAGAGCCTGGGCATGTTCTCCACACAGGCTGCATTACAGCCTGTGTGGAGAACAGGGAAAGTGTGCATGACTGTTTGGCCGGCCCAAGAGGGCCGGCCAAACAGTCATATGCACTTAGGAGTGGGCAAACCACTCCTTCCCTGACATCGGAACAGCCCCACCCGCAGGAACAAATAAAACGATGAAGTTTAGTTATCATTTTATTTTTCCTTTGATACTCTGCTTAAAAGCAGTGGGGCAACGCTCCTCCACCTTAGCGGAGGTGCTGCCACTGAACAAATGCGCAAAAAGAGGGTGGTCCACCATTAAGATGTAGAGTTAACTACAGAATGTATAGAAAACTGAACCAAATTACTTACCTGTAACAAGAGTGCGGTAAACTAATCTAGTGTCACATATTCTATATAATTACAGCATCTAGTGGTTGGCTCGGAATCTCATCTCCTTTATCGAATGCACGTAAAATTGTTGGGTATTGACCACAGGCGTGGATAGTTTGACACGCCACAGTGTCAATCCAAGGGAAACTGATACAAAGTGCACGAAGGGTACGCCCTTGTTACCATGGAGGATACCGGATACAGAATACGCATGTATATTTGGGAGTCTTATAGGGTACCGAAAAGTCTTCCGATCCACTTTTGGGTGCTAAAATTGTTGCAAAATCTAGGCTACAGCAGGAGTCCGGCCGGAAGAGAGGCATGACCTATGCTGTATTCCTGGTTTGAGTGGCCTTGCATAGTGTAGGCGCTAGTAAAACCCCTTCCAAACAGCTCCATGTTTCAGAGTTTCATGACGTGCAGGGGGTCGGCACTGTCCTCAGGTTTGGTTTCAAAGAGTTCCTAAGAGTTAAACCTAAGCTCAATCTGTAAATCAATTCAAAGGCTCTAGGCTAAGATGCAGGGGGAGAACTGCACATAGAATACCCGGTCCTTCCTTGAGGGTCATGGAGGTAATAATGCATAGAACTGTGAAGACCCAGGCTGTTATACCCTTGAGGGGACATGGGTATGCAAGAAAGCCTAGAAGCACTGTGCCCAGCAGGGCTGTTCTATCCAGAGGGAGGAACATATGGAATAACGCATAGAGAACAGCACTGAGTAGATATGTGCTTCCCTTCAGGGATACAGATACAGATTAACCCATAGAAACCCTGCGCATTGTGAGGCTCTCTTACTCTACAGGGGAACACATATGGAATAGTCCATGCTTAACTTGAGCCGGTGGTTGCAAGTGAGGCCCACCTTCACTCTTTTAGGGACCAGGACTTGTGGGTAACATACCGATACTCAATAATGCATCATACCTAAAAACGTCTTTATCGGACCAGAATACATTACCATTTATGTACTTTAATATAATACACAGTATTCTGCAATCGTGATATAAAAACTGGTCTCTAATTTCTTTATATTAGGTGACTTGTGAGGCACCCAGCTGCACATTATGAAGAAATGAAGTTAGAACTCGACTGTAATAATGTATTACAGTTGCATACGGACATCACAATGCCTGCTGCCAGAGCCAACAGCTGTGGGAAATGGCAGGTCAGGTCATGGAGCATAATTAAAGCAGCTGTTTAAGGAACAAGATGCTGCTTTTCTTTCTTCTGCTCTGTTTTTCTAGCTGTATAGTGCCAAGCAGAAAGATGATATTTATGGCAGCAGGTTTGTTTTGTTTACACCTTAGTTAATTGTATAAGAGTTAGATTTTTTCGGCATGTTTCTACACGTTCAGAGCTATTGCAGTTTTTTTTTGTTTTTTTTTAACCGTTTCGAATAGCTCTTTGACACGAATATCTAACAGTTTTTCTGATGTGTTTAATTTTGCACTAGACTCGAGATTCTATTTTTATCCTTTGTGTTTGCAAACATGCGCGCTCTTTCATATGAAAGCACTACGCACCAAGAATTTAAGTGATCTGTGGGAAAGGTGATGGTGTGACCATGCATTATAAGTAAGGCTTCCGGTTTTCCGTTTTTACTGATTTTTACAGATATACAGACAGCAAACAATGTGTTTCCTGTCTGTATTTATTTTTAAAAGTGGAAAAATACGGAAAATTGTGCTTCTTGTAGGTGACTCTCCATGCTGTCTTTCATGAATTGCAGGCAACAGCTGAGCAGATAGACAGCATGGAGAGTTAGAAAACAGGATGAGATTTCCTTAAATACAGGCATATGTTAACATATATTTGCAGTATAATGCTAATATGCACCTGTGAGTGTAGTGTTTTGTTATACTTGTCTGCTGAATTTGCAAAAACGTGACAGGCATCCATGTATGAGTGCACGTGCAAGAGTTAAATAAACATGGAAATATACCATTTTACGGCTCCATTTATTCTCAAAATACAAAATAAAAATGGATAAATACCAATAAAATGGCCCAAAAATAAATATGGATAAATACAGACGGAAATGTTAAGAATATAAATACCATAAAACCGGGAGCCCTAATTATAAGGTGAATTACGATATCCTTATAACGTACGGCAGGGGATACTTTATCCCATATAGTAGAGGTTTATTTTGGTGCAGTTACCATGAAATATGCTTATTTTATTAAACAATATAGTGCTTATTAAAAACAGAAGTAAATGCCGGGCTGCTCTTTGTCTCCAGGTATTAAAACAGTACCTATATAAATATGTCCAGGAGGTGGAGTTTTGGTGATCACATGCTTGCAGTGTTCTACAAAAGCTAGGGTGAACAAAAAAAAGTGAACATTGCAACTGCATTCTGCAAGGTGCAGCTAACAATAAGCCACGATCGCAATAACAAAGTTCCTCAAGCTTTGGTTCCCTTTCATGAAACAAAGGGCAAGGATGAAGCGGAGTGTGTTTTGATACTTTGTTTATCTAAATGCAGTGTCAGGTTTAAAGACCAATTGGCTGCTGAGAATGAAATTAATTGGATGCCATCCATATCTCCACAATTATGGGAAATAATTTGCATGCCTGTCAATTAAATATTGGTTTTGAAAAACTGCTTTTTGTGCGATAAATGTAGCTGGTCTTATAAAATGCATTGTGCCCTGTGTGTTTAAGATTTAATTGGGATTCCCATACAGGGGGTGTGGAATATGGTGATGGCAAATAACGTTTCTGCCTCCCAATTTGAGGTTAGGTGTAGGAGTATATTCAGTCTTAAGAAGGGACTAATATAGACCCAGAAGAATGGACAGGACTTCTTGGGATGTTTGGGGGCAAGATGAGCACACCCCAAGAGGACTAGGTTACACAACTGGAGGGGGAACATATTCATTTACTCCAAAGAGGTCAGATTTAAAGACCTGAACACACTTGTAGGATTTCTCAAAAGCTATGCAAATTAAAACTTTATTATAAGGTTTCTTTTTAAAACCAAAAAGGTGAAAAAAAATACCCATGGAGGTTTGCGAACAGAGGAAACGCACACAAAGGACTGCCGGGCAACAGTAGCAGAAGAAGGGGACACTTGGAGTCTTAAAGTGGGCAAAACGCGTTGCTAAGGGTCAGACTCTGTTCCTAGCTATATCTGGCTCACTGGGAGGGGGCAAAGCCTTCAGCTTTGCCCATTCCCAATGAGCAGGCGTCAGAGGAAGTTCGCACACGGAAGGGCTGTAATATTAGCAATATTAGCTCCTTATACAACAAAGCCAACATTCTTTTCTTTGAAATAAGTCTCATTCAAAGGAAGAAAAGGTTAAACATACGTTGTTCGACAAGGTAGGAGGGAGGAAGATGCCAGAAACGTACCTGTGGGCTGCTTTGTAGTGGTAGTCGTCGGCTTCCCAGTCGACGTCCGAGCTGGTTTAGATTGAGTCTGGTCTCCATTCTTCACACCCACGGTCTTCTCAGCTTTCTTCCCATTGGTCAAGAGGCCTTCACCATTGGGCTTTGCGACAGGCGCCTTTTTCACTGCTGTGCCTGATGGTATAGGGTTTCCCACCCGAGGCTTGGGCGCTGCATTTGGAGACTTCTTGTCAGGCCCCTCTGCCTTCTTCAAAACTCCATTGCCCAGTGGTTTAGCAGTGGCAGGCCTCGAGTTGGGCAGCGGCTTCTTCTCTGCACCCTTCACCTGGTTTTGCAGGGAGTTCTTGGTGGGCAGTACTTTTGCTGTTGATGCCTTGACTTTGGTGGGTTTCCCCGTTCCGTTCTCTGTGGCAGGGGCTTTGGTTTGACTTTCTCCATCAGTGGGATGGTGGGAAGGCTCAGCAGCCTCCATCTTGTTTTAGTCACTGGCTGCTTGTTGGATTTCAGAGAAAGGCGACCAGTTGCAGATCCGGGCCGTTGGTTATCTGCAGCAGAGAGAAGAAAAAGAACCAAGATTATCAAAAGATGCTACAGTCCTCAGTGATAATGTCAAGGGGTGCAAGTGGAGGTAGAGGGACGGTTTAGGGAAATGATGACGGGGGGATGGGAGGGAGGTTAAAATATACAAGAGGACTAGAGGGAAGGGGCAGACAGACTAGAGGAGATGGGGGAAGAACCGGTGGGCCAGAAAGGGTTGATGCCAACTGGAAGGCTAGGATGAGCAGCTGGACCAGAAGGGAAGCAGATGGTCCTGGGGAGGTGGCCCAAGGCTGTCTTGAGGACCAGGAAAGGGTGGACAGAATAGAGACAGGAAGAAACAGGCCCAGTGGGGAAGGAGAGGGATAAGCAGACATGGGGGGTAGAAGAGGAGACAGACAAAGGATGGGGTGTGCGATTGGCAAGAGAATAGTGCAACTACAAGAGGGGTGGATTGGAGGAAGAAGAGAAGCGCGTTGCAGGGGTAGAGGGGTGAATACATATGGGGATGGAGGAGAGGTCACCCTTCCACCAAACTAGGAGATCTCAGCCGTGGACTAAATTAGGAGGACGCCAGAGCATTCCATACCCCAGCCACCCAGGGGGCGATGGCCACCCCCTCTGGACTGAAAAGGACAGGGAGAAGGTTAGCGAGGAGAGCATGAATCATACAATAGGTTATATTACAGGGGTTTTATATAGCGGGCCATTCATCAATTTCATAGCGTGTACACTGGAGCCTGAGGAATGCAACTGTGGCTTTTTTCAGGGAACAATCTCCGTGAGAAACTCGGTCCAATGCCCCCTGCTGTTAGTGAATGTGTGGGTGAAGCATTTTTCATGATTTGGGTTGTGACCTCTGTGTTGCGTCATGCGTGGCGTTGCTTACAGGCCAGAAGAGTAGGGTGCACCCATACGAGATATATGACAAACTGTCTATGTGGGTTGGTTATTAGTGGGGGGGGGGGGGCGCAGGGAGTGTTCTTCTTTTGCCCCCTCCACCTTACACCCCAGTCATTTGTAGTAAGTAGTTGAGAGTTTCGAAGTGCTGTGCAGGCAGAGAGAGGCCTTGGCACAAACTGGTTATTGGGCCTCAGTTTCAGTTGCGGGGGCAGTAGGCTTTTTTTCACACTGCTCCTACTTCTCATAGACAGATGTCCTCATTCACCTCGACTAGGGAGGAATAGAATTAAATGTAGTTGTGAGGTTCTAGGCTGGCTTGTGCGAAATTGAAATAGCACTGCTTGATTTGTGTAATTTCGCATTACACTAGTTATATGAAATTTCCTGAAATTACGCCACTGTTTAATTCTGTGCCCTTCGCAGTAAACATTCACTGTGAACGAGCAGTTGCTGGTGGAAATTTACTGCAAAACACACAGGATCAACAGAACAGAAGTTTTGTTTAAAACGTGTCATTACGCCAAAAGTGACGCAAAGACGCACTTTACAATAAAATATAGTGCAAAATGCAGATTGTGTAATTTTGCTATAAATCCACAAATTTCAGTTGTGGGTTCTACGCTTGGCCCTTACTCAAAGAATCACACAGGGTCTCAGTTGAGCCACTGTCTCGTTGTGTTATCTTGTGCATGCACACTTGGCTCCTGGAAGCTCAGGAAACCTGCTCTAAAAGGAGCTCCTTCAGTACAACCGTGAAGCACAGCGCGGAGGTATCCATCTTGGTTGGATCTGCAAGCCACTGGTGATCTTTCGTTCAGACACTTCAAGGATGTAGGACACAGGACCCAGGCCTGGGCTAAAGGGTCAGCGCCCGAGCTGGGAGGTAACACCATCTAGGAGCATTATGGATCGATTTTAATCAAGAACATGTCAGGCAGCAGCTCGACCCGCCTTGTGTTTTATGTCCACAAGAGCCTGAGAGAGGCTGCCTGGACCAATCCCTGGATCTTTCCAAATTAGCCTGGAGGAGGGGAGACATTCGCCATAAATCACCGGCCAGCAGATTTTCAGGGATAAAAAAAAAAATAAAAAAAAAAAACACTTGCCACTGCAAACGTGTCGCCTGTGCTTTTTCGATCCACAAAGGCTGAAGAACAAGGGCCCATCCATTGGCAGAGCCTTGCAAACATTTATCGTAATTGAACTGCTTTATGCGGACACCCTTTTAATATTACGCCCGGCTTACAGGTAACAAACAAACGCTGTACACAATCTATATCGCAAATGATTCATCCTACTCTCCGGATTACCTAGTCCCCTGGGCCCAGGAAGCCCCCTATGCTCATTAGGGCTGACGCATTAGCCCCTGGATTAACAAAGAAATGCCTCTTCAGCAAACCTTCTGATGGATTTAGAATTTCTTTTCTGGCAAGCTTCCCTTTCCTTCTTCCACGAAATGTGCATGTTTTCTGGTTTATCTTCACCCATGCAAAGTTTTTCTAAATATATCGAGGTAATTTTCCCTCCTAGCGAGCACAGTCAAGCTGGAAAACGTATGCAGAATTTCTCTGCCAATTTACCTTTCGCTCAACAAGGGAGAAAACACAAGGAGCCTCATTGCAATTGCCTCCCAAATCCCAGGTGGCCCAGTCATGCCTGACAAATATACCTCCGAGTGGGGGTGTTTAAAGATTGCACATATACGAGATTTCCAGTTTGGAATGAGAACGCGCTATGCCAGATTTTGTGCATGTTCTGCCTCTTATTAAGCAGTTTTTTTTCTTTCACACTGTGCAATTTTGTTTTCCTGGTGCACAGTAAAAGAGAAGCATTTATAACATGCTGTAATTACTGCAAAACTCAGAATATTTAGGGGAAAGCTGGCATTTTGGAAGCATGCATGAGTACGCCCAAATCATGCCTATTGCAATGAGGCTCTACTTAAGGGGTGTCCGTCTTAAATGTATGAGACCCAAATCCATGCAAGATTTTCAGCATAACACCAACTATGTAAATAGGTTCCATCCAGATTCATTATGCGCAAATTTATTTTTTGGGACTATCCCAATAGTCTTGCCAGGATCCGGCCCTTTTGGGCCTACGTAGGACATTTCGGCTTTAACTGTATTCTGTGACATATGTTTTTGAGCACTCATTTGTTAATGTTAAAAAAAAAAAAAAAAGGGTATGTGCAACATAACTTATTGCAAAAGTCATGATTTTCAAGAAAACGCATCAAAGCGGAATTCTTTGCAAGTTGCAACATTTTCCAGAAAGAAAAAAAATCTTGGCAGCATGAAACGCACTTAATTTATATGCTCCTTAGGCACAGTAACTCACTTTCTTGGTGCAAACTCATATACGGTACAATCCTGCAAGCCCAAAGTGTGAAAGCTCAAAAGATGGCGAGAGATAGGTTTGTTTGTTGAACCTACTAGAGTTCGCTTCTGGTGCCTAGTCCTGCATATAGGTTTCTGTGGCCCAGGAACCAGCTGCCTGTATGCCAATACCCTGTATTTCGCCACATGGCTCTGTGCCAGCACCAGGCCCCTCTATGGCAGTATCCTGAATGCAAGAACAGCGTGCCCTGTATGCCAGCGCCATGTATTCTAACATTAGCCCAGTCGCCGGTTTCCCTTCATTCACATGCTCACACCAACCAGGAAGAGGCTGGGTCCTAGATCACAGATCCAATGTCCACCGGGTTCACCAGACGATAACCAATCACAATGCAGTTACTAGTTTACCATAATCGTTCATTGCTTTGGTTGCAAAGCCGAACTAAACTGAATAGTTTCCTTATCCCGGCAGTCAGTGTACAGCAACCGTGAGGCTGTACACAGCAACTCATTTCTGTTGTTCTGAGCAAAGTGCTACCTTCGAAGATGGCTGCACGCCCAAACCTGCTGGAACAAGGACTGCCACAGAAGAGGACCAATGAGAGAGGGATGAAAAAGTTGGAAACACCCATCACCACATCCCAAAAGGTGCAATGGAGAGTGGGAATGTCTGAGGAAACCTACCTCTGACTGAAGAGTCGGGGTTATGACGCAATCCAGTGCTCTCTGGACAGAGCGCGCCAGAGCAAAGATTTACTTGATTACACGAGGCGGGCACTTCCGCCCACTGATGACAAATCATTTTGGAAGTATTACAGTCGCAGCACATACAGGAAATATCACAGGCTCTAAGACACGCAAGAGCTAATAGTGGTCTTGTACACGAGGACCAGTAGGGACGTTACAGGCCTTGTACCTGGAGAGATGTAAGGATCTTACAGGTCATGTATACAGAGGACATTAACGATCGTGTACACAGAGCAGTGGGGACGTCACAGGTCCTGCACGTGCTGACCCTATAGCGAGGTTTTGTACACGGCGAGAGGTAGGGAAAATTATAGGTCTTGGCACGTAGACCTTTGTGGAGATTACAAGTCTGCATATACGTAGAATTGAAAGAGGGTGACAACAGCAGTCCTGCGACATTGCAGAACATGCACACAGAGCAATCTGTGATGTAGGTCATGTGCACGCATAGGACAGTGCAGGTTTTGACAGAGCAGGAGGGGGCATTACAGGTGCAGGCCTTATACACGGAGTCATTAGAGGTTTTGCACATACAACATTTTGCCATGTTTTTTGGTTGCTGCAACTTCTGGTTTCATTTCGCATTCAATAGGCCAATATATTCTAGTACAGGTGTTCAGTCTTTCAAACGTTTTTGTGGGCGCAGTCGAAGCCCTTTAAGACATTTGTTCACATCCTGGGTTCCTTGGCTGAATACCGTAGTTGGTCTACCCTTACGTACCCCATTTCCCTTGTACCCTGGTGTACCTGTGACCACAGCCATGCTCTGGGGTGCCTCAGATCTTAAGCCCAAGTCATTCCCATGCGAGTGACGCTGGCGGAGGCTTCAGACTACCCTTGCTCGAGGTAAACACATACATCTTTCCTCTTGTGGACCTACTGCGAGTTCTCTGCCAGTTTTACTCCTAGGATGAGGACACTCTGATCCATCTAAAGAGCCGCGTCCACCTAAGGGGAAATCATACAGCTACATCCAAAAGTACTAACACTCTTGAGGAGAGGGTTGGAAGTGGGTTACGGTTGCACAGCTTCCAGATTGAAATTCTTCTGCTAGGGCCAATTCACATTCTCTACCCAGTCTTGCACACTGCACAGTAAAACTAAACCACAAACCACTGCATCACTGGTACAGACCATCTCTGCCACAATCATTGTAACTGGCACCCCTATAAACTCAACCTCCAATGGAAGCCATTCTGCATTGAGCTACCAGTGTGATTTATGGAACTAGAAAAACGTAAACAGTTTTCTCCTGGACTTTGGGATCTGCTGGGAGCACATACTGAGAAACCTGGATAATTTAATCTTTGCAGCCAAAAAAATTCTGATCCGACGAGGCAACTACATAATAGTTCCTTGGAATGTAAGGTCTACTTACTCTCTCCTGACTAACCAGAAATGTCTGCAGGATTTTCTACAATTTTGTTTAAAAAAACGTAAAGCTCTCCCGTTCAGATTTTTACCTGTTTTAGTTCAAGACTCCAATCAATGGCTGTCTTGCTGTTAACTTCTTGTGCCTTTCTACCCTCTACACCAGATGGTCTTTCCATACCTTCATGCTGGACCACCTGCTTATCCCTTCATTATCTTTGTCCCTACCCCTCTCATTCCCATTTTGGCCTTTGCTGTAACTCTTTCCTCACCTAGCTATGTGCCCACGTGTATTTGCTTTAGTCCCACACCTTGAGCACTTATCCTTTTAAGCCCCTAACCTGCTCTCTTTCAAATTCCTCCATAGCCTCCTTTTTTCCAGTTATTATTGGCATTCGGTCATGTTTGAGGGCTTTTGCGTACAAATGTGAGATTAGAAGAAAAATTACAGAGCTTGTAAATATTCACAATAAAAAACAAGTGCTTGCCAGGGCTTCATTTGAGAGTCAGGTTGCTGTTGGGTGCCACAGCACTTGTTTTTGGGGACCGGCACTTAGTTTTCCATATCAGATCTTTACAGAGGGCAAGAAAGAGAAATACATAAATTGGAAAGATGGAGGAAGAGAAAGACTGAAAAACCTTCACAAAGGGAGAAAGCGGGAACCTACAAGAGTGAGATGTTAATGTTATGTGTTTTTGTGAAGCGCACGATTACCCAGAGGTGTCCTGGCGCTCGCTCTTATCAGCTGACTAGGGGACAGCTGAGAAGAAAATAGGGGCCTAGATGTGAAAGCCTGGTTATCGTCTCTTTCCTGAAACTGATTAGGGAGCCTAGATATTTAAACAGCCATGTTTCCAACTCTTTCCTAAAACTAGTCAGATTAAGGGTGGAGCGTAGGGAGTAGGGCCGCTCGTTCCAGGCCTTGGCCATACAGGTAATAAAGCTTCTTCCACCTCAATTCGATTTCTTGAATTTGGGGACTATCAGGGTAATGGCACCCAAAGAACGAAGTTTCTGTTGGGTACATACCAAGCAAACTTTTGTCTACGGTAAAGGGGCTGGGAGTGTCTTGTAGTAGATTAGAGAGGCATGAGGTGGATTCAAGACTACCAGCCTTGGTATTCTGCGCACCAACGGTTAGTTGCGCCAGCTGCAGGCTTGTGTGCAGACCCTCGGGCACCGGCACTCTTTTTCAAATTAAGCACTGGCGTTTGATCAGATGGCCTTGTTGGATGTGTTCAGTCAGATATTTTACTTGGCCAGCTTAGGCTCATTCAGTTTTGTCCATTTTCTAGTTTTCCTTGAGCATGAAGGAATGTCTTCATTAGGCTAGTGAAGTACAGTGGTTAGATTCAGCTTAAGTGTAGAGCTCTACTTTGCTCCTCTCAGTCCAAAACAAGAGCTAGCAAAGGACAGCGTTACCTGCATGTGCTGGACGAGTTAGACTTCTCGTGAAAACCAGCTCTTTCCTATTTATTCACATGGTCTCTGGTATCTAGGGCCAGCAAAGGCCATGCTGAATTAATTTTTGGTGTGGAATGTTTGTGAGTTCCTAGAGCCATTCTGAGATTACGGCAACTAAGCACAATCTGTATTGTTGTCCATGTCTTGGCGTAGAGAGGCACATTGAGGAGCAAAACATGGAGAGGCAGCAAGAGCACGAGTCGGCTATGGCAGCGCAAGAGAGTTTTTTTGTCTGACCATCTTCACGCCACTCTTTTCTCCTCCAGTATGAAGAGTCCCAAGCTGAAGGCAATAGCTTTTGACTTGTTCAGAGGTCTCAGTTCAACTTTGTGCGTTGGTTTGTTGAAAGGGACTGGAACACATCCTAGGCTTGATGGACAAGACAAGAGTTGGAATTAAAATGTTATCTGTGAGTAAAGGAGCAGTCAGAACACTACTCTAGGGGGGGGGGGAATCAGGACCCAGAAGAAATAAGGGTTCAAAAAAACTAATGCTTTCTGATCCAATTTTGTGATATACCTTTTCACCTTTGTCCCTTGCCTCTGCTAGCGAGCCTGTGATGGTAGTCTTCATAATTTTAATCCTGTTCCTTTTATGTGGATGTAGCTATTTTACTCCCTACGATTCCTGATCCTTCCACTGATCTCTGATCGTGTGAAGAGGATACCCTTGAATTCCAAACCTCACTGTCGGCTACAAATGTACAACCACACCCTACCTAGACCGTGCAAGATGAAAATGTGGTACCAGGCACATGCTTCAACAAGCAATCTCCAGAAACTCTTAATCACCACAGCTAGGTAGGTGGGCAGGGAAAGCGGCACAAACTCAACGCAAGCTCCCCGCTGTGAAGCAACCTGCCCACGCACAAACTACCTGCAACCTCACCGTCTCAGGGAAGCCATGGAAACCAAGGACAGTCGCATCCCAGATCCAAAAACGAAGCCAGAACAAGCAAGCCGAACAGACAAGCCTAGAGACGTCGTCAAGCGCATACAGTGGCATATCGCATACGTACGCACTGAACATTCATACCCAGTCTTCCTCTGTCATGCTGCACAGTATTTCCAGACTCACCACATTTCCGCTTTATCAGCCCTTCTGTTCTACCTCTTTCTCCTCCCCCCCCCCCTGTATTTTTTCCACTCCCTGCTGTAGCCACTGTTCCCTCCCACCCTGCTCTCCGCTATCCCATTTGGCTCACCCTATGTGCCACTCTCCCCGGGATCCCAACTACCCACCCACTCCTACACCTGCCAGCTCATGGGACTCCAGGGAGTGACTGAAAGGGGGTCTGTGGTGATGAGGAAGTGACGCAGCTCTCATTTCCATCCTTCATTAACACAAGAATAGGTCTAACAAAGGGGCCTGGCAGCGCCAGGAAATCGCCATGGAGGAATCAGACTGAAACAAAACAGGAAGTGGCAAACCTGGCATGACCCCTGGGCGTGGGAGGAAAAGGATACAGAGGAACGCAGCGGGACTGTGGGAGGGTTAGAAAAGAACAGCTTCAGAGAAACAGCTGCAAGGAATTGGGACACAAACAATTTGAATCAAATATTCCACCAGAATAGAACAAAACAGAGCTATTCAGTGCCTTAAATGGGAAAACAAAAGTGCTTGCTGGTCCTCACTATCTCGGATTACCTGTGCGTTACTGGGAAGCGCTGGTAATTTGCCATTACTGTACCGTCAGGTCTCGCCTTTCAAATTAAAGAGGTGCAGGCACTCACTTTGACAGCACTAGCCCATACAAAGCAATGCAGCCATCCTTCCTGGTTTGTTAGAACCAGAAAAGTGTGTTTGTTTTTTCACTCACTCACTCTCTCTCCTCCCAGAACATACAAGTGAGGAGGCCAGAGCTGTGACTGTACCCCAGAACCAAGGTCTCGGAGTCGGGCCCACAGAAAGGAGGCATGTATATATGACCACTTCTCCACATCTCACAAGGACACTCAGATATGGGACTAGAATAACCAGGCCCTTCCGGGCAGATCTCTCCACGGTTTACGCTCTCCAACCGCGCCAGCTCGGGACCAAAACTACAAACAAAATTTCAGGTTGGACGACGAAGAGCAGTAACCAGCCGAGGAGACTATGATCACAGAAGTAACAAAGGGCCCTGCAGGGCTGCTCAGAGATGCCGGCTTACCGGAAACCATGAACTGAGCATCTCTCTCTCACGCCTCCTCAGCCACCACAACACGAAGAGCTGTGTCCCTAAACATGATAACCGCACCTCGGTGGTATTCACGCATGGTATGGATACACTTCCCACATGGGATCATGAAACAAAATACACTTCCAACCACACACTGTACAGGTTGTAGCTTGCTGCCCAGATAGGCAAGCGCTTGAGTGCCCTAAGCAGATGTAGTAAGCGCTATATAAATGTTGAATACAATATATAGAAACGCATCTCCCCTCTCGCCCTTAAACGATGCCCTTTGGAGAGAAGCCATGTGCATTGATACAAGCTGAATATCCCTCCTAACCCTGAATCTACAGTGGTCAGGAGAGAAGCAATGTATATAGAGCCTCTTACACATGGTTGCTCTCCTGATGTCTGATTCGTCTGGTTTTTATTGGGGGGGGGGGGGCAGAGATATTAGCCTCATAGAAATAGATTCCCTCCAGATGTTTGCAGTTTGAGGGGCGGAATGGGGGCAGGCCTCTGTGTAAATGGCTTCTTTTGAGATGCCTGCAGCATTAGGACTGAGGCTTAGGTCTTTTGTCTGGAGAGAAGCCATGTACAAATAGGTCCCACCCCAACTTTCAAAGATCAGACCTCTAAACACAGACCACGTGAAAAACTCAATAGCCCACACCTCATGCAAACCTGAAGGGTCCTGAAGCCATTTAATACCCTACATAGCCCTGAGCTCAAGAAACTTGTAACCCTAAAAGGCTTCCAAGCCATGTACAGCGCGTAAATGGTGTTTGTTACTACAGAACCCTCAAGCTCCATGCAACTAGTCATAAATTCATACTCCGCTGTAAAGAGCCCTGAAGCCATGTGCAATCCTTTCGTGCCCTCAGAATGTGTACAGCCCTGAAAGGCCCAGGTACAGATCTAGCGTTTCAGAGGCTTTATCAAAACCAACAGCTTAATTAAAGAGCACTCTCTCAATAGTTATTCAATTGATGTGAGCAAGAGAGGTAGTTTGCAGCACCTAGTTACTTTAGAGCAGGACAAAGTCCAAGCAGCCTCAACCAATGAGAGCTGTCCTTGACCAACCATCCTGCCAAAGTTCCAACCAATGACCACTCTTCCCAAGGATCCTACAGAAACGGGTGGGCAGTGGTCACAACTAAGTTACAGATCGCCAATAGTGTTTGTTGCCTTTTACGTGCCTGCAGATATGTTACTATAAAAGTAATGATGTTTCTTCTGTTTTCCCAGATGTTTTAGATGCTTCTTGAGAGAGGTTGTAATTTTTTGCCCTTATTCTAGAAACGCGTGGTCTGTCAGCTGCATGGCTTACTTGATGCAAAGAACTGCTTGGCCCCCCGAACCAGCAGAGAGTTCGGCCCAGACATGACCGTGAATGCACTCTGTTGTGCAGCAGAGACAATGTACTACAGATAGGACTGGGAAACATCCTGTATTTATAGTCATCGGCTTTTCTATAGCCTTCAATAGAGAGGACCATTGTATTCTGCTGGAAACAGTGATGTCAGTTGTCCATGTTGGCCATCTCTAAGCAGTGATTTGAAAGCTGTCCCAATAACGTCATGGTGACAGTTCCTGTGCATCAGGACCGAATTAACTTGTGGGGTCCTCCGTGGGCCTCTACTTTCACCCACCTAAAGAGTTGAAATGATAACACCGTTTTTACATCTGAAAACTTTCCAAGCCAGCATGCAATCTTATCTAGATACTGCAATGCTCTGAAAGAGGGATCCTTATGTGTGGCTGGGACTGATCTCCCTTCTCCCTTCAAGCAATGCCAGGAAGGTGTCTGGGTTTGAAAGCTGCGCTCCCATGTCCAGCTCAAAACAAGGGACCACGGACTTTGGACCAGAAGGGGATGAGATACCTTAAGTTAGGCCAATTCCACCACGGACAGCGGTTGTTTGACCTTTCGGTGCACAATTCATGTTTGATGGTATTGGTAGATCACCCACTCTGCCCATAACTTTATCCAAAGCATATACAATCTGAAGACAATACACTGAGCCAATATGTTGTAAGAGGTTTCGATTTTAATGTTAAGCCTACCACTGAGGTGCATGATGGGAACAAAGAAGAAACATGGGAACAGCCATTACGGGGTGGTTACAACAGTTTGCTTTTGTTTTTTTAATATGGATCTTTTTAAAGTTGGCGGTGTCCCCACGCTGTGCAGCTAAACTGGGACAACTACACCATGCAGCAAAGCATGTTTTTCATAGAGGACACTCTGGAAACCCCTTCGTCTCACTTATGCCATTGGCGCCAGGGAAGATGGTAGAGTCTGACAGATGCAATGGACCTGCCTTCCTATGTCCACATGCTTAGATGAAAGGGAACTGGGCAGGGTCTCTGGGAGCACCCAGGAGGGGCCAGTGAGAAGAGTCCCCTTAATCTCTACCTGCTATTGAGAACCCTCAGGGCCCAGGGTTTGAACACTGGTTAGCTAGGTGGGCCGAAAAGCTTTCTCCGATGAGTCTGGGGCTCCTTCTGCGGGTCTTCTGAATAGCCAACGGGCCCACAAGGCAGTTCCAAGGTCTTCCCAATGCTTTATAATGCGGGTGGAGAGTCAATATGTACCCAGTCTTTCGGTGCAGGAAGGGATGAGGAATAACCTTTACCAAGGAACTAGGGCTTGGAATTCGGTGCCCTGGTAGATGAGCTTTGCGAATCTGCAATCTTTGTTTCACCACAGATATAGGCCTGGATATATGAACACTGTATGGGCAGGGCTCACTGAGGACAACTGCTAGGACGGTAAATATAGCTGTCTGAGCGCAGAACTCTATACGCATAGAGCTCGCACTCCCGCCCATCCCTCAGTAGTGTACCTTCCAGGGCAGGTGTCTCCAACCTTTTCTGTAACAGGAGTGACTATGTTCAATGAAAATCATCCAGTGCTACTAATATTATAAGTGTTGTAATAGTGACCGAGAATATTACTTTAGTGCCGACCATGTGCAAGATTACCATCAGCGATGACCCGGATGCATCATGCTCGGCTGCAAGCAGTAATTCAAAAAAATGCTTGGTCAATGTGGAAAGCTACTACATTGGTAATACATAACAGCTATTACTGCAGTGCCCCTGTGCCCAAGGCAATCTAACCAGTAATAGGTCTCCACTACACAGCATCATTTTTATCACTCCAATATCAGCTTTAAGTGTACTTTACAAAGTCAATCATTTTTCTCTAAACATCCGCTAATCAGTTCTGAAAATACTAATTTTCTCTCAAAAACATGTTTTTCAATTTTGGTGTACATATATTGTAATCCATATTTGTAAAGTGCGAACATATCTCCCCTTAATGTTTCAAGGCGCTGGGGCTGTCGGAGAGTTTAAGTGAGCTATTGCCCAGAGTCACATGGTGCTGAATTGAGCACCGTGCTCCGGAGTCAGCTGATCTGGCCGCTGCGCCACACATCGCCCTCTATTAATTCAACTAAGAAAAAACCTCTAACTTCGTAGGCTAGGATACATACAGGAGAACTACTTCCAGGTAGTTGGAGAGCTAACGGTAGCTCACAAGCTACTCAAAGAAGCCGGTTTTAGAGAAAAGCCTCAGGTAGAACCACACTACGCTTTAACCATCTAATGTGAGCCCTCACAAAAAGCCAGACAACAAACTTCCCACAGAGGTGAGCCCTCCAGAAAGATCAGACATATAACTCTACTAAAAGGTGAGCCCTTTAAAGAGAAGCCATATGAAAACAGAGCATGTTGTGCACTAAACAGATGTCAGATCCCGGGGGGGGGGGTGTGGATAGATAGATATATACATATATATATATATATATATATATATATATATATATATATATATATATATATATATATATGTGTGTGTGTGAGACCTACCTCGACCAGGTGAATAGAATTGAAATTGCCTGTAGAAGGGGGTTTCCGAGGCGCACTTGAGGGTTAAGACTTCTAAAACTAAATTTACAAAAAACGTGCTTTCAGAACCCTGCTTGCTAGAGCCCAGACCTCTACCCTTAGGAGTGTCGACTCCTATTGGTGTGATGGCTTCGACGGATAGCAGAAGGTACAAGAGGCAAATTTTGGGTGCATGAGCGCGCCTAGGCCAGGGGTCACCAACCTTGACTGTAATAAGACCTACTAATGTTCAATAAGTCGTCCTGAGCTACGAACAAATATTATCGTTGTTGTAATGGTGACCACATCGGACAAGAAAACATTAGTGGACACCTTTTGCAAGATTACCAGTAGCAAGGACCTTAGTGCATCAGAAGCACCGTCAAAAAAGTCTCATCATAGGTAACAGCCATAGCTGCAATGCCCAAATCATCAACATGAACGTTTTAGCAATATGTCTTCCCAATGCAACAGAATTTATCATTGAAATAACAGAGTATTTTTAGGAAATTCAAGTATTTTCTACGAATATCAACTTATGAGCTCTGAAAATGCACACATTTTCAAATGGTGTATACATATATTACTTAAACCAAATAACACCTACTCATTTAATAGGCTGGGCTGCACAGAAGGGAGCTACTCACAGTTAGCAGGAGATCTCATGAGCTACTGGTTGGAGAAGCTTAGACTAAAGTAAAGCAACGGAGGCATCACAAGGGTAACTTCTCTACTCGTACGTCCTGGCTCATTCCTCTTCCCATACTCTGGGTGGATTCTGCAACGGTTCTAGGTATCGCGCCAGAGTCCTGCCCATCAAGGCACAGGATACTGCATTACAAAATATCGCACTGCGTTGCAGCACCGTGCGCTGTATTTGCAGTATAGTTCGTTTATTGGAGGATAGTTCTGCCTATTGCAGGGCAAAGCATTACACTGCAGCAAATTCCCACTGACTGCGGCACAATATGTTCCAGAGCAGCCTATGTATTGCTTCTCAATGTAAAGCAGAGTAATGCAGTATAATGGAGCACTGTCGTACATAAGGCAGCACGGCGTACTGTTTACAATACGGTCCTCTGTATTATAGACCAGTCTCCATTGCACTGCCGCCCTGAGTACTGAAACAGCAGAATACTGAAGAACAGGTTTGTCGCAGCACAATACTAGATACAGCACATTGCAGCGCAGCAGCACATTTTAGTCCTACATATTGCAGAGCCGCATAATGTACTGAAGCACAGTATCATACAAAAGAGCAGCAGATTCATGTGTTATACTGTACTGCAGAGCTGCATAATGTTTTGCAGCGACTGCATTACAGCATATGGATGCCTGCATATTATACGAGCGCAGTCCTGCATACTGCACAACAGCATAGCGTATTGCGTCAAAACAAGTGGCAATTAACAAGAACATACTCGTTTCCGTATAGTACGGGTGTGCAATACAGCAGATTGTACTGCAAGACAGTCTTATGCATTGTAGTGCAGTGTGCTGCAGTACAACTCTGCGTCTCAGAGCACAAAGCATTGCATTGCGCTGGGATTCTGCGTACTACAGTGTATTAGGTTATGGAGAAGTTTTCCTTACTGCAACAGTCTAGCGCATTGGGCCCTACAACACTGCTATATGTATTGCAAACCTTTTCTATGTATAAACACTGTATTGTATTACAACATAATGGATTGTAACAGGCACAGTGGGACGTATGTTAAATTGTGGTCCTGCGTAGTGCAGTTCAGTTTATTGCAACAGTGTAATAATGTACAGAGCGCAATCGTAGACACCACACACCGCACAGCTGTTTCTTGTGGCACACAATACAGTCCTGTGTGGCAGTGTACCGTACGGCAGTGAAGCACACTGTATTGCACTCCTGTGCTACTTCCGGTCACACTGCATTGTGCTGTACTCACTTTTTTGCAGCCCTCCATACCTCTGGCGAGGCTGCAGCGGTAGTATGCAACTCTATAGGAACGCCTTGGATGGGATTTTTTTTTCTGCAAAACCCTCGGTGTGGGCGACGAGAAGGGTCTAAAGATAGGTTATTATTGGGTTATTCGGAGCAAGGAATGCATTTGGTTCCAGAACACGAGGCCGGGATTTTGCTCATGGAGGGATCTGAGGGGTGCAACAGGGCAGGGGTTCTTGCCCTAGGCCTGAATCTCTTCACCCCTGGCCTTCCTGGCCAGTATGGACAACACCCTGCGTATGGGGGGTGAATGGGCTAGGACATGTTCGGGGAGGGGAAGTGTATTCCCAGTGCATTTTTCTTTTAATCAAGCAATAAAGCCAGTTTACACCCCGCAGAGCCCGGTCACCTGCGCCTTGGTGGAGCGTGCCCAGGCGGGAGAGGGCTGGAAAGGGGATTTCTGAAATCACTCTTCTTGTGGCGCACTTATAAAGACAATAATTTACGCCTAGAACTGGGGAATGGGAGGGAGAGAGGTGGGCGGGGAATTCCAGGGCGCGTCTCCCTTGCAGCAGTCCCAAAATAAGTGCTCCCAACAGCAGAGAGGCGGGGCATGGCGGCCTCCTGTGCATTTCTGCTCACGGTGTAATACTGGTATTGTGCAGAGTAGTGCTGTTTTGTGCGGCACTGCAGATTACACTCCCACCTCCAGGTCATATTCTCAGCCTATACACCATGCACCCTAGTGGTAGGACTGGAAATTGCACCTGCGCTTCTGCATCCCTGGCACAAAGTATGGGGGTGTAAACCCTACATGGGCATGCTCGCTTTTCCTGTGGTGGGGCGCAGCCTCACCAGTTCCCTCGTTTATCTCTTCCCCCCCCCCCTCCCATTCTGCCCCACCTCCCATTAGCGTGGATCACCTCCTTCTTTAGCATCCTCCACCGAATTGTTTTGCGGGGACCCTGGCCCAATTTTCTCTGTTGATTTAATTGGTTTTCCACTTTTTTTCCCCCTCTTCTTTCAGCTTGGGTTGCTTATACCTCAGTGCTCTGAATTTAGTGCCATCGGTTGCATACATCCTCCCAGTCTCATGTCGGTTGAGCAGTCACCGGGTGCATGCCCCGTACCCTGTCTTGTGCCAATGGCACAAAGTTCTTCGGTGGCATATTGCAGGCACTAATGCAGCTGCATCTCCTGGCTCCATTCTCCCCCCTTCAAGGTCTCCTCACGAGGTACGGGACAGCAACCATAATACAGGTACCAGTGAGCATGACGAGTTGGACCCTTCCAAACCGTGTCTGTCAAGGCCATTTCACCTCTGTTGGAGAACCACGGAATCTGTGCACTGGCGGAGGTCTCGCCTCTCCATCAAAGCCAAGGCTTGTTATCAAGCCAAAGTTCCTCAAACAAACCCATAACCTCAAAGTCCTTGGCCAACAAACAGAAAGCACATGGAATTTCCATCTGGTCTCAGTTACCCTTAAATGTGTTGCGGTGATAGCGGCTTCTTTAAAGGGCAAGTCTTTGTCTGCCCACATGACTCAAGCAGCGAAGTATCTTGCGCCCTACAGAATCAAGCGGTAACAGCCGAAAAGTCTCATGGCAAATCATCAATGCGAGAGACTACACCTCAGGCGCAAGCTGAACACTTCACTTCCTCACTCCCAAACGATGTTCAAGGAGAATTTATTTATACTTGGGAAGTGATCAGTTGAACCACAACTGCTGGTGTTTGAGAATCATCATGAGCAGCATCATGAGCAGCGAGTGGTCTCTTCATTCCCCAGCAGGCATGACTGAGGCGTTTCAACCTGAAACCGAAAGCCCAGGACAAAGTCATTGTTTTATTATTTTTTTTATGCCCAAAAATCTCTTTATTACACTACCACTCTATAATCGGCATGGTCAAGGCCACACCACTGGGTGCCATCCAAGTGGTATTGGCCAGTTCCCAAGCCTGTTTCCAACAGGCAAATGCTCTTATATTTTAAGGCCTCGGTTTGCCTCATGACTATATGCCAGACTCGTGTTCCTCAGGTTCCCTGACCCAGTTCAAAAGAAGGAACTTCTTGTGAATGATCAAGTCCATCACCAAGGCATCAGCAGGTACTATGTCCCAGTGACTTCCCTCGTTCCATGGTCTTCCCTGGCTCCATCTCAGGAGGTTCTTATTCCGGTGACTTCCCTCAGCGCCATGGTCTTCCATGGCTATCCCCGGAGGTTCCATGCTACATCCATCAAGCAGGAAGAAGGCTTTACTCCAATATCACTAGGGGACCCAATTCAAACACATGCCTGGGTCTCTCAGTGGTACTTACAGCTGGGCTGGAAAGCCTCCCCAGTTGACCAACTACAGTGTACCTCTACCAAAGCGACACCTAAGAGCAACAGAGTAGGCCACACTGTTGCAAATGTGGAAGGGACATCACTCCCACTACTTCCTTATAATGGCTAAAGGCAGAGAGCTTCGCACCGTCCTGGATCTTTATGCTCGCTAGTTGTTTTTCCTTCTGCAGAAGTTGTGGAGAAGCAAGGAAGACTTCGCCAAAAAGCAAAGATGCTCTTCTACTGTTGCTTTCTGCAGCCTACACCAGCCTTTTCTCTTTTTCCACCAAGCAGACAGAGCAGCAGGTGATAACGCTGGCATCAAACAAATGCAAAATAATGCCACAGCCTGGCAACAGATAGACTAAGTATGCAAATACAGAGTCCAACGTAGATACAGATAGCAGCATGCAAAAACATACCTCAACGCGGAGATTTACGGCACGCGTGCAAACACACAGCTCAACCTAGAGACCAATTGCACGCAGGTAAAGAGACACAACGTGGTTACAGATCACGGTTCCAAAAGTATACCACAATGTAGAGGCAGCTCTCCTCTATTTAAACCATTGTGCAATCTAAAGATATATTGCACATGTATAAAACCGCACAGCAATTCGAATACATGCCAAATGTATGTAAAGAGAGTCTTGTGTATTCAAAGATATAATCCACTTGGAGACAGGTCATGTTTATATAAAACCAACTGGGGAGACTGATGACATCTTTAGAACCCGAATAGTTTGGTGACAGTAGATATTCTGACAAAAAAAACTGTTGTACCAGGAGACATCTCGCAAGCAAGAACAGAGCCCTGCCATGCAACAGATGGAATGTATGCTAACCATACCACAACTGAGAGAGAGATGACTAGTTTGCAAAAATGCTATCAACCTGGAAACAGATCATACTAACTTGGGGCAGGTGCTGCTGCCCATATCAGTTCAGGGTCTTCATGATCAGGATGCAGAGAGCGGACTCCAGATTATGGGCCACTGGGGACAAGCGTGAACACGAGGTATGGTAGGTCTGCATATATGGCTTTGTGCATGGTGGTGTTTGTGGCCTATGCACTGGAGACTCCACTTGGTATCTCTTTATACCGAAGGCCTGGAGTGAAATGGGCCGAGTTTTGCACCACGAGAACTCTATCATCTCAAAAGAATGCCCAAACCTGGTCCAGCACAGCTCTCATGGGCTTAGACAGCTGCTGACTCACTGGAACAGTGACAACTAAAGACTAGGGTCTGGCATAGAGTTGTAGCAGCCTAGGCCCAGTTACCCTACTATCGCAGAGGACCCGAGACCACCTCTTAGCAACCCAATGATGGTCTATCGAACTCTTCGTCCCTCTCCTCCCACATGCCCAAACTCTTCAGGGAAGATAGGGACTTACAGTCCCCAGCTGCCACTCTCCAACTCTCTGGGCTGCTTTTCAACAGGAAAGTGGAATTGCTGCCTAGGCCAGTAGGTAAATGTAGTTTACTGGAGGCTTGTGGGAAAAAATCTCAGTTCTGCGGTAGGACAAGGAAACGAAGGGTACAGGCTACACAGGGACAGAGCCTCATCAATGAGCAACATCGGGTAAAGGAATCATATGACATAACTCAGTTCAAGCACACGCACGCGCACACACGCACGCGCACACACGCGCGCACACACACGCGCACGCGCACACACGCGCACACACACACACACACACGCGCCGCGCCCCCCGGTTAGGTTGGAAAGTTGAAAAGACCCCCCCCCCCCAAAATCTAACATAACACGATTGAGGATTATTCACCACCCACATATAACAATGGGGCCTCAGGCAAACCTGAGCAAAAACTGTCAAGAGTTCATCAAATTGGTTGACACCGTTATGCAAATACCTAGTAACACAACATGCATATACAAAAACAAACAATATGGAGCCGTATTTCAGATATGCATAAGAGGGACCCACTTGGAAAGTGCGCGCAGGTATTGAAACCTATACCCCAAACTGTAGCTGCAGCACCTCTATGCAATAACCGCCCATCTATGGCGAAGGCAGAGGATATTGAAATAAGCCTCCGTGCCTGCTTGTGTAAGATTTTCTCTCTCTGCATGGGTTCAACAATCTTTGCTCAGAGTCTACCCAACTAGGCCTCTTTAGGGGCCTAAATCATGAGCAAGGTGTCAAGTACGTGGTATCAACGTCCACTGAAAATGAATGCTCCCTTCTGGCCCTGGTCCAGTCCATTCCCTGGGAAAGGCTCGAGCCTACAACGGAAGATATGCACTGCTCGAAGAATGCCGGATATTTCACTCCGACTACGCCCTAAACCCGAGCACGCATTTTTAGACTCCACACTCTACAGTCAAACCTTCTGCAAAACAGCTTGTGCACTGCTAGTAACAATGATCGGTAAAGGGAAGAAAAAAAACACATAACTGAAGCCATGTTGGGAAAAAAACCTGGGGGAGACACAGGCAAGCAGACAAAGGTAGGCGAACAAACAAAAGCAAAGTCCAATAGGACGCAGAGCGCAGCCGGGAGGAACAGATGCATTTATTGTGATTTTTAATCCAATGCTTATTGTGAAACCGAAAATGCAGGTCCCAGAATGCAACGCGCTGTTGATATAAAAGCCTGCGCTGGCGTATGGCACCACTTGGCAGCTGTTCAGATGTGCGCAGCAGGCGACAGAGGGGCTGAGCCCTCTGTGTGTGAACACACGTGAGGACACACTAAACATTCCCCTGTGCTCCTGGGGCGTGGCACCGCTCAGTGCCGGGAGTCGCCCTCACGGGACAGAGCATTGACTGGAAAACAGACAGGTAGCAGAGCCGAGCCAAAAGATTCATAGCCAAAACCACGTGGGAGGGCGAAACCTGAAACATACATTTATTTTCCTTAGAAAGGAACAAGACAGTGTACTGTATCCGGACTCCCTGTGAAATGGACACAGGGGATGGGACTTCGCGTGCCCCCTAGAGGCAAACACCACAATCTGCAAACTGGGAAACAGTGGGGTGTTGGGAGCTTGGCTTGGGGTGCAATCCACTGCCATCAGAGGTACTATACCTTGAGCTGGGAATGGGTGGACAGAAAAACCATCAGCCATTATCACCAGCCTTTTGCTTGTGGTACTTACGGCCACCAAAGACAGCATTTCAGAGGTAAAACACAGTGCAGGAAGTGCTCTGAATTTATCTCCTTGGTGTAAATGACCACAACAGTGTGTGTGTGTCAGTGAGCAGCAGTGTTGTGTAATCAAGAAACACATGAACGTATCCCCCCCTACCCCCCAAAAAAGCTATAATTCCCCTGAAATACAATTCTGAATTACTAGGCGACATCAGCAAATTTAGTTATGAAAAGCAGCATACTTATATAATATTTAAATAATCCATTGTAAAAATCTACCTCTGTGCTCACTGCAAGTGTGCTCCCATACCAAATAATTGGAATTCCCTGTTCAACATTGTGCACAATCACAACTGTTGCTCAGCATCATCTTTATTTACGCCCATTGCGATGTCGAGCTGCTCTGAAAGGTCCTCGAGTTACAGGTTCTAATTCCACTATGAACAAGAGAGAGCTTCCTGCTCAGCCGCCCCATGGCGAAGGCTCAGATATAAATTGCTTCAGCAAGTCCCTGGTCATGTTGTGCTTTGCAGTGGTAAACGTGTTGTGTATGAATTATGTTCCCCTTTTCCACATGCAAGTGAGGCGTGGCTCAGGCGTGCAGATGTTCAACACTCTGTTGGAGCAGATATTACACTGTTCATATGCAACTGGACTGAGACGCCAACTCCTAAATATTCTTGACAGCTTTTTGAAGGAATACAATGTGTTTGTTTCACATCGGGGGTGACAGGATATACAAAAGTGGACACATTTTTTACATGCTCTGGCAATGCGGGGACACCCCACTCCTTTCAGGCTTGGGTTCAATCACAGAAAAAGTGGGTTCTGGGGATACCAGAACTGATAACACTACAACAAACATGTCAACTGAGAAATCCATGTTATATTCAGAAAAATTGTGGATCTGTCGCTGTATCTACGATGAGTAGTCAAGGAGGATGTTGCAGAAGAGAGGACCACCTTAGTAAACACTTACCAAGTTACTCTACTGCCGTCAGGGCATTCCACGAGACCCCACAATAGGACTTCAAAAAGAACCAGGTGTTCCTATGTATAGCCGAAAGAGAAGTAAACCACGGTTGGTGTGTGCAGTGTGTTGCAGACTTTCACGAGGACATCATCATGGTCGCCACACGTCAAGGCAGCAGCATGTAGATATCTGACCGGCCATTGCTTCTGCAAGGATATAGTTTCCAAGATGGTCAGGGTCTTAGCTGTCCACACAGGGGGTACAAATTAAAGGTGCAGAGCTCGGCTGCAGATATTAGAGAAAGCTGGGTGATCATACTTTAGGACAGTAAGGGGTCTACACTGAGCTCTTAGAAGCAGCGAGGGCTCCAAGAATGTAGGAGACCGAGTGTGCCAAAGAAGCGGGAGCGATCAGGAGCAGCTGGAGAGGAAGTGTGAGTCACAGGAGTATTGGGAAACAGATGGATGTGGAAAGGCGTGGAGTACAGTAGCCTCAGCCAATGGGGTTCACGGAAGAATGGGGAGTGGACGTGTTCTGATGGAGCTTCACAAAGGATGAGGGGAGGAGTCAGTGCTGACGTGGAACCTTAGCCCCTAGGACTAGAGAAGAGGAGACGAAAGGAGGTGCTGAACTGAAGCCATCTACCAACCAGGACCAGAAAAGACCAAGAAGGGAGGAGAAAGTGCTCCACTGAGATCTCAGCCAAGGGATTGAAGTAGAAAGCAAATAAGTGCTGTAATCAAGAGGACTAGGGGGAAAGGGGAGAAAGCAGTGCTGCACTAAATCCTCTGCCAATGGGGCTCGAGAAGCATCAAGAGGAGTAGTGCTGTACTGCTGCGTTACACCCAAAGTCCAGGGCGAGGGGAGTGCAGTACGGACACTGCAGCTAGTGGGTTGTAGGTCATACAATCAACTCCAGAAATACTGTGCTACATAAATATTGCAAAAATATCAACAACCAAAACCATGCGGATGTAAGCATATATTGTAAGTATAGATTTACTACTATTTACTCCATATCTCCGTTTATTTAAAAGGTGTATATGTATGTAAATAGTCACAGTACATATGTGGAGTCAAGTATAGTAAACCAATACTTAACTAGGTGTACACTGACCATGTCGATATTTTGGTGACCGATATTCTTGATACGATATTGGTGCAGCACAATATTTAGCGTCGATATTCCTGTACCATATATACAGTCAGAGACACTGGAAAAGACTAGGAGAGGTGCAAGACCTGCACGAAGCAGGTAGAAATACAGAAAATAAGAAAGAAGCTGGAACTCAATGCAAAGTCCCTCAGTGTCTCACTTTTATCATTTTAAATTGTGTACTCTTACACGGGGAATATCCTCAGGTAGTTAAGTGGACTTTGGATCTCTAGTCAACGACCTGCTGTACTCCCATTGACTTGGATCCGATTTCATCTGCCGCAACAAGAGCAGAACTGAAGTGGGAGCATCGGGAAAAAAGAAAAAAACAAAAACGAACACCCAACAGGGCAGATAATCATAGATACCGCTTATTACACAGCCAGTTAAGTACATCAGAATAAGGTAAAAAGATTCCTTGACATGAGAATTTCGATTCTGCACTCATGGGTTGATTTTACATGCTCCATATTTTACAGTGGAGTAACGACACTCCAGTTACTTGTTATTGCAATATGTTGTTATGCATATAACCCTTTTTGCATATTTGGCCACAAAATGTCGACATCAATATTTGTACTATGTATACTTCGCTGTTATGGTATACGGCCTTCACAGGCGTATTTTGGCTGTTGACAAAATTCTGTTGTGAGGAAAAAAAAAAAAAAAAAGATTCCTTGACCTTTCCAAATGGAAGAGGTACAGAATATTCTGTTCTAATCAGCCAATAGTTGAAGGGTTTGACTCAGTTCTGTAGAAGCTGGCGGAGAAGCAGAATGAGGGGAGGTACGAGTGAGGTGGGCAACACCACTGTTATTAGACGAATGAACACCGGACGTTTAATGGTATATGCAAAGATGTCGGTCGCAAGGGTAGAAACGTCTTGGGTTTATAAAATCGGAGAAATACCCGCCCTAGTTTTTTTTCCTCCTCCTGTTTTGCAATTTGGTAAAGCAAGTAGTCCAAGTGAGCGGCACCGCAAATGCTGAGAGGAAGGCAAGGCCAGACGAGTTTAAACAAAAGATGCTGTGGCGGGTTCAAGAAAACCTTTCTGCGATCCAACAGCCCTAATTCCAGCAGTGTGCGGCTTCATTCGCCTCTAGAAAGAAGGAAATGCTACACTAAGTGCTTAAACCGAGCTGGTGGTTGCAGGTGGGGCTCACCCACAACTCATGTTTGGGGACCTGGACTTATTTTTCATTGTCAGACTTTGACCCAGAAAAAGAGTGAGAAAGGCAGAAAAGAAGGTAGTTAGGTGGAGGCCATTTACGGGAAAACCGATATAAAGAGAAAGCAGGGATGAAAAAGAACCTACAAGAGTGACAAAGGGGCAGGGACTGTAGGGTGGTGGTTGAAAGAGGCATGCAGTAAATTAAGTGTTGACTGCCTTGGTATACGGCAACCACAACATTCCCAAGCACCGGTGATGGCCCAAGAGCATCTTTGGGCCCTGGGGTGAGTTAAATATGTCCGTCTACTAGAGTCACAAACCCTCCTCATGCATAGCACATGCGGCAGACCCAGTCTGCATGCTGCTCCTTCATGCAGGACCCAGTGCACCAGGTTAACTCTTGCAGGCGGCGAGCCACAAACGGTGCGCCAGGTCCACCCTGAAAGGCGGCGAGCCACAAACGGTGCGCCAGGTCCACCCTGAAAGGCGGCGAGCCACAAACTGTGCACCAGGTCCACCCTGAAAGGCGGCGAGCCACAAACTGTGCACCAGGTCCACCCTGAAAGGCGGCGAGCCACAAACTGTGCACCAGGTCCACCCTGAAAGGCGGCAAGCCACAAACTGTGCGGCAGGTCAACCCTCACAGGCACCGAGCCACAAACTGTGCCACCAGGTTAACCCTCACAGGCGGAGAGCCACACACCAAGCAATCTCCCTTATATCCATTTTTAAAATTGAAAACTCATGCTAAGTCCCACTTGTTCAAAGGAGAGATACAGCAGTTTCCGGCAGCCAGAGTACTGGTCCACCACCATAGTGCAAAAAACAAACACAAGCCATTTCTCAAATGCTTTTCAAGATCTAGACCCCTGGTCTACAGTTTGGACGAGGAGTGCAGCAGGTCATCCCCATGCACACCCAGTCATGGCTCCGGTTGTTAGAACATGGTAAACCGTCTCTAAACTCAGCAACAGCCGGATCACAGGCCCCATCGGTGAAGAGCTAGTGGGCGTCCATATCGTGCTGTGCACAGAGATATGAATTTGCATGTTCAGCCAATATCAAGTTAATCAGAACACATGCAAGATAAGAGTCAGGCAATGAAGTGCGCACGCACAGCGCTCTGGAGGACCAGACCCCACGCCAGGCTCTCTGGATAGACAAACTCGAGCTGCAGGACATGCCTCACAGAGACAAGAGTTGCAAGGGCAGTTTCTTGCTCATGGAGACCAGAGTACCACTGCTCGCATGGCCACACTCAAGGGTAGAGTGTAGCTCACGCTTCACAGTCTGTGGGGCGCAACAGCTATGCCATGCACACTCTTTAAGACGTAAGGTGACATATGAGCCAGGCTCTATGTGCATGTATTTAGAAGCTATAGCTGCAAGTCACGCCATTCACTTGCAGAGACAAAGATAGTAAATACCTCATGCACTTACAGGGACCTACCTACACTCAAGCCAAGGGCATGCAGCACTGTGCGTGCTTACCTCATCCAGTTAGGAAGGAAAACGCTAAACTGCATTCATACACACAACCACAAACGTACTTTCACAATGCCTAACAATGATTTCCACACTTCAAGTGATGAGACAAACTATCGAAATGGTTAGCAAATGCTATGTCGACTGGCAGTCTATTGCCTCTAAGGATCTACTGCTGTATTCATAGCTTCTTAACTGATGATGCCTCTCAAGCCCTGTATCGTCTTTCTGTTGGTGGTGCATTTCTCCACAGGGTGCCTCTGCTTGCACCATCTTGGCTCCTTCCTATGAGCTCCAGGGTGGTGCCCAGGACCGGCTGCAGACTCACTTCACCTCAGGGCTTCTTGCTCAGCTCACCTCGACTTTTTGAAGTCTCCTTGACTTGTTCCTACTTTCTCAAGAACATTGATTGGGGGCACCCCTGCCTCCCATTGATTGGGGGCACCCCTGGCTCCCATTGATTGGGGGCACCCCTGGCTCCCATTGATTGGGGGCACCCCTGGCTCCCATTGATTGGGGGCACCCCTGATGTGATCTGGTAATGGCAGACCCGTGCTTGCTGGAGTAAGTGGGCACCCGCATTCCCATCTCGTCCCCCATGCCAGCTTCTTGTACGGTTGGTAACTTTTACATATGTAATCGTCAGGCCCCCTGTCCCAGGAGCAGATGTATGAGCAGAGTGGGTTCCTGCCTCAAGAGATCAGGCGCAAGAAACTCTCACCAGATGTGAAATGTGTACTAAAAGGATAATCCACAGCCTACACACAGCTCCTTTTATGGAGCTGCAGGTCAGAAAGTGTGTGAGCTCTGCGTCCTCACTTCCCGGAGTTTTTGGCACAGATACAGAGTAAACCCTAGCTGTTCCTCCAGAGCTGCTTTAGTGACCGAATATTTTCAGTGACACAAACAGAACATCATTTAAACATATCAAAGAACCAGTGCTCAAGTCAACAGTGTATATTCAAAAAGAAAACCCCAGACATTGTGTCGATTACAATATCTCACGTTTAACACAGACTATTGAAAAAATAAGCAAAACAAAGATTTTCCCATCTGTGTTGAAAGTCTTAAAAATACATTTGCACAATTAGCAGAACGCACCAATACTCAAATCCCAGAAAGGCTTCTTAACCAGATGCTCCAACGTATCAATGAGATCATCAACCCAGTGCCATTTCACTGGCAAATCTGGATTTGTTACACTTGTCAATGACAAATGTAAGTGGACCGCCCTTGATGACATTCAAACGACCTTGATCCTCCCCACTCTCCTTAAGTACAACACTGGAGACAAAGCTATACAGGTGAGAAACTGAAAGAATGGGCAGTGGTCCAGGAAACTGGAATGGACTAGATATTCACCCTTCTCATTTACAGCCCTCAAGTACACAGTGGAACTTTTGCATCACCTATCCATAATATGTCATCTGGATTCAAAAGGAATTCTGTTCGTCATCTCTCAATACCCTGTGGTCCAGATGTTAGGGTTAAATCACATGCATTGCAGCAGAGGCCCAGAGAGCATTCAGTGTGTGATTAAACAGAGGTTGTGCAACCTGAATATAACCAAATGGTACAAGAGAGCAGACACCAAAACACTCCTCCACAAACACAGACCCATCACCAAATCACATTTTTATTTTGTAAATTAACCAGTTGGACAGTTTTGGTGACCATGTTCTAAGCAAAATTGATAGCTGGACTTCATGTCAACAAAGTGATTAAGAGTGTGCTGTGTCAACTGTTCTCATTCTGGGGGCCCCTCTACTCCTTCCAGCTATTGAAGGGAGTTAAAGGGATCCTACCTTACATGGACTACTACAATGCTGTCTACAGAAGAAGCTTACCAGCACTGGCGTGCAAGAAGGTACTTCAATCTGCAAACTCGAGACCATGTACACCCAGCTCTGAAAGTGTTCCCATTTGGTTTACAAGCATATAGCGTTTATTGGCCTGTTAATTTGTTCAAATAAAACAGATTATCTGAACCATCTCCTTCACTTTCCTGTCTACCCTTGAGCTGTCTTGAAATTGTTAAAACTACTAGTGGACTCCTTGTTGGACCATACTTGCTCTATGCCTTTTTATTGCACTTGCAGAGTCATTATCAGAATGTTGTACTATTGTTTGTCAAGCTGAAGACCCCTGTATTCAATACTAAGTGGGAAGGAGGTCGAAACATCAACTAATTAGATGTTTGAACAGATTAGGTCCTTAATCTTGAACTTGTGGTCCTAAATCTGTTCACATAAAAATGTATATATAGCCAAACAAATCATTTAAACGCATTAATCACTCATTTGTTTGCCCCATATGTTGAATCTTAATCAATGCACCGTTACCTGAAACATTTAGAAACACCCACAATGACTGAGTATTCAACATCTCCCATTTTTGACAAAATATTTTAGTTTTCTTGACAAAATCCTTGAAACTTCTGACCAAAGTCTTGTTCTCGCATTCCTTCAATAGTTTATTTAGCAAAGACAGACGATTAAATTCTTATGTGCATCTGGGACAGCCATATTTTTGCAGTCCTTTCATTATTTAAATACGTTATGTGAATTTCCTGGAAACATTGTTACAGATTACATAAAGTAATCTCCACTGGCTCCAAGCAAAGTCTAGGATCAAATGAAAAAAACCTTTAGTACCATTCACATGGCTATTGGGGCAACCACTGTCGGCATCTATAAGTACTGCAACCCCATCAAACTCCCAGGAACCAATGGCATGCCTCCTGAAACGAGACCCCAGGAGAATCCTACAAAGAACCGAAACATGGGAGCCGGTCCCGGTGTGATCAAGGTCCCAGATTCGCCCACACTACCCAATGTACCAATGGGTATTCCAAGATGCCTGAAGCCGACCTCTTCAGGCTGGTCCGCGACTGAGTCTTCGGACTCCAAAGGTAATGAATATCTAAAAGAGAAACATTAATCGGAACCACACAAGAGCTGTTTGGGAATGTGGTACATTACAGGCAGCGCTGCACACAAGAGCGCCTGGAAGCAACAGGGGCTGCTGATCTGTAATGAACACAATCATTCGGCAAGAAGGAAGGTTGAGGTTAAAAAAAATAAATAAAAATAAAAAATAAAGAAGCAAATTGGACAATAGAGCAGCAAGTTGATTATCTTAGAAGAGAGATGAGACTGGTACAGGATGTAGGGTGAAGACTGGTGTGGATGAGAGAGGGGAGAGCAGAGGGCTGAATAGGAAGAAATGGACCATCTGGGCTCGAGCAATTTCATCGACCCACGTGTAATTCACATGTAATGTTTCGAACTAATTACACGGGGTCAATGTGCGCTGGGCAATGGACTGACTTGCACACATCTATCAGCCCGAGCCACTTCCCGCATCCCAAATCACTTCCGCCCTGCGCCCCCGAACAAACAGTTTTTCAACCGAGGACGTTTGTTTATCTCAGTGCAATGAAGGAAAACAGCTACTCCTTGTGGCTGTGGCTTCACACGAGAACCGTTCTCTGTTTCTAGCACTCCAGCCCCCGGGGCCTTGGCGGGTGGAAATCACCGGATGCGCGAGGGGGCGGGGGACGGGCGATAAATTGTTCAGTCCATTAACCCCTGCGCATTAGCTCAATGTTCCCTACAGGCCGCCAACGTGGCCCGAGGCTGGGGCGGTGTCGAATACCCCTCTCGCAGGGAAGCCCCCAGCTGCTGCCCACTTGCAGATCCGTCAGGCAGATGCATCTGTGCCTGGCTGGTACCAGAGAAGGCAAACGCATGAGCGGATGCCACTGTTCACCGGTGCCAACTCACAAACGCATACTGGGAGCCGAACAGGCAACCACCAGTGTCAGCGGTTACTACAGCGGGCAAACACATGGCTTACCACCACTCATACCAGGAATTACAGCAGGCACGCGCATACTAGGAGCTGCAGACGCAATGCACGACCACCGCTGTTGCTACAGTGGGCAAACACATGGCTTACCACCACTCATACCAAGAATTACAGCAGGCACGCGCATACTAGGAGCTGCAGACGCAATGCACGACCACCACTGTTGGTTGTTGCTGCAGCAGGCAAACACATGGCTTACCACCACTCATACCAGGAATTACAGCAGGCAAGCGCATACTGGGAGCTGCAGACGCAATGCACGACCACCACTGTTGGTTGTTGCTGCAGCAGGCAAACACATGGCTCACCACCACCCATACCAAGAAATACAGCAGGCACGCGCATACTGGGAGCTGCAGACGCAATGCACGACCACCACTGTTGGTTGTTGCAGCAGGCAAACACATGGCTCACCACCACTCATACCAGGAATTACAGCAGGCAAGCACATACTGGGAGCCGAACAGGCAACCACCAGTGTCAGCGGTTACTGCAGCGGGCAAAAATATGGCTTACCACCACTCATACCAAGAATTACAGCAGGTAAGCGCATACTGGGAGCTGCAGACGCAATGCACAACCACCACTGTTGGTTGTTACTGCAGTGTGCAAACACATGGCTTGCCACCACTCATACCAAGAAATACAGCAGGCATGCACATACTGGGAGCTGCAGACGCAATGCAGGACCACCACTGTTGGCTGTTGCTGCAGCAGGCAAACACATGACTCACCACCACTCATACCAAGAAATACAGCAGGCAAGCGCATACTGGGAGCTGCAGACGCAATGCAGGAACACCGCTGTTGCTGCAGCAGGCAAACACATGGCTTACCACCATTCACACAAGGAAATAGGAAAATGCATACTAGGAAACGAAGAGGCAATGCAGTGCCACTGTTTGAGTTTACAACAGCAGGCAAACGCACGACTATCAATCAATCAATCATGTCACTTATAAAGCGCACTACATACCCGCGAGGGTCTCAAGGCGCTGGGGGAAGAGGGGGGTGGTGCTGCTACTGATCGAAGAGCCAGGTCTTGAGGAGTCTTCTGAAGGCCAGTAGGTCTTGGGTCTGTCGGAGGTTGGTGGGGAGGGTGTTCCAGGTCTTGGCGGCGAGGTGGGAGAAGGATCTGCCGCCGGCGGTCGTTTTCCGGATGCGGTGGACTGTGGCGAGGGCGAGGCTGGTCGAGCGGAGCTGGCGGGTGGGGGTGTAGAAGCTGAGTCGTCTGTTGAGGTAGGCTGGTCCGGAGTTGTGGAGTGCTTTGTGTGCGTGGGTGAGGAGCTTGAAGGTTATCCTCTTGTTGACAGGGAGCCAGTGCAGGTCTCTCAGGTGGGGTGTGATGTGGCTGCGTCGGGGGATGTCGAGGATAAGACGTGCAGAGGCGTTCTGGATGCGTTGTAGCCGTCTCAGGAGCTTAGCCATCGTTCCTGCGTAGAGCGCGTTTCCGTAGTCCAGCCTGCTGGTGACGAGGGCCTGGGTGACTGTTTTTCTTGTTTCGGTGGGGATCCACTTGAAGATCCTGCGGAGCATTCGGAGGATGTTGAAGCAGGATGAGGAAACGGCGTTGACCTGCTTAGTCATGGAGAGGGTGGGGTCGAGGATGACCCCTAGGTTGCGTACGTGGTCGGTGGGTGGCGGGGCTGTTCCCAGTGATGTTGGCCACCAGGAGTCGTCCCAGGCTGAAGGGTTGGAACCAAGGATGAGGACCTCCGTCTTGTCCGAGTTCAGCTTCAGGCGGCTGGTCCTCATCCATTCGGCGACGGCCTTCATTCCTTCGTGGAGGTGGGCTTTGGCGGTGTGAGGGTCTTTGGTGAGGGAGAGGATCAGCTGGGTGTCGTCGGCGTAGGAGATGATGTTGAGGTTGTGCTGTCGGGCGACGTGGGCGAGGGGTGCCATGTAGATGTTGAACAGCGTTGGGCTGAGGGAGGAGCCTTGGGGTACGCCGCAGATGATCTTGGTGGCCTTGGATCGGAAGGGGCGAGGCGGACGCTTTGTGTTCTGCCGGAAAGGAAGGATGTGGTCCAGTCCAGGGCCTTCTCTTGGATCCCGGCGTCGTGAAGGCGTGTTCGTAGTGTGTGGTGGCAGACCGTGTCGAAGGCGGCTGATAGGTCCAGGAGGATGAGGGCTGCTGTTTCTCCGTTGTCTAGCAGGGTCCTGATGTCATCGGTGGCGGCGATGAGGGCGGTTTCGGTGCTGTGGTTGCTGCGGAAGCCGGACTGGGAAGGGTCCAGGATGTTGTTCTCCTCGAGGTAGCGGGTCAGTTGTTTGTTGACGATTTTCTCGGTGACCTTCGCGGGGAACGGGAGCAGAGAGATGGGTCGGAAGTTCTTGAGGTCCTTGGGGTCTGCCTTGGGTTTCTTGAGTAAGGCGGTGATCTCGGCGTGCTTCCAGCTTTCCGGGAAGGTTGCTGTCTCGAAGGAGATGTTGATTATTTTCCGGAGATGGGGCGCGATGGCTGTACTGGCTTTGTTGAAGATGTGGTGAGGGCACGGGTCTAGCGGTGAACCGGAGTGGATGGTGTTCATGATCTCGCTGGTGTCCTCGTCGTTGATGTTGGTCCAGGAGAGCAGGCGGTTGGTGGTTGTGGGGGCAGTGGTCTCGGTGGTTGCCGGGGCGGTCGTGGTGTTGAAGCTGTCGTGGATGTCGGCGATTTTGCGGTGGAAGAAGGTGGCCAGTGAGTCGCACAGGTCTCGCGACGGCTGGATGTCGTTGGTGTTGGAGCTGGGGTTGGAGAGTTCCTTCACGATGTTGAAGAGCTCTTTGCTGTTGTGTGCGTTGTTGTCTAGGCGGTCTTTGAGTGAGGCCCTTTTGGCGGATCTGATGAGGTGATGGTGACTGCGGGTGGCGCTCGTGGGCGGCGTAGCTGTCCGCTGTCCGTTCGTGGAGCCAGATCTTCTCCAGTTTTCGGCATGTTCGTTTGGAGGCCTGGAGGTCTTCGGTGAACCAGGTGGCTTTCTTGCTGGTGTGGCTGTTGGGCGGATTCTTGAGCGGGGCGAGGGTGTTGGCGCAGTCGTCGATCCACTGTCTGAGGTTGCGGGCGGCGGTGTCGGGGTCGGAGGGTTCGGCGGGTGGGCTCAGGGCGAGGGTTGTGGTTAGCTGGTCTTCCGTGACTCTGCTCCAGCAGCGGCGAGGCATTTGTTCGGTGCGGTGGTGCGTGGTGGGCTTCCTGTAGGTGAAGTGGATGCAGTGGTGGTCAGTCCAGTGGGGTTCGGAGGTGTGGTTGAAGGAGACGTGTGGGCTTGCGGAAAAGATGGAGTCGAGCGTGTGGCCGGCGGCGTGGGTGGGTGTAGTCACGAGCTGTCTGAGTCCGAGGGTGGCGAGGTTGTCGATCAGGGTGGTGGAGTTGGTGTCCTTGTTGTTCTCGAGGTGGAAGTTCAGGTCCCCGAGGAGGATGTAGTCCGTGGAGGCGATGGCGTGTGTGCTGACGAAGTCAGCGATGGAATCGCTGAACTGTGGTCGGGGTCCGGGGGTCTGTAGAGGAGGGTTCCTCTGAGGGTGGTGTTGGGATCGGTGTGGATCTGGAAGTGCATGTGTTTGGCGGTGCTGAGGGTGTCGTCGGTGTTGGTTGAGACTCTGAGGGTGTTCCTGTGGACGATGGCGATGCCTCCTCCGACTCCGTTGGTGCGGTCCCTGCGGGTGATCTTGTATCCATCCGGGATGGCAATGGCGATGTCGGGGGCTGAAGCGGGATTCAGCCAGGTCTCCGTCAGGAATGCGACGTCTGGGGAGGTTGAGTCGAGAAGGTCCCAGAGTTCGATGGCGTGTTTGCGGGCGGAGCGGGTGTTGAGGAGGATGCATCTGAGGTCGTTGGGTTCTTTCCTGGGCGGTGGTTTGGCGGGGCGGGTGCTGGCGAAGCTGCAGTTCCGGCAGGTGAAGGGCCCTTGGGTGCGCTTTGGGGTGGCCTGGTAGCAGGCGTGATCTTTTCCGGGGTTGAGTGCGTGGAGGGTGCTGGTGTCGTATCGGCGTCTGTTGATGTGGCGGGCGCGGGGGATGCCCGGTCCAGGGGGTCTGGCGCTGGGCGCGGTCACGGCGCGGACAAGCGCAGACGGGCTTGCCTTAGACGCGCCTTCGGCGCGCCAGCGGCGCGCCCGCTGTGCACGTCTGCTGCGCGGCCGCCATAAATGGGGAGGTGGGAGGGAGGAGCTGGGAATGGGGCAGCGAATGGGCAGTGAGGGGGCGGGGGCGCAGCGGCGGGAAACAGGCACAGAAGGGAAAACGAGCACAATCAGGGCATCAAGGGGGCACAGAAAGGAAAAAAAACCGAGCACAATCAGGGGCAGCAAGGGGGCACAGAAAGGAAAAACGAGCACAATCAGGGGCAGCAAGGGGGGCACAGAAAGGAAAAAACGAGCACAATCAGGGGCAGCAAGGGGGCACAGAAAGGAAAAAACTAGCACAATGAGGGGCAGCAAGGGGGCACAGAAAGGAAAACGAGCACAATCAGGGGCAGCAAGGGGGGCACAGAAAGGAAAAACCAGCACAATCAGGGGCAGCAAGGGGGCACAGAAAGAAAAAACGAGCACAATCAGGGGCAGCAAGGGGGGCACAGAAAGAAAAAACGAGCACAATCAGGGGCAGCAAGGGGGCACAGAAAGGAAAAACGAGCACAATCAGGGGCAGCAAGGGGGCACAGAAAGGAAAAACGAGCACAATCAGGGGCAGCAGCAGGGCACACAGACGGAGCTGTGTGGTGGGGGAGCGACCAACCAGTCAAGGTCAGGGGTCGCTCTCTTCACCACGCAGCGGCCGCCATAAAGGGGGAGGTGGGAGGGAGGAGCAGGGAATGGGGCAGCGAATGGGCAGTGAGGGGGCGGGGCCGCAGGGGCGCAGCGGCGGGAAACAGGCACAGAAGGGAAAACGAGCACAATCAGGGCATCAAGGGGGCACAGAAAGGAAAACAAGCATTGGCATAGCCAATAGGTCTCACTTTTGGGACCTTATAAGTATTTAGTTATGCAGCACAATATCCTTGGTGCAACAACATCAACTGTTGCATGGCTAAACACTTATAAGGTCCTAAAGGCGAGACCTATTGGCTATGCCAATGCTTGTCTCTAATGAGCAGGGAGCCTTCAATCTAAAGTGCTCGTCTATGAACTATGAATTCAGATTTGGAAAGAATGAAAGATAATGAGGGAGAAGATGAAAGGTGTGAATATATAGAATGGTTTACACAGCTGCCAAGGTTTCAGATTGCTATGTGTGACATTTTCATAATTTTAGTTGAATTATGAGTGACATTTAATGACTATGAGTGACTTTCTCGCGCGCAAAATCAAGCAATGAAAATGAGGGAAATAGGTATAGGCTGAATAAATAAGACTTTACGCAAATGAGTACAGCGTCTTGTTAACAAAACTGTAAATATCACAAATGAACTCCACTCAAACACTAATAAAATCATTAACCCCGAGCGGCCGCCCCGTTGCTGCGCTGCTACCTGCCCAACCCTGCAGGCATCGGCACACATCAACATGACCCACCGGCTATCACAGAGGCTCTGCTGACTTTGGTGACACCACTGGCACTGAAAGTAATTGGACAGGCAGCAGCACCACATATAGTCAGTCACAGAGTGACTCAGTGACCCCGACCGTCCCAACACGAGTTGGTGGGCTTTATGTCACGTGACTTAGAGAGACTAACTTCAGCTGTAACAGGGCATGCTGTACCTCGCCCCATAGTTGAACCAACAGTACGCATTTTATGTGCAGAAACATCTTTCTGGCATCCTGATGCCCTCAGACATCCCGAAGACTCTGCCCGCTGAACCCCACAATGGAGCAGCACCAACAAAGGCAGCAGTTAGGGCTATCAGAAGCAACAACGTTTAAGTTAGGAGGCGCACAGTTTACAAGTAATCCAAAGAGTAAAACACAGTTACCTCTTTCTTTCTTTGCGTTGTGTTCCGACCGCCGTCCGCTGCAATCGCCGATCACTGCTGTGACGTGAAGCTCGGCTGTAACTGAATTAGGCGCGGCGCCGGTCACATTACATTTTTGACTGCACACAGCAGCCCGGGCCGGTGCGAGAAGCAGAAGGAGACAGCGCTGCACGAGCCATAATTAAAGCCCCACCGCAAATTCTCCCATAACAAACTCCCCGCCTTTGGCAGCAGGACGTCACGTCTCCCCCGTCGCGGCGCAAGACGTTATAAAATAAATCAACTTAATCTGACCGGTCTGTCCCGCCCCGGCTGTGACGGTAGTAGCCATTTGGCCTAACAATGAAGTCAAGCTATCTGAGAGTGGCGCCACAGGAAATAATTAGATACAATGTAGCAGTGAGCTGCCTGCCAACAGCAGTCTTAGCTCAGCTACAAGCACCAAACCTGCAGGATCTTGAGCAAACAGCGAGAGAGGAAGTTGGCTCTGCCGGCCCAAAGCCGGTAGTTCTGACCGTTTGGCCTCATCCTCTCCCCGTCGCTATATCTTCTTGCGTTAGCAACTGCCTGCCTGAAGAACAAAGTCAATGATCATATGGCAGCTGTTTTGTCCCTCTAGCTTGACACGTCATCACGAGTGCCGCGCGTGATGGAACGAAACCGAAACTTAAGGAGCTGCTTAAATATAGCAGCGGTGTATATTCACTCCGGTCCTGCAGACGTGAATGGCTGCAACGATGTTTTGAAGGTATGGTACTCTATTTCAAACTATTTCTCTTTCCAGTTATCAGTATTACAGAATACAATGTATTTGCTTGTGCTTCTCGTCTTTGACAGCCAGGAATTAACATTTACTGCTACAGACGGAGTGTGGAGACAAGGTTCACGATGTTTTATGATATTGGCGATAATAATGCAGCCCCAATCACAGCCAATTGTTTATAGAATTGTAAACAATGAAGGAAAGAAATAAGCGGAAGGAAGTGTTAAAGAGGAGCTAAGTGACTGAGAAAGAGAGATCGGAATGACAACAAGCCCGCGAGTGGTGCGCGCGCACCACAGAGGAGCGGGGCGAGCGAGCGCGGCAGCCTGCTCAGCTGACGAGACGCTCAGCTGACCAGACGCTCGTGCGTCGTGGCTGGCCTTTGGATGTGTACGCGCGGCAGACATGTGTTTCCACTTATCGCGCCCGCGTCTGGGCACGATAATTGGAAACATATGTTTGCCGCGCGTACCCATCTCAAAAAGGCCAGCCACGACGCACGCGCATTTGTTGGACTGCTTTTCAAACTCGCTTACATTAAGTCTTCGCCTCTAAGCAGCGCTTGCGCGCTACTCGAGGCTCGACCTAAAAAACGAGCACAATCAGGGGCAGCAAGGGGGCACAGAAAGGAAAAACGAGCACAATCAGGGGCAGCAAGGGGGGCACAGAAAGGAAAAAACGAGCACAATCAGGGGCAGCAAGGGGGCACAGAAAGGAAAAACGAGCACAATCAGGGGCAGCAAGGGGGCACAGAAAGGAAAAACGAGCACAATCAGGGGCAGCAGCAGGGCACACAGACGGAGCTGTGTGGTGGGGGAGCGACCTACCAGTCAAGGCCAGGAATTTCAGCAGACAAGTGCATGCTGGGAGCCGAAGAGGCAATTCATAATCTTGAACCCATCTGAGATATCGTAGAAGTGCATCATAATCATGCGTAGTCAGCACTCAAATATTTTCTATGTGATTAACGTTACTAAGGAGACTGGCGTAGTGCATATTTAAAGTATTCGTGTATAGAACATGATTAATAAAGGTCTATGTAACATTTATATATTAATGTGACGGGAGAAGTTAACATAAATGTGTCGCATTGTGAGGTTACTAAATTAGAATGTGTATGTGTGAACGAATGTTTAAACCTTTAAACGTGTAACAAGTTATTTTCATGCAGGTGCATTTAGAATGACATCTTTGTAATTCTTTACAATTTATATTTGTATTAAGAAACTGCATTTATTATGTGTGTGCAGAAAAGGGCACACCTTCTGTAACCCTGTGCACTGTTAAAGTTGACTACAGTGGACCTTGAGGAACCAGTTCAGTTCATGCTCACGTTTAGAGTCTAACATGGCATTCGTATTTAATCTTAAATGCAGAATGAGTTTGTTTGTTCATTAGTTAGTATAGAAGGGTTTTGTTTTCTTTAGATAGCAAGGTATGAGAAGACGAAGTTGGCAAGGAGAAGCACGGTAGAGCAAGGAGGCAGGGTGCAAGTATCCAGTTGTGCCAGAGCCGTGAAAATTCACTGGCAAGGATCACGTGGTATCATCTACTCTGAATGCAATTCATATTTTATGCTGGACGTAGTGAGGGACAGGAGAGTCATCTTAGGATTTCACTGACAGCAGATCTATGCTTCTGCGGCTTAGTGCTACCCGACCCATTGTTAAGGGGCCTTCTACTGAAGACTCCGAAGACACCTTTCTGATTTCACCTTTACCAAATGCTTCTTAGTTTAGGGTTGCCATTTTAAGGTAGTGTAGGGAAAGATAGTTTGCTCATGCTTACTTTGGAGAATCATCTGATGCAATTTAATACTCTATTCTTTTTCCTCATCTGTATTGTCGTCATAGAGTTAGTCGTCTGCTTTGTGTTGCAGAGGATAAATCTCTTCAGGAGATTTAGACTTATTTTGGTCTTTCAGCATTTCTATATGATTATGTGGAGCCTGGACTACATGGATAGGTTTCTAAATGTATAATGAAATGCCACTACTGTAAGCTGCAATTGGCCTATTTCATTTATGCAGGATCTGGAATAACATCCCGAATCCATGAGGACTGCCCCAACACTGCTCCATTTCAGGAAAGAGTCAAAGACTCACTTCTTCAAGAAAACACTATATCACAACTCAGTAACAATCCAACAACCAGCTGCTTCTCCTATCGAGGACTGTAGGCTCGCCTTTTCACCCTGTACAGTGCTTCGCTGCCTTTTTGTCGAGGTTTGTGCTACACAAACACCTCCTACATACATACAGACTATTCCAGGTGGCAAGCACATACTTGGCACCAAAACTGGCACAAAGCTGCCACCACAATAGATATTATAGCAGGGAGGAGCATCCTGGGGCAGAGGACGCAATGAGCGGTCACCGCTGTTAGCTGGTATCACAGTACACAGAGGGCATAATTTAACCAAGTTGAGTGGTATCAACTACACGCCTCAGAGGTTTGTAGCTGGGTTAACTATTAGCAGATATTACAGCAGGCAAGGTCACACTAGGGGGAGGAAGCAATGAGTTGGCACGCCTAATGGCTAGTATTACAGGAGGCAAATGTATGCCGGGCAGCGAAAGCAGCACTGGGTGTCACTGCTCTTAATAATGGGAGGATGTGTCAAGATTGCTATTCCTTTGCCGCTAACACTGCCTCGTCTCCCCACAGGAAGATGAACTGTTCTCATTAGGAGAGGATAAGCGAAGGGCCCAAGGTGCCTCTGGGAAATAATAAGAGTGGCCTGCTACAAAGGGCCTGGGAGGCAAGTTATAGCTCCATGGAGACTGCTTGTGATAAGCTTTCAGAAAGTGCTGGGGAGCCCTTGCTGCCAATCTCTTTGTATAGTCTAAGTACCAGTGGCGGTGCCCCACAATAATTCAAACAATCTCAAACAGTTTACAGCATTTTGCAACAGGAGTGTGGCGTGCTTTGAAAACAGTTTTACTACATTAAAAATTATAACTTTTTAATCGCAATCTCCTTGAACAGTCAGTGCCTCTTTGTAAAGTGACAAATGCAAAAAGAACAATCGATGGACAGAATGCAGAACAATGTCATACATTCACCCAATTACAGAGATCTGGGCCTAAATCCATCGTTTTTTTGCTCACCATGCCATTCCAGTTTGGACCCAGCCATATGCAAATCAGTCTTGACCCTGCGCCCAATGGGAACAGTCCAGCCCGAACTGCCAGGCCAGGCCCTCTTTGTAAAGTGAAGCACTACGGGGGTCCCGGGGGTGGCATAAAAAAAAAAAATCTCTACCACTGGGGTTCTTTGGGAAACTGGCAAAGTCCATACCCCTATGGTGCTCTCATTGGTTAGTTAGGCTTGGCGTGGGGCCTTATTGACAGTTGGAGTCCTTTGCCCTTTTGATTACCCCAGTCAGCAGATGTGGTCCTGGAGGTAGGCAGCGTTAGGTTTTCGTCCTTCATTAGGCCATTTCAATATGGCCTGGTATCGCCGAGACCCTGCCCCATACCATGAAATGACCCCAAGTCTTGTCCCAGAGTATCAAGCATAGAACCTACGAGGGAGATCATGACGGGTCAACCTGTGAGGTCCCCTCTCCAAGGGGAGGGGGGCCCACCCCTCTTGGATCCCACTCTGAGTAATCTTGCGCAAGGGGCCCGCCTGCCAGATTACCTACCTTAGGCACCCCCTACACCTTAATTATCCCCCTAAGGGCCTGTGCTGCTAGCCTTTGCACCTATGTAGGCCGTAAGGGCCTGTTGGTAGCGTGCACTCCCACACGGCCCACACGCTCTAGCCAACTTGCTGCAAGTCCCCCATGGAGGGCCCAGTGAGATCACGGTTCCCACTTATCCCAAGTAAAAGGATGCCTTCTATGGACTGGAAGTGCCCCACCAATCAGGAACTCACCCGCAAACCTAGGACACAACAATAAATACAACAAAACACTGACACCACTGCAAGAAAAAGAGGTTAATACATAAATAGCCAATAACAAGCACTTCAACATAAATCACGGAAGCTAATAGAGAAGATTATGCCACCTGAAACAGGAGAAAAATGAACACACGTAACCGCTGTCTAAGGGGATGGTGGGCAGGACAAAACAAAATTGATTTAATAAAAAAAGGGTATAGCGGCTTGCAGCAGCACACTGCAGGCAATAAAAGCACTGTCTAAGCTGAAGAGAATGAAGTTTGAGGCAGCCTCTAGTGACACAAAGTTAAATGGACAAAATGTGCACAACACCATTCTTGGCAGCGTGGATTGCCATACAGGCATTTTTAAGGGCAGACAAAGGTTTGGCAGGGGTGAGGACGATTTAACAAGTCAGCATGATGTGCCACAAGCAAGGCAGTCCAGTGCACCACAAGGAAGACGAGTGTAGGTGGATGACAATATAGAGAAAGAACAAGAAGAATTTTTGAAAGCCAGGTCAGGGACCCGGACCACAGATGCTGCAGGTTGAGGCAACCTGCAGGGCATCAGAGGGAGAACACCGCAGAAGGTAATCAGCTGTGGTGAAAACTACCCAGCCAGGTCAACAGCGACCTGGGACAACCGGCACAAACAGGGGGGAAGAGGTTCTGGGCAACCATTCAGACAACGAGGGGTGGAAATACTGCACCAGCGCTGAATCAATCCAAGACCAAGATTAATTGGTAGTCTTTTGATGGAGGAGTGGGGGACAGGGAGAATCCTAATGTGAGTGGTTATGATGAGGATAAAGAGATGGAAATCGAGCTGGAATATGAATAGGATGATGAAGAGCTAGAGGAAGGGGAAATTCTGCACTGCAAGAAGCCAGGGTTACTTAGCTGAAGCAAAATGGGACAGGGAGGAAGCAGGGGAGACCAAGGTTTCTCGCACTAGTGATGTATTTCAGGAGGGAGTAGCATCAACCCCAGACATCGAGCAAGTGGAGGTAAGTACAAAACCGGTTACAGGAAGAGTGATGAGGGTGAGGGTAAGGGTAATGGTTAAAAGAGGAGGTGGTGGGAAACAAACAAGAGAAAGACCAAAAAAAATAAAAAAAATACAGAGGACTCAATCAAAAAGCAACGCTGGAGGTTTTAAAAGATTATGCCGTTGGGGCACATTTATCCAATATGAGAAAAGACAAAATTTGGAAAGGGGAATTTATGGATGTATAGAAGTTGCTCCACAGAGAACTGCAATCGAAGAAGGGTCCAGGGAGGAAGCGTGAGAGCTGGCCAAGAGACCGCATGTACCCATGACAATTGACACATGGACGTCGGCGTTCCTCATTTATGCCAGCCTCTATTGAGACAAATTCTCAGACAGATCAATATCAATCTTCAAATACATGGATACCATTCGGAAAGCACATATGGATTTTAGGGGGGGTTTGCATGGGCGCATTATGAGGAGGAATTCAGGAGGATGATTGTTTTAAAATCAGGAAAGTCATGGGGAGAGGTTGACAACGAACTATGGGTTCAATGGATGTATCCCCAAAGACCACCTCCCACAGCGCATACAGCAAGCCGTCTAGCAGTGCCATACCGGCCTTTTCAGAGGCGACCCACCTCGGGAGGGGTGGAGAACTGGGGAAGGCATCAGAATAAAAACCCAGGGGCATGCTGGAGCTTCAATAAAGGTTTTTGCCCAAAGAACACATGCAAAAACAAGCAAGAGTGTAAAATGTGGGGCAGACGTGCAGTATTACAATGTTTTGCGGAGCAGGTACATTTCAGTGGCAAGGGATTTTACCCCAGTTAAACTTGAGATCCTAAATGAGTAGCTATTGTTTTATCCCAATAAAGAAGAAGCGTGAATTTTGAAATGGGGGTTTGAGACAGGTTTTTGGCTTGGTTATCAGGGTCAGAAGAGTTGCGGAAAACCCAAAGTCTAAGGAACACCCTAAAGCAGTGGGTCAGAAGCTAGAGAAGGAGTTTAAGGAAGGGAGAAAAGCAGGGCCGTTTTAGTAATGGCAGTTGCCAGACTTGATGGTTTCCCCATTGGGAATTGGGAATGCGTGCATGTGAATTCAGGTTAATTCATTATTTGTCTGTCCTGAAGGGTCATCTGTCACTGATTTCCTCACCCAGGAGGATTCAGCAGTTCAATTTGCATCATTAGATGTGGCCCTAGCTTTGGTGCGGAAGGTGAATCCTGGTGCAGAGTTAGCAAAATGCGATGTAATGTGAGCTTTTCGCTTTCTTCCTGTTCACCCCAGCGATGTTTCTCTATTGGGCATTCAGTTTGAGGTTGTATGTGGATAAAGTCCTGCCCATGGGCTGCGCAATTTCTTGCAGATTTGAAACCTTCAGTACATTCCTACAATGGTGTTTTATGCTCAGGTCAGGTCATGAGCTAGTCACTCACTATTTTGATGACTTTGTTGGTGCGGGTGGCAATAATGCATGCGGAACCGCACTGCAGTGCTTTCAGAATTTGGCAGATGAGATGGGCGTTCCCTTAGTGCCAGAAAAAAAAATAACACAGACAGACCAAGTACATGTCTAATCTTTTTAAGCACTGAAATGGACATGATCAAGATGGAGGCTTAGTTACCTGGTCAGAAAGTGCAGAAACTAGTTGGCCGGCAGAGAAGGCCATTAAAGCACAAACTCAAGCACCTTCAACAACTGCTTGGCCATCTAAATTTTGCGTGTAGGGTGTTGAGAGCAGGCAGAGCGCTTTGTTGTAGACTTGGTTTTGCAATGGTGGGTGTGAAATTATTGCATCACAGAGTAAGGATTTCGGCTGATTTAAGAGCCAACTTTGAGGCTTTATGATGTTTTTGAAAGACGGTGTCACAATGTTGTCAGTGGATGAGGGCTTTGCATGGATGGCTTAGATCTACATGCTACAGGATTGGAAGGTTTTAGCCTATTCTGGGAGGGTCAGTGGTTTGCTGAAAAGTGGCCCCTGAAATGGAAAGAGAAGGGTAGAAGCATTGAATTTTTTGAGTACTTCACTTTGCTGGGAGGCACTTGTGGTATGGAGACAGAAGTTGGCAAATAAGGACAGGGACTTTTCATATGAAGAACAGGACGCTGGTGGACTTGAATGGCCGGGGGCGAGGGGGTCAAAAGGCTGTTGAAATTACTGCAGAGATTCATGTTAGGCTGCTTGATGTATAACATTCTATTTAGAGCCAAACATGTGAAGGTGTGGACAATAACATTGCAGATGCTTTGTCTTGTTCACAGTGACAGATTCTATGGTATGGTGCCCGGAGCAGATATGAAGAAAACCCAGGTACCACAGGAGGTTTGGGAGCTGGCAGGCTGAGGATTATGGAATTGATGGAAAAATTCTTTGCAGTGAGCACAAGAGCTTCTTACAGACTTGCGTGGGAAGAATTCTTAAGTGCTGCAATGCACAGGGAACAGGATGCAGAGGGGATAGTTGCTAGGCAAGTGGATGTGGGGAGGTTCATTATGGATAACATTGATAGAAGTGTGTCAGCCACCACCATATCAGGAAAACTAGCAGGAATATGCTTCTATGGAATATTCTTTTGGGGGTATGAACCTGCGCCAATGAGATGTGCAAGAGGATTTTAGCAGGCAGGTCATAAGAATTTAAGAGGCCAGTTTAGGAGAAAACCAGTATCAATAGAAAAGCTGGTGGTGTTGATCAAAGGACTAGCAAGTTGTTATTCAACTTTTGAAGGCCCATTGTTTGTTATGCATGTCTTGGTTGTTTATTGGGGCATTCAGGATTTCAGAGCTACTGGGTAGAAAGAAAGATGAAGGTATGAGAGTTGAGCATATTGTCGCGTCTGAACGGTCTGTAAGAATGTCCTTCGCAATTTCAGACAAGATTGGGAAAGAGGCAAAGATATTGTTCTACAGGATTGGGGTACCAGTGTGCCCGGAAAAAGCTTGGCATGACTTTAGAACAGCTAGAGGGGGCAAGAGATGATCTTCAGGCTTCTCCAACGAGTAGCTCGTGAGCTACTGGTAGCTCTCCAGCTACTCACAAGTAGCTCCCCTGTGTACATCCCAGACTAAAAAAATTTAAGCTTTTGCTTGCTTTAATAAATACATGCATGTCATAATTGAAGTGTGTATTCAAGACAAAATTGTATATATTTTCAGAACTCGAGAGCTAGTGTTTGGGGAGACTTATTACTAATATAAACTTGGTGCCAGGGGCATTGCAGCTTGGGCTGTTATGCATTACCCACGTAGAGGCATTCCCCATTGACAAAGAATTGCTTACCTTAACGCTGGGAACACTGCCTGATGCTCCGAGGTGATCACTGCTGGCAATCCAGCATATGGTGGGCGCTAATGTAATCTTTCCTGATATTGTCAGTATTAATACTCTAAAAATATTAGTAGCTCTGGATAATTTTCAAAGGAAACGAGTAGCTCTTAGTACAGAAAAGTTTGGAGACCCCCTGATCTAGTCTTTATGCGTGAAGATGGGTCCAGGCTGGCAGCAGCGCAGGTTCTGGTGGTAATGAGGAAGATACTAGGCAGATTGGGGGAGAACCCATCAAATTTTGGCACAAACTCTTTCAGGATCGGTGCCGTGTCAGAAGCCACCAGGATGGGGTTTTCATTTCGGGAAGTGAGGAAATTGGGCAGATGGTCATCGGATTGCCGTTTACGCTACATTAGAATTTGAGGATTTAAGCGTTCTTGTTATTAACGTTCTTCTTTCATTCTAGGTTGCGTGGTAGGACCGGTCCTGGTGGCATTGTCCATTTGAATTGTGGGTCATTCGTTCATAAATTGGGCGACTAAGCAAACAAAGAAAAGGCCTTGCGAAAGGGACTTCGGTTTTTGTTTTGATGAAATACACATTGAATGGTGAGGTACGGGTGGCATGAAATGGAGTCAATTTCTTCCCGGTCTGTCAGATTTGATGTCGGCAAGACAGTGTCCGGATGTTTTGGTAGTGCGTTCAGGAGAAAAGGACTTGGTGAAATCGTTGGGCTTGGGACTACTAAAGGAATTAAGGAGGATTTGGACTTGATTGGGAGGTCGCAGTCCGGCACTCATGTTTTCTGGACAGCATTAGTCCCAAGAAGGGTCTGGCACTGGGTAGTAAAATATTCTGCAATTGAGAAAGCAAGGAGGCAGGTGAAAAAAGGGATGCAGTGTTTTTGTAAGGCGAGGGGAGTGGGTTGGATAGAACAAAGACATTAAAAAACAAGGACAAAGACATTTTTTTTTAAAAAGGAGGTTTTTATGTTCTTTAGGCAGGATGGGGTTCACCTCTTTTACTGTGGAATGAACTATACCTATTGGAAGTTAGGGAAAGGTTAGCCATGGCATTTGCAAAGAAAAGATGGTGCTGAAAGGCTGCTATGGCGACAGCCAAGTTTCTGCTGTGTTAGCTCACTCACATTGAAGATTGGGGGCTGTTGTGGCAAGAGCCATAATGATTGTTCAGAACCGATATCATTGAAAGACAACATGCACAGGGGTGACAGGAAAAACTCCTTGTCAGGCTTTTTTCCTGGTGGCAGAAATGGAGGCACTTGCAACAGGCCGGAAGGGTTGGGGATCTTGCAGGGTAGATATGGCAGAGGGAATATAGGAGAGTGACGTTTGGGTTGAGTGTGAAGAACAGTGAATGGAAGGAAAAGGGATGGTGAATAAATGTTTGGATGATGGCTTGGGGACTGTTTATTGTGGGGGGGGGGGGGGGAGGGTTTGGGGTGGGGAGGGTCAGGAAAATGATTGTATTAGTGAGCCGGGGTTTGATAAAATGTGTAATGTTAAAAAGTTCAGTCTGCGTGCCTGTCCTAATAAAGCGGCCTTTTGCTCTCACTTTGGTCTGGTTATTCTGCGCCTTCTTGCCCGAAGCATGCTTCGCCTTCTCTGAATTATTTAACTCGCCGTCAATACAGGTATGAGCAAACCACTTCCTGAGGACGGTTACCCGCTGTCATTCTAAAACTGCACGTGTCAACCCTTTTCCAACGTCATGCACCGGAAACAACGGATAACGGTTTTTAAAGCTCATTAACTCGTGTCTGCGGCTTATCTTGAAAACTGCGCTTGTGGGCATATTACCAGCCACTTATTGCATCCAGCGAATAAGCCCAAGTCTTCCCCTGAGGAGCTCTGTGTCAAGTAGTTCACCCACCAATTTTTAGGGTCATATGTTTAGGTGCCAGCTCTGAAGAGGCACCAGTGTAATCTCACAGTACTTCAGAGTTATAGTAATCAGGAGCGATATTTCTCTGCAACAGCAAATTATGTATGAACCCCGAAGAACAAGCGGTAACTACTCTTCTGTGTGCGCCTGGTGGCGTGTCAGCCTATCATTGGCCTCTGTTTGCCAATCACGAGTCTGATCTCATTCACCCCAGGGTGAGTCATTCAAAGCGTTATTACTCACATTGTGGGGCACATAGTATGAGGCAGCACCCCGACACTGCTTTGGAGTCAGTGTGGCCTGCTTCCTCCAGGGGAGACACGTGTGCACAGCCGCCTGCCACAGTGACGTCAAGCACCTTACATCATTCATTTCACATCAGGGCCGAACAGAGATGGAATTCCGCCTCCGGGGACAAACAACTGAAAGGGAGGGGGTATTCTTCACTACAGGTTCCAAAACCAGAACAAAGAACGCTTTGTGAAACTGGAAGTAGTGGGAGACCGACTCCCCCCCTCCCCCCCCCCCCCCCGCCTTAGGAACGGTGGCCTCAAGCACAGAGGGCTCGAGTGCAGGATGGGCACCCTGTTGAAGATTCACTTCAGCCGCGGCCTGGTCATCAGGGGTGCTGTCTCATCAGCTGTATCATAGTTTAACAACCTGGCACAGCTGGCCCAAAGTAGATAAACGGCTTACAAAGCATCAGAAGAGGACGAGCAGCTGCTGAGGGGGTGCTGCGTCAACTACATCTGGATGCAACCCTGGAGCAAAATATTCCCCTCAGCCAAGGGAAAAGTGAAAAAAAAATATTGGAGCACAGGTTTCCACTTGCCAGATGAAGGAAGACGAAGCCTTGAACAAGGCAAGCACCTGAGGAGAGAAGCCTCTGCCACGCGTCCGGCACCTTCTCACTACGTGGCATCTCGAGGCCTTCCTCGTGCTGGGTGCTCGGAGCAAAGCCACGCGGCCAGTCCAGTACTAGGGCTGGGCAATGACCGCAGTGGTCACCCCAGACACATATTGGGGCTGGGAAGGAGAGCGGAATAGTTACCCGGGTGTAGTCGGGGTGAAATTCTCTGCACACCAGGCCTTGAGAACCAGTCATTCATCACTGTAGTACTATCAGGAGCCGCAGGGGGCGGCCCTAAACATGGTGGCGACTGAGAAAGCCCGGCCCCTCCCCTGTCGTCATTTCACTGAATTCTCTAATACATTTATTCTCCACCTTTATTAGATTCCACAGCACAAGAAACCGTTATGGGATCGCACCTAACAACTCAGTTTATTAGTGCCCCAAGTTGTGTTCAGGCCCACTGTTACCTCGAGTCCAGGCACAGAGCCAATTTGCTATTCTGCGGATCAGCCGAGCCGGTGCAAGGGGTTCTGTGAGATGCATTGCCAGGCAGTGTTTAAATATATTTTTTTATGTAATTGGTCGTAGGGACAGAAAGAAGCCGAGCAAATAATCACACATTGGGTCACGGATGACGCTTGACTTAAATAGAGAAAAGTGGGCTGGGCCCAGTTAGGTTTCAGAACCCGGCAGTGAACAAAATCCACGTCATTAACTTAACAGGCAAAAACACTGATAGACTTGCCAAAAAGGACTGCAAACACCCGTACGTAATCCATGTCACTTATGCCGACCCGCTTTATATTTAACGATTTAAATATTGCATTCGCAAAGATTAGTTCTTTCCAGATGTTGCCTTTCTGTAGGTTTTTTCAAGCATCATATGACTCTTGCGTACTGCATATTATGAATTGAGGCATCTCCCAGTGTCAGGTTGGGTTCAGGTTATGATTGGGCACAATTGAGCTCAGAAGTTGATGCTGAAGGCAGTGCACATTTCTGAGTGGATCACAATTGTGGTCACACGACATTTTGACCTAGTCCTTGGCCTCTGCAGAGCGCACAGAGCGATGGTCATATGTGCCAACTATAACTGTGGGTAAGTATGTGAAGGAGGTCCGCAGCAGTTGAAATATGGACAGCACCAAAGGAAATGAAAATGCAGTGCTTACAAATGGGTGGGCGAGTTGTGCATGGGAAGGATGGTGAAGTGGAGGAGAAGAAAAGAAATATGCGTAGAAGGAAAGTAAAAGTATGTACTGAAGAGGAACAAGATGAGGTGCGAGACACGCAGATGGAGGATTGCAGAAAAATGGGGGGGGAAGGGTATAAATGTCTCAAACAGTGAGATTGCAAACCAAAATGGTGTGAAGAGGTGAACAGGAGTGATTGAGACCCTCCGAAGAGCGCTCCCCCTTGCACAGACCTAGTAATGTTTAATTTAAAGACTCATTTTCAGAATTGAAACATTTTCAATTCTAATCATTTAGTTCAAAATTATTATTACTCATTTATTTGATGCTGCTAACATGCATTGGCAAAGCCAATAGGCCACATTTGTTTCAGGAGCTAGTTCCATGGTGTGTTATATAGGTCTTGATGACAACAGAAAATTCAGAGAGGCAACAACATAGGCATGCCATATGAAGCACAGGATTTTAGTTTACATATTTTAAGCCATGCCATCAATTATGTTGGCCATGCCTCTTGGAAAGTGTTCTAGTTATGCTTCTTTAAGCACACCTCTTTTAGAGACCTCCCACCCTTTTCATCCCACTCAAAACACTAAGTACATACACTTGGGGGTGGTGCACTTCAACACAAGCTACCCTGAGCCAGCTGTCTTGAGAACCACACAAGGTGATTTCCTGAGCTTGTTTGAGCCCTAGAAGATGGCTCCTAACACAAATTAACTGAACACTGTTCAAGTATTAGGCGACTTATTCTGAGAAGAAGTGCACTCAGAAAAACCAATACATCTGAATATGACATTGCCAGAGTCAAGTGGGGGAGTGAAAATTACCAAGGCAAGGGTGCATGCCACAAACAAGGACTAGGGTGATGCAAAGCATTCCTGACCACATTTTGTACATGTGATGATAGACCATGAGCAATGCTTTCAGTTGGATGAAAAAGGTGGGGAGTCGCTATAAGGGGTGAGGCCAAAGAAGTGCAAGTAATTATCTTTTCCAAGAGACGCTGTCTACTCAAAGTAAAATCCTGTGCTTCGTGGTGTGCCACCTGACCAAAATTAGGGCGGCTCCCAGTGACCTTTGTTACTGCATCCAGAACGTACCACACAACAACCAACATGTGCCTAAAACAATCCAGTCCTATTGGCTTTGCCAATGTATGAGATTAATGATTAACAATGATTGCTATGAATAATTAGAATTGAAAATGTTTCAATCCTGAAAATTGAGACTGAATTAAACATTAGTAGGGTCTGTGGAAGGGGCAGTGGTCACTCGAGTATCTCAGACACTCCCTTTCTCCCCTTCACACCAGTTACCTCTGCAGTCTCACTCTGTTAAACATGAATGCCCCTTTCCTCCTCACAACTTTCTGAAACCTTCCTGTGCACACCTCACTTTCCCACAATTACAATGGCCATATATGCACCATTGCTCTGTGCACTTCTGCAGAGGCCAGGGACTGGATGAGCATGTAGTCTGCACCAGGGCACAAGGGCCATATATGCACCATTGCTCTGTGCACTTCTGCAGAGGCCAGGGACTGGATGAGCATGTAGTCTGCACCAGGGCACAAGTCTTAAAAAAAGAAGTGGGGGGGACTAACCCAGTTAGGCAGAATGCAAGTGATATCACGGCGCGCGATATCACGGCACGCAACATCATAAAAAGTGGCATCACAAGCCACGACTTTACAGGAAGTGGCATCACAAGAAGTGACATCAGATCTAACGCCCTCACATACATGTTTAGCAGGTCTATCATATGTACGTTTGAGCGCATTGCGAGGATAATAGCACAGTGAGCTATGGAAGATGAAATGTTACTTATACTGCTTGTAATCCCCCAGTTTTATGTAACATCCTGTACATTCATTTACAAATGTATATCATTTATTGTACATGTAATATGCACGTGTTGATGTAAAGTGCTCTGACACCCTGCATTGGAATGAGTAGGGCTATACAAGAAACAATAGCGGTACTTGGTACTTAAATTATTTCAACGCCTCCTCAGCTGTAGTGAGCTCTATATAAATGCAATTTGCTTTGTGTAAATACTGGGAAAGACCAACACATCTGACATTCTTACAGTGCATGCATATCTCCTAAACAGGGACTGAACAAGGTGAGAATCTGCCTCTCTTGAGTATGTGGAAAGTGCTAACAAGGTGTGAGCCTTTGTTTCCCCTCCGCTTCATTTGCATCAGGTGTGAGGCTCCCACTGCTCCCAGCCAAGAGACTGGAACAAAAAGAGGCCTGATGACCCCTCAAATTCGGCCTTTGTTATGGGCCCAGCAGGAGTCTAAAATAAGAAAGCCTCCTCCCCGCCTGCACGTTGTTGCTTGTTGCAGATGGAAAGCAATACAAAATAATTACGGGAGTCACAATAAAGGACTTGAAAAAGATGATGTAAACTATAAGATTCCATCAAAACGCGTCGACGCTCCGTTACACAATCCGTGGAGTGGTTGGAACCACAGATTACTAATAAGTCTGACAGTATCGGGTTCTAGCTATCACTGTTTTGAACACGGATGTGTAGTTTTTTATGACAAAGTGTGTTGTCTTTTATGTGTTCTCTCGCCAAACAGATTGTATTGTGTGTTTATGATGTATTCCTTATGAAATTGTTTAGATTAATTGTGCTAATTTTACTATAGATAAGGATCTACTAGTTCAAGTGTGTGATCCTATTTAGGATAAATTAGGATATTTTTAGTGTATTGAACTGTTTTTAATTCATTTGCCAATTTGCACTTTTTTTTTATGTATTTGGTGCTTTATATTATTAATAAATAGATCTATTTTGGATTTCTGTGCATTCTGACCTTGGGCTTACTATAATACTACCTTTGCGTGCATGAAGAGTGAGGAGTGGCAAGAATATGTATGGTTCTGATTGGTGCAAGACTGTGTTAATTAGAGTAATTCTTATAAAAAAGAAGCGTTGAGAATTGAACCCAAAGGAAACCTTCTCTTTTACATTGCAGATGGAAAGCAGACAACGTGCAGGCGCTGCTGAAAGTGTCCCGGTGTTTGGAAATTACACCGGGAGGAGTTCAGAACTTTATTCAGTGGGGCCCAAATTCTTGGAAGGGTGGACGGCGTTCACCCTGTGAAAAAAGTGGGTGGACGCCGTCCACCCGCGTGTACCCCCGACTCGTGCGCTGGTCTGCACACCTTTGACTCACTGGAAGGCACCGTTAGAAATGTGCAGTTTTCAGCTTCAACTTTGGAGCTGTCAATCATGTACCATCAACAACACCCACCGTCTAAACTCAGACACCTGTAAGTTATTTAGTTCAAAGTATGCATTATACTAAGTTGCAGAAGTTGAAGAAACATCATCTTGAAAAAAAATTGTCTTTAGGAATGCAAGCTGAATTAAAAACATGTGAAATATATACCAGGACTGCATCGCTGACCTGGATTGCCACAAGGGTTTTTACAGTCACTATTGGGAAATCGATTCGTGTTTTTCCAGTCATGTTAAGGACTTGAATATCGAGACCAGTTTTAACGTTTATTTTTATGGACCCGCCGCACTAAAAGCCCTAGTCACAAGTTCCTGTTTTATGCTGACTCCTGGAAGCAAGTGTGTGCCATGTACAAGAGTGTGCAATTTTATGAGCTATTTAACTGTCTCGCGCGCTACAGTGAGGTTTAATTCCATGGTTTTACGAGAGCACGGGCATCCCATGGCTGCCCCGGAGTCTTGTGGAGACTCGTGCGTGTTGATTCGATCGGGGCCTCGGGCAGACAAGGACGGCCTCTCCCCTTTAGGGCTCTGGGGATCAAAGTCTCAAATAATTTGCTTAAAAAGTGTGCCAGAATAAAGAAGAAGCGATTGGCGCCCGCGTGCTACTTATTTCTGAAAAATAACCTTACCATACGAGAACTGCGTGGGTACAAACTACATCTGCAACACTTTGGATCATCGCTCGATTCTTCAAATGCTTTCCCTACTTTTAACTGCGGCCCCCAAACCCCACATTAACTGACTTGTTTCGTTACTGCATTATTCATTCATTTGTCGTGCTACGTTGGGCCCTACAGAGCAGGGTACGGCCCTCTGGCGAAAGGAGATTGTCTTTTAACCGGGTAGAGATTTCCGAGGTTAAATTTTGGGCAGACCGCGCGGGTGTTACTAGCACAAGGTAGTCAGGACTGTTCTGCGATTTTTTATTTTCCCAAAAAGCTTATGGGTTTTTGCCATTAGCACTAGTGACCAGTCACAGTGCTGGAAATATACAATGACCTCATTTACAATGCTTTTTTTACAAGCTGTACTCATTCTGACATAATTAACCTCTTCCGGAGCAGCGCAGACACAATGACTACTGAAAGACTACAAGTTGAGCACTGTAGATCCTGAGAGCTAAGATTCTTTCGATTTTTGGCCCCGCCCCCTTATCCAGCTCTTGGCTCAAATAACCACTCTGTTGGCAGGAGGGCCGCACCCTCTGCCCATGAAACAAAATCCTCTCCTAGTGCTAATGCACCCACTTCCTTCACATCATCAACTTTCGGAACCCTTAAGTATGTATGTTGTGTGGACCGGAAACCGCATACATTGCAACCTGGCCTCCCTTAAGCTAGCCTCCTTTCTGCCTCTGTGCGCATCTCCCTCAGGCTTGGCATTTTTACCTGCTGAATAGAACAGTAACAACCTATAATCTAGACACTTTCCGGTCTGCTCTATATGTATGCTAAAGGATTAATAATCGTGTCTGCAAGAACTACTGTTACTAATTCTTTAACATGCACTTAGCGTGAACTTTGACTCCAAGACAAGTATAGCCCTCTCACAACATGCTAGCGACTCTCTGGTGTATCATTCTGCACTCTATAGAATACTTGCATTGCATCAAACACTATGTGGCGTCTCAAAAGTACATAAAATCATCACACATTAAATCTTTACCTCATAGATGCCTTTTATGTAGAAACCAATCATTTGTTTTCTTCACCACAGTAGGTTTTTTTCATGTTTTATTCAGGACTTAAAAAGCAAGCTAGGCCTACTGTCTTTGCCAATACTTGTTTTTCTGTATCAACGTTTCAGGGGATGGTCTGAAAATGAGTTCTCCGTCACACAAGGGTTTGTTATCTGTGATGACTTTTTTTTTTAACCAGTTATTTCCCGTTGCCAAACTCAAATATGTGCTGGTCCTTCAGCCCTCAAGTTTATATCCTTGACATGCAAGACTAGTAGTCTGTTAGCAGCCATTGCTTCCAACATATTTTTGGGCAAATGCTGCAGTTGACATCAGAGCAGAAGGCTTTTCCTCCACAGAGGAAAGTCATTGTGCGCAGTGATCCAGCCTTTATTCAATGTGTGATTTCCAAATGAAGCAATAGATCTTGCTTCTTGTGTTTTTTCCTAGGATGCAATCAGACCTGTACCACAAAACTTTTCACATCGCGTGCATGAAGCCAGCTCCTAGTTTTCACACCTTGCACAAGGGCGTTGAGTAGGTCTTTCTGACCTTTCAGTAAAACACCACAGACAAGAAGGCTTCCATAACTTCCATTGCTTGCTAAACTGCTTCACTTCACTCAGTTCTACACCATCCAAGAGGAGTCTGTGCTCATTCCACCAGATTGGAGGCAGCATCTGTAGCTTTCCAGAGACATCTCCCCTGCAAGGCCCTCAAAAGAATTGTACGGCAGGAAAGAGGGCTAGCCCCCTCACTCCCTTATCATTAGTCAATGCTGCTAGTTTCAGAAAAGATGCTCTGTCTGGTCAACTCGTTCTGCACAACCGGTTTGCCTAAAGCCTGACAGGTGCCTTTGCTGCCTTGTCTTCAATCCCTCTCACGCTTACAAACGAGCTCAACAGAAGGGTTGTGATGGGTTTGTCCTGTTCAGGGCTTAACAAACAAAAAGTCTCACTGTGTGGGCATGCCCACCAGAAGCGGAAGATTGTGTGCATTGCAAGCTGGTCCCCCTCATTCCTTGTGGATAGGATGGATACAGTAGTGAGCCAGATTCCAGAATTGGAGTTCTGCAGCATTTAACGAGTTTTGTATAGGGCGAACTTGACCCAAAGGTATCAGAGCGCTTTACAGAGTTAGCGCAACAGCAATAACACGAGTTACATAAGGAGTAAATAAAAATCCATAGTAGTGGTAACAAAGAGTAAACGATGTACATTGGGATATGTAAACGAAATAGCAGTTTATGGTACAGGTAGGAGGGGGTATTGTGGTGCAGCACTTTGTGGGTCATGCAAGCAATTTTGAAATGCAACCTGGCCTCGAAGGGTAGCCATTTCAGTGCTTGAAGGTTGGGTGATGTGATCACTTATTTTCCCTTGATGAGCCTAGTCATGGGCTCAAGAAAAAACGCTGCATGCATTTACTCGTTACTTTGTGATGGATTATATTAACAGCAGTTAGGTGTGATCATTAATGGGGGCTTTGTGGTTACAGGTGAATGGTTGGTGGGATAGATAGGTTGGGGGAGAAGGTAATGTTAGGTTGTAGGTATAGGGTTTCAAAGCAGGGGAGACTGATCTAAGAAAGGGGGGGGGTGTCAGCCTTTCGCAGAATTACAGTAAGAGAGAATAAGGCAGACAGGCATGAGACACTCAAATAGAAATCATGCGGAAAATGGAAGGTAAGAAGAGGGGCACTGAAGTAAGAAAGGAGAGGAATCGAGCCTAAAGGACTCAAGTGGAAATAAGTCAAGATCATTTTTTTCATGCAGGGTTTTAGGAGTACAGTGGAAGGTGGCTTTTGAAGATGGCAAGCAATCTACGGATGTAAGCTGTAGAAAGCAATCTGCGGATTTAAGCTATAAAAAAAATCATTATACATAGTGCTCCATATCTGGGACTATCTGGGACAGACCGCTTAAAACATGCAAGTTAGAGTGTACACATCACAAACATTAAGAGTCTAGCCTGCCGAGTGCCGCCCTAGGCCTGCCCTTTTGAACAGTCTGGAGTGTACATTGGTGCAGGGTCTGTACGCTGCACAATGCCAAAGTATAGTTTATAAACCTTTCATGAAATGGGGACATATCTTCACAATCACCACTTAATGGATACAAGGCCCTACTTCAGATACTGAACAATCGAAGGCACTCCTAGTCACACGCCTTCTGAGCAGCATCTTTCCTTTTCTAATCTTCTTTCTTGCGTTCATCAACTTATCACCCAAAGATTCATCTTTGAGGCCGTGGTGCTTCAAGGCACTCCAGCATTGTTAAATGCCCCAGTTTTAGATCTTTTGAGGGACCAAATGTAGCCATCGAAACATGCATTCTTTCAGCAAAGTAAGAGAAGAAATGCAAAGGTCCTATTTCAGACTATTTTGCTAGCAGCCCAATCGTGGGTTCAGTCCAGTCTGCAAGACACTGGGCCAGCTGGGAAGGAGAACTCTTTTCCACAGGCCCTGGAAGGCAGAGCTCTGCATGCTCAGCTGTCATCCACCACAGGCATGAGAGGAATCTGGGATAATAGGGGAATTCTGCCAGGACTCTCTGGAGATAAAAGCAATGAAAATAGACTCTCCTAGAAGAGGGGGGTTGGCATCAAAACCCAAGACTCTTTAGCTTAAGGTGGCAGCAGGTAAATCACTACGGGGCCACACCACATATTCAGCCTAAAGTATTGGACACTGGTTGTTTCGTCCAGGTAAAAACAAAGTATCCAACTGTAGTTTTCAGTCAAACCCTGAAGAAGAATTGTAGCAGGGAAGAGGACAACACTTAACGAATAGAGAACGTATGATTTGTGAGAGGGGTCTGCAGAACTTAGCTTCAGTGAGCGCCAAACCAATGTCACAAATGTGCGCAGCAGAATATGGGTGCATCGATTCAGGCAACGTGTTTGGCACAGAAGCCATCAAGTTCTGAATCTAAAATGTTGGTGGGATTAAATTACCTCCTTGACAAATAACTGGAAGTTAGTTGGAGGACGTTCCTGGAGAAATCATCGCAAATTGCAGTATCTAAGCAATATGAAAGGTGAAGCTACCAATGGGTTTTTTGGTGGCACATTCTGTGCCCAGAGAGGGTGGGAGGGAATAGGGGGAAAAAATGATTAGGTGACTGCCATATTAAGAATATTTCAAATGCTCCAAATAGGACAGACAGAATTTAAACACACTGCATTCAGTAGAAGTGTTGACTTTTTGGTTCATATTTTTGGAGGGTTTTTTAGAGACTTACTAAAGCAGGTCACAAGTTCCATTCATTACGATATCGGAGTCAGTGACCTTCATGAGCTCTTGAAGAAAGACACTCATCCTTTAAAGCGTCTGGTACTTAGGGCGGATGACCCAGTCACAATGATGATTGGGTGATGCTCCTTAGATGAAAGGACAATATCTAGGAAAGCCAAGCCCTTCAGGTGAGACGCAGCCCTCCTCTCAGCTCTATCTGCACTTGGCCAAATCTGGCAAGGTTTCTAACCTCTACAGCAAGCTTAGATGCACGTGGAGGGAGCAGGTGTAGCATGGAAACGGATTCCAAACTTTGTAGGCCTTAGAGTCAGAAGACACATGGCCTCTAGCTATGCTCTGTGTCCTTTAGCAAATTACTGTCCCTGTTGCCCTCTCCGGGTGATCTGACCTGCCCGGGTAGTCTGTGGTCTTCCAGGAGCAGCAACATGAAAGGAACTGGGGCCGTTGGGCTGATGCAGGCCTTTCCCGACACAAAAACAATCACAGGTTAAACTCTTTGGAAGAAAATGTAACAGAAGTGACAATACTGGGCAAGACGCCCTTCTTGGCTTTTAACTCCACAGTGTAGTAAGCTTTTTTTTCCCCCCCATCAGCATCCAGACTACAAGCTGACAGCGGTAAAGTTGTCCTGGCAACACGATATTCATGTATAATACACAGAATATCAAGGGACTTCGATTCCTAGCTTCCGAGTTGGAAGGCAATGCCCACTTTTGTACTTTATTTGTCCACAAACACAAATAGGTGTATGTCATCTACCACACATCTAAATGTAGGAGCATAAGCCTTCTGCTGTGGGGAGATATCACAAATGAGCTCAACCGAGATCATATTCGCCAACGTGTTGTCATGTGGAATTTCTCACAGCTAGACCTGCGAGTCTACAAAATGCCAACCCATGGTATCATGGAAGCCTGCCATACACTAATGTCATTTCCATCACTGCACAAAACGAATTCCTTTGTGTGATCCCTCCACGTCTTTCCATCGGCAGTATCGACCAGAAATGGCTCAGAGCTGCGATGACCCTCTGCTCCATTCTGGGAGTGACAAGATGGGGCTCCGAGACCATAAGCCGTACAGGCAATACTGCTAGTTGCAATGGGAACAGACAATTCTGTAACCAAACTCAAGTGTTTTAGCTTCTGGGATCCTCCGAACGAGTCCACTAGGTGGCCACCAAAGGATATGGGATGGCCTTTCACAAAAAAAAAACGCCTGGCCTAGTGGCCAGGCGTTGTAGCATGCGGATATTTTTGGATTAAATATTTTGACACATTTTGTACATGTTGTAGCAGACGGATATTTTTGGATTAAATATTTTGACACAACCATATGAAGACATGACTATGTATGTCCTGGTTGGGAAACGTCCATTACAACGCAGGCATTACATCACAATGCAACTTTTACAATGCAAGTTCCTTTACATCGCAAGCCATTGCAACGCATGCCATCACAATGCATTATATGGTTAGTAATGGAGAATTTTAAGTTTTAGGGTGGGTATGGGTTTTGGGGTACTTTTGCACTCACTGGAGGGGGAATAGTAAATTTTACCCATACGCTATCCAACACTTTCCCTACTGTTGCACTCACCGGAGGGGGAATAGTAATTTTTACGCCTACACTATTCAACACTTTCCTTACTGTTGCACTCACGGGAGTGGGAATAGTAATTTTTTCGCCAACACTTTCCCTACTGTTGCACTCACTGGAGTGGGAATAGTAATTTTTACCCCTACACTATCCAACACTTACCCTACTGTTGCACTAAAAGTATTATGCGTTGTAATGGTAGTTTTAAAAAAATGCGTTGTAATGGTATGCGTTGTAAAATCATGCGATGTAATGGTAATTGCGTTGTAAAAGCGTGCGTTGTAATTGATTGTGTTGTAACGTCATATTCTCCTGGTTTCCAGACTTTCTTTGGAATATTAAGCATTATTCATGGTGGCAGTTTTAGCCTTTAAAGTTCCTACATTGCTTTGCCATTTAACTTTTTATTTTTTTCACTTGGTCTCATTTGTAACTTGCCTTTATTTTCCTCCCAATTGCTGTGGGACTGTGTTGTGCCATGACATCATCCAAGCATGTAATCCCACTGGCTGATAACCAGAGCTGTGCAGGACAAACAAATTCATGAGCAAGGACCTCGCCTTAGAACTGAACACGGACCCAAGTTGCCTCATGGGAGCCAGATATTAGATTTCGCACCTTGACAAGTAGCTTTTGTGTGGGCATTAATACTGGAAGACCTCGCTAAACTTAATCTCTGCCCACACGAGCTTGTCTTTTACTCGCTTCCAAAAAAGATAACTTTTTTTAGAGTGCTTCCGGGTTCTGTGCTGAAAGTAGGGCCTGATGTCCACATTAGTAAAGCATTTTCTCTGCCTGTTTTCTTCCTCACGCCTGCTGCTCCATCTTAACAGAGCTTTGAAGATAATGCTAACATGGTCCTTGGGTGCTTCCAGGAGTGGACCAAGAGCTTCAGGAAAAACCAAGCCATTTAGTGTTGGTAGCAGGCTGGGCGACATGAAGCAAAGAATATTCGAAGCTAAGAACTGAGGAATAACAGCATTACTGGTTCGACGGCCTCGCTCTCCCAGCGGGTATTGCTGCTGTTGCCCATAAATCTAGGTAGGTGTAATACTGGCAATTTCGAAGACAGTATCCCATGGCCAATTCACCGGTTATTCACGTCCCCTTCTCCTCCACGCTCTTCTAACATTATGTAAAGCGCTTATGTGGAAATCTGGCCATGCGCTACCTCTTTGATGTTGTAATTAATGTGTACTGAGGATACACCCAAAATCCAACCCAATCACGGAAGTTACACAGTGCTGGCCCATTTCACCAGAATGTAACAAACCTATGCTAGAGAGAGACAAGTTACTTACCTGTAGAAATTACTCTCTGGCAAGGAACCTGTAATATAGTGACAGCCAACATCTTGGTTACAGCACCTGCTCCTTCCAAATTGGAGAATAAAGATGGCCGCACTGGGCTGCAGCTTTTCACAGACCCCGTGGTCCAGGTACACTGAGAACGGCTTGAGGTGGAACAGAAATTCAAACAGATTTCGCGATTTTCTCTAGATCATAACGACCCTCAGCTTGACAACAAGTACGGTTATAATCCACCCGACAACCAGGCCTCATTTTCGAACGGGACAAAATATTCTGCTGAAGCTAGTAAAATTACAGCCACAATGTCCTTCCTTGCCACCCGGCTTCAGCCACAGTCCCCGAAGGGCGAGGCCGCTGAAGAGCAACACACCCCACTGCGCACTCCCAGTACACTCCCCACGGAAGAAACACAATCCAGCCCACTCCTAGCAATAGAGAGATTTGGCCAAATCTATCAAACATCTTGCCACACAACACAGTCCAAAGATCAAACCATCAAAATAAAAGAGCTGTCCCTCAGTCCATGGTGAACCATACAAATCACACTACTGTCCAGGCCAGGACTGTCAGCAGTGTCCAAGCACCCTTGGCAGCTTCAAGAGTGAAAGACAGGCCAGCTCTGGAGGGTGCCGGCGAAGGATATAAAGTTATCCGGCTACTACAATGTGGTTCCAGAGGGCTCAATGTCCTGGCCCAGTCTTGAGTAAGGAAGGACCACCCCATGCAAGCCGGGTTCCTCGGCCAAGAGACGGTGCCGGGTTCCTCGGCCAAGAGACGGTGCCTCGAGCTGCTACATCCCCACAGAGAGCCAGTCTCGGCAACACCCAGACCAGCGCGTGCCAAGGGTGTCTGCCCGGTGGGGTACAGAGGTGCAAGGCACTGCTGTCCTCCTATTAGGGCCCCTCGGCTAAGACAACCATCCTCGTGCTGCTGAGCCCCACCCATAGAAGAGTTCAGTGGAGTAGAGAGTAAGAAGGGACCCCTGGTGTACCGAGCATGAACCTCTCTTGCAGGGCCGCTGGTGGCCGTGTGGTGCCCCACAACACCCTCCCTCTGACGGGCAGGGCTTTCTATAGAGGGCCCCAAGGAGTCCCACAGTAATACACAGGGCAGCGATGCGCGCGCATCGTGTCGGTACAGTCCCCTCAGGGACCCACCCATGCCAACCAACACCCAGAGCAGCAAACGCCATGGATACCCCGAGGGGGTACTGCGGTGGTAGGGATCCCGTGGGTACCAACAACAGAGAAACCAAGGAATCTGCGGTCTGGACCACGAGGTCCCAAGTGCTCATCCTCCGCCGCATCACGACAGACAATAACTCAAGACCCACACAGGAGGGGGGAGTTGGGGAGGGAGGCGCGGGCCGGCCACACCCTGGGGCAGGATGGCGGACCGAAAGCACTCCGCGAAGCCTTTCCGCGCGGGATTAGGGAGCAGAGGAACGAGGTTATACTGCAATATGCATTTCTTTCTCTAGAGAGACCTTCTAAAAATCTCATGGCCGACAGACAATGCCGGCAGTGCAGGCTCCCTCTCGAGACGCAGGACAGTGGCAGTAGCACACGGTGCTGGTTTCACTCGTGTACCGTGGTGCAAGCTTCCTTCGCAACCAGGTCAAGTTCAGCATATGTTGCAGCACCACGAACCCCCAACACACTGAACATATATGTGCAGCACAACCGGCAGCAGTGCAACATTCCCTTTAGACGGAGAAATGGCACAGCGCAGCGAGAAGCAGCGCAATCTTCTCCCACACGAAGCATTGGTGGGCGCTAAACAACGTTATAACCCGCAGGGATCAGAAGCACCAGCAGTGCAAGTTAACTCCTTGGTCACAGCAGAGGAAGCAGAACATGTAAACTATACGAAGCAGCCGTGTAAACGTGAACAGAAAAAAATGTGCCGAGCGGTCAAATGTGCAAGCTTACCCTACACTGGGGGCAGTAGGAGTGTTACATTACCCACACAGCACCAGTAAAGAAAGCTTCACTCATACACGCCACAGGTGCAGCGCATGTTTCCCTGGAGTCAGTGCAGTTTTCTCCTCACGCGCCGCACAGCAGGAGCACTGTAGTCACTGCACAGGCTGGGCTCACCGCATGCCGCTGTCTTACCTCCCGCTGACACACAGTAGAGGTTGGTGCCAGCACTGCTCTGGGTGGGGGTTCGCGCCGGCTTTTGGGTGGGGAGCTGCCGACTCTGGGTGGTTGCGCACCCAGGCTCTCGGGTGAGCTGCAGGCCGGCAATGGGACACCCAGGTGGGGTCTGGATCCGCGGCCTCCTTTGTCCGCTCCTCGCCGCTCCCTTCCTGCTCGCACTGGGTGTGTGATCCTCAGACACCGAGACAGAAAAGGGGCGGTGCCTGGGCCGGCAGCATCAATTCCCGCGGCAGCCAATGGGCGCGCGCCGCTTCGGGAAGCATGATGTCACCCCGTTCCGGGGTGGACGAGAGGAGGAGTATTGTTTCTGGTCCCCACCTCCCCTTCCAGGGAAGCAGCTGGTGGGTCGCTGCAACGCCGGGTCTTTAGGGGTCCTGGGGTGCTCGCAGTTAACCATTCACTCCTTGCTGCATGCCCCCTCCGGCTGGACAGCGACCTTTCACGGACCCTCACCCCCAATCCCATCTGTGCAGACTGTGCTACCCTGCGTAGGCACTCTTGCCGACTCCCTCAAACTTTGCTGCATGTCACCTCCTGTCAGAACCAAATATCATTCCAAAACGCAACTGGAACACCCACCCAACAATTAATGTATGTTGTCAGTTTCTCCTCCTGCAGGGACACCCTTCCTACGCCTATTAATCCACGGAGCTCCCAGTGCCCATAGAGAAGCTGACCCCCCATAAATCTATGACGCAGTCATTCCCGCTCATGTATGTTCCCTCTTTTAATAACACTCTTTTTTTGCGGTTTTATATAGCGCGAACTCTACCCGAAGGTATTGGAGCGCTTTACATGAGCGCCAGTTATATTAAAGGACACATTCATTTTTGGTAGGCAAGGGGAGATTAAGTGATTTGCCCAGAATCACAAGATGTAAAGCCTACGCGAGGCTCGAACTTGGTTCCCCAGCTCCAAAGTCGGCAGCTCTGGCCGTTAGGCCACATTCTCTCTTACTCAGTGTTGCACACCCCCTCCTTCTGTAGCAGAAGCCCCCACTTTAAAATGCTATAGTCATGCGTGGTTCATGAGCTCATCCTGTTGAAGAAGTCCCTACCCTGCTATACCCCCCATTAACCCATGCTTCGGGCCCCTCGTGCTGTAGAAACCCCACCCTCAAACGTCCTCATTGATCTATGCTGCATGCCCCCCTCGTGCTGTAGAACTGCAAACCCACACTCAAATATCCCCCATGAATCTATGCTGCTTGCCACCGCCCATTTACTGTAGAAGCCCCCCACCCCCTCCCCATTTTCCCTCACATAAAGGGTAAAGTAGTTCTTTTCTGTTTGTCACGCTTGTCTTGGAGCACCCCTGCCGCCTAGTGAAAGACCCCTTTCATGGTTTTCTTTTCACTGCCCCTGCTCATTCCCCCCACCCCCGCCCGGTCACCGCCTAGCCCCCCTGCTCCATCTCCTATTCTTCATGGAGGTGCTGAAAGCAGGCAGCGAGCCGACACCAATTTACTGCTTTCTCTTCCCCGCTGCCTCATACTAACAAGCCCCTAAGAGGGAGAAGCACGTCTGTGATTGTTGGCCGCCTTTGAAAGATGTTCGTCCTTGCCTGGGAGACCTTTATCTCGTTTTATTTATTTATTTCCAGGTTTTTTTTATGCAGTACAGATATTATCTAAGCGGTTGCTAGGGTACTAACTGTACAGCAAGGGTTGAAGAGGGCAGTCTTAGAAAGACCGGGTTACTCGAGGACAACATTATCTCATAATTTTAAATTTCGCAAAGTACAAAAAGTACAGAGTTATGTTTGTGTGAACATACTGACAGATGCAGAGGGATGACTCCAGCTGCCATTCAGTAGAGGACAAGGGAGTGTTGTCTTTGAAAGAAGCACAAGGAGGGGTCCGTCTTATTTCAAATGGGATGTTGTTCAATATATATATAGTTCAAAACCCGAAAATGTTAAGGCTTTGTTGCAAGGCTTAATATCAAGAAAGATATCATTATTATGTTGCAAATGTCTGTGTGTTTCCATAAAATACAATGTTTCTCCCTTACGTAGTGAGGTGTGTTAAGTTTCAATGCTTTTTAAGTGATGCACATTGGTAGGCAATGATATTCTGTTTGGCAGATAAAATATGTCCCAAGATGGAACATTGCAAGAGCTTTATAGACCACATTGAAAGGCCCTTTAAAGCGACTATGCTCTAAAGGTGGACGAGCCAATGGATGAACAGGGAGAGCCGAGCCAAAGATGAGGTTAGCAAACGAGAAGGTGTCTTCAAAATTCAAAAAAGTGCATTTAACACGCTGAAATATGTCACCTTAGTACATCAGCTCATATTTCTGCATTGAGAAGTATTTATTAAAAGTGGTACGTTTTAAACATGAACTGAGAAACCTTCCTGCCTCCACTGATGACAATGTTATTAGTATATGTTACGCCTGGCAGTCTTAGGGTGGTCTTCCCCCAAACCTTTTGCCTACTTATCTTCAATGTTTGTTGGCATTTTGCTTCTGTTGGACTTAGGACTTTGCAAAAAGTTTAGTTGGGTTAAAAAACAAATCCTTTTATACCATGACAATTAAATTCAAATATATCAAGTCATCATAGATTAATCCATTTAGAATATTGCAGTGAATGCAACCCGGAGCCGGCTCCGGGTTGCATTCACTGCAAAATTCTAAACAGATTAATCCAAAGGATTCTTGGTCTCTGCAACTTTTGAAGACTGAAGGTTTCGTCTTTGCCCCTGACTGACATTTAGAGTGGTCGGTTCCCCACAGAGGTTTACGCCGACTGTGTTTGGGGCTAGATACTGGTTATCATGATGACAAATGCATCTATGATGACCTGATATATTTCTTAATCTGGACTCCATCCTGGATTGGAGCTCCCTATTTCTGATTTATCACGACTTGGCTGTCTCAGCGTGGTTCATTTTGTCCTAAAGCAGACCATACGTGATGCCCGTTCAGTAATACAGACACCAGGGTCGAAACGTCAACGTACTATTCACTCATGCACTGTAACCTTGAATAGTTGATATGACGGGATACTTTTGAACTTTATAATTGGACAGAGATCCTTCACTGTTTTGTTATTTATGCATTTATGTCATTTTCGTCAGTCTATAATTGTCACATCATATATCACTATATGTCACACCAGTCACCGATAAGCTGTTTGTTTATGTTCTTGTTGTGTATGACAGCCATACTTACTAAATGAAATATATTTATGACTTGAAGTATTATTGTGGTATGTCCAGCTCTATATTTAGACTACAAAAAAAGAAATGTCTTTTCATTTAATTGCCATGGTATAAAAGGAATTGTTTTTCACCCAACTGAACTTTTTGTAGACTAGATCAACAATACTCAGGTTCCGAAGGACACAGGGTTACCCCTTTGAAGTTAATAGGATTTTGTCCACTTTACCACTGCTAACCAATGCTAAAGCGCTTGTGCTCACATCCTAAACATGGTTTTATTGGCATATACCTAAGTGGCATATTTAATTTACTTGTAAGTCCCTTGTAGAGTGGTATACCATATACCCAGGGCCTGTAAATTAAATGCTACCAGTGGGCCTGCAGCACATATTGTGGCATCCACCTAAGTAGAACTCTAAAACTTGTCCCAGGCCTGCCATTACAGCCTGAATGCAGTGTCACACTTCCATGTTGATTTATCATTTAATCCCATTTGCCAAGCCTTAATCTCCCCTTTTATTACATATGTCACCCCTAAGGTAGGCCATAGGTAGCCTATAGAGTAGAGTGCTGTGAAATTAAAATGTTGGACATGTACTTTTAAGTTTTACATTTCCTGGCAGTGAAAATCTCCCAAATTAATTTTTCACTACTGTGAGGCCTACCTCTCCCATGCAATAACATTGGGTATTCCTTATTACATTTAATAAGCTGTAACTCGTAATTGAGAGGAGGTATATATGCCGTGTTTGGTACCTATGGAATTGTCATGATACACCCTCTTTAATGGTAGAGTTGGATTTTCATTGCAATTTTGAAAATGCTACTTTTAGAAAGTTGGCAAATTCCTGACTGTAGTCTTTGTGCCTGCAGCCTGTCTTGGGTCAAATGACTTAGAGTAGCTGACAGTTAGACTTTGTGAATTCCTCCCAGATAGTCACACAATAGAGGGATTAGGTGTGCCTCAATGGTCCATCACTGGCAGGATGGGGGGGGGGGCGGATCTGAGCATAGTCCCACTTACACCTGAATATACTGTGTCCTGTCTCCACTCAGAAAGCTTAACGACCCTGTATTATTACTGCAGCCAGCTTGGAGCCAGGGCAGGGGAATCAGGAAATTCCATACACTTCAAATAACCTTTCCAGAAGCTTCTCCCACCTTCCAGGAGAAGGGCACCAAGGACCTTCAAACCCACTCTTCAGTTCACTACTGGACCTGCGAAAGGACTCTCAAAGGACCGCCTGCTGCTGTAACCTGCTATGCACTCTGCCAGACTGCTGCCATACCCGGAAGGACTGCTTTGCTGCCTGGAGCCTGCCTTGAACCCCCAGAGCCTCCCTGCTGTTTAGCCCTGGATCTTCACCTGCACCCAGGACTACAAGAAGTGACTCCAAGGGCTAGTTTGCTGGCCTCCTGTTCAGAGCCACAGGGACATAAAAGGCTCCCTCCATCTTGAACGCATACCTGGACCCAGCCTGAGTGAGTCCTGTACCCCCAAGAGGTGTCCCATCAGTCCTGGACCCTCGGTTATGGTGCTAAAGGTGCCCAAATGGCCAATTTCTAAAACTGAAAACGTAGAAAACATTTGGCCAAAATTCCTCTGAGAACCAGGAGAAGATGGGAACCAGCCTGCTCACCTATCTGCCTGAGATGCATTGCCAGTTGGATTGACTTTGTGGCTTCTCCTGCTACGTTCTTCACTGCAGCCAATCCATTTCAGCGGTCCTTCGCCAAAGGGGTATTTGACCTCATGGATCTGTCTTTGGCTACAGCCTTCTGCCTCGTCCTGCCAGAGATTTTTGACTTCCATTTCGGCGACTAAGTCTGAAGGTAAACATTTTTACCACAGCTTCGCTCCACGGCCATCTGACGACAACGCCCCCTCCTCGGACACTCCTGCAGCCTTGCCCCGCTGAACTTCTGCCTTCTCGGACATTTTTTTTCAATAATTTTTCTTAGTCCGAAGGTGAGCACTGACCCAGCCTAATCCTCTTCTTGTATCCGAATCATGCTCCATCGCGGTCAGCCTTAACTTTTGACTTTGACCCAGTCTAGCGTGACCAGATGTCCGCATTTGGCGCTTTGTTCTTTTTAGTGCAAGATTTCACTAAAAACTTTAAAAATTCATAACTCCAGATCTACTGATTGGATTCTTGTCATTTTGGTGTCAAATAATTTATCAAAACGTACTCTATTTTTCTAAATTGGTTTGTGATTTTTCATGTGTTGTGTTTTTAGTTTATTACTGCTTGTGTGTTGCAGAAATACTTTACACTTTGCTTCTAAGTTAAGCCTGATTGCTGTTTTTGTCCCAAGCTACACAGGGTTAAGCACAGGTTAATTTAGTGACTTTTTGTGGTTCACCCTGCAAGGGATTGGGACTGTTGCTTGACCAGGGCTCACACCCCAGTCAACCAACAACCCAATTTCTCACAGTGTATTAAGAGCCAAATCAGTTGTCATGTGTACCCTGTATGTGGCCTAGATTCTTATAATAGACGAAGCAGCATTATAGGCTATTAAATCAACTACAAGAAAAGTTTTTGTACAGCGCACATTCTGAACCCATATATTTGAAAATGCTCTAATATGTGATAACAAACAAAATGGAGGCTTAATGAAATAAAGCATTTATTTAGGGTCACACAAATTGATCAAACAGTGAAGCTGGGATTGATCCCAGATTTTATAGTTTCATATTGTGCAGTTCATACATTAGATGAATATCTCTTTCTGACATCAAAGGTTAATAATTTTTTGAATATGAGATCAGAGCGGGTGACAGGCAGAATCTAGATTTTATTTTGGGCAGTTTTGCATAGCGTGAACCTCGCCCAAGGGCAGGAGAGTGGTTTACCTCAGACACAGACTACGTTAGATTTATTTTTTTCCGGCACAGGGATATCACAAGATCCTTAACCGTGGCCAGGATTCAAACCTGCTTCCCCATACTATATGGTCGGCAGCTGTAGCCAATGGGACACAGCCCTGTGGGAAGGGGTTATTTTGGCGGAAGAAGAAACCAGGTGCGACTGGGGTATTGTCTATTCTTTCACTTTATTTTATAGTCCTTTTGGTGGAGACCAGGAAGAAAAACAAAAAAAAAAACTGTCAGGAAAGTTTATCCTTGGGTTCCCTTCTTGTCCCACAATGGTATGCCCGAAGACCTCGTCCAGGTTGCCTCTACGTCTTGGGGTCCAGGGGGAAAGCGGCAAGTCTCTTGAGCCATGAAGCGGGGTAAGAAAAACAAACAAACAAAGGTTCTGTTTTAATAGAGGGTCCTAGACTTCACACCTACTGTGCTACCTCCACCGGTTTCAGAGTGTGAGGGAGGGGAAAAGTGAGGGTAATGCCCGTAGTGCAAGAAGCAAGACACTCCTGTCGGAGGAATACATGCTCTACCTCCTCGTGCCTCCCCATCATCCCCACCAGAACGATCCCCTCAAAGGCACTTGCTTTGAGCCACGACCCGTATCCAGGGTCGTGGCGTTGGGACCCGGGGCGTCCACTCCTCTCTGTTGGCTGCCGGGCTCACACGACTCCGTCCGTCGTCTTCTCTTCCCCTGCGCTCAGCTCTCTCTCCCGACTCCAGACGATTCCTCTCACTCCTTCTCTCGTCCTGTTCGTGGCCGGCTTTCATCTCCGCGTCCACCTCCTCTGGGCCGGCCCCCGACGGTGACGTCATGGCGTCTTCTTCGTCTTTCCCTGGCGACACTAGACCGCTGGGCTTTTCCGGTCCGGGCGATGTATCGGCACCATCTGCATTACGTTTCCGGTGTGCCTCGTCCTCTTCACAATCCCCTATCGCAAAAGCTTGGCTTGTTTTGAGTTTGAGGTTCCAAGAGGACTTGGAGCGGAGACAGAGGCATGCACCTGGCTCGAGCTTTCCGTAGCTTGTCCACCTTTACTCTGCACATGGTGTAGGCCTCCTCGCTGTGCCTTCAACTGTATATATGGAAGTTAGAAGGTGGCCGCTCATACTCAATGCTGATATTTTGCACACTTGCAGCCTCTGCTAGGGCCTTACTGTGGGTGGAAGTTGAAGTATGTGTCTAGTCAATCAGAGGCTATTTCTTCTGCATGAGTAGGGTGTGACCCAGTAGCAAGTGTGTTACTGTGTGTCCCAAAGATCACTGTGCAGTGTGGGACTGAGAGCAGTTGCGTTATTGGATGTGTGTGTGAGCATGGTTCAGACCTATAAGAACCATATTATGCAGTGTGCATGGCTGTGTAGTGTGGTCCAGTAGAAGGTGTTCCTACAAGAGGGTGTGAGGGCTCGCTGATGGCCATTAGAAGTTGCACTCCTTGGTGTGTATGAGTATGGTGCGAGCCAGTGACAGTTCCACATTTGGACATGCCTAAAAGCTTGGTGCCTGCCAGTACTGGCTGTGCATGAGTTTAGCGTGGACCAGTCACCAGGGTCTTAAACAGCTCTAAGTGTGTAAAATTGCATTTATCCCTCATGAAAAACTGATGGAATACCCTTCCAGGAGCTTGTCTCTGCTCCAAAATAATTCACAACGCTAAATCACATGGCTTTGTACTAGACAGTAAACTCAATCGACATGCATACACGCAAAAGCAGTGGTGAAAGCAGCCCACTATTAAATAAAACATAGACAATCTATCAAAGTGGTGTATCTATCGATGATCTAACAAACCTCCCAAGTATTAACTATCTTTGCCTACTTTTCAAACTGTGCTGCTTACATCATCCTCCATGCAGTGCAGTGTTGATAACAAACGACAGTTTGATCACGTTGTGTTCTTTGCTTATCAAACTCAAGTAACTCCTTCAAGAGTGCTGTATGCTCAGATCCGCATGTGTCACTTGTGAGGCGTTCAGCTTAAATACTTCACACTAACTGATAAAGAAAGGAACCTTATGAAATTGTAGGCATCTTCAAAGCAACCACCAAGCTAGATAGAGAAGCTAAATGCTGCAGGAATACGTTCAAGCAGAGGTGCCTCCTCCGCAATGGTGGTGGAGTGCCGCCCCACTGAGAATGAAAAATAAAACAACAATAAAACAATTTATTGCCGTTTTATTTTTCACTGGCAGCTGATGCTGCAGAGTGTAGGGCGGGACCAGGCAATCCTCTCCACACTAGCGAGGGACTGGGAGGAGGAATGGAGGGGACTTGTAAGTGCGCATGCCAGTTTGACAGCCAGCCAAACAGAAATGCTCACTTAGAATTTCTCCGCCCAGCTGTATTGTACAGCTGGGTGGAGAAATCGCACAGGCTCCCAGTCCCTTCGTGAGCGCCTAACCAGGCTGCTCAGACCAATCCAGGCGCTGCTCTCACCGCATGAGAGCAGCATCTGGATTGGGTGGGGAGTCTGTGCTGGCCCAGAACTCCTGGAAGAGGAGCACCGAGGCATCCAGCAGGCAGAGCGGCAGCGGGAGAAGCAGGTAAGTGTGCTTTTTTTTTGTTATTTGCCCCTGCGCTGCCCCACCATTTTATTTTGGCAGCAGCCGCTGCTGCATTCAAGCTTATTCTTGGGCTTCACTCCCAAGATCTGGAATTATATATCCTGAGATAAGGCATGACCCATTCTTCACAACTTTTTTTCTTCCAAATCTGTTTATTGAATATAAATTTAACAGAGAAAAAAGAAAAGAAAAATAAAGCATTATACATCACAAGTCACATAATACACTGGCGAGGACTTGCGAAGATTATTCTTTACCCCAAAAACCAAGGAAAGATGGGGATATGACAAAGATGTAACAATATGCTTCGCAATTAACTTAATACACTGGTAAAGACTTGCTAATATTATACTTTGCAGCGAAACCAATAACATATAAGGGTACAAATAAATGTGAAGGTCTATTAAACATCTTTATTAGGGGAGGCTCACCAAAGGTGAGGGACCAAGTGTAGGAGGGTCGTGAATAAGCAGACCTGGAGCATGCGCTATGTAAAGAGATTTTATGCATGTCAGTGTAGCAAGTTGAGTATGCATTAGGAATTATGGGATGTCGCTAATGGGAGTTGAGGATAATAGACGCTCAACTCAACTAAATATCGGGGGGGAGAACCGGGTAGGGGGGTCAGGGAGAAGAAGATGTGCTCAGAGTGCCAGTGGGGGGATTGTTGAGACATATTAGGAGGGGAGGAGACCCCATCAGGATCCTGTGATGGCAGAGAGTGTTGGTGTGTTCCTCTAGAGTAAGGTAGGAGGGAGTCTTCGAAGAGCTGCAAAGATCGGAGGCCCGGGGGTCAAAGCGAAAGTTTTCTATCTGGGATAAGTGTTGAATAAGTGGCTGCCAGGTGTGGGTGAATTTGGTGTCTGTATAATTGAGGCCGGCGGTGAGTAACTCCAGGGCGAGGACATGCCATAGGCGAAGAAACCAATTCGCGATGGGTGGAGGCACAGGTTTTTTCCAGTATAGGGCTATGGACTGTCGTGCTACCCCTAGCATTTGTGCAATTAGGCGCCAATCTGAGTGTATCATGGCTGCTAATTGTGAGGGTCTAATGCCTAGCAGGGTCACTAGTGGAGAGCTGGGTAGAGGGAATCCCACCGTAACGTTAATATGGCTAAGGATCTCCTTCCAAAAGAGCGTCAGGTTGGGACAGGACCACCAGATGTGGATGAAGTCGCCCACTCCTCCCTGACATCTCCAACATGTTGGGGGGAAGCCTGGTACCATCTTCTGGATACGAGCGGGAGTAAAGTTCCACTGTGTCATGAGTTTATAGGCCGACTCACGTTGGGGAATGCTTTGATAGATTTTAGGTATATCTCACCAGAGCCGGTCCAAGCTCTCTGGGGGAATCTCCCTGTCAGTATCTATATTCTACTCTTTTTGGTATGTGTGGGATTGAAGTTTCTGTGAGTGTTGTATTACTTTATATGTGCAAGAGATCAAACCCCTCGAACCCTCAAAAGCCCGAACCAGGGTCGCAAAGGGAGTAAGCGACCTAGTTGCTACCTGCGTGTATGCGGGGGAGAGCAGCCAGTGCCGAAGTTGATAGTATTGCATCCTTGCATTGTCTGTGACGTGAGCTTTAGGACGTGCCAGAACAAGTCGGAATCGTCACTCTTTTTTGGGGAAAAATTCCAATTTATTACTTTCTTAAGTAGTCTTTATGATGCTTGAATCTTTAAAGGATTCCTAGTCATGCACAGCAGAGATGGATCATAGATCCTTGAAACAAAAAGACAAATAAACAGCCAACAGGTGTTTCGCCCCCTCACATTGGTCGTCTGGCCTGGGGCTTCCTCAGGGCGTGGTGTGTGCTAATAACGGGATCGAATCCTTTCTCTGACGCTGCATATGTATTATTGCCTCATGCCGACTGATCCAGACTACACGTCAACAGACGGACGTCTCTTTACCCAAATAATAATACGGGCTGTTTATTTGTCTTTATGTTTCAAGGATCTATGATCCATCTCTGCTGTGCATGACTCGGAATCCTTTAAAGAGTCAAGCATCATAAAGACTACTTAAGAAAGTAATAAATTGGAATTTTTCCCCAAAAAAGAGTGACGATTCTGGCTTGTTCTGGCACATCCTAAAGCTCAGTACCAATAATGGGGATGGGGTCTCCCATTGTCAAGAACAATTGAACCACACCATATTGGCTCTAATATCGCAGGATTGCTAAGGTTCTGGACCCATTACCCCCCACTCCCTGACCATTGTCTGTGATGTGAAATGTTTTTGCACTGTTCAAAAGTGATGAATGTGTCCCCATGAAATAAGTCCTGGATTATGTGACAACCACCCTCTGTCCAGGGCCTGAAGGCGTGAGGCTGCAGTGCAGGCGGAAAGATAGGATTACGTGCTATATGGGTATTGGGGAATGGGAATGAGGTTAGGCCCCGAGATACCGCGAGTTTGTCCCATATGTCCAGGACCTTTTTGGTGGGGGTGGCTATGTATGCGCTATGGGGGCGGGCCGCTTGGGGAAGCCAAGCTAAGGCCCATAAGGGCCTACATGTGACCGCACGGTCCATGTGGAACCAGTGTTTTTCGCTTTCACGGACCACCCATTCCGAGATATAGCGAAGATGGCGGGACCAATAATATTCAAGAAGGTTAGGACATGTTAATCCCCCCCGGTCGCAAGGCAGCATCAAGACTTTATTGGAAAAGCGCGGACGGCCCTTACCCCATATGAAAGTGGTTGAATCTCGTTGGAGAGATTGAATATCTGCTTGTGAAATTGGGGTAGGAAGGGTTTGAAATAAGTATAACACCTTTAGGAGGAGAGACATCTTAACTGTGTTAATTCGCCCTAGCCAGGAGAGAGGGAGGCTTGTCCATCTGCGGATGTCCTCCCGTATGGCTCCTCTGTAATTCGGCCAGTTGGCCTGGGTCCAGGAAGATAGAGAGGGAGTCAGGTCTAGTCCTAAGTATCGTATCGAACTCTCAGACCATCTCAAAGGGATCAGATTCTGTAATTCTTGAGTCTCAGAGGGCGGGAGGGTAAGGGTAAGATTCAGGGCATGGGATTTGGCTAACTTGATTTTAAAACCAGAGGCTTCTTCGAAAGAATGCAAGAGTGAAGCTAGTGCTGGAAGAGATGAGGACGGGGTGGTGAGAGAAAGAAGAAGGTCGTCCGCAAATAATGAGATCTTATGCTCATACCCCCAACAAGGAATACCCGAAATGGTGGGTGATTGGTGCACTGCGATCGCTAGAGGTTGCACCACCAAACCGAATAGGAGCGGAGATAGCAGACACCCTTGTCTGGTGCCCCTGTATATATAAATGGGGGGGTGAGGCGGCCCTTGATACGAATACGCGTGGTCGGTCACGTGTAAGGGGCCATCAATCTGGAGATCATAATCGGGCCTAAGCCATTCGATGTAGGACCTCCAGGAGAAAGCGCTAATCCACCCGATCAAACGCCTTCTCGGCATCTAGTGACACCAGGCAGGCAGGTATGTCTCTATGCTGGACTTTTTCAATGAGATGGGCTATGCGGCGAATATTGTCTGCACCCTGACGGTGGCGAATAAATCCAAATTGGTCCGGGTCGATAATACCAGGTAAATAAGGCTCTAGCCGATTCACAAGAATCTTTGTATAGATCTTCGCGTCAGTATTTAAGAGGACAATGGGCCGATAAGATGTGAAAAGAGAGGGGTCTTTCCCTGGCATCGGGATGAGCACTACTTCAGCTTCTGACATGGTAGGGGTGAGGCATGTAATGTCAGTAAATAAATTATTAAAAAGTTGAAGAAGATGGTTTTGAAGCTGAGGGTAGAAGGTACGATAGAAGACAACAGGAAGACCATCCGGCCCGGGAGTTTTCCCTATTGGGAGCTGTTTTAGTGCTTTTGCTAACTCTTCTGGCGAAATTGGCTCATCTAAAAGGCTCGCATGGTGGGAGCTGATAGATTCCCAGGGGCAAGAATCAAAAGAAGAAGAGAGTTAGGCCCTTGTCGAGTTCCGATGTGGCCCAGGAGCCATCCGTCCGCTTAAGCTTAGAAATGTGAGCTTGCGTAGCTTGGGCCTGCAGGCGCCGCGCGAGGCACGTGCCCATCTTGTCCCCTTCTGCGTAGAATTTTTATTTAAGATCTAGCAGGGAGCGTTCTACTTTGTTGGTGCGGTGTAGGCGCAGCTGGCCTCGCAACGCAGAAAGGTGCTTTTTGTTTTGTAATGAGGGTTGTTGGTGATCTTTACGTTCTAATGCTTTAATGTCGCCAGAGAGGGTCGATTCAAGGAGGTGAGCCTCCCGGGAGCGGGCTATAGCAATAGAGGAGATAACTCCCCGGATAGTCGCCTTGAAGGCATCCCATCTAATAGATTCCGAAATTTCGGAGGTATCGTATGTAATGAAAAAGGCCTCAATCTCCCTATGGATGTCTGCCATATCGACTGGGTTACGTAGGACATGAGGAGATAGTCTCCATCGAGGGTGGGCACTACGCTGTAGGTTAGGAGGCTGGAGCGAGAGCGACACATGGGCATGATCAGAGTTTGAGATGTCGGACATCTCAGCAGCTGTTAAAAGGTGAATCAGAGGGAGGGAAAAAAACAGTCATCAATTCGTGAATATGAGCGGTGGACATGGGAGAAGAATAAGTAGTCTTTAATGTCAGGGTGTAGATATCTCCAGGCATCTAATAGACCTAAGTCAGTGATAGCGTTCTTAAGGGCCGCCGACATGGCGCCAGTGCCCTGATATGCTTGCACGCTACGGTCCCAAACCAGGTTGAAGTCACCCCCGAGAATAGTCGCTTCTTCCGAAGGGTTTAGTAGGTCTTTTAGGTGGGAGCGCAGGAAGATATCCTGGGCTTGATTGGGTACGTAAAGATTTAGGAGAGTCAAAGGCCGTGTGCCCCATTGTATTTGGAGTTTAAGGTAGTGACCCTCGGTGTCCCGTACCACACTGGGGGTTTTCCCACCCAGTCCAGCCTTCAGTAATATGGCCACTCAAGCAGTTTTAGAAGAGGAACAAGCACAATATTGCATTGGATATTTATGGTGTATCATAAGGCCAGTGTCAGCGAAGATAAGGTGAGTTTCCTGGAGGAATATAATGTCAGGGTCCTGTAGAAGTAGGTATCGCCAAATTTGGCGTCTCATGTTAGGGAAGTTAAGTCCCTTTACATTAAGTGAAAGGAGCTTAAAGGGAGGGATCATTGTCATCCTGGTGGGGTGTCCACAAGGTAAGTTTGGTGAAAACGCATATGAAAATATTAGCACATATTTGGGGACTGCCTGATATAGGGAGATGTGTACGAATGTATTTTATGCGGCTTCAATGACGAGGGTTCCTCAAGATACATAATAGGTTTACTAGGCTAGGGAGATCATGTTGAGTCCCCCCCTCTAAAGACGCATCTAGGGGATAGTAATGGGGAAGGAAGGGATGGGTAAGGATAATATTATCAACAGCAAACGGCCAACAGGGCCAACAAAGTTCAATGTCTGTGAGGAATAGCCCATAGTTCACAGAACAGGCCACTCTGAAGAAGTCACTCTTCTAACAGACACTGCAGTTGTGGGGGGAAGTGGCAGGTGTAAGCACTTATCCAAGACTCCGCTTCCAGCAACCCGCCGCTTAGAATGCGGCAGGGATCGCCAGCCACCGGTACATCTCGGCAAAACATGGGGACAGGTGTCGAAGCAATCGAGGGTGAGGCTGGGAGTCCCATTTCACAGACATATTAACCCATGCTTCCACAGTAGCAAAGGCATATCCAGCCAATGCAATAGGGTACCTGATTATGCTGCGGATATTTAGACCCCCTTGGACAGATCTAGATATAGGATATCAGATTGAACCTTTAGAATTTAGCGGTATGGGTGGTCCTTTTTAAGTCATTCTGTTTGTACAGGAGAGCGAGATTGTGGGGGAGAGTCATTCAGAGTCCGGATATGGTTGATGATGTCTTGTTTGGCCTGGGACGATTCCTGGTCATTGGGATGTTTCCTGTGTCTGGGCGGCGGAACAGTAGACCATTCCAAGCGGGGAGGCATTCCAGAACAACCGCGCGGGGAAGGGGTGCCCCCCTCCCCAGGGTCCAGCGGGAGGTGAAGGGGCTGCTTTGCTTCTCTTATCGATCGAAGGACTCTGCGTTTGCCCTCCCAGGAGAAAATCAACGCAAAAGGATGGCCCCACCGGTACTTGATTTTAAGTTCTCAGAGCTTGTCCGTGACGTGGTTTGAAGTCTTTGCGTCAGCGGAGGATAACGGGCTATATCTTGGAAGATTTGGATTGAGTATCCATTGTAGGACAAGGCTGTAGCTCCCTTGGTTTTCTTTAGGATGGCTTCCTTTTCAACAAAGAAGTGGGCACGTGTGAGTATGTCTGGGATGAAGTCTGGGCGTCCTCTGGGGCCGGGGACTCGGTGAGCTTTGTCTAGGGCAGGCGGAGATGCGTCATCATTCTCTCGGATCGCCTGCAGGAGGTCCGCCATGAAGGTCATGATGTCTTCGCCTTCTGCTCCACGAGGGACCCCCCTAATGCGCAGATTGTTACGCCGAATTCGATTTTCAAGGTCCTCCTGTTTGAGTTGTAGATTGATATGTTGATCCTCCATCTCCGCCATCGTACGCCAGAGACTCTCGTGATCTTCCGTCCTTGCGTCCATCGTGCGCTCAAGATCATCCACCCGTCCTCCGATTTCTGTGACATCCCTCCGAATGTCCTGTAGGCCAGACTTGAAATCTTGTTTAAGCGATCCGATTTCTGCCTTGATTTCCTGTATAAAAGGAATTCAAGAAGGCCTGCGTGATCAGGATCCCGGGCAGGCCCTCATCTGTCTCAGGTCCCGGGGGGGTCAGATGCAGGCTGTGGTTGGGGATTTGACTTCATCCATAGAGAGGTTACAGGGTTGTCTCTAGACGGATTGGGATCCAGGTCTTTGTTTGCTTTGGGTCTGAGCATGGCTAGCGAATGTTTTTGGCAGCACTCTGGCAGACCCGAGGTCCCCGCGCAGCTCGATGATGAGGGGGCCCCAACCACTCTACAGGCCTCCAATGTCAGCCCCAGGAGGTGTAGGCCTCACCGGGCTCACGGCAGCCTCCTCCTCACGCAGGCCCCTCTCCGCTCACACAAGCGCAAGACCCTCGCGCAGCGGGCCAACCCAGCGGGGGGGGGCAGAAGGAACCCAGGCGTCGCCGAGGGCTCACCCAGGCACAGGGGGCCCTCCGCCAAGGCCCCTCCAGTCAGCCGTACTTCGAGGGCCAGGCCTCCCAGCCGCAGCCCCCAGGCACGAAGAGCAGCAACACCAGCGAGCCAGCCAGGGCTCTCGTCCTACCCAGCCGCAGGCGAGCAGGGCTCCCGATCCGGAGATCAGAGTCCCGGGGCAAGTCAGGAGGGTCGACAGCACCCGAGAGCACAGCCAGGCAAAGTCGATGGTCGATGGGGCCGGATGCAGGGCAAGGGGGCAGGTCTTCCTCCACCGCCTCAGGCCCAAGATGGCGGCAGCAGGCTCGGTGGCGGTTCCTTCCCTCAGCAGCCAGCGAGCACCAGAGACTCCCGGAGCGGCTCTCCAGCAGGTAGGAGGCGTCCGCCGGTGCTCCGACAGCGGGCCAACCACTCGGTGATAGCGGGTATGTCCGGCAGCCGGCTAATTAGCTTAAGCAGGCCGTCACGGAGTGGAGACCTAGCGATCCACGTCTCACTCCATTGGCGGCCTAGCGCGCCCCCCTTCACAACTTTTAAATCTGACTAAAAATACACCCGCTACCGACCCAACTCTACACACCCAAAGTTTTACCTCTCTTTCATGAACACCTGACTACTGGCTCATCCTCCAGTCGCTAGAAGATCATGCATTAGTAACCACCCGTTAAATGGCAGCGAGCCTCCCCTTCCCACTCCTGGATCCCATGGCCAGCGCTGCTAGATCCCCATGCCAGTGAAACCTTGTCTTTTCTCCAGCCATAACAGATTGTTTTCAAGTCATTCGTAACCGTAAAACATCCCAGATTTGAAGAGAATGTCCCAGATTTTCATCATCGGTCCCTGCAGATTTCAGTAAATTTAGTACATGTCCTGGTTTTCAGAAAGGGTGGACTGAAGAAGGAGGGAGGGAAGTTTTCATGTGTGCCAGTAAAGCATAAGTTAGCACCAGACCTTATCAGAAAGCAATTTAATGAACATAGATGATATGCTGTGTAAGAGTTGGATTTAATTACTCTGTGCCTCACTATTTGTGTGTTTCTATGTTGGTGAGCGCATCAATTAAGTCACTATATGCTCCTCGGTTGATGCAAAACTGTAGTCCTTCTTTGGTGTTTGTGGAGTGTCCGAGTTCTTGGATGTCAAAAGCTGGTCACCCTACCTAACCACAATGCATGTATATTGATGCAAGAATCGCCCTTCATCACTTTTTTTCCCCTCTCTCTCTCACTGACAATAAAAAATAATTAATGCATACATTAATGTATATCCAAATTGTAATACCTGAATGATGTGTTGGTCACGTCCCCGCCTCCTTTGAGGTTAAGAACATGGTTAGACTTCTCAAGTTGCCTTTGTAATGTGTAAATGTATGTAAAAGCGCTAAGGAAATCCCTTGGGATAATAGCAACAAAACACTCACAGAAATACGTAAATAAACAAAGATTCCTTCCGCATTTGTGGTTCATAAAATGTCGCAGCCACCAGCAGTTGTTCTCTTCAGCTTCCCTCTCGCCTGTTGTGTTTTTCACAAACACAGTTCCCATGCCTGCGGAATGCGCTGCGGCGCAGAATGCATTTGTGGCTGGCCTCCCCCGCTTTTTTCGAAACCTACGGCTGTTTATCCTGTTCTGGGACAGCCTGCTTCTGGCTGGGCCTTTGGGAGGAAGTGGTTGAGTCTCACAGCCCAGGCGGCTACTGGAAACCGCCCTCTCACTCCTGGGCCAGGCATGGAAGGAAGTGGATCACTCTCTGAGCAAAGGCGACCATTCCTAGAGGCGGCTCCTCCGCCAAGGCGGCAATTGGCCTCTCATTCCTGACCAGAAATCGGCCATCTCTGCTGATCACTCCGCCGCATCAGATATCTGGGATCGATGATTCTTTTGATTGAAAACCATTCATCGTCATCTACTGATACAGTAATTAACAGAGCCACCAAGAGTCTTATTTGTGGCACTTTTTGTCAGTTCTGGGCCCTTAGCAGTAGCCCTCTGCCTGCTTGGACTTGTAGATGGATAGGGTCGTCAGGAGGGCCTGGCCCCTTATTATGTAATGGGTGCACTGTCCATGTTTACACCACAGCACTCCTTTAAGCAGGGGCCGTTTAATGCATAGTACCCTGGGGGCGGACTGGGCATGTGCGCACACTTTGTGTGGCCCCGGGGTACCATGGTATCCCAAAAGGGGCCACAGGCGCTTGTGTGCCCCTTTCTGTAATACTAATAGTGCTGCTGCACATGTAGCGCCAGCACTATCTTGAGTGGGCGTTCCCTTATTTACATGGGGGTGTGGCTCCTGTAAATGAGTGAATCACTTTGACTGTGTCCATGCCCTATTACGGACACAGTCACAGAGGCCCTTAGGAGACGCACTGATAGTTCATCACAAAGGATGGCACACTATCCATGCACCCCCTGTGGACAGTCCTCTGGAGGGGGCAAACTGAGTCCTATGGACCCCCCATACATCCCCGCACCCTCCTGCATGGGATCTCTGTCACCTCTATAAAGTGCAGGTGGTTGCCACTAGCATTGTGAAACACAGAGTTTTGTTGCAAGAGACACAGCGGCTCTTCCGCAGTGGTCATTGGGGCCAAGTTGTGAAACAACCTACCTCTGTCTCTAAAGGCTTTCTTTAATTGAGCTCTGTTTTTTAAACAGTTGAAAGTCTGGCTTTTCACCCATGATTTTACTTTTGCTTCCCTTTATTATGATACATTTGACCTGTTAGAGGGCTGGTGTCTGAAGGTTAGGATTTAATAGTGCCTTGAGGCTCTTTTCTGAGTAAGTGCTGCACTCTACAAAGTCATCTTTTCATTTCATTTCAGTGGCTTGCAAGTAGTCGCTCAATCTTTCACTGAATGCACTGCACCCAGGGCAGCCTCCAGTCTGCTGCTGACCCGGGAGCAGCACATTCATGATAATAGGGCGCACTATCCCGGTCTGTGCTAAGCGTACTTTTTGAAGAATAAGCTGTGGTGCCAACTGGCACAGTGCACCCTATATATAATACGGGCACTGATGTTCATTTGAAAAGGCAGCACGAGTGCCAAGGGTCCCGTCAGTCTGTGATGTGGAAAGCCAAGCTCCCTGTCAACAAATGGTGTGAAGTGTCAACCCCCTGACCTCATGAAAAATCTACGGCGATGACCAAGACACTTGGGCCTGTGAGCACAATCTTTCTCCAAGCAACCTTCCAATGCAGCGACCTCATGGATTATTTCACCAAATCCAATGATCTGCACTCGATTGCTTCACAAAGAGAACCCTCTGGAAAATAGGTGAAGTCATGTTGCAGCTGCTGTCTAAGGCTTGCTCAAACAAAGCATGTGGAAACTAATGTATTATTCTAGGGACACAAAACACAGCATGTGTGCCAGGATGCACAGGGCGGAGTTGCCTGTCGGTTTCTGACTCACATCAAATCAGTGTGTATTATTTTTACCACATTTCTGAAGACGAGTGGCAGGCCCTGGATAGTGTAAACTCCAACAAGGGTGCCTAGTTGGACATCTCTTTTGGCAATGTCCAGCTATCCAGGCCTTCTGGTAAGAGGTGGGGGAAGTATTGAATAAAATTATGGGGACCAATATGGAGGTAAGCCTATCCCTAATTATTTTCGGGGTATTAAATGCAGCTAAACATGGTTTGGGAAAAATTAAATCTTCTTTACTTTTCATATTAATTTCTATTGCACACAGGGAAATATGTAAAAATTGGGTCTCTGAACAACCACCTACTTGTCAGGGCTGGCTAAGTTTTGCTAGACACGTTGCAAGGTTGGATTGTCAATCAGGTTCGATCAAGAGAGAAAAAATGTGGGACAGTTTCCTAAAGGTTGATCCCCAGACTAATTTGGGAAATTAATATATGTGGGTCGGCTGAAGCTGATAGTTGAACCCTACTACAATAAAGTCCAAGGATTAAGACAAGCTCAACTGGGTGAGGTGATTGGTGGGAAAACCACTAAGATCAGCTTCAACTAACAGTTGAAAACGGTTGTTTATGGACGGTGGGAGCATGGAGGTATGCAGCACTCAGATACGGGATACAAGGTTTCCTCTCCCAAGCTGTGGCCAAGCCTTTGTCATATATGAGGACTAAAAAAAAACAAAAAAATAAAAAAGGGTGCCTAGTTGGCTTCAAAAAGTGAGATTTTCTGAAATCTACCAACTCTTTACCCTTGCCCAGAGAACTGCAGGGAGTGATCAATACTTATAAACAAAGCGCATTGGAGAGAGTGGTCGATACATAGGGAGCATAAAAATTAGGGATCAGTACGTAGACAAGAAGCATTGGAGGGGGCGATCGGTGCGTGGACCGGTGACATTGATGGGAGTGGTTGATACACAGAGAGGGAAAGTGGGAGCCAATGATTGGTACACAGGGAGGCAGAATGAGAGGCAGTGTCTGATATGTAGACAGTGTGCATTGGAAAGTCTGATCGATACACAGACAACAAGCAGAGAGATTGATACGCAGACAAGGAGCATTGGAGGGATTGAACAATATTTGAGATGGGGCATTGGAAGGAGTGATGACCTACACATGGAGGAGTGATTATTACGTAAACAAGGATCATTGGTTAATGATTGGTATGTAGAGATGGCTCTTAGGAGGGAGTGATGAGAACTTAAGCAAAGAGCATTGGATGGAGTGACCTGTTTCTCAAAGGGATTTTCCCAATCTCTAAAGACCTTCTTGAGTCAACTGACATTAAGACTGGATGAAGTCACTTAAATGCCTCACTTCTACGTAAATAATAGCTGAGGGGCAGACTCTTATTTTACCACAGTCTTGCCCTCCTAGGGCTGGCATTACGATTTATTCTAACCTTAGAGGCAAATACCATTTTGCCTTCCCCTTCCCATGTTCCCTTGGAAATTAGTTGATTGTTAGGGCACTTTGCCACTTTCCTACTGGTAGAGCCACAGGCGGTCGCCTACCATTAACTTGAAAAGAGCTGGCGCCAGGTGACAATCCATATACTTCCTCTTTGTTTGCCTAAGATTGTATCAAATTTTCAGTTGAACCAGGAGGTAATTCTGCCGGCTTCTTTTCCTTCAGGAATCCTCTTTGGAAAGGGAACGTGATATGACTGATGTCAATAGGCAATGCTGAACTTCTATTTGCCAAAAACTGATATTTCACTAAGGCCGCACTGTTCTCTGTAGTTTTGGTAGTCGAGAGTTTGTGTGTTTGCAGATTTATATAGCACAGCTTATCACCCGTGAGGGTATCCAGGTGCTGTCCATGGGCACGGCGCATGCATGTCCACTCATGCCCATGAGGCGCTTTGTTTTTTTGGGGGATATGATCGGCTAACTCTCCTAAGGGCAGTGGCTGCTGTTGACACCTCCTTGACACAACTTAAGAGCATTTCAGCAGGTCTGCTCTTTGGTATTCTGTCCACGCCTTATGTAGAACTTCCTGGCATCAACTCCAGAGCTATGGTGTTCTCTTATCTGACTTGTTTTTTAGTTTGATATGTGAGGAAATCAGTGGGGACCGGTGATCCCAGCTGTCATTTTTCTTTTTTAGAAAAGTTTAGCATAACATCAGTCAACAAAACTGCTGATATCTGTGTAAATAACCCAGGTCACACATTTTTATGGATTAATAACGTTTACATGCAACACCCACGCTGTTAATCCAGTTCTACCCCTCGCACCTCAAAGCATGAAGCATGAGGTTGCAAGGGGCCACAGACCCATGAAAGTGGCCCTGTGCCTGCATTTCTCTCCAGTGGACTGACCCTCTCTCCTCAGACAGATGTGCAGCTACAGACCGGTCCACCCGGGAAGGGTGTGGCATGCGCGGTGCCGCCTACTTGTATAGCTTTTTACCAAGTGATCTGAGGCGTGTACTTATAATGAGGTGAACAAGTGTTATTGAATAAGCATCTTGTTCTTTTGAGTAAATGCATGCCAGGTGGCTGATCGAGTTAAGTATTCGTTCTTAAAATATGTGTGTCCTGCAGGTCACAAGCTCGCATCCAGTCAGAGCTGACGCAGCTTTTTATCCTTCTTAGGTCAATTTAACTTGTAAGTAAAGTACTCAATGCTGAAATGCGTATGCCATGCAAGCCACCTGTTCGTTTTCTCTCACAGAGATGATTCTGCCTTTCATCTTTGGAATGCTGATTTATTGAGTGTAGCTACACTAGGTCATATGAACGAACCTCCCTTATTTACCATGCCTTGAAAGGGCAGCGCTGTGTCAACAAGTTCTGTACAAAAAATATATCCACTAATATTGTAAAAGCGAACAGCCTAACCTTGGCACTCACTCACAAAGGGTCTTATTTTTAGGACAGACAGGTCAGGAACGGGATATGAAAAAAACAATTTTATGCAAGTTTTTCGGGGTTTTTTTCGTTTTCTTTTCGGTTGCTTTGGTTTGGGTGCTGTGTATCGCAGTCCTCCTACAAATGCGATATTGGGCGGGACGTGGTCGTGGGCCGAGCAGAGTGGACGAAATGGAGATGAACATAAGGTTCACTCAGGGGAAACAGCCCACGCCAACCAACTGCGAGGAGCGGGTTGCCAGGGAAGGCACAGCAGGCACATGCTGCGAAGGGAACAGCTCGTCGTCTCCATGGGAACAGCGACAAGCGTGCTATTCCCAAAACGAGGCCCAGCAGCACGCAACCGCAGCTGCGTCTTAGTTACACAGGCCGCGTGGCTGAGAGAAAAGAAGAGGCCGCCCACCAGTTGAGCCAGCTCCAGTTTTAACTTGCCTGGTTTGGCTGGAAGCAGAGGAGAGTGCGACGAGGCCAGACAGAGCCCTGCAAAGTAATAATCTGGCAAGTGTGTCTTGGGCCTTGCTGTAAGAAAGGACACTATTTTGATAGTAAAACAACACTTTTTGGGGTGACATGGGCCACATACGCTTCTGGGCCTCGATGTAGGGTGACCAGATTTTGAAAAGCAAAAATAGGACCTTTATGCCTCTCCAGTCCCGCTTTTTTTTGTGTGTGTGTGTATATATCCTTGTAAATTTGTGTGAGTATATAGTGTATATATATATATATAATGATGATCGACTGCACCAAAACAGAAAAATAAACGCTTTATTGGCATTTTTTGAGCTCATCAAGTTGTCCGTGTCTCTTGTCGCGCGCAATGGCGCTTTGGAGTGGTAATTGGATATATATATATATATATATATATATATATATACACACACACACACACACACACACACACACCCACACATATAGACACATTTAAAGATATAACATTAGCTGTGACTTACCTTCCACCCTAAGTCCCCCCTACCCCGAGCCCCACTTTCTCTGCCTCTCCTCTGCTGGAAGCTTGCAGTTGGCCTCCTCCTGCGCTGCCTGAAAGAAGTAAATACATGATTTTAATTAGTTTGGACTTTAAAGGCGTCCTATGGAAAGGAAAGCATATCTTTAAATTCCGCTTTCCATGTTGACTTGACCTTTGTCCCAGAAACTGGGACATGCATTTAAACTTTTAAAAAAGCGTTGAGATGCTGGGACAGTCCTCTGAAAACCAGGACTATCTGGGGAAATCCGGGACCACTGGTCACCCTACCGATGGCCCTGCACCTGCTGCACTATGATCTATGCTCTGCTGCAAAGCTTGGCCCATGCTCCTCATCATACACTAGCAACAGCCAACAAAAATATTGGCAGAAATTCTTGTTGACGAGTTACAGGAGATTTGGACTAGATTCCGTTGGTAAATTATGTTTTTTTTTTACATCTACCGAAATGTTATTCCTGGTAGGAACTGGTTCATAGTGTTCAATAGTTGAAAAGTCATGGTTGCAAGTGTTTTTTACCTCCTCCATTGTGAGGGTCCTCGCCCTCCAAATTCAGAGATGTCTGTTGCCCCACAGTCATCACTCTACAACTGACAGGAACAGCTGTCAAGAGGGCTCTTGTCAATGTAGAAAAATCTTAATGACAGAATGGTCAAGTATGATTACCGGCCAGCAGACGTTTCTAAAGTTTTTCGTTTTTGAAAAACAAGCAACTAATCACCCCCATACTCTAAGAGTTTTCTCCCAGAGTGTGGGGAGCCATTTTGGTTTTTTTCATGACCCTGAACACCAGATTTTTCCTGGCAGTGACAGATGGGTAAAAAAGGCATTACACCCTCAATATGGCAGAGCCAACGGGGGCCACACGGGGCTCTGTCTACAGAATACTTAAAGTCTACCTGTCTCTAAATGAGGTAGGTGGACGGAGGGTTTGGCTGGCAGAGTACCCATCGTTTGCAGTGCAGTACCCTGCCCACCATGTTCCTAATTGGTCTTTTGGAGCAGTATTTTGTCGGTTGAGTCAGTTATATAAAGGTGTCTCATTTTCTGCCGCTCTGCCTTTGGGACTTATAGTTTTACGTTTTTCACTTAAATTAAATGCCAAGGATTCAAGCATCACAATGAATAGCAAAGTTACCTCAGTGCTTTAAATGGGCATTTACTGTCCGGTACTGAGTACCAGCACTTTTTTATCTTGAGAGGGAGAGTTCCCGCACTTCCCAAGAGAGACGTAATACTTTTAATGGGAGAGTACCGGCACTTCTCAGAAACAAGCAGGTACTCTGGTACAGGGTACCTGCACTTCTATTTTTCCATTTCAAGCACTGAGTTACCTTTCAAATACAGGAGTATGCAATAATCTTACATCTGCCACGGACAGACTGAGACTCTGAGGACTCTGAGTACTGAAAGGCAACGGACCCTGTTCACAAAGGTAAAATGAGACGAAAGTCTAACTTTACGACTTTTGGTATTCACAAACGGCATTTACTACTCGTAAATGCCCTTTGTGAATACCAAAATTTGAACTTTACAACTTTCGGAATTCACAAAGGGCATTTACAAATAGTAAATGCCCTTTGTGAATACCGAAAGTCGTAAAGTTAGACTCGCGTCTCATTTTACCTTTGTGAATCGGGCCCAACGTGCTTGTAAGTAATGTACACAACGACGGGTTCTCTGCAGTGCTCCTGCAGAAACAGACCTGTCAGTTGTGGTTTAAGCCAGTCCTGAACCTTGTTGAAACATACTGGGGCATATTTACAAGCCCCTTGCGCCACCCGTACGTCACTTTTCCCATGTTAAAAATGACGCAAAAGTGGCGCAAGGGGCTTGTAAATAAGCCCCACTGTGTGTGGAGGCCCAGAGACAGCCAGGGCGCCTGCCTGGGGGACCTTGCTCACCCATAAACGCCTGGGATTCCCCTGACTTCCTGAAATACCAGCTATGTGAAAAGGGGCGCACCTGCCAGCTGACTGTCGACCACCCCCCTGCTCCTATCGAGTAGGCGCCCTGTCTGCAGAGTGGTCTGCACACCCTCCCTCTCCGTGACAGCTGCAGTGCTGCTCGACCCACGCCGAGACACTGCTTCATGTTTTAATGCAGCTAGGATAGCTCAGTGGGTGAACTCAAACACCGCTGAGAGCTGTGCTGTTGACCCACAGAGCAGAGAGGTATATTCTGGCACTTCATTTTAGCTGCTCTAAGGTCGATAAAACTAGGGGCAAGTATAGTGTGTGATTCTCAGCACAATACCAGGCAAAATAACTTAGCACTTTATGCGTGACTCTGCTCACAAAATATAATGCAACAGAATTCATACAAACGTCTTAATTCAGGGTTACAGGTAGACCCTGCTCAAATCTGCCGAACAATATATGAAAATCTGTTGAAATATTTTCAAATGAGGTCAAGTCTACAGAAAGAATTGTGTACAATTGTGACAGAGCCAATAGGTCTTGGCTTTGACAATGGTTTTTGGTGATGCTGTACAGCATCAGTAAACACAAAATGTTTTTTGATGATGATACGAAAATAAAAATGTCTTGTGACTGCATCATTCAGGAGGCACTCGCATGTATGATAACCTATGCATGTGTGATGACGTATGCATGGACAAGCGTCACCATGCATGCACAAGTCTGTTGACTGGTGTGAGCCTTTTTTTTTTGTTTACAGACCCAAGATGGCAGACTCCACTTGGATCAGTAAATATAGAAAAAAAATACCAGTGCGAAACATTGTTTTAAAAAGAGATTGGCCCGGTAGCAAATGGTAGCTCCCAAACATTCAAAAAAATTGTTTTGAATTACCGCAAGGCATGAGGGAGCAATGAAGGAGTGCGGAGAAAGGAAGCAACAAAGGAGCATATTTGCAAAAAAATGTCGGAGCGCGGAGGTGCGCCAAATGTTAGCAGCGCTGCGCTCCGACATTTTCACAAGAATACAGTGCACCCCTTTGTTTACGCTGGTGAAAAAAAGGCTGCCTAGCGCCAGCGCAGGCACCATGCCGCCATGTTGCAACGGTGCCTGTGCTGCAGGGGCGATTGTTTATGTGCAGGAAGGGACACCTTTCTGCACATAAACAATCAATAATGGCGATTTGCACCTTCTATGTGTGCTGCAGAATGTAGCACACATGGAAAGAGCAAAAAAAGAGTATCGCCATTCTAACGCCTGGTATTCCATGGCATTTGTTTTTGGCGCTGCCTGAGCCTTGTAAATCTGGGGCAGCGTAAAAAAGCAATGGGTGTTGCTGTGGAATGCCCACAGCAACATCCATTGCACTACCCTTTGCCGCAGAGGACTGCAGCGGAAAGGGGCATATTTACAATGTGGCGGTAAGCCACACAAAGTGGCTTAGCGCCACTTTGTAAATATGGAAAATGGCGCTGCGCTACGGGAGCGTCAAAAAAAGTGATGCCCCGGTGGCGATGAGGGCTTGTAAACATGCCCCAAAGCATGGGCAGCGGAGCTACGACAGGAAGGGAAGTGTAAGATGTATTAAAATAAAGAGAAGGAGGAAGAAGCAATGGACAAGGTGGGGAAAAGTGGGAGCAACACGGAGCACAAAGGGCGGGGGAATAAAAAGCGGCACACACACACTAGTTAGAGAACAAAGACAGAGAGAACAAGTGAAGAGAAGAGTGAGAAACATGGACCACTCGGGAAGGAGTTCGGGGATTTATTGTAGAGGAAGCTTCATATGAGGGAGAGATCCTGATAACACATACACTCTCATGGAGTGCTTAAAAAGAAAAAGTATTTCCCTAACTGTGATCAGTGGAAGGATGCAAGCCAGTCAGCAAAGGGATGGAAACCAAGCTATGCTCCATGGGTGGGAAAATACAAGAAGAGGAAGTCAAGCCGTTGAATGAGAAGCAAGGAAATATGAGCATACATATCATCAAACCCAATTCAAGTGGAAACCACGATTTTTGAAGCCAAAAATAGCTTTACTTTACCTGTCTCTCGCCTGAAAGTGGCTCTGATTCAATGCATGTCCATGGGGAAAATGAACTCCTCCGATTTTTTTTCAAAATCTCCCTCTTTCAAATTGTTGGCTTGCATGTGTAAGAGTGAAAATAAAGACAACCAATCGAAGCAGTGGACAAGTTGGTGAGAGGATGAGGCCTAACAGCTAGAGCGGTTGACCTCGAACCTGGGGACCCAGTTCGAGTCTCGGCAGGAACGCACAACATCCTGTGATTCTGGGCAAATCACTTAATCTCCCTGTGCCTACCAAAAAATGAATGTGTCCATCTGTAACGCAACTGGTGCTCATGTAAAGTGCTCTGATACATTCGGGTCTAGTTGGCGCTATATAAAACAAAAACAAAAAAAAGTTCTAAGCCCACTGTAGGTTTTTAGTATAGTCTATGAAAGGTCTTTCACAACCAGAGAGATTATGCTGCATGGTAGACAAGAAATAAAAACGAAGTCAATATTTCTTAGATGAAAGAAAAATAATGACTAAAATAAATGAAGCCACACATGCTATTTTCAACATTTCAGATTGTTTAGAATGCAAGCAAGCTGAAATATAAGGGGTTTGTCTCTTGGATGCATCTCTTTTCAGCTGCAAATGGTGAGTCCTAATGGCAAGGTCCCAGGCTCTTCATGCCTCTTCCCCTTGAAGGCAGCTCTCAGCAGCCATTCTGTCAAATGCTGTGCTGATCCTGGCAAGGCTGGTTTCTTCTTCTCTGTCCTAGAATATGAGAAAGTGCAACTTTGTACAAGGTAACTGAGAGACTAATTTACTATTCCAAGTGACTCTACGTAGCCCACTCTCAACCACAGCTGGTAAGTCAGTTGAGCTGTTATACAAAATTGCCTGTCTACATGAATAATAGCCCTGTGTCATGACTCGGTAGGCTCAATCATTCCTCCTTCGTTTCTAATGTTTCTATACACTTTCTCACCGGTTTCCAACTTCGATCAGAAAAAGGAAATCTGCAACCAATTAAAACAAATGTAAAAATCTGCAGAATAATTGCAAAATGTTCAAGAGTAAATCTGAAGCAACAAAGAAAACTGCAATTTTTGCATTTGAAATGGCCCTATTTTCGGGTTAAACTTGACAACACACAAATTCCCCTCACTCTTGCAATATCAAAGTCTCCAAAGAAAAATGCAAAAATCTCTTAGCATTTGCCCAAGAGGAACAATGTATGGTATATGGGACATGCTGTCCACTATCAGTCTACATCCTCTGACAACTTAACCTCTAAAATCTTTAAACCCTGTCATATTTCCAGGAGTAACAACAAAAGGTTTGGTATGATAATTGTGAAGTTTAGACCGTCCTTTCATTTCTCAGACACCAACCCACCCAAGCGAATGAAGGAGATTAGTCCTTTCCTCATCCACTACCCAACAGGCCTGGTCAATTCTTCCCTGAAACGTGTCATAGAACCTAGTTTCTTAAAAACTGGCAAAGACACTGCATCCTAAAAAAACAAAGACCAGACCCATAAGACATAAACAATTTTCTGCCTATATACAACCACTCTTTCCACTCTAAAGTTTTGGAGAGTTCTGTATTGAAACGACAAACACTTTTGATGATCTACAATCAAACTTTAGATTTGACTGTAGTACAGAGAAAGCTATGCTACAAATTGTAGACAATGTGCTCCACACATTAGACCAATGTGATTCTTGTCTTCCTATCTTTCTCAACCTGTCAGCAGCATTTAATACAATCAATTATTCTTTTCTTTAGAAAACCATCCAATTATATCTAGGTACTGCTGCTCGCATTGTTCTAGTAAACAACCTCTTTTTAGCATTTGTTTTTGCAAGGAGTGTGAATGTTATCTCATCAGCAGCGAAATACTCGTATTTGCACGTGAAAGGATATTTCTTCGCTCTTACCCAGTGGGCTGTTTAAACCGCATTGCCTAAATGAAAAGCAGCAAGTCAGGATCTGCATTTTACTTTGCATTTCACATGTCTGCTAAGTGGCACTATGATTTATGTTACCATCAGCTATTGCTGACTTTTCAGCCAAGAGCATGTTGCATCCTGGGGCTTGCAGATTTGCTTTTAACATTGCAATTGTGGGGGTCAAAATCCCAGCATGTAAAGTGCTGTTGCCTAAAATGCTAGAATTGGCCACAGGTGTTATACATGACATGGAGCTACTTGTCAGCTGTGTTTTACAATTTCACAAGGTTGTCTAGTCCATTTCAAAAATAGATTGTTTCACATGTAAAACCAAAAGTAAACTGCTCACATATTTTGAGAGAGTTCACTTGTTCATTTAAAGCCCCTAACACAAAGAACAAGTAAAGGAGTGGCAGCCTTAGCAGGAAGAACATCATACGATTATTTCCCGCATACAGACCAGGTAGCTAACACATTACAGAGGGAAGAGTTAAAGTACAGTTGTATGCTCGCCATAAACAGACATCAACATACAAACCTCTTATGGAATTACCAGATGCGCATGTACTCATATAGGATGATGAACCCTCCCCTACCTAATGTGGTAGGCTTTATCAGGGGATTCCACATCTAACATTGGGCAGCATCCAAGAGTGCTACTGTTCACTGGTTGTAGAGCCTGATTTGCAGATATTTCACTTTGGGTCGACCACTGACGCACTCTAGGAGAAGGTGTTTGCCCTGTGGTGATTTTGCTGCCCCCTCTCCTCTTGCCCTGTGTTTCTTATTTTTATTTACAGGGGCAGTGCTTTAAATGGGCCGGTACTGAGTACCGGCACTTTTTTGTTTTGAGAGGGAGAGTACCGGCACTTCTCAAGAGAAATGTAATACTTTTAATAGGAGAGTACCGGCACTTCTCAGAAACAAGCAGGTACTCTGGTATAGAGTACCTGCACTTCTATTTTTCCATTTGAAGCACTGTACAGGGGGTGCTCTCGGGCCACTGCTTTTTTCTTTACGGGGCTTGTACCCCTCGTAGCGCCGCTTCCCTTTGCCCTCCACCAAGGCATTTTACCAATCACACTTGCTGCATTGTTGTATTTTTCTGCGCAGTGCACGTGTTGAAATGTTAATCGGCACTGAGGCTGCGTACGGTACAGTCTCCTAGTTAGGTATGAGGTTATGTCTCTTATGAGAATGTTAATGTCCCTCAATTTTTTAAAGTGTCAGACCAATATTAAAATTGTGTGGGTGAGCTAAAAAAAAATACTGGTGTCTCCCTGCCACAAGATTAACAACAGGAGAGTCCTGCTTCTTCTTTCTGTTGACATGTTTCAGCCCTCAAATATTGGCCCTTTGAGTTTAGGCATCTTCCTCAGGACTACAAGAATCTCACATCAAAAATTGTGAAATGGATCCTGGTTTCATAGGGTGTATTATTCAAGTGCATTCAATATATCCTTGTTTTTTTTCATAACATTGGGCAACAACAGTGGAAACACCCCACCGTCAAAGAACAGGTGCATTTTGGACAAAATAGTGCAAGCTTCCGTGCTTCAGAGGACAGGGTACAACTAAGGCAGAAGCAGTACAAGTTTTTCCCATCACAGGACACATACAAATCGGGCAGCAGTAATATGAGCTTTGCTTTCTTACAAAACAGGTATAACATGGCAGTAGAAAACAGGCAAAAGGCAGGAAGTGCAATTTTTCATTCCCCGCAGAACAGATTCAGCAGGACAGACTAGTACAAGCTTTCATCACTCACAGAACATGTTTAGTTAAGTCATGAGTGACATGTAGGTCACAGGCTGTAGGAAATTGGGTTATTGGTTGTGTGGCCTGCACAAGTAATAGGTCCACAAGTCTCCTTACTGGGAACCAAGCATTCCATTGTAGCGCTTGACTCTCTTAGGGTAGCGAAGCAGAGCAGCCCAAGGCCTATTCAGGCAAGGTGGTGTGGGCTAGTAATCCCCATTCGCTGGCAATAATAATGCTCAATAAATGATTGTCCAGCCAGTGCTTTTTCTTTACAAAAAGTACATTTATTGCACACACACTACTAAATTCTACACAGTCATTTACAAATAAGTGCATTGGCAGATGGAAAATATCATAGATGACATTACCTAATCACCTTTGACCCCTTAAAGAGGTCACACCAACATATAAACTCAATCTATTGGCTTGGTCAATGGTTTAAGAGCAACAAACCACATGTTTCAGACATCATTTTTTACTTAAATGTAATCATTAATCAATAATAATCATGGGCAAATGCACTTATCAATGTTAATAAAGAATATGCACTGTGATCAATAAACACTGTCAGAATTATTATGTCACTAAAGCATTGGAAAATGAGCAAAACATGTGTCTGTATTTTTTCTAACAATGAAATCATAAAATCAGCCCCTAGAGGGCATCATATTTGGACTACATTACATGCAACCACAGAATAAGCCCTTAGAGGGAACTTCAATGTATGTACCGCATATTATTAAACAATTATTACAACCATAAAATAAGCCCCTAGAGAGCGCAGCACTCTCAGCCGTAGAACACAAGGTCCAGCCTGGGGGAGTGTTTGAAAATATTGGAAAATCCTGGAAGGGTTCTGGGTTTCTTAATCCTGTAAACATAGGGTCAATACCTTTTAAAAACTCATAAATGGGGGAGCTGCTGCACTCCTTCCGCCTCAGGTGCTTCCTTTACTTTGTTGGTGGTGTCCCCCTGCCCGTTTTGGGGCCACCACGTGTGGAAAAAACATGCAAACACGAAAAAGCCCCAAAGGGCATTATGGGGCGCTCCAGCCAGGGTGGGGAATATTATAACAGCGGGACGCCCGCTGTGCCCGGGAGGCCCATTTCTTTTTATTATTGTATTTCCTTTTTTGAAGCGTGGTGCCCCGTCCCACCTGGGCACAACCATGCCTTCATTATGTTTGGAGTAGTTGAGGGAGCCCACCCCTCACTGCCCAGCTGGCTCCAGTGCGGAAGGCACCTCCGTTTGCATCTGGGAACCAGCAGCATCTCTCTCCATGCCTGCTCCTGCGTGCAGGATGCAGCCTTCTGCGGTGGCCACCGCCATTGGGGAGTGCAACAACAATCCCCTTTCACATTTGGCCTTAGGGGTTCAGAGGTGGGTCCCGGCCCCCTACATGATAAATACGCCTTGGCATGGGGTCCCCGGCGATACAGAGAGTTCAGGGAAGGGGCCACACATATGCCCCCTCCCTGGAAAAAAATGATAATCAAATCCTGCGCTGACCCCTGGGCTCTGGCCGATCCCAGGAGTATTTAAACGATGATGCAGCAGAGCCCCATGCGCTCAGGTGAAGAAAAGGTCAAAGGTCGCAAAACTTTAAAATGCCATAACTCGGGCCCCATTGGACCGATTCTGACGATCTTGCGCTCATTTTACTCTTGGTGGCGGCTCTAGCCACCAGGAGCAGTTGCAGCAGACCTCCTCAGCTCCAAAGCAGTGCAGTCCTTAGGAAGCCGGTTCTCCTTGCTCCCTGTGCCAGCCTTTCTCTTGGTTTCTGGGCACATAATTCGAGGGCTTTCCCCCAACTGGCCATCAGGGGGTGTAAGGGAGCCAGTTTTACTGCCCTTAGGGAGACCCACTTGTCCTGGGGTCAACTGGGCAGAGACCATAGTCCTTTCTGGGCATCAGGGGGTTCCTCCTTCCAGTTCTCCATGGAGGCCCCAGGGTCTGGGAGCAAATCGCAGAAAAATCACCAGGCAAGAGAGAGTCTCCCCCTTGTGTAAGAGTTTTTAAAGGCGAGTGGAAGATTACAGAAGCCAGGCACCCCTTACCAATCCTAGGGTGCCACATCACCTCTCCACTCTCTCCTGCCCCCCAACCCTCCTGCACAGCATGTTCAAAATGGCTTCATCCAGGAGTCACAAGTCACATCTCCTCTGGGGCCTTAGCTCCACCCCTCGCTGATTTCACTGCCAGGGCCTTCCTCAGATTTTTAAAGGGGAACCCCCTCCTGTGTTGGCTCCAGAGGTCTGGGCTCCCTCCTTTGTTCAGTGGGATTGGGCAGGTCCATTTCTGGTGCAGTGTGACAGCTGATTGATGCAGATCATTCCACCCCTTCCCATTCGTCCTTTGGAGTGAAGCACTGTTATTTGCCCCCTTTCTGTGGGGAAACCTTTGTTCCTGCTGCTGGAGAGAAATGTAATTAATTGGGCACAACAAGGTGGCAAAAGGCCTGGGCTCTGATCCTGAACTGAGTCAGAGAAATATGACAATTCTGGATGGTCTATAATTTGTACAGATATCTTTGTGGAACTTGCAGAATTGATTTTCCAGCACAGATTACACCCCAATTAGATACATCACTGGTCTCTGTAGGCCAAAGGAAAGCTAAATTGCACTCTAAGGCAGTTTTCTACCTCTGTGGATAATGAAGTGTCACTACAGACAAAACAGTAAATCACACTGACTATCCCTGTTAGTGTACACTAACATTATAAGGCCACCCAGGTCAATATCTAATCCTGCAGAGTCCCTACTGTGCCAGGCTACCTGTGCACATTTACAGGGTTGCGCGCTGCAGAATTCTCCAATGTGCAGCCTACACACATGTGCACACGTGTGTGTAGACACGTTCATGTGTAACCAGCCAAGTGCCCCTTACCCTTGTTGAGTCGCAGCGGTCTTATCTTAAAAGACGGACACTGACGGTAAACATGTTCAGTCCCTTTGCCATGTGATTACCATGGGTGAGACACATGTAGTGAGACTCACTTACAATAAAAAGTCCAAAACCGGGTGATCCAAAAAGCAAAAAACCCAGGCGTACCGAATGGGAGAAACCCCATTGCAACACAGGCAGATGTCTGGAACGGGTGTGTAACTCACTGAGAGGAATATATAAGTGGATAATTGAGTCAATTTCAGAATACTGACACCTAGGTAATATTCCATGTCAGCATCCTGAAACTCCTGCCAATGTGACTCACAGTCCTGCTGTTTGTGTTGATTCTTTGGTTCTACACATATTGAGAAGTAGCCGTTACCAAGTAGGTCATTTTTATTTGCGGCAGCCCAGCAACACCCTTAGTAACTATGCTCTTGACATGCACACAAGTGGCAACCTCTTCGAAAATGTTTTGAATACATGCACACTCAAAACTCCCTACTTCCGTCCCACACCTTTTTAAAATGTTGAGGCCCAACCCTGCTTGATGGGCAGTGCAAGCTACCACATTAGTGGTCATTTTGTCTTGGACCCTCATGTTTTGAGGCATCCAACTAAAGAATTCTGTACCACATGCTCTTGATCCACATAAAACTTGTGCAAAGCCCGGTAAATTTTGGAGTATCAAACCCTTTACTCTCAGATGGTAATTCTGGTTCTATCGTTGAGTATATCTAGAAGCTGATAAATGTAAATTTCCAAAGTTTTACAGAGCATGTCATAAGAAATTAGCTTGTTTCTAAGCGCCTGAAAATTTGACAGATAATGGAATTGATGCCCATTGAGATAGACTAATTTGCAGAGGATCACACAATTTGGAGTTAGAGTTTGTGTAGATTACCATAAGGGTCTCCTGGTTCTATGGCTGACAATTTTACTACAAGTACCTATCTCTCCTGTCGGAAAGGATCTATGGAGTCTTTGAAGAACAAAATAACCTAACTTTCTTAAACTAGACAATCTTGAGCGCCAATGCAGCCCAAAGCACCAGAGTTTATAGACTAGTAGAGGGAATGCACAGGCAGCACAGTATGCACACCAGTGTACCTTTATGGTGCTAATCAGGCTGTAAGCTGCGCAGAAGTCTCTGTCAACTTCTCTCGTTTTGTGTTAGACCTGAACTTAGTACACCATCCTCATTAAATCTTTATTTGGTTTCATATATTAAAACCATAAAGGCACAAGATAAAATATAATAAATACAATCCACACAGGGACATACCAGATTTAACAGTAATATATACAACTAAAAATACCAGGATACAAGGCTCCGATAACACACAGATGTACCAGATGAACAAATCCCTCAAAATAACACAGTAAAAACCTCACTCATAAACTGGTTAATGATCGAACAGGTGAGCTAAGCAAGGCAAAATGCATGGTTCCTGGAAAAGTATCAAGGAACATGCTAGTTAATCACAACAAGCCCTGAGCCTGATAGCAGATGAAAAAAATTAAGCACGTAAAAAACAGTGCTATCCGAGAGCATTTGTAAAAAAAGTAAATGCGGGTCGCACTTGCCTAATTGGCCTTTTTCAGAATGGGGATTAAAAAGGAATTTCTAGGGGTATCATAAAATGTACAAAAAATCATAAAATGGACCATGTCCTGTGGAGATGTTCCATCCCAGCCACAGGACGGCAAAATTTGTCCCTTGTTCTGGTCCCTAGGATGGGCGAGGAGGAGGTGGAAAAGATCAAACCGGAACCTGGTCAATAAAAACGGTCATATGCGTTTATGAACCCCAGTAAGTACGGCTCCACCATCTGGGTGGTTCTTAGCATGATGAAGCGACGTATACTGGGCTTCAGAAACTCCTTCTCCTCCCTTGCCAAAGTCTGCTGCTCAAGGAAGGCCGCCTTAATAAGGTTCAGATCCTTCTTATTAATCACCATGCCGGGATTTGTGAAAAGATCTCCTCTCCCCATGCTGGTTAAACTCTTTTCAACATATCTAAGCCACATCATCTGAGAGGGATGGTCAAGAGCCAGATAATCTTTTAAGATAACTTTATTTAATGTAGTGCCTTTCTCAGCCCAGATTTTCAGCCAGAGAGACACTGGGCGAAAATCTATCAGGTCAGTGATATAGGTCATACCAAGCTCCTCATGAGCAATGAAAGAGGGAGTACCCTGGGGAATGGATAAAAGTTGTCTCAAACGTTTGTTTTCTACGATTTGAAGATCATCTGTGGGGATGTAACCCCAGATTTCACTGCCATAAAGTGCCTTAGAAAAACACTTGGCCCTGTAAAGCTTTAATAGAGCCCCCACCGGTCTTTTTCCCAATCTGGCGGCAAAGTTAAGTATGGCTGCCATCTCCCGGGTAAGGTCATTTTTCTTGCGGGTGAGTTGGGGCCTCCATTTCATTTTATCATCTAATAATACCACCAGAAAAGAAAAGACACTCAGCCTTGGGATCAGGGTAGGCCCAACCTTGAACGAGTATGGCCTGTTGGAGCGGGCCCCCACTTGCATTATATAAGACTTAGAGTTGTTGACCTTCAAATCCTGGTCCCCCATAAATTGGACAAAGGAGTTTATGAGCATTTGCAGGCCCCGTTCGGTCCTAGCCATCAGGACGGCGTCGTCTACGTATAGCAGAACTGGAAGGCTGCGCCGTTATGCCTGAGGGAAGTCTGCCTTAGTCTCCAGGAGAGTCTTCTCCAAGTTGTTGATGTAAAGATTAAATAAAAAAGGGTCCAAGATGCAACCCTGATGGACCCCACACCGGACAGGGAACTGGCGTGACACCCTCAGTTCGGGCGAGTATCGCACAGCCGCCTTAGTGTCTCGATGGAGTTCTTGTAAGAAAAGAACTATATCCCTGTCCAACCCCAGGGAGAGCAAAATCTGCCACAGCTTTCCTCTGTTCACGCAGTCAAATGCAGAAGAGAGGTCCATGAAGGCAAGGAAGATGGTGCCAGGACGGGCGACCGTATACTTGTTCATTATCATGTAAAGGTTCAAGCATTGATCTATCGTGGAGCGGCTGGGACGGAGACCATATTGGGCGTCTGACAGGATGTCGTTCTCTAGAGCCGAGATTGATAACCTGTCCAGCAGGATCCGCCTGACCACTTTGACCACCGAATCCAACAGAGAGAATGGCCTGTAACAATGGGCACTATCCCTGTTCCCCCTTTTTTAAAACCGGGATGATGATGGAGGTGGCCCAAGAGGCCAGAGGGCTGAACCTAACAGCCACATTAATGACGGAGGTGAGCAGGGGAATGACGGAGATGAGCAGACACAGACATGCAGGCGAGTGCAGACATTTCCCTATGATCGGACTTGCGCTGAGCCCTTAGCTGGACTAGAAACCAAAATCAGCCTTGGCAAAATGTTCAAACCAGTCTCACATGGCAGGCGGTTGCATCTACAAAAGAGCAATGGGGGCTTTCAAGGTAAGGTCAGGGCAACCCAACCGGCTCTGAAAACAAACCCATAGCCTGAAGCCCACCCAGAAAATGCAAGAGTGGCACAGAGGCGTAGTTACCATTGGTGCAGCAGATGCACTGGCCCCAAGGCCCTGAGGATCCCTCTGAACCTTAATATTTGCCGTATTTACTTACCCCAACTGCGGTCAAATGGGCCATTTTAATTCCTACTCGAGTGGCAGAATGGCCAGTTCGGCCAGGTGCAGTGAACGTGCCTATGGTCTGTGGAGGATGCTCTCTGGGTCCTTAGGAACTTCCTGTTCCAGTCTCCATGTTTAAGTGCTCGCTTTTCACAGTTTACACGAGCAGAGCTGCACGGCCTCTGTTTGACTTTCTTGGAAAAAATACAGACAGCAGGGTTTGCCCTGCTTCATTAAGATGCATAGAAATGATTACCAAGCCGGTGACATTGTTTTGATGTTTTAATTACAGCACTTCTCTGGCTGGGAGGCTGCCTCAATGCATCGGCCATGTCTCCACCCAGGCGATAGCACCACTGGGCCTGTCTCCAAGGAAGAGCTGCTGAAACGTGGGAGCGCTCTCTGGTAGGCTCGCGTTTGTCCCTTGTTGTCGCAGTGTGCCTGTGTTAGATTTTACCTTTTCTCTTCATTTCTGTTGTTCCCTCTCTTTTGTTACCTGCTATGTCTCCCATGAACACATAAGTGTTTCACCTGACACTTAAGCAGGGGTCACAGAAGTCTGGAGTGTGTGCTCTCTCGTGTCTGCTGGGGTGTCTCTCTTCCTGATAGTGCTGCAGGCTCTTTAGGCTCTTGTGTCACAAGTACCTTTACTTCCACTGGCAGATTGCCCTCTCCTCTCTTATTGCTGTCTTAGGCCTGAGTATCTTTCTAGGTCTCGCCTGCCGACAGTGCATGCACTGTTGCTGAAAGGGCTACTAATTACCATAAGTGGGCTTGGAGCCCAACCATTGCTTACCTTTGTTTGGCTTCATTATCACTCATATTTGCTCGCTCCTAATTGGCCAGCGCTTGCTAATGTCACTTCCTGTTCTTTTGTTTGGAGCATGGACCAAGTACCAATTGATTTAGTTTGATTAGTGTCCTTCCGCTGTTCGCGCTGTGATTCAGGTATTATTTTGTTGTCCATGTTGCTTTTCCCTTCTCCATCTGCCTGTTCATGTTGCTTTATCACCCCACCCTCGTTCGTGTTGCTTTATCCCCTTCTACATCAGTTGTTAGTGTTGCTTTATCCCCCCATTGTTAGTGTTGCTTTATTCCCCTAAACCCTGTTGTTCGTGTTGCTTTAGTCCCCCACCCCACTCTTATTTGTGTTGCTTTATTCCGTTCCAGCCCCCCGGTGTTCACGTTGTTCATATTGCTTTCTGTTGTTCGTGTTGCTTTAACCCCTTCCGCCCACAAGGAAAAAAGGGCTATGATGTGGCCACCGCATTATAGCCCTTGATGTTAGCCATGTTGCACAGTAGGCGGCTGCTGTGTAACATGGCTAAAAGTTTTGAAAAAGCTAATAGCTCTCGTAAGCAATACTTGTTTGACCTTACAATCTGTATTTGCCTCTCATTATCCTTCTCTCTTTCTATATTTCGCATTCGCTGCGATCATCTCTTTCAGTTTCATTGTCTACCCTCAGGGCCTCCCTCTCATCCTCCAGTGCTGTCCTCTTTAATCTTTTGTTTCCTCCTTTCTAGGAACTCGCTCTTCTCCCCCCCCCTCTCCCTCTTGCTTCTGCTCCCCTTGGGAATACCTTTATTTTTCTCTTCTGTGTACCCTTCCCTTCAGTCTCACTCTTGTATCCACTTACCTCTCCTCTCATCCTCTCTGTGCCTGAGTCTCACAGGACCTTGTGCACCGGGTGCAATCGCTGTGTTCATTGTACTATGAAATATGTTCATTAGCATCATTATGCTTCCACTATGTTTGTTTTAAACCTCAGTCACCTCACCCGGCATAATGCATATTGGCCAATCACCCTTTTCAAGTAAGCAGCCTGATGGGCGCCAACAAACCTGATACAAATCAGAGTGCATAACGACATTGCCATGAGTACACAGCGAAATACTAGAGATGGGCGTGCCGCAGAAGGATCTAGCCAGGTTTAAGCCAGAGGCCTGGCTCTAGCTCAGCTTGAGGTCCTCTTAGATTTTCAGACCCAGAGCGAGCCGAGCTTTCATATGACTATTGCCGGCACCCCCTACTCCCTCACTATCTCTAGCCTCATGCACCAAGAATTATTGACAAAGCTTTAAACTTTCATGTAAAACTGGAAAGAGAAAGAGATACCCAGGGAGTGGATAAATTGCACAATGTGAAACTAAAAAAACAGGATCAAACCTGGCTTCCCCACTGAACCAATGTTTGTGGTTCTAGGCAAACATTTTATTTCTGCAAACCTTCATTTCTTTTTCGTCATTATCACATATGAGAGCACCTTCAAATATGTGACTGTGCAGTACAAAGGGCTCGATTTCATTTGATTTAATAGACTATAATGTTGCTCCATGTATATTAAAAATCTAGGCCACATATTGAGTGCCCATGACAACTGACTTGCCTCTTATTTCACTCATAGCATTGTTATCAAGGCAGAGTCAGGGGGGTATGAATGTTTATAAGTTCCTATTTACAAACTATTACATTCAATAAATACCTCTCAATTCCTTGATTTAATCTGGTATACTAAGTTCCAACGCATATGCGGGTAAAAGAAATGGACTTTTTTGAATTTTGAAAAGTCTTTATCATATTTTTACATCATGTTTGTTGCACTATTTAATTGCCAAATATATTAATGGCTCAGCTCATGCGCTGGCTCATAGAACGAAGCTAGACCTGCGGCTTGGTTCCAACTTATGACTGTTGATTTGCTGCCTTGCCCACCGGTAATAAATACAAATACAATGCAATACATAAAGGACCAGACCCATGTGCATTGCGTAAGCGGACCAGTGACAGTGATTTGCTTATTTCAACTAGTCAATGCTATTATGAGATAGGAGTAATCATATGCAAATCAGTCCAGCCCCATCCCAAATGGGAAGTACTACAAAGCTTAACTCCTCTAAACAGGGTACAAGGAACCCCAGCAATGTTTCTGTCTCCATGGGCATCATCAATGAGGTGGCACTTGAGCAAAGGGTGCCCGTCTGGTCTCATGTGTTGGAAATGTCTGAACATGCTTGTCTAAACCCCTCGGGCAACACTGCAATATTTCTAGCTTGTCTGTGCCATTACAAGACAGAGCAAGCATGTGCAAACCCGTTCAACCCCCATGAGACCCTACATGACTGCATGTAAGACTGCCTGCATGTCAGTGACACTTATGACTAAGCCATCAAATTCATGCATGGGCACAGCAATAAAAGCAAGATATGGACAGAACTCTAGTCCGCATGCGTGACATTGATGCTGCCTAAAGAGGCCACATAACAGACGTATTCTTCCATCAACAGAGTAGCGTGCTACCCTTCTTCAGGTGGTTCAGCACCCAGACAGGGTAAGAAGAGCTAAATTAATGCAATTACAACGCAAAAGGAGCAGCTCTGACTAAAGAGCTAGATCAAGGTCCCAATGCATGATGTAACATTGTGTGACCTCTAAATGTGTACCTACTTTTAGTTGACTGGCCGTGGGACTACTGATATCTTGGAAGCCATCCAGGAGCCGCTATGCATCAAGATCCCATAATCTCAGATCTGTCTAGTGTGCAAGCCTGGTTTTTCACTCTCAGACATTTCACTCTCACTTGGTGGACTACAACCAGAAGATCCTATTGAAAATGGCTCCTGCCACCGATGGACATGATCCAAGCCAGAAAGTGGGCTGAGCCTGGGCCACGTGCATCCTCTTATGTGACCCCCAGAGTAGCCTTCTACACTGCTGTGCTGAAGCTGGACTTGCATGTGCCTGTGGAATTGCATGTCTATTTTGAGAACTTGCCACCGATGGACATGATCCAAGCCAGAAAGTGGGCTGAGCCTGGGCCACGTGCATCCTCTTATGTGACCCCCAGAGTAGCCTTCTACACTGCTGTGCTGAAGCTGGACTTGCATGTGCCTGTGGAATTGCATGTCTATTTTGAGAACTTGGCATTCAAATTTTCCACATTTGGGGATTGTATGGAACCTGCAGGTTATAAAGAAAGGATGAAGAATATTCCGTGTTTGCTGACTGGTCCTCAATTCTCTGTGCATGAGAACAACACACGCCCTCTTTAAAATGTCAAAAGGAAAGGGCCATTTAAGGGACATGAATCTTTTTTAAAAATCATGCAGTTCATTACTATAAATGTCTCACCTCTGCTAGACCTACCAACACAAAGCTCATTCAATCTGCCTTCATTGTTATTACTTTTTTAGTCATATCCTATGTTTCTTAGACTGTCTTTCATCTACCATTTTATGGGCCACTTCCAACCTTGGAAACAGGATTTCGTATCAGAAGAGGGCAGGGAATGATGTGTGAAAATGAATTACCACAGATAAAGTGGAAGTAAAGTGGTTGTTCATTCTTTTACTTGTCTTCAACAATAAAACAGAGGGTCTGATTTAGATCTCGGCGGCCAGGTAACTTCGTCACAACGGTGACGGATATCCCGTCCACTGAAATATAAATCCCATTGTATCCTATGGGATTTCATGGACGTCATTTAGGGGTCGCCAGGGGTTGCAGCTACGACCCCTGACTTGCCCCTTGTGACCCCTGGCACTGCCTTTGATACCCCTAGCCTCAGAGGTGGCAAAATCTGTGCCAGGAACAAAGGGGCAGCTCGTCCTTATGGACGTCGGTTGGAGCTCCACTTTCCTGGTTCTCTGTCAATTTTTTATTACACTAATAGTAAATAATATTATATTATTTACTATTAGTGTAATAAAGAATTGATTACAATTAACTGGAATATGACCCGCAGAGGTAAGTTAAAAATGCTTTTAAATGTATGTGTTATGCGTGCTTGCAGGTGAGAGTGTGTTTATGTAAGAGCGAGTGTGTGTATGTGTGATTGTGTGTGCATGTGTAAACATACGTGTGTGAGTGAAAGTAAAGGTTAAATGACGTGATGTCACTTCTGGTACCCCTGGCATTTTGATGAATTGACGTTCATGTGGGATTTATATTTCGGCGGACGGGATATCCGCCACCGTTGTGATGGAGTAACCCGTCCGCCGAGATCTGAATCAGGCTGAGTCTATTACTTTGTACCTCTGCAGCCTACTGCAATCCTCGTCCTTCACTGATGAGTCTGTTTCAAGGGTTCCTGATCTGTAATCACAGCAAATGTGAAGTGTTCCTAACTCTGTATGCATGTTTGTTCTTCAGGTCTTGCAAGTGTTTTTATTTATTTTCTATTTTACTATTAGTATAGCAATATATAATAAAACTAAAGTATTCAAATAATATAACACAATACCATTTGCTGCATATCATGTATTATTTATTCTTACATGGCGCTTTATGAGCACAGCAGACTTACGGCACATCACACAATTGCTTGTGGCTTTGGCTTCAGAGTTCCCTTAAACATGTCACTTAACTTCAAGTATTGTACCGACCTCACCTACCTCAGCATACATGTGTCATTCTTATTCTCGAAGTATGTATATATATATATATATTCCATATATATGAATATGTAAATATGAATATATAAATATTTGAATATATAAATATATTAATATGAATATATATATATATATATATTTTTTTTTTTCTCAATACCTTCCGTGCATCAATTGCCTCCTCCTTAACGAGATTGCTTCGTTGCTTTCGGACCTCACGGAGCGGGTCCCATCACATTATTTCCAAATCCTTGCAATCGCTTGAAGGAAAACGAAGCCTTGTGCGGTTTTAAAAGAATTTATTTTCAATCAGCCACTTGTCAAACGCGTTTGAGTGCGCTGCACCCTTGTTCACTGACATAGAGATTCGTTTCTCGTGGCCATTTAACTGTGTTACACTCGTGATTATCTAAAACTACAGTTCTAGTGCATGTGAATAAAGACTTGTAGATTTTTCCATTCAGTGCATTGTATCATGATTAAAAATGCCTATGACAATGCTGTTTCGATATTAAAACATGTCATCTCCTTATACATCGTATAAAATATATACAATTATAATTTACGCGTTAAAAATTAATAGATTGCATATTGCACTTTCCATCTTTTTTGGAATAGATTAAGCCCCAGATTGCTATGAGATATAGCCCACTGGGGCTTAATCTATTCCAAAAAAGATGGAAAGTGCAATATGCAATCTATTAATTTTTAACGCGTAAATTATAATTGTATATATTTTATACGATGTATAAGGAGATGACATGTTTTAATATCGAAACAGCATTGTCATAGGCGTTTTAATCATGATGCAATGCACTGAATGGAAAAACTACAAGTCTTTCTTCACATGCACTAGAACTGTAGTTTTAGATAATCACGTGTGTAACACAGTTAAATGGCCACGAGAAATGAATCTCTATGTCAGTGAACAAGGGTGCAGCGCACTCAAAACGCGTTTGACAAGTGGCTGATTGAAAATAAATTCTTTAAAACCGCACAAGGCTTGTTTTCCTTCAAGCGATTGCAAGGATTTGGAAATAATGTGATGGGACCCGCTTCGTGGGGTCCAAGCAACGAAGCAATCTCGTTAAGGAGGAGGCAGTGATGCACGGAAGGTATTGGAGAAATTTTGTGCTGCCCCCCAATTGCAAGTGGCTGAAGAGTTGTTTATCATAAAGAAACCAGCACGAGAGCGGGACGCGCAGTCGGGAGGAGAGGAGAGGTCGGCGCCGAAGCTCTGCGGTAAGTCTGGATCTTAATTGAAGCAGCGAGGGAGAGAGTGAAGCTTGTTGTGCAAGTGTATAGTCAGCACCAGAACACAAGCGGTTGCGGTTGGAGCGGGAGATCCCGCGATTGAATTATAAGACAATCTATTGGCAAAAATATGTCAGCCAATGGAGATTAAAGAACGCGAAGAAGCAGCTTCGCAGATATTTAATGATGCGCGTACAGGTGCAACTAATGCTATGGGGGCGACTTCGAAAGCTAAGGGAACAAATGATTTAAATACCCGACTAAAACGTTTGGAGAAACTTCAACGTTCAGAACTTTCAAAATGGTGGGAGTCAAAGTCATTACAGCGCTACTTGGAAGTACAGCGCGTGCCCAGAGGATTGCGCATAATGGTAACTCCAACCTATGAAGAACCTAATCCGGATATGTTACGCGAATGGGCTGCGAATAATAACGATGCCTCAAGGAGAATGTTGGCCATATTGATTAAGTATGCCGATATTGATAGAAAAAGAATTTTGTCTGAAATAGAGGCACTGTTGGATGAGTTAAGTAAAGAGGAAGATCAAGATCAAGTTAAAGAATTTAAAGTGGCAATGAAAGAAAGAATGAAAAGATTTGAAACCACTATAAGAGAAAGAAAAGCACAGAAGTTTATCAGAGATAAACAAGATTACGACAGAGGCCAAATTTATACCTTCGCAAAGAAATTTGACACGATAAGACGTAATAAACAGGCACAAAAGAGCAAATCCAACCAAGAATTACACTCTGAACAAAGCAGCCTTCAAAGTTTGGAAGTGGATACAGATTTGGATGATGAATTGGCAGCGCAAGGTATAATACCATCGTTAATCGACGAATTCGATTTTTTATGCGAAGAACGCAGGTTCAACTTGCGACCAAGGCCACCAACACAGATACAAAGACTACCAAGAGGAAGAGGCAAAGGACAAAGAGGAGGAAGGGGGCAGCCTGCCGGAGGAAAACAACAAGGGCAAGAGAAGAAGAAGAACAACCAGAAGCAATAATATCAAATGAAGCGATAATAATAAATTTGACAAAAGTAACTCTCACCGATAAAGAAAAATAAATTTTACAGTTGGGATTAACATTTTGCCCTGAAACCAATTTGGACTATGTCCAAACTAGAATTGATCTCTTTAAATTCATTAGAGTATTAAAATTGAAAAAACATTTTTGGTGAATCCAATACAAAGAACTATTCCGAGTATAGATAGTTCTACAGCTGGAGAAGGAAGATTGCAAGTTGAAGATTTCAATTTAATGATGGAACTGAGAACAATGGCTTTAGAAGACATACCAGGACCTAATGTGATAGGTGCAGAATCAGTGGCACAAGAAGAAGGTTTATTCATCACTCAAGGCGTACCAACTAACTTTAGACCCACCTCACGTTTCATTCCAGTGTCAGCAAAGGATGGGATTGATGTGTTTAGTGATTTGGTTACGCACAAACTGAAAAAGCTAAGTAGTCAAATGAATGAAAACAATTTAAAAAAATAAACTTGGCATGGCAAAACAAAAGGAATATCAAGCTTTAATCAAAAAACTATCAGAGAATGAGAACTGCATCGTGCGTAATGCGGACAAAGGAGGAAACATAGTCCTGTGGGACAAACAGAAATATCTTATAGAAGCAAACAAACAGTTAAACAACAGAAAATGCTATGTGAGAATGGATGAAGAAATTATGTTGTCTAGTAATGTTAACTATAATACACAGTTAAAATGTTGGTACGATCAAGGATTACTTAATCATGATGAGTATAGGTTTTTGAAAATTGACCAACCAGTAACAGCGGTATTTTATCTAATCCCCAAGGTCCATAAAGACATTTTAGACCCACCGGGGCGCCCAATTATTTCAGCTATGGGAAGTGCCCTTGAGAACACATCGAAGTATGTAGATTCCTTCATCAATCCCCTTGTACAAATCTTGCCGTCTTATATCCAAGACACGGGAGATTTTCTAAGAGGTATCTATGATCTACCCTGGGAAGATGATTATCTTTTAATAACTATTGATGTGTCAACACATTATACGAGCATACGTCATGAGGACGGATTAAGAGCAGTTAGATACTTTTTGGGGATGAGACCAATTACATTATGGTCACACACACAAATGTTATTAACTATGATCGAGAAGTGTTTGACTAGTAACTACTTTTTGTTTAATGATGAATTATTTCATCAAATCTGCGGAACAGCGATGGGCACCTGCTTCGCCCCCAGCTATTCTAATTTGCATATGGGCTGGTGGGAGGAGCAGGTGGTCCGGTCGCAATACCAGCAGCAGTGGGAAGAACACATTTTACACTGGAGTCGTTACATTGACAACTTGTTTCTAGTGTGGAAAGGCACAGAAGAGGAGGCAAAGTTATTCATCAATGATTTGCAACGTAATGATCTCAATTTAAAGTTCACTAGTGAAATAAGTCGAAGAAGGGTGAATTTTTTAGATCTAACAGTATATATTGAGAATGGAAAAGTAGAAACAAAGTTATATAGAAAACCTACTTCCAGTAATACTCTTTAACATGCGAAAAGCTTTCACCCTGTAAATTTAAAGAGGAGTATTCCTTATGGTGAATGCTTACGCACTAAGCGCAATTGCAGCAATGAGAAAGAGATAAAGAAAGAAATGAAAGTGTTAAAACAAAGATTTAAGACAAGGGGATATCCAGATGAATGGATTGACGATGCAATCTTCAAAGTGAATGAAAAAAGAGAGAAGATATTCTATTTGAGAAAAAAGAAGAGAAAAAGATAAGAAAAAGATTGATGCAAATCAACAAAGTAGATTTGTAACAACTTATAGTGCCCAGCATGACAAATTAAGAGGTATTTTAAACAAACACTGGCACGTGATCAATAATGATCCAATCCTAGGCAAAGTTGTTTCCCGCAGGCCGCAAATCACATTTCGCAAAGCAAGATCTCTTAAGCAAACTTTGGTTAAAAATACAATGAGAAAACCCCAACCAAAAACAACTTGGTTAACAAAACGACGGGGTTTTGTAAAATGTACCAAGTGCAAGGCTTGCACACATGGTATAAATACAGAAACATATAAACCTGGTTTGAGCAAGAATATGAAGAGAATAAGAGAAAATTTTTCTTGCAAAACGGATTTTGCTGTCTACGTACTTCAGTGCCCATGTGGCTTGAGGTACGTGGGTAGCACAATCCTAGAGGTTCATAAAAGAATCTTGCAACATTTGAGAGCCATAAAAAATGGCGACAGGACATATCCTGTTGCACGACACTTTGAGAGGTTCCATAACAAAAATGTTGGAGGATTAACATATTATGTGATTGATGCGGTAAAAAAGAATCCAAGGGGAGGTAACAGAGAAAAGAAGCTGAGGATGCTTGAATCATGATATATAGTAGAATTGAATTTGAAACAGCCAGAAGGTTTGAATATGGAGGAAGATCTGTACACGCACTTATAGTAAATAGTTTTTGAGAAACAGTTTTAACCGAAAAACAGAAAAGAGTTAAGTTTTTAATTATATAGCTTTGGGACTTGTGATTTTTTTTTTTTTTTAAAGAATGTTTTTTGTATTGTGATTGAAAAATACCCACTTGGGTTAGATTGCTATGAGATATAGCCCACTGGGGCTTAATCTATTCCAAAAAAGATGGAAAGTGCAATATGCAATCTATTAATTTTTAACGCGTAAATTATAATTGTATATATTTTATACGATGTATAAGGAGATGACATGTTTTAATATCGAAACAGCATTGTCATAGGCGTTTTTAATCATGATGCAATGCACTGAATGGAAAAAACTACAAGTCTTTCTTCACATGCACTAGAACTGTAGTTTTAGATAATCACGTGTGTAATACAGTTAAATGGCCACGAGAAACGAATCTCTATGTCAGTGAACAAGGGTGCAGCGCACTCGAAACGCGTTTGACAAGTGGCTGATTGAAAATAAATTCTTTTAAAACCGCACAAGGCTTCGTTTTCCTTCAAGCGATTGCAAGGATTTGGAAATAATATATATATATATATATATATATATATATATATATGTTCCTACGGTTTCTGCTCCTTCCGTCTTCCCTCGCCCTTCACAGTGGATCGCTCACCTCCGGCGGAGCACGCCGGACATCATATTCTCCACCGTTAAAAATAAAGCGATCACTCAGAGGTATTGCAGTTCTATCAGAAGATAGTATTTATTCCAGGTAACGCGTTTCGCTTGGCCAGCAAGCTTGATCACACAGTTAGTCTGAGGTAGAAACATGCATTACATAGAGGTAATAGAAACAAACGAGGGAACATATGAGTTGAGTTATTCCCAACTAAAACGGCATCCATTTTGGAACATGTAAAAATAACTTGAAAGTTCAAACATTTTGTTGTACAAGTTGCATTTCACCTGTTCAAACATAAAAATTATATAAATATCATACAATTACATCTTTGTATTAACCTTGTGGTAATATTTCATGGTGTTAATTATGTTTTTATGTGTTCAAACACCTAGGACATGTGTCATGTGTCCGTTCAAGGACATGCTCTATTAATGATGCCTCCCACTCCGCGAATGCCTTAATGCAGAATATGAGTGTCCCGGGTCCGCTGGACGCTCGGTTACCTGACTCTAATTCCCCGAATATATAGAGACAGCAGAGGCAAAGTATGATAGAGTCGGGATGGCCCGTTTTATTTTGGTCAGTCAAAACAATAGGTGCCACGTTCTCTTCACGGGTCACTATAAGGTGTACGGGTAAGGGCAAAAGTCTCTTTGGCCTCCTTAGGTTCCGGGCGGTAAGGACAGCTGCGGCTTCTTCTCCGCTCCCACAGGAAAGCGTCGCGATGCTCCGTAGGACGAGGAAGGAGGGGGAAAGAAAAGAGAACCACTGGTCACTGGGGTGTCTCACGAAGGGAGACGGCAAAAGGGAAGGGTCGGTGCGAGGGGTCACCCAGACTGCCACCAAAGGAAACGGTGAAGAAGAAAGTGTGCGGTAACCTCCCCTGTTATCTACCCGTTCCCACCCCGTGTTAGTGAAAACCCCCGTAGACGCTGACGTACCTGCTCCAGCCACACTCCTCCTGGAGTGTGGCGGGGCGCTGCGCGGTATCGTTGGCCTCCTGGCTCTGGTCCGGTGTCCGCAGATGTCTCGTCCTCTTCCCGGGTTGTGGCTGGCGTAGACTTCCGTGACGGCTCCTCCGGCTCTCCTTTCCCGTTGTCGTCCTCTTCTGGTTCTCCAGTCTCGGCGCTCCTTCCGGCTTCCTGTCCAGTCCCAATATCCGCAGGCGTGCAACCTGATAGGCGGGGAGGATCCGATGACCCGCCTCCAGACCCAATCTCCGCCGGCATCCAAGTGGGAGTTAAAGGGCCAGGCCAGTCCTGTTTATGAAGGAGGCATAAAACGTCAATGCCCTGTCCGGAGCGTGGGACCCACCCGGGGACATCGTGACACAACCCCCCCCCTGGGATTCCCCGATCGGGGGAAAGAGGGTACCGGGAAAGAAAGTCAGCGTTCCCCTGTTCCGAGCCCTTACGGTGACGAACCTCGAACTGGAAGGGCTGCAGGGCCAAGAACCAACGGAGCACACGGTCGTTGCACCCCTTGTTCCTTTGCAACCAGGTCAGGGGAGCGTGGTCAGTGTATAGAATAAAGGGCCTCCCCTCGAGGTAGTAGCGCAGCTTGTCTATACCCCACCGCACCGCCAGACACTCCTTCTCAATCGTAGGATAGGCCTTCTCCCTGGGAAACAACTTCCTACTGATGTAAACAACAGGCCGTTCCGCCCCTTCACTGTCGAGCTGGGATAACACGGCCCCAATACCCGCCCCAGAGGCGTCCGTCTGGAGAAGGAAGGGTTTTTGGAAGTCGGGGGCCATGAGGACAGGGAAGTTGTCAAGGAGGTTTTAAGGGAGCAAAAGGCCTGGCGTTCCTGGTCAGTGGGGTTGCGCAAGCGTGTGGGAGAGACAGTCTTCTGCAAGAGATCAGTGAGTGGAGCAGCAAGTTTAGAAAACTGGGGAATAAACCGTCGATAATAACCGACTAACCCCAGGAAAGCCCTGAGCTCGCGTCTAGTAGAAGGGAAGGGAGTGTCCCTAATGGCCTTCACCTTCTCTGTCTGGGGTTCTATCATGCCTTTCCCCAGGACATACCCCAAATACCTGACCTTCTGGAATGCGAACCGGGACTTCTTCGCGTTAATGTGTAACTGGGCCAGTCCGAGTTCGTGAAGGACTGCCCGGAGATGTTGTAGATGTTCGCACCAGGAATTGCTGTATACCACTATGTCGTCCAGATAGGCTGCGGCGTAAGACAAGTGGGGTGCTAAGACTTTATCCATCAGCCTCTGAAAACTGGCCGGGGCCCCATGCAGCCCAAATGGGAGGACGGTAAAGTGGTATAAGCCCTCTGGTGTAGCAAACGCTGTTTTCTCCTGGTCTAGGGGATTCAAGGGTATTTGCCAATACCCCTTGGTGAGGTCGATTGTGGAGATGTACCGGGCCTCACCAAGGCGTTCTATCAATTCGTCGACCCGAGGTAGGGGATACCCGTCTTGTTTCGAGACACGGTTTACCGCTCGAAAGTCTATACAAAACCGGATGCTGCCATCCGGTTTAGGTACTAGCACAATCGGGGAACACCAATTGCTCCTCGAGGGTACTATGACGCCGGTTTTAAGCATTTCTGAGATCTCATTCTGGAGAGCCCGTCTCCTAGCTTCGGGGACCCTATAGGGTTTTTGTCTGATGACCAGACCTTCCTGGGTAGGGATGGAGTGTTCTGCCAAATGGGTCCTACCCGGGAGGTCGGAGAAAACACTCTTGTGGCTAAGGAGGAGCTGTCTGATCTCCTTGTCTTCTCGTTCTGTCAGGTCTTTGTTTATCAAGGTGTCACGGACGGTGTGGTCGGGACACTCAACCGTGGAAATACTATGTGTCTGGGCCGGTGGAGGTCCAAGCCACTTTTTAACAGATTTATGTGATACATCTGGGTTTTTCGGGGTGTCAGGGACAGGATATAGGTGGTTTTACTTATCTTTCTCTTGACCTGGAACGGTCCCTGCCACTCCTTCCTCAGTTTCTGTGATGATGATGGAAGGAGTACTAAGGCCCAGTCGCCTACATCTAACTCACGCCACTTTTTCCCTCTATCATAAAACTGTTTCTGCCTTTGTTGAGCCTCTGTCAGGGTTTCATGAGCGAGGGTTCTCAACTTGTGCAACCTGGATTTGACTTGGTTTGCATAGTCGAGCAAGTCCTGGGCTTCCCGTACTCCCTGCTTCTCCCAGCTCTCCTTGGTTATCTCTAACAGTGTTCTGGGTTTTCTACCAAAAGGAGCTCAAAGGAGACGTTCCTAGACTGCTCTGGGTTTGGCTCCGAAGCACAAAAAGGGCTAACGGTAGTGGCTGGTCCCAGTTTTTCCATCCCCGTCAACATTTTCTTAAGGGTGAGCTTCAGTGTGCCGTTGTAGCGCTCTACGAGGCCGTCAGTCTGAGGATGGTAGACTGACGTTTTTATGTGTCGAATGTTGAGCTCCTTGCATACCTGTTTCATCAATTTTGACACAAAGGGAGACCCTTGGTCGGTAATAATGTCACGGGGAAAACCCATTCTTGAGAAAACCTCAATGAGCCGTTGTGCTATAGCATTGGTCGTGGCTGCCCTCAAGGGAAACGCCTCGGGGTATCTTGTGGCGTAGTCAACTATGACTAGGGCATACATGTAACCGTGGCGAGACTTGGGAAGGGGTCCTATCAAATCCATACCTATTCTGTCGAACGGCTTTCCGATGATGGGGAGGGGATTCAGGGGCACACTCGGGGGACATACGGATTCTTTTTCTGGCATATCTGACACTCCTGACAGTATTTCCGTACTTGTGCATAGACCCCTGGCCAGAAGAAGTTCTGCAATATGGATTGGGCAGTTTTTTCGGCCCCGCAATGCCCAGCTAGGAGATGTGCGTGGGCAAAAAGAGGAACTGATCCCTGAACTCGATAGGTACCAATAGTTGAGGGTCTGCTCCGTCTTTGGCCACCCTATAAAGCAGTCCATCTTTCTCGAGAAAACAAGGATAAATCCTTTGCTGGGGCTGTTGTGTTCCCTTAGCTGTCTGCCAAGCATTAGCGAGTGTAGCGTCGTTGAGTTGGGCCATCCTGAACTGAGTGTCGATAGCCCAGGGTTCGGATGTCAGGAGGCTGTCACGAGGCGGCCCCGTTTGTGTAGAGGGGGACAGCGCTTCCAACATGAGGCTAGAAAAACAGGGGCTATCTATCCCTAGGATCAAGGGCTCAGGGAGATAAGGCAGGACCCCCACGTCTATCAGGACCCCTACCCCCAATCTTGTTGTGAGAGAAACCCGAGCCAGGGGATATTCTTTCGTGTCGCCATGCACACACCTTATCCTAACCGACCTATTGGGAAGGAGTGAAGAAGAGGATAGAAGATCCCTTCGCAGTACGGACTGTTTACAGCCGGAATCCAAAAGTGCTGTCACAGGCTGTCCATTCACACAAACACTCACATGGAAAACCGGCCCCGTTTCCTGGGCATAAAGGATGGAACGGGGAAGGTAGCTCACATCCATAGGTTCGTCGTCCGTCCTTTCCCTCTTCTTCCTACAATACCTGGCGATATGTCCCCACTCCCCGCACTCAAAGCACTGAGGCCCTGGGGTCGGAAGGGCTTCAGGCTTTCCATAACGATATCTGGGGGGTTCGTACGTTGGTTTTACGATTTTTTTCTCCGGCTTTCCAGCAAGAGTCACCCTGGTCTGTCTTTCGGGTTCTCTAAAAGGTGCTCGACCCTGTGCTCTAGAAAAGGAAGTAGCCATTTCTATGGCATGTGTCAACGTTAGTTCTGCATGTTGACGCAACCAGCGTTGTGTAGCGTATGGGAGAGCCTCAAGAAATTGCTCTAAATAAATTTTGTCCATAATCTCTTCTCGAGTGGAGTCTAAGGGTTTTAGCCAACGGTCGGCAGCGTCTTTCAGCCTGTAGAATAATGTTTTCGGGTTGTCACCCGGCAGACCCCTTTCTTGCCTGAATCTCAGACGATGGGCTTCCTCATCTACTCCCAGCCTATCCAGGATGAACTGTTTGATGTGACCGTAGACTGCAGTCCCGTCTCTATTGGCCATCTGGTAAGCGGCCTGTGCTTCTCCAGTGAGTAAGGGCGCCAAGTAGAACGGCCACCTATCCCCAGGCCATGCACTGGCCCGGGCAGCCCTCTCGAAGTTGAGAAAGAAAGAAATGGGAACGTCGCCGGGTACGTATTTTTGGAGAGGGACTACTGTACCAGCCACGGTGGTTGTTCTTCCTTGCCCCAGGGCTGCCACCAATTGAGATTGTCCTTCGGCTAATTTAGTGAGGTGCTCCACCTGTGTCTGTATGGCGGACGCAAAGACGGCTCGGTCTGCTTCCGCTTGGTTGGCGGTTTCCACCAATGCATGCTCCAGATTACTCTGTCCCTCCTTCATCTGGGCGATAATAAGTTCCATCTTGTATCAGACGGTGGTTCGCTCTCTTGACTCCTATCTGGCTCACCACTTTGTCCCGGGTCCGCTGGACGCTCGGTTACCTGACTCTAATTCCCCGAATATATAGAGACAGCAGAGGCAAAGTATGATAGAGTCGGGATGGCCCGTTTTATTTTGGTCAGTCAAAACAATAGGTGCCACGTTCTCTTCACGGGTCACTATAAGGTGTACGGGTAAGGGCAAAAGTCTCTTTGGCCTCCTTAGGTTCCGGGCGGTAAGGACAGCTGCGGCTTCTTCTCCGCTCCCACAGGAAAGCGTCGCGATGCTCCGTAGGACGAGGAAGGAGGGGGAAAGAAAAGAGAACCACTGGTCACTGGGGTGTCTCACGAAGGGAGACGGCAAAGGGAAGGGTCGGTGCGAGGGGTCACCCAGACTGCCACCAAAGGAAACGGTGAAGAAGAAAGTGTGCGGTAACCTCCCCTGTTATCTACCCGTTCCCACCCCGTGTTAGTGAAAACCCCTGTAGACGCTGACGTACCTGCTCCAGCCACACTCCTCCTGGAGCGTGGCGGGCGCTGCGCGGTATCGTTGGCCTCCTGGCTCTGGTCCGGTGTCCGCAGACGTCTCGTCCTCTTCCCGGGTTTTGGCTGGCGTAGACTTCCGTGACGGCTCCTCCGGCTCTCCTTTCCCGTTGTCGTCCTCTTCTGGTTCTCCAGTCTCGGCGCTCCTTCCGGCTTCCTGTCCAGTCCCAATATCCGCAGGCGTGCAACCTGATAGGCGGGGAGGATCCGATGACCCGCCTCCAGACCCAATCTCCGCCGGCATCCAAGTGGGAGTTAAAGGGCCAGGCCAGTCCTGTTTATGAAGGAGGCATAAAACGTCAATGCCCTGTCCGGAGCGTGGGACCCACCCGGGGACATCGTGACAATGAGTTGCATAGAGAACTAGTTATAACTGTATTAGATCCATACAATTCGAGCCGTGCCGGTGGCCAGGTTCGGTATAATTCCTGATTCAAGTGATGCCACACACAAAGATTATGGTACATACCTCCAATATATCAAAGTGAAGTACTAAGGTCTGTAATGATCGGGTAGAAAATCCCTCCCGTTCCTTACTATATATGTAAGGCAAAAAATGGGGGTATAAAGTCCTCTTCTATCGGTCTAGTGCCTGATGACTAATGTACCTGTATTTGCACAGTGCCAATGTACCAAGATATCGGCCTCTAGTTCCTAAGTTATAACCAACTTGGTGTCTTATTCTTACATAAACGACCAACTAAAACCTCTATATAGAAATGCTGTCAATACCTTTATCACAGAAAACCAACTACCAAAAACCTCCCCAGTGCAAAAACAACAACAATATCTATCAATCAGACAGTGACATTAATACTATGACTTAAGTATATAGAGACAGAGTTCCACAAAGAAAACAAATCTCTTATCTGCATAGATGGGCACTCCTCAGTGATGACTGAAGAAAAGGGTAGGGGGTACGTTGAAGCTGATCCTCACAGTCGGCCCCTTCCTTTTCTCCTGTGAAAAAATAAAGAAAATAATAAAGAAAATGAGAACCTTATTATAAAAGTTAAGATCATACATACTCAAATCTTCCTATACTGAGGCACATACATAACATAGCATAAAAATAGAATTAAAATTGAAACTGCTTCCGAAGGCAACCCTAAATCAAGATAAATTTACACTTTATTCTTGAAGATGAAAACTCATTTTCTCATCCTGGTTAAGCCCATCCGGGCTCTTAGTTTGTAAATTAATTATGTGCCAGGATTCTTTTTTGCGTAGTTGTAGAGTTCTATTCCCTCCTCTGTGGGATTGAACTATTTGTTCTATGGCAAAAAAAGTGAGTAGTGAGTTGTTAGAGAGGTGAAATTCAGCAAAGTGTCTGGCTACTGGATAGTGAGGATCTTTGTGGCTAATAGCCCTCATATGTTCCAATACTCTTTTTTTCGTAGCTAATGTGGTGCTGCCTACATATCTCTTTTTGCAGGGGCACTCGAGGATGTAGATGGTGAAACAGGTACCGCATGTTAGAAATTGTTTAATCATCTTTTCTCCTGTAGGTGTGGTATAGGTCTTCCTCATTGTACTGTTTCTGCATGCTTTGCAGTGACCACAGGGATAGAATCCCTATAGTCCGATGCTAGAGCCAGGATGCAAATTAGTAATATCCCCTTTCACTAGAAAGTCTTTAAGGTTTCTGCCCTTTCTGTATGTTATGAGTGGTCTCTCCTGTAGTG